>OZ022239.1:27436943-27504231 GCA_963978895.1 Erpobdella octoculata
GCAAGGTGGCAACATTAAATCTCATTTTCGATCTCTTCATCAAACGTCTCTTACTCGCGAGATTCTTGATAATGATACAACCATTCTCTACCGTGTTTCAGATCCACGTCGATTAAAAATAGCAGAGGCTTTACTTATACAAGAATATCGACCAGCAATAAATACTCAGGATACACACTTTGATAGAACTTTACGACTGTTCAATCTTGACTTTAATGATTTTGCTGATGATAATGTGCTTCGGTCTCAGACGGTAGGCGCTATGCTGGGTGGTAACAAAGCTACGAGCTCTGGTCCTTTATTAATCTGTGGTCACGGTACTAGTCGACCCCCTTATTCGGCCGTTGCTTCTGGTTTGGTACAGCCTGACAAAACTAATGAGGTAAACACTTCCTGTGGATCGGTTTATTTGACTCCTGTCATAGATGTTGGCGATCGTCTCGGTATATCTCCCCGTGGTCTACTAAGTGATGAGGTTAACTACCTTTCCAACTCATCTCTTCAACCAGCTCCCATCGTGCAACTACCCACGCCTATCCTACATGAGCCTCCACCTGAGCCTCCATCTGATCCTCCACCTGAACCTCCACCTGAACCTCCACCTGAGCCTCCACCTGAACCTCCACCTGAGCCTCCACCTGAGGCTCAGGCTCCAGCGGTGTCATTTCAACATTTGTTTGAGTCTTCAAATATAACTACAAGACGTCGGCGTTAATTGAATCATCTATATGTATCCCATTTGCACAGTCATGCGTTTATTTTAATTTTTCATATAAGTTTACTTTTATTTTTATTCATCACATGGTTTTATTTAAATTTTTCACCTTTTATTATTCTATTTCATACTTTTTTATTTCAATATACTGTCACTAGATACCTATAGTTTAATTTCATTAATCTTCTAATAATTTTAAGTGTTTTAATTTCTATTATTAGTATTATAGACTTCATTCAATTCGTCCTATCTATTTATATTTATTTATTTTATTTTATTAATAATAATTATTATTTAATTTATCTTTATACTTCTTTTCATTTATCAATTTTATAAGCTCTCGTAATTTACTTATATCGTCATACTCTGGTTTTAAATACTTTAATTTAAATATTTATTTAATATAGGCACAACACTATTTCTATGTTGATGTTTACTATATATTCTTTAGCTGTTTACGTAATACGACATTTTAGGTTACGGACTCTGAACATGACTGTAGTCGAAACTGGCCAGTCAGTCCTAATTATTATTATTTGTATTATATAAATTTTTAAAATGGACTCTAGTTTACGTCGTAAAATTAAATATTTTGAACAGTTTATTAGAAAAGTCATTAATGCAAAGTGGTCGTTTGTTTTTAACGGAGTGTGTTTACGAGAGGGGATTTTGCCAAAGTATATTACTCATATATATATATATATATATATATATATATATATATATATATATATATATATATATATATATATATATATGTATATATATATATGTATATATATATATGTATATATATTTATATATATACATATATATATATACATATATATATATATATATATATATATATATATATATATATATATATATATATATATATATATATATATATATATATATATATATATTGATATATATGTATATATATATACATATATATATATACATATATATATATATATATATATATATATATATATATATATATATATATATTAGTTTTGTTTTTCCTATTATTTAAGTTCAGCTTTTAATAATTGAAAAATAAAGTATGTTTTTTTTAACAAAATGTCTCTTAATATGAATGACGACAAAGATCCTGTGTCGAGAAAACGGCGTCTAGCTAAAGAAAGGCAACAGAGATATCGCGCAAGACAAACTCCACAATCAAAAGCAAAATTTCGAGTTTTAGATGCAGAAGCTCATCAACAACGCACTACACAAATGTCTGTTGAGAAATTGCAAATTTTTCATGCTTTTCATGCCGCATCACAACAACGTTATGTCTATCGACTTACTCCTCAACATCTAGAAGCTTTTCACACTTCCATTGCTGCCTCACAACGTCATCGAATTGAGCAAATGTCTCCCCATGAATTGCAGTTACATCGAGAAACCAATGCTGCCTCGCAACGCCATCGAGTTGAACAAATGTCTCCCAATGAATTGCAACTACATCGAGAAACCAATGCTGCCTCGCAACGCCATCGAGTTGAACAAATGTCTCCCAATGAATTGCAGCTACATCGAGCTGCTAATGCGATCTCCCAACTTTTAGCATGAAATCGTGTGAGTGAGGCAGTTCGTAACGAAGCAATTAACTACAACGAAACTCAATTCGATCAATACGATTGTGGTGAATTTGATGTTTTATGTACTTCATGTCGATCAAGAAATTTTGCTGCAGAGCAACCATCAAATGGACTATTCACTTCATGTTGTCGAAAAGGCAAAGTAATGTTGCCAAACCAATTGACATTCACGGTAACTACACATCCCGATTTTCTTAAAAGCCTCATGTCAGACACGTCCAATCCAGATAGACAAAATTTTCGACAACATATTCGATCATACAACAGCGCAGTTTGTTTCGCTTCCATGGCCGCAAAAATTGTTGATTTGCTTATATATAGAATTTTTTTTATGGTTATCAAAATGTCATTTTGTTTTTGTTGACTATTTTTATAATAACGGGCGCCGTATTTTAAAACTCCCGTCATTTTTGACGGGCTATCTCTAGTTTTAATATATTTAAATAGAAAAACTATAATATAATGTGATATAACGCTGATAAAATTACTTCCGTTATAAATTTCATATAATTTAATTTTTACTTTTTTTTACCATTAGACGCACTAAAATCTCGCGTTTCTTTATATTTTTTTATATTTTTTTTTCGTTGCAAATATTGAAACCAATTTTTCGAGGCAGAGTAGATGTCAAATTGAAATTGAAGTTACGTATATTATCCTGCTTTTCCTTCCTTTAACATGTTTCATTGCTCGTGGACGTGACTGTTTACTTTAGTTGGTTTTAAAAAAAAACTTAATAATATAAATATTTTGTGAATTTAATGCTTAAAATACAAACATTTTATTATTTGAAAAATAATATCTAAATTAATTAATAATATGATTGCTAAAATCATTGTGACCACTAAATTAAAGTATTTAGTATTTAATTCGTTTCTCAACTTTTTTCAATGTCCGTAAAAAATGAACTCAAGAGATAATGAATATCACTTCGAACCGAGTTCGAATTGATAAAAAAAACGCTCAGTGAATGTTAAACAGCATCTTCGATAGAGAAGATTGATAAGTTTGCACGCGCTATCCCCGGCTTGTGTATGAGACTTGACAGCCTGTCTTTTGACGTATCCAGCCAGCTGCTTATTTCACACGTGATATAAATGCTAATCAATATGTCCTACGAGAGTTCGTGACCCCTCGGGGTCAAGGTCTTGTCTGTAGACATCCGGTCGAGTTGACCTAGCGGTGTTAGAATCGCCCTGAGAGCAATCGGTCACGGTTGTGATTCATGACTCGGAGTTTACAATTATTTTCTATTTCACGTGTTTTTGTTAAGAAAAAAAAATATTTTGTATATTACTGATTGAATTTATTTTATCTTTTTAACTGTTTAATTTAAATTATAATATTAAGAGGTATAAAATAAGTTAATTTATATTAAGTACGAACGTTCGGTAAATGTAACCATGTGTTTTTTAAGATTGCCGAAGATTCTTGTGGCCGCAATAGATATCTCCAAAAAAATAATAAATAGAAAGAGAGACTGGATATTTTGAAATGTGTTTCTCGCCCTAAACCCCGGACTGGTCATTTATTTGGGGTGAGAGCCCCGCTGTAAATTTGCCCCAAGCGATGATGTTTACTTGTTTACGGTGTCAGTTGAGCTATTTATATTCCACGCTTGTAGGTAGTACTTCTGTATTGCATGCCGAATGTGTGCGTGTATGTATGTGAGTATATATATGTCTTATTGTAGACTTTTTATATTTCATATATATGTAAATATATTTATATACAGTGTGTTATATTCTTTGTTTATGTGTATGTGCAGTGTTTTATGTGATTGTGTGTTCGATTGTATGGTTGGTTCATTGCATTGTATGAGCGTAGTAAACACGTAGAATGATATTATGTGTGGAGATTTCAACAAAACAATTTTTTCAAATGAATATCTGAGTTTTATGAAAAAAGTTTTTCTGAAAATCATTAAATAGCTTAAATATTAAAAATAAATTGCATTATTTTCTCAGCCAATGGCCGTTGACGATATGACACTGCATCAAAAATTAATTTTTATATTTATATTTAAACATTTCGAGCATCCCTACTGCGATAACAGCTGACCGATGTCACATCTGACTGTTGAACTTTTCTCAAGTCAAACCGAGAAAATTTTATTAGCTTTTAATAGAATATTCAATGGAAAACAATTTTTTTGGTTGAAATCGTCAAGTTTTTTGCACTTTTCAAATGTTTCGCCGCTGAGGAAGTTTAACTTCATTAGTCAAAACTGTTTAGAATTAACTTTCATCATCATCATCGTCGTCGTCGTTGTAGTCATCATCATCATTACTATTATTATCATCATCATCACCATCCATCACTATCATCATCATTATTATAACCAGTCTTATCATCGTCATCACCATTCACCACCATCATCATCTTCATTGCCATCTTTATCATTTTTATAGCAGCTCGTTTGTTCATTCTCTTGTTTGGTTATACATTCAATAAATTCGTCATCGATAAAATAATAATTTATATTTAAACGTTTATTGGTTGATCATTTGTTGGAATCGTCATCAAAAAATTTCGTCATGTCGTCTATGGAAATCCTAACCGCCTCGTCGTAGTCTCGAGTCTTGATGTGACTCGACAAGACTCGATACGATGCTAAGATGCCAACATATGATCCTGGGCAGCATATGTGTACATTACTGTACACATATGATCCTGGGCAGCATATGTGTACATAACTGTACATCAAACTTTTCTTTATACACTAATGAAGTTGTTTTTCTACCCTAACTCAATTCCTTCTAATTTATTTATTTTCTGATTGGTTTTGCCGTATTGAGAATTATCATCTTTTTTCTCTCTACGCCACGCTAATAATTCTATTGGCAAATGAAATGGCAGTTGGCTTGTTGAGGACGCTGATGATGGTGATGATGATGATGATGATGACGATGACGATGACGGTGATGACGATGATGACGATGATGATGATGACGATGATGACGACGACGACGACAACGATGACGATGACGTTGCCTATGTCGGTGACTGCGAGAACGATATTGTGTTAATATGAATGGAAGAGGACAGAGGACGAACATAGAAGAAGACAGTTACATGGCTGTTTAGCATCGATGGACGCTTAATGAAAAGGACGTCAAGGACTTTGTGTGACGTCGTGGAATGAAAGAAGAAGATGAATAGCCTATGACTGAGCGACAAACGTAGGAAAAGTAATGGAGACGGATGCCCGAAAAAAACGACTGCCTTCCTCCTTGTTGATATTCGAAGTTGCCTTTAATCGTTCTGTGGCTCTTTAATTATTCAGATGATTCCAGTATTCCCCGGCAATCAAAGAACCTCTACTTGTCCAATTCTTATATATATATATATATATATATATATATATATATATATATATATATATATATATATATATACAGTGATGGTTTTTAACTACTTTAAAAGTAGTTAACTACTTTATTTAACTACTCACAAAAAAAGTAGTTAGTAACTATTTCCTAACTACTTTTAAAAGCAGTAGTTATTAACTACCTACTTAACTACTGCCTAGTAGTTAACTAGTAGTTAACTACTTTTTAACATTAAAATTTTAAACAAATGTAATTTCCAATAACAAAATATAATTATTTACAATTTTATTTACACAA
This sequence comes from Erpobdella octoculata, assembly GCA_963978895.1. Lineage (NCBI taxonomy): Eukaryota > Metazoa > Annelida > Clitellata > Hirudinida > Erpobdellidae > Erpobdella > Erpobdella octoculata. Next base: position 27,442,880 of record OZ022239.1, read on the forward strand.
TCATTTACAAAATGATACTATCAAAAGCATTTACAGAATATCTAAGATGATCTCTTAAAAAAATCATCATATCAATATGGTTATCAGACAATTTACTTCGTCTGTCAGATAAAATTTGTCCTGCTACACTAAAAAGTCTTTCAACTGCTGCTGAACTTGGCAATGTTGAATTGAGCTTTATAAATGCTGCACAAACATCTGGATAATGGAAGAGACTTTGGATGTTCTTGGACGGGTTTGATAAATAATCATTAAGCTGTTCAGCCAATACATTGTCAAAGGAGTTTGGTATGGTATCCATATAGTCGTACCAATCGTCATTTTCTCTGCACTGATCATTGTCAACAGAGGTGATTGTTTTTGAGGTAGAGCTTCTAGATTTACAACCTGCAAAGATATTTATAAAAACAATAATTAAACAATAATGCTGTGTATTGTTAATTGTTAACAAAAAAAAAAACCTTTTAACATTTGCAATTAAATACAAGTTAAATAAACCTGATTTTTCAAGCTCTTGATTCATCTCTTTTATGTAAGCCAATAATTTTTCTTTAATCAAATATTTTGTTTGCTCATCGGACAAAAAATTCAATTTGAATTGGGGAATTATCGCTGTTGCTAGCAGATACTCTTCATTTCCTAAAACAGGACCAAATCGTTTCTCTATACCCCGAGATAGTGCTTGTATAAGAGGTTTGATGGTTTTTTCTGAACAGGAATGTAATTTTTTTTGTATTCCAATGATGGTCGGAATTATGTGGCCAATATATGACTTCTCGCTTTGGAAGATATCCATTGCAGTGACTATTGGTTTCATAATCTGAAGAAATGATTTCGTTCGTTATACTCATACTTGAAAATTTAAATATAAATAGCAAAAATTAACCATAAGTCTTATTCTAAGCTCAGTATAGTTAGGTTCAACAAATGCTAAAATTAAAATATGATGGTGGGCGCACACAGTTGGCAAAAATAAGCTAACAAACCTTACCAAAAGTAAAACACCAAGTAAATTAAAAATGTGTAGCATAAAAATAAAAGTTTAAATGATACACGATAAAATTATCTAAAAATACTTAAATGCATTAAACTTTCATAATAAAACGATAACTAATATAAACTCACTTTTACATGTTTAAGAAAGTTGAATGAATTGGTAACATTTCCAGAAATTCTTTTATGACATGTATCGCATAATGCCGTAAAAATTTTTTCATCGTCCTTAAAAACTACTTCAGTAAAACATTCTTTAATTATTTTGCTATTCATTGTAATAGATCGCGACACACTCGTCACCTAATCGAAAATCGAACCTAACCGAAAATAATAACAAACTTAAACAAACAACGAAGCGGAGAATGAAAAGGAAGAAACAAAGCCAATAAGATAGTGATGTACCAGTACATAAATTGAAAAACACAGATGTCGTAACTGTTTTAAAAAAATTAATAAAAAAAATTAAAGTAGTTAAAAAAAATAGTTAACTACTGTAGTTAATAACTATCTCAAAAATAGTTAACTACTAGTTGATAACTAGTCTCACAAAAAGTAGTTATTAACTATTCCTTAACTACTTTAGAGTAGTTAATAACTAGTAGTTAACTATTTATAGTTAGTAACTACCCATCACTGTTATTTCGCATTATCATTTGGTGGGCTGTTTTTGATTTATAATAAATTGTAAATAGAAGTCGTTGAGTATTTGGCGAAACAACTCTAACATTAGTGTTAATAATGTCACGAATTATTTTCTCTTCAACTCTATAAGCACTGTGCATCTGAGATCTGTAATATAACCGAATGACCTTGCTTTCTTTTTCATTTTTTAAGACAGGTAATGGTCGTTTACAGTTATCAAATTTAGCCTTGACAAATTTATTAATGGCATCATCAATTTCAGAGTTGGCAAAATTATTATTGATAAGTGTTGTCCGAATTTTATTTACTTCAACATCGAATCCACGCCAGTCCTCGGCCACTCGATAAGCTCGATGTAAATATCCATAAATTACACTTCTTCTGTAACGATCTGGACAGTAACTTGCACCGCTTAGAGTTTCTCCAGTAGAAGAAGGCTTGGAATAAACAGATAATGCAACACGATATTCAAATTGTTCAATTAATGTGTCAAGAAATGGTAGTTGTTTATCCAAGTTGCTCAACTCATATGTAAATTGTAAAACGGAATTCTTTTGAAGACAATTCCGTAAACTGTGCATCTGAGTAATATCCTCACATAAAACGAAGATATCATCAACGTAACGTCCATATATCAATGGTCGAACAGAGTCATCAACAAACACTCGGCTCTCAACAAGAGCCATATAAAATTCCGCAAAGGTGGGGCCTAAGGATGAGCCCATGGCCACGCCATCGACCTGTAAGTATAATTTTCCCTTATAATCTGTAAATGGTACGTCAGTTGTGCAGATTCTGAGAAGATCTAACATTATTTTCTCAGGAACCGGAAAGGGAGGTAGAGTAGCGTGATGATACAAGCATTCCAGTATAAATTGAATAGTTTCACCAACCGGAACATTAGTGAAGAGGCTCACGACGTCAATAGAAGCAATAACACCTTTATACGACGATGAACCCCGTATCAAATCAACAAAATCAGATGTCGATGATAAAGAGTATTTATTTGGGCAATATTGTCTAATCATATTATTAATAGACTTCGCAAGTTGATATATGGGTGTGGGGCACTGTGAGATGATTGGTCTCAGTGGTTGGCCTTCTTTATGTATTTTGACGTTTCCGTATATATACCCCGGAGCATATTCACCAACTATATGTGTTAACTGGTTATCTGGAAGAAGGTAAGGATTAGCAAGAATTATCAAGGAATTGGCTTTCTTTTTTATGTCATCAATAGGATTACAACTTATGTGCTTGAACTTCATTTCGTCTGATAAGATGTTATCGATTTTTCTAAAATAAACATCCCGATCTAGGATGACGTATGAGCTGCATTTATCTGCTCTACGTACAATAATGTGATCATTGTTCTTTAATGATCGAGAAGCCATAATCAATCGCTTAGGTAGATATTGCTGACGATCGCCTCTATGTACATATCCCTCACGATGTAGTAAAGGCTTCAATTTTGTAGTGCAATTTATTTGACCCAATCTGGTTAGCGAAATAATATTTTGATATAAAACTTCAAGTTCAATTCGTTTAACCAACTTGCTATAAGTAGGTTTAACATGGCATCTGTATCCCAGTTGTAAAAAATCATGTTCATCACTGTTCAAAGTATAAGTCGACAAGTTAATATAACGTGGAAAATCTTTCTTTAAAAGTATTTCAGAACCATATAAGGCTGATAACTTTTTAATTATAGTAGTCTTTTTCTTTTTATCAAAATTCTCTGCAAATCGCATTATGGTCGTTTCAATTTGATGACGCATAGCGTTAGATAATGAGGAGCAAAATTCTTGAAACTCAACATTGTACTTTGCATCATCATGCGAAAACTTAATTCCAGACGATTTCCATTCACGATATAAGATAGAATATTCCTTCGTAGGTATTTTATTATTTCTATTTTATTATATATATATGTATATATATATATGTATATATATACATATATATATATATATGTATATATATACATATATATATATAATATATATATAATATATATATATACATATACATATAATTTATATATATATATAATATATATATACATATATATATACATATATATATATATATATATATATACTAGCGGGGTTACCCGGCGTTGCCCGGGGTTTTTAGAGGTTTTTCTAATGTTTGTCTCTCTCGCTCCCGTTTCCTTCTCCACTTTCCCGTTTTCGTCGCGTTCCCGGTCGCTTTTCCGCTCTCGGTCGTTTTCCAGCTCCCGGTCGCTTTCCCGCTGAGAAGTTTTGTTATCGATTTTCTCTCTTGCTCGCGTTTCCTTCCAAGCTTGCTCTCCCGATTCCAGTCGCCTTCCGCGTTCCCGGTCGCTTTCCCGTTCCCGGTCGCTTTCCCGTTCCCGTCGCTTTCCCGTTCCCGGTCGCTTTCCCGTTCCCGGTCGCTTTCCCGTTCCCGGTCGCTTTCCCGTTACCGCTCACGCTTGCTCTCCCGTTCCCGGTCATGCTTGCTCTCCCATTCCCGGTCACGGTTGCTCTCCCGTTCCCGTCCCCGTTCACGCTCATTTTCTCTTTTCCATTCTTTCATAACTTCTGTTAGCCTATAAAACGTAAAATAGATTTGCTAAGACTATATATATATATATATGAATGTTTGTGGGTTAGTTTGTCTATTATAGAAACGGGAAAGCGACCCGGAACGGACAGCGAGTGGGAGCGGGAATGCGACACGGAACGGACAGCGAGCGGGAGCGGGAATGCGACCGGCAGCGGGAAAACGACCGAAAACGGGAAAGCGAACAGGAGTGGGAAAGCAGGTGGGAAAGGAAACGGGAGAGAAAGAGACAAACATTAGAAAAACCTTTAAAAAACCCGGGCAACGCCGGGTATCTCCGCTAGTACATACATAAACACAGACACAGACACACATACATGCACATACACATACACACATACACACATACATACGCACATACATATATATATATAGTTCCCGCTCGCTCACCCGCTCCGCTCCGCTCATTTTGTGACGGATTTCAAATTTTTTTTTCTCTATATTTGATTCCCCTTGACTCTCAAGATTGTGTGAAAATTTCATTACGATCGGATGAATGGTGTAGCAATGCATAAACGCCATTAACATATATACATATATACAAACATTCATTTATATATATATATATATATATATATATATATATATATATATATATATATATATATATATATAGAATAGGTATGTTGAGAAAACACCAAGAGAAATTTCAGATGCTGCCACAAGCGCGAAAAGGTACATGCGTAAAATGGAAAGACGCTTTCAAAGAGACTGCTCGCAGGCAAACTAGCTGGCATTTCAAAATGCTAGAAAACTAGCTAGAATGGCCATTGTCAATTATAAAGTTGACGCTCTGCAAACAGAACTGAGCTCTTCCTCAGCTAATCCACGTTTTTTGTGGCGCAACTTAAATACAATTCTTCACAACAAAAATTTTCAAAATTTCACTGACGATGAGTGCTAATCACTTTTTGACTCCTTCAACAATTATTTCATCGATAAAATCAACACCATCCACCAAAACATCAAGCAACGGCTTTCTGTGTCTACAAGCTCTCATGGTTCTAATGTTTTTAGAGACAACTCGAATATTATACCTTCTTCTTTTCCTGAAGTAACCCCATCAGAGGTTATCTATATTATCAAATCTAACTGCAATAAAACCTCTCCTCTTGATTCTTTTCTACACCAGGTCTTTCTTCATTCTTCTCACTTTCTTGCTCCTGCCATCTCAACTCTAGCCAATCTTTCTTTTGCTGAAGGAAGTTGTCCAGATTCTTTTAAGATAGCCCAAGTTTTTCCGCTACTCAAAAAACCAAACCTGGATGTTGATAACCCGGCAAATTTTTGCCCTATATCCAATCTATCAACGCTCTCTAAAATCATTGAGCAGCTTGCACTAAAACGGCTACAACCACACATCACTTCAAACAATAATTTCACCCCATTTCAATCAACTTATAAACGTTTCCATTCTACGGAAACTTCTCTTTTGCACATTCTCGACTATGTCTTCAACGCCTGCAACTCTAAACCGGCCACTCTCATTGCTGGTCTTGACTTATCTGCTGCTTTTGATACCATCGACCATGGTATTTTAATAAAGCGTCTCAAAGATGATTTTGGAGTCGATGGAGCAGTTCTATCATGGCTTTCCTCGTTCCTCACTGATCGCTCTCAATTTGTCAAACTTGGTAATTTTTCATCACCTTCTGTCAAACTTACTCATGGAGTACCTCAGGGTAGTGTTCTAGGTCCTCTTTTGTTCACAACTTACATATCACCTGTCAGCGATTTAATATCTTCGCACAACTTAGGTTATCATCATTACGCTGACGACACACAGCTCTTTATATCGCTCACTCCTAAACACTACTCTTCCACAATCCAAACACTCATTTCTTGCATCAACGCCATTGAAATGTGGTTTCTGCAAAATAACCTCCAGTTTAACATCACTAAAACTGAGATATCTCTGCTTGGATCATTTCATCAAATCAACTCACTTTCACATCTTTCATCGTTAGTGTTGGGCTCAGAATCCGTTAATGTTCGCCTTCTCTTAAAATTCTAGGCGTATTTTTAGATAACAAACTTTCATTTTCTAACCACATCACACCTATCATCAAATCATGCAATCACCACCTTAGAGCTATACGTCACATTAGACCTCTTCTCACTACTGAGCTCGCTAGTATGCTCATTCGCTGTCTCATACTATCTAGAATTGATTATTGCAACTCAATTCTCTACAACATCTCAACTCACCAAACATCTCATCTTCAAAGAATCATGAAGCGTGCTGCCAAAGTAGCTCTCAACATCCCTAGCTCAGTTCAACAACCTGCCATTAACTTCTTCGCCAAACTACACTGGTTACCTATCCCCTATCGCATCCATTTCAAAATAGCGTTCATAACCTACAAAACCATTGCCACTTCATCTCCTATATACCTACACAAACTCCTAACTGCAAGATCTATTTCTAAACAACTTCGCTCTACATCCTCCTTTCATCTACTACAAAAAACTACAATCAACAAAATCTCTAGGCGTGGCTTTCGCTACGCTGCCCCAGCAGTTCGGAACTCTCTTCCTCCGGATATTAGGGACTCTCCAAACGTCAATATTTTTAAATCTAAACTCAAGATTCATTATTTCAAAATTAGTCTGAAAGAACCTTTGTAAGCGCCTCAGACTTTCCTGGCGCTATATAAATAAATTATTATTATTATTAGATATATCGGCCTGCCTGTCGTTTAAGATGGCTATTAGCTAAGCAGTGCCAAGCCAAAAAACTAAGAGCTACAACCGTATAGTAACTAAATCAATTATTTTTTAATGAAAAAAATAAACTTTTATTTACGAAATAAACGTCTAACTTTATAGAAATTAATTTTTTTTTAATAAAACTCCAGTTGAAATTGAATTTCATTTGTGTAGTCTCTAGTTCGAGGGTTTATTTATATCTATATAACGTCGCCTATGTTATGGGTAAATTAGAATTATATATTTTTTTATGTCGGATATTTTGTTAAATTGCAGTAAAGCTCATATCAACTAGTTTTAACTATAAGAAATCAACGCTTTTTTGTTTCTTACAAACCGGAGTGAAAGTGGACGAACAAAGGAAACAAAAATAGGTTTTAAACCGTGTGAAAGAACCAAACATAAGAATCTAAATCGTTTTCGGAGGCTATCATGGAATCCTACTCAAAACTGGCTCATCTCCGATATACCTATTCTGTATATATGACTAGACTATTCTGTTTCTCAAAATTGTGATGATGATGACGAAGACGACGACGATGATGATGATGATGATGGTGGTGGTGGTGGTGGTGGTGATGATGATGATGATGATGATGTTGGTGGTTGTCAGGGGTCACTCTACCGGACCTCCTGACGAGTGTATCTTGCACCCGTCGACCTGTCTAGTCTCTCAGTCTAGACAGAACCTAGACATTAATTCTTAGACATTCTTTAGCGCGTTTTCTGGGGCTATATATATATATATATATATATATATATATATATATATATATATATATATATATATAGCGATTTGAACCCCGCCAGGACAGAGCTACCTATTTAGTATCAGGCGAAGTCCTGCGTGTTTTGTATTTGATTTTTTGTTATTAACTGCGCTTTAATAAAGTTTTTTGTTGTCGTTCTGAGTTGTCTTTTCTTCTTGGTGTTCACGTCATTCCTGCAGGGAAGACAGTGACAGTGGTGATGGTGATGATGATGGTGGATGTTGATGATGATAATAATGGTTATGTCAATAATTAAGATAATAATGATAACTATGCTACTTTTTACCATGATGACATAAAAATTTCATTACGTTTTCTTTTGTAAAATATTCATTCCACTTTCCACTCGAAACTCTGTTAAAATCTTGCCAACAATAAGAAAGAAACGCTCATTCATATAAACTGGCGATGGTCTGCCAATCCTTCCCCCCTTCTCCTCCTTGGAATGCCAACAGATAAGAAAATCAGAAAGACTTCTTTTGGAACACGAGCGAAAGCGAATATTTGATCGATACAGTTTTTTTGTGTGTGATTGATGTAGTTCTAAAAATAGATATTTTTCTCCCAAGTGACGTATTGATTTCCATCTTTCGAACAACTCCAGTCAAAGTCGAAGACATTTCTCCTCTCTCCACTAAATCCTAGCAGCAAAATCTTCTGTCTGTGCTGGTGTGCCTGGTCTCCCTGGAGATAAAGTCCGTCGAGTTATTTCGGTTCTGCCGTCATATTTGCTCTTGAAAGTATTTCTTTTCTACATTCAGCGTAGCCAGAAAAAATTAAATACAATCTTTTTGATTCTATGTTCCTAAAGTTTTTTTATTTTATTATTTGAAAAAAAAAAGAATTATTTAGAAATGGATTTATTAAAAAAAGCAATAAAACGTTCAAACTTGTGCGCGTCGTTCTCTCGCTCCTTTCCATCGCCGGTGAGAAGAAAAAACTCTTCGAATTCTAATTGAATTCTCTCGTGTGGCTTTGATATTAACACGTAAGTGCAGTTCACGGGGGCGGGGTAATTGGAAGGGTAGAAAGACGAGAAGATGTACCCCTGGCGGGCCACCTCGCCGAGTCTGCCGTCAACGACCGTGCCTGAGTGACAAGATCTGAACTCGGATATGAGATGCGTCGGCAGAGATACAACGTCGTCGGACAAAGGCAAGTGCATGGAGTGCTTCGGGAAGTGGTGACGCTTGCTACTGGTGGAGGTTTTGTCGCTGCCGCCGACGCCGCTGTGGTTGAACTGACTTGAGAGAATGTTTCCTACGTTTGTTCGTGTATCTGATGATAGATGGGGAGTATAATAATGATGAGGGTGGGTATAGTAATGATGTGGGTGGGTATAATAATGATGAGGAGGTATAATAACTATGAGGGTGTATAATAATTATTAGGGTGGGTATGGTGATTAGGATAATGAGAAATAGAAGGAGGACGTGAAGATGATAAAATTTGAATATTTGGTTATATATATATATATAAATGTTTTTAAACTGAAAAAAACTTGAGTTTAAACATAAAACCACGATCAAACTATTTAATAAGTCCATTCATACGACCTTTTGGATCGGCTTCTCTGAGGTGTTCAGCTGCCTCTAAAGAGCGATTTGAACCCCCGTGGTCGACGACGCGCGTGCTGTTACGCAAAGCATCCTGGTGAATTGAAATCTCGTTGCTGCCTAGTCGCTTGTTAGCCGACGCTTGTGAGTTCCTCAAGCGCTCAGCCGAATGCTGTTCAACGTTCTTGACTCTTTCTCCGCGCGCGGAGGCGTTGACGAATTTGAAAGTAGCCGAAAATCCTCGCTCGTTGACGCTAAACGAGCGGTCGCTCTTGAACCACATAGTCAGCTTCTCAGCGCTTGACGATACTTCCAGCTGGTAGCCGTTTCGGCTACAGAGCTTCATTATTTTAGTCTCAACATCATCGTCGGCGGACGGAAGACTGAGGCCGTCATCATCTGACTGTCCGTCGTAAATTGTTAGCACGTCACCGTCATCGTTTTTTGAACACCTTTGGTGGAAAATACGCTTGAATAATAAATAAAGTGCAAGTGATGATGATGATGATAAAAATAAGGTGATAATTATGACTGGTGATAGTGATGATGATAAGTATTATGATGATGATAATGATGGTGGTAGTGACGATGATAGTGTTGATGGTTATGTTAGCTGTAATTATGATGGTGGAGAGGATGATGACGACAACGATGATGGTATATGTACTTTTGAGATCAGCTTGTATTTTATATATGTACTGTTGAGATCTGTTTGTAATTTATATATGTACCGCTGAGATCAGTTTGTAATTTATTTATGTACTGTTGAGATCAGTTTATAATTTATATATGTACTACGGAGATCAGTTTGTAATTTATATATGTACTACTGAGATCAGTTTGTAATTTATATATGTAATATGTACTACTGAGATCAGTTTGTAATTTATATATGTACTACTGAGATCAGTCTGTAATTTATATATGTACTACTGAGATCAGTTTGTAAATGTACTAATGATATCAGTTTTCCAGTGACGTACAACCCAAAAATGAATGCCAACGAAGCAACGTATTTCCATGCGAAGCACAAAAAGAATGCAAATGTCCAATACATTCAAACTCATTCTCGCTTTATGCCTCCTGGTCGTTTGATGGAAAAGTGCGCGAAACAAAAACAGGGATGGGCGTCAACAAAGCAATTTGTCATCGAGGATACAAGAATTACTTCCACCCGTAAAATCAATCAGCCAATTGCATGCCCAATCAATCATTTAGTATTTTATTTTTTTGTAAATGATTTAATAATTTAATAATTCGCTATTTAATTTGGGTTAGCGCGTTTTTAGAAAAACACCTTTTCTGATATTTCATTAAACTCATAACAAATAAATTAATAAGAAATTTGATTTCAAGTTAAATGCGTCATTGAACGGAAAAACATAAACTCGTTTTGTTCTTGAAAGAAATGAAAATTTAGATGAATCATCTCAATTTATATTGATTAATTATGAATCATCTCAATTTATATTGATTAATTATGACGCGGGACATAGACCGAAGCGTGCGTAGTTTGTTGAAATTCAGCAGACGAAGTAGTAGATAGAAAAAGGGGAAAAAATTCATTAAAGCTTTAATGAAAAATGTTCTAATTTAGGGAAAAAAATGTTTAGCTTTAAAAACGTGTAGTTTTACAAATGTGTAACTTCGGAAGAAATGTTGAAGCGTGTACGTATCGGGTGATTTATTCGTGGTAGTTTTAAATTTTTAAATTTTTTGAATCATCTAACGAGTTTAAATAAAAACACTGAAAACATCGGATCTATTTATTCAATTATTTTCATTTAAATATTCAGTAGGTACGTGTAATGACAGCCAGCGTGAGTGTTTTTTTATGGCCTTTAAAAAAGTGTTATTTTAAAGTTTGTTTTTAATTTAAAAAAACTCGATGCTGTTTAAAAACAAATTGTTCATAAAACTCAATTTTTTACACATTTTTATTTAACTTGACTTCTCTGTCTGTTTGTCTGTCTTTTTTTTCTGTCTATCTGTCTGTCGTCAAATTTTGCAATCGATTTTAAACTAATTTCCCGATGAGCTAGAGACTTAAAAATTTAAAAATACATCCGAACTGATTAACAATGCATTCTATCAAATTTTCGGATCGATTGGACAAAATTTAATTGAAGAAGGAATTGTGATATTTTCGTCGAACTATTTATTGTCTATGCTAATATGTTCGTTGTTTATGTAACATATATAATTTTCGGATCGATTGGACAACATCAACGTCCAGAGGATGTCAAATGATCAATTGAATCGTGTAAAAATATAAAAGTGTGCTTTTAAAAAACTTTGTTTTTTGATTCACTTGTTTAAATTTCAGTTAAAAAGATTTTTAAAACGGTAGCCAATCGTGATATCAAAGTACGATTCGATTGTGTTAAAAAAATTCGACAGGAATGAAGAGATAAGCAGAGGAATTGAAAAATTGATGCCACGTCGTTATCGGAAGAAGCTTCATGGATGCTGCCATTTCGTTTTAAATTCACTTCAAATTGTTATTATTTTTTGAACTGAACAACCATATTAAATGCTTTTGTAGTTTAAATAATAATAAATAACATGAATAAAATTATCAATATTTCTTATAATATAATTCATCGGTATTTATTTATGTTTTGCATTATTTTAAACTTTCTAGTAATGAATGCATTAATATATAATCATTTGAAAACGACGATGGTGGTTATATAGAGCCCTGAACGGGCCTATTTTTTTGCGGCCCGGCCCATTTTGATAACCATGAAATGAAGGCTCGACCCATGCTGATCATAGTGATTTCTTTATTATTATTATTATTATTATTATTATTATTATTATTATTATTATTATTATTATTATTATTATTATTATTATTATTATTATTATTATTATTATTATTATTATTATTATTATTATTATTATTATTATTATTATTATTATTATTATTATTATTATTATTATTATTATTATTATTATTATTATTATTATTATTATTATTATTATTATTATTATTATTATTATTATTATTATTATTATTATTATTATTATTATCATCATTATCATCATCATCATCATCACCATCACCATCACCATCACCATCACCATCACCATCACCATCACCATCACCATCACCATCACCATCACCATCACCATCACCATCACCATCACCATCACCATCACCATCACCATCACCATCACCATCACCATCACCATCACCATCACCATCACCATCACCATCACCATCACCATCACCATCACCATCACCATCACCATCACCATCACCATCACCATCACCATCACCATCACCATCACCATCACCATCATCATCATCATCATCATCATCATCATCATCATCATCATCATCATCATCATCATCATCATCATCATCATCATCATCATCATCATCATCATCATCATCATCATCATCATCATCATCATCATCATCACCATCACCATCATCATCATCATCATCATCATCATCATCATTATCATTATTATTATTATTATTATTATTATTATTATTATTATTATTATTATTATTATTATTATTATTATCGTTGTTGTTATATTCTTCATTGCAATTCAGCTTATAATGAGAAATAATAAGTGACAACTTCTATGAATAGAAGAAAAAAACTAGTTTGAAATATCGGAGCAGATGAGCGTGTATCAACTTCAATTAGGAATCGACTATTTTCTCGAATTTCAACCGAGCCGAAGATGGATGCATGGGAATGCATTATTCACGACGGCGCATCGGAAGCGGGCGATGAAGCGAAGTGTTCCCCATACCTCGGGGCACATGTTGCCAATCCGTTATCCGAGCGCACAGCCAGATACCTTTCTGTCCATGCCAGCGACCGGGATGCCGGTGATAGATTTCAGAGAATCTATTGTGATTAAGTTGCGCTTTTGTGCAGAATTATATTTTTCTACAAATGTAAACATGTAAATGTGTGGTAATTTAGAGCTCAGAGGCGCTGTTCTTTTACATGCCAAATAGAGAGAAACGATTTTACCAGCTAAGTTTTCCGCTGGCATTGGCTACTATGCAGTGAGTGCGAGTCGAACCGTGAATCTTTCACTTTCAATTCTAACACTCTACTAACTCAGCTAATCTAGCACCAATAAAGTCTTCTGATTTTTAATTATCTTTTAAAATAATTAAACAATTTTATAAGATAAAAAAAAACAAAAATAAAAAATAAGGTGAGAAAGATAAATATTTCATATGGAAATAATCATCTATTTGCACAATCACGTCTGTCCTTATAAAAATGTGACCCTTTTCTTCTCTCTCTTACAGATTTGATTTAATGTACACAATTACTTTTTATAAATACTTTTTCACTGCCAATATAAAAAGTTTTCTTATAAATGTCAACCAGTTCTCGGTCGCTTTCCTTTTCCCGCTCTATCTTTCGCTCTCAGTTAGCTTCCTGTTCCCGTTTTCGCTCATTTATGTATGTATATGTGTATATATATATATATATATATATATATATATATATATATATATATATATATATATATATATATACGATATCACCAAATCGTATACCGGGCTCAATAGAATGGTTTTGCAGTTTTATTGGAAAATAATAAATGAAGCTCTGTTAAGGCAAGTTATACCTTCTGGTCTATTAATAATGTCCATAATAGTTAATCCGAGTCCTTCAACGTCTATCAATGGGAAAACCTATCGTAAAATCAGCGATTTTACATTATTACCCCCTTCTTAATTCTGTTCGTCCCGAACAGCATAGTCGCTTTTGAGAAATGCGACTCGGCCACGAACACCAAAATACCTTGATCTTTACTCGTGGCTTTGACCAGAATTCGCAAACAACATGGTCTAGTCTCTTGACCGTTTGACACAGTTTCTTCCAGTCCTTCTTTGGCTCATCAACAGAGTCTTTCTTTGGTTCATCGTCGCCATTTCTGCACGGTTCATCACAGCCTTTTTTACCGCTCTCTGTTCTTGTCTCATCTTTTCCAGAGTTTTTGCTTGCTGCATTGCTATTGTTGTTTTGGAGAAGTTCATCGTCGTCATGTTTGTTTTCTTCCAAGCTACAATCGAACGTTTTCTTTTCACATTCCAACTCGGCTCTTTCGTCGGTGTAAACTTTCGTATCGTCCAGCGGATCTTTCTTCAAATTATCGCCATCGTCTCTCAAATCCGTGTCTTCTTTTTTTGTCAAGTTAACTTTGACGTATTTTTCCATTGGAGTTTCGTCCGTTTCTAAATCCTCGGTTGCTTCATCCGAGTCAGATTCTTCACTAAAATCTGACCCTGAATATTCGGTGCCGTCGTCTGTTATGGAGGCTTCCGTTTCAGAACCGTCGCTGTATGGGTGAAAGCCATAGTTGTTATTGCCATTATTATAATAATCATCGTCACTTTCATCCTCATCGTTTTGCATTTCGTTTTCAACATTCTTCTCATCTTCTTTAGTTGGTTTTTGATGTCCAAACCGACTGTATCAATGTCACCATCTTTGCATGGTTCATCTTGAGCATCTTTGCAAGGTTCCTTATCATGACCGTCTTTGACAGGCTCATCATCATGACCCACCTGACTTGTGCAGTCTGTACGGCCGTCATCCGTCACATGCTCTGAGACACAGCTGGTGGACTCCAGTTCAAATTGGGTTTCGCCGCAGCAACCCACATCACCAGCAGCCCGCTGGTCCAGAACCGTGTCCACCACTGCCTCAGCCAACTCTGCGACCAAACTCTCAACAGTTGTACCGGCTGCTGCTACTTTGTTTTCGTGGCCAAGAATCATTCCTTTTCCTGTCTGCCCCTGTGCTGCCATGTTTTCTCTCGCTCGTTGGCTTTCTTCCTCCAGCAATTTGTTTTTCAATTTCCTTCGCTTGACCACAGCTTCCTCGTCAATATCGAATAGATATTCGTCGTCGTCAGGCCCATAGCCCTCGTTCACTAACGCGGCTAAGAGGCGTTCCATAAGCTCGTCCTTTTTACCTGTATCGCTCAGGCCACGTTTCTCCAGCTCGTCTTTCATTCCACTCGCCCAAAGCTCATCCAATGATTTCAAAACCATTCTTGTATCCCACTTCTGACACCAATGTTACGATATCACCAAATCGTATACCGGGCTCAATAGAATGGTTTTGCAGTTTTATTGGAAAATAATAAATGAAGCTTTGTTAAGGCAAGTTATACCTTCTGGTCTATTAATAATGTCCATAATAGTTAATCCGAGTCCTTTAACGTCTATCAATGGGAAAACCTATAGTAAAATCAGCGATTTTACATTAATATATATATATATATATATATATATATATATATATATATATATATATATATATATATATATATATATATATATATATATATATATATATATATATATATATATATATATATATATATATATATATTGAACGTATTTTAGCGTGATATTTTCCTTAAGGCACGCTCCATTGAAAATAATGGCCCATTTTGCGTTTATCAGTTTTCGCGACAAAGCCTCAATAAATCGTAACTTAGAAGACGAAAGACGATTTTTGATGTCAGTCATTTTATTATTAACTGGACATGAGCTGTGCAGTTTCGGAAAACTTTTTTCCATCCTCAGAGCCCGAAAATAAAGTAACTGTTTAACAAAATAAAATGAACGTACCCGGGGTTTTTAGAGGTTTTTCTAATTTTTGTCTCTCTCGCTCCTGTTTCCTTCTCCGCTTTCCCGTTTCCGTCGCGTTCCCGGAAGCTTTTCCGCTCCCGGTCGCTTTCCCGCTCTTGGTCGTTTTCCAGCTCCCGGTCGCTTTCCCGCTTCCGGTTGCTTTCCCGTTCTCGGTCGCTATCCCTTTCCCGCTTTATATTTCGCTCTCAGTTGGCTTCCCGTTCCCGTTTTTGCTCATTTATGCATGTATATTTATGTATATATATATATGTATATAGTTCCCGCTCACTCATCCGCTCCGCTCATTTTGTGACGGATTTCAAATTTTTTTTCTCTATATTTGATTTCCCTTGACTCTCAAGGTTGTGTGAAAATTTCATTACGATCGGATGAATGGTGTAACAATGCATAAAGAACAAAGAACATACATATATACATACATACATACATACATACATACATACATACATACATACATACATACATACATACATACATACATACATACATACATACATACATACAAACATTCATTTTTATATATATAGATATAGATAAATGTACTAAAAATTTTAGTTGAATAAAATGTGCTTTAGAGGTCGCTACCGAAGAATTTGTATCTTAAGAAGTGCCTTCCGAAAGCATATACGCTCAGTTTTCTAAAATACGAATAATTAAGAAACAATTAACTTACAAAGATAACATTGATTTATTGTAGCACATTTAAACAACTGTAAGATATTGTATTAATTGTTGTCATTCTGCTTTGGAACTATCAAAGTGACAAAAATCATCTAGTTAGACCTGTGTTAGTCTAATTGGCTCAGGTAATCTCTGGGTGTGCATCTTTACAATTAAGTGCAGGCATTGTTTCGGTTTTTTAGTGTGCAGCTTGTGCCTATCCATCTAGACTACACTATGTTCTGCAATGTCTTACACCATTTTCATAATGCTGATAATGTTTGTCGCCGAATGGTAAGCTTTATCTGCTTTATATCTTTGTTGAGGAAAGTTGATGGTAGGCCAGTGATAGTATAAATCTGCAACTGCTTTTGACAACAAAGTATTCCACGTTATGATAACTCCATAGCGTAGGATTAACAGTTATCCTTATCAAAAAATGTTTTGCACCCGGTGTTCAACTGTTTTGTGTCATTGGGAAACTATGTGGTCGAAAAAGCCAAAGCCCTCAGTTTTACTGAAAAGCACCACAACTATCTTGGATTTTTTTATTGCGATCTGAGAAACTTCTTGATTTTTTTCTTTTATTTATTGATCTATGTTGTTGTATGACACTGTGCTCATCACCAAACACATCTAAGTAAATGTATTCTACTTCTTGTTGCTCTTAAATAAATCTTTTATGCTCACACTTTGAATTTAAACTATGCATGAGTAACTTCAAGATGGAACGCCTTCTAGTTTTAACAGTTCACAATAATCATCGCAAAGCTGGAATTGTTTCAGATAAGTTTTATCAAATGCAATAATTTTATTTAAAACACTGGAAACGGAACTGTGTTCTCTCACATTTGAACTCGATATCTTAAATTTTAACTTGTCGATGTATTCACAGCTGTCTTAAAACCTTCTGAAAAACCTTATGTCGGGTCTTTTAAAAAGCAAAAAGATAAAGAGTAACCGTTGCCTCTAAAATAATTTATGAAATGTGGTGACAGCAAGTACAATTTTTGTCCTGGATCATATCTTGGACCGCAATTGACGGGAGTAGAGCCAAATATCAGATATGCTCCAAGCTGCAGTTGAATCCTGCAGTTGTTGTCGCTGCAGCTTCTCCAATTACAAATGTAAGCTTCTGTATGTAAACAAGCTGGTTAACTCCTACACATATATTGTTAAATTGTTTGATTGCAAATAGCCGACTGCTGATAAAATGCATTTTGAGAAACTTGACAAAAAAGTAAAGAGCAACATATTCATAAATTATGTAGACAGTGTAAGATGAAGATGGTTCATCTTACGTATTTTCGTGATATTTGTTTATTTTATTATTATGTGTGCATTTTATAATGATTGGATATGTTTAAACAATAGTCATTTATATGTATATGTGTATATTTGTGCTCTTGTGACATTGTGTGTGCGTATAATATTTTTTATCATTAATATATATATATATATACTATCAGTGCCCGTAGCGGCTTCACTCGCATGAAATTAGAGAATTTGAACCGTGCATACATAGTAGAGTACCCACTGCACGGATCAATTTTTTAGGTCTCGGCTCCGCCCGTCGACAACTTGGCCCAGCCCGTTTCAAAAACCGAAATTCCTGGCCCGGCACGGCCCGTCTAATATGGGCCCGGCCCGTTTTTACAGGCCTAGAAATTCTATTTACTTGATGAAAAACTTCGGCCCGTCCCACCTTAACTTCAGGTTTAGCCCGGCCCGTCTGAACACCCTAAAATCACTCAAATGTCTATATACTTGGTTAAAATATCGTCCCGTTCCACCTTGATTTAAGGTTTGGGCAGGGCCGTATGAAAACCCTAAAATAACGGCTTGGCCCGTCCGTCCGGTGATAAACTGAACTCATCTACTTTTAACCGGCCCAAAACCTCAAAATACTAATTTTCACATCTGTAGCATTTACAGTTTTTGAGTAGCAGTTATTTTAAAATCAAATAACCCCTTTTCCACTTCACATTTGAGGTCCTGGAAAATAAATTTTCAAAAAATGGTAAAACACGTATATCTTTATTTTTAGAATAGAAACTAAATACTAATTTTTACATCTGTGGTATTTACAGTTTTTGAGTAACAGTTACTTTAAAAAACAAATAACCCTATTTTCCACCCCACATTTGAAGTCCTGGAAAATAAATTTTCAAAAAATGGTAAAACACGTATATCTTTATTTTTAGAATAGAAACTAAATACTAATTTTTACATCTGTGGTATTTACAGTTTTTGAGTAACAGTTACTTTAAAAAACAAATAACCCTATTTTCCACCCCACATTTGAAGTCCTGGAAACCAAATTTTCAAAAAATGCTAAAACACGTATTTCATTATTTTTGAAGTATAAACTAAATACTAATTTTTACTCCTGTAGCATTCACAGTTTTTGAGTAGCAGCTACTTTAAAAAGCAAATAACCCAAAAAATGATGAAACACGTATATCTTTTTTTTTGAGTTGATACTAAGTATTAATTTTTACATCTGTGGCAATTACAGTTGTTGAGTAGCAGTTACTTTAAAAACCAAATAACCCTATTTTCCACCCCACATTTGAAGTCCTGGAAACCAAATTTTCAAAAAATTGTGAAACCCGTATATCATTATTTTTAGAGTAGAAACTAAATACTAATTTTTACTTTTGTAGCATTAACAGTTTTTGAGTAGAAGCTACTTTAAAAACCAAATAACCCAATTTTCCAGCCCACATTTGAGATCCGGGAAACCAAATTTGTAAAAAAAGGTGAAACATGTATATCTTTATTTTTAGAAAAGAAACTAAATAATGATTTTTACTTTTGTTGCATTTGCAGCTTTTGAGTAGCAGTTACTATAAAAGACAATTAGCCCTATTTTCCACCCCACATTTGAAGTCCTGGAAACCAAATTTTCAAAAAATGCTAAAACACGTATTTCATTATTTTTGGAGTAGAAACTAAATACTAATTTTTACTCCTGTAGCATTAACAGTTTTTTAGTAGAAGCTACTTTAAAAACCAAATAACCCAATTTTCCAACCCACATTTGAGGTCCGGGAAACCGAATTTTCAAAAAATGGTGAAACACGTATCTTTTTATTTTTTAAAAAGAATCTCATTTTTGGTTTTCGAGATATACATTGTTTTAGAAAAAAGTTTGTTTTCCAGTTTTTTCTCCTCAGAAACAAAATTTTCAAAAATCCTTTCTTAGCGGATGTTTATGCTATAAAAGTAATATAAGTACCAAATTTCACGTTCCTAGGATGAGGCGTTTGAGCTCGGCGTTGGGTATCAGTCAGTCAGGACATGTTCTTTTATATATATAGATATATATGTATGTTTGAATGTATATATATATATATGAATGTATGGGTATATGTATATGTATATATATATGTATATACATATATGAATATATATATATGAATATATATATATAAATGTTATTGGTCTGAATGTATATATATATATGTATGAATGTATGGGTATATGTATATGTATATATATGTATATGTATGAATGTATGGGTATATGTATATGTATATATATGTATATGTATGAATGTATGGGTATATGTATATGTATATATATATATGTATATATATGTATATATATATATATATATAATTGTTATTGGTCTTTTTCCTATTAGGAGTCTTCATTAAAGAAGTAAGTTGTTTTTGGAAAGAGAAATTTGAATTATCAAAAGATTTGTTAGAACCGTGTGAAATTCTACAAAGAGAGATAATTCAGTTTTGAGTCAAGTAAAAGATTATATTCAACGAAGAATAATAAAGTTAAAATAAAATTCGAGAAACATTGTGTTATAAATAACTTCGACTTTAACGTTACGAATCGCTAGAAAGCATATTCCTCTACGTTTACATTGGTGACCTCGACGGGACAGGCTCTAGGCTATTCCGGAGTGGATTTAAGGAGTTACGTCATAGAGTTAAAAGATGAAGAAAAGGTTAAGAGAATGGAGGAACGGGAAGAAAAAAAGGCTCAGCAGGAGCGGGAAGAAAAAAAGGCTCAGCAGGAGCGGGAAGATAAAATAGCGCAACAAGAACGTGAAAATAAAATAGCTCAACAAGAACGTGAACGTGAAGATAAAATAGCTCAACGTCAACATGAATTAGAATTGAAGAAGCTGGAATTGGAAGCCCTAACAAAAAAAGAGCCAAAGCCGACGGTAGAAGTAACAAAGATTCCATATCCAAAATTCTCGGAAGGTGACGACGTGGACGCTTTTCTGCTCCGTTTTGAGGCATTGGCCACGGCAAATGATTATCCAAAAAAAGGTTGGGAAATGGTTCTGGGTTCTCTGCTAAGTGCGAAAACATTGGAAGTGTTTGGCCAACTCAGCGATGGTCAGATGCAGGATTACGGGTCGGTGAAAGAGGCACTCCTTCGTCGTTTTGGGAAGTCGGCAGAAGACTACCGCATATAGTTTCGAGAGTCAAAGCTTGAACCAGAAGAGACTTGGGAACAGTATCTAATGCGACTAGATAGTTACCTCAGGCGCTGGGTGGATCTCGCGGGTACAAGAAACTTATTGTTTTTGTTTTTAAAAGAGCAGTTCTTTGGAAAGTGTCCGTCGGGAATGGCTGAATATTTGTTGGAGAAAGAAAGCGGTGACGTCAATGAATTAAGTCGCTGGGTCAACAAGTACAATCAAGCTCACCCAAAAAAAAAAATTAGCAAAAGTCGAAAACATAAGCAGGATTAGCGGAAATCGTTGTCAACCAGACATTGACTCGGGAATGGTTGGACCACGCTGTTACAATTGCAATAAGCTGGGCCATATGGCAAAGGATTGTCATCAAGTTGGACATTTGGCGAGGGACTCCAGGCAAGGCACTCAAGCAACTTCAGTCACGTGCCAAGCGCGTAGAGAGGCCACCATGACACCACCATGCAAAGATTCTGGAGTAGTGAATGCATGCGCGGCCATGGTGATGGAAGGTAAAATGAATGAGGTCCGATTAAAATGTGGCTGCGTTTCACCGGTAATAGCGGATGGTTGTTTTCACTCAGGAGAAAAGTTTAAATTAACCAGAGGGTTTGTGAACAAAAAACCGGTAAACGTTTTGAGGGACACTGGCTGTACTGCCACAATGGTAAAGGAATCACTAGTGCACCCGCGTCAGATGACCGGAAGAACAAGACCCTGTGTTTTGATCGACGGCACAGTTCGGGTAGCTCCAACAGCAGTGGTAAAAATCAAAACAGACTGGTTCAGAGGAACCAGAGAGGTGGTGTGCCTGAAAAATCTACTTTGCGATCTCGTGCTTGGAAATGTTGAAGGAGTAAGAGGTTTTGATGCAATGGCTGCAGGAAAACGCTTTGGTCTGAAACCACAGAAATCCGCTCCTAACTACGACAGCACACAGAGGAATGATCGGGTAAATTATAGAAAAACGTCAGCTAACTCGGAGCTGTATCAAAGCAAGGAAAGAAACACGTCTGCCATTTCAAAGATGGAAAATAAAGTTGAGGCAAAAGTTCAAGATTTGAATCCGCCAAAAGAAAGACCAAGACTCAATCTTCTGCCTAGAGGCCAACATGGAGGGGTGGGGAAAGATGAAAAGTTGAATTCGGCAATCTTCTGCCCGCCCTGTTGACACAACACGCAGAAAGATAGAGATTGAGAATAAGTTTAAAGTAAACTACATCAAAGGCAAGGAAAACATCGGTGCTGACTTTCTTAGTCGTCAAGGGAGTGACGATGAAATCAGAAACGCTGACGCGTTCCTTTTTTCGAAGAGTGGGGATATGTAAGATGAAGATGGTTCATCTTACGTATTTTCGTGATATTTGTTTATTTTATTATTATGTGTGCATTTTATAATGATTGGATATGTTTGAACAATAGTCATTTATATGTATATGTGTATAGGTGTGCTCTTGTGACATTGTGTGTGCGTATAATTTTTTTATCATTAATATATTTATATATGTATGTTTGAAAGTATATATATATATATATGTGAATGTATAGGTATATGTATATGTATATATATATATATATATATATATATATATATATATATATATATATATATGTATATATATGAATATATATATAATTGTTATTGGTCTGAATGTATATATATATATATATATATATGTATGAATGTATGGGTATATATATATACATATATATATATATATATATATATATATATATATATATATATATATATATATATATATATATATATATATATATGTGTGTGTGTATATATATGTATATATATATATGTATATATATATATATATAATTGTTATTGGTCTTTTTCTATTAGTGGTCTTCATTAAAGAAGTAAGTTATTTTTGGAAAGAGAAATTTGAATTATCAAAAGATTTGTTAGAACAGGGCGAAATTCTACAAAGTGAGATTATTCAGTTTTGAGTCAAGTAAAAGATTATATTCAACGAAGAATAATAAAGTTAAAATAAAATTCGAGAAATATTGTGTTATAAATAACTTCGACTTTAACGTTACGAATCACTAGAAAGCATATTCCTCTACGTTTACAGACAGAATGATGTGTAGCAAAAGGTTCCATCAACATGAATACGTTCATAAAATAGTCATAGAGCCTTGCATTATACTCAAGCAACAAGGTTATCCGGCGTTGCTCAGTTTTTTTGAAGATATTTTTTTTTTTTTTTTTACAATAAAACGTAAAATAATGAACCGATTTTTATTTTTAATAGCTCAAAACGTTTGCCTTAATAACAACTACATTGATGCCAAATTTTGTTAAAATTGCTTCAGCGGTTCGGATGGCCTTTTACATATATATATATATATATATATATATATATATATATATATATATATATATATATATATATATATATATATATATATATATATATATATATATATATATATATATATATATATATATATATATATATATATATATATATATATATATATATATATATATATTATTATATATATATATATATATATATATATATATATATATATATATATAGATTTATAAGTGTGGTAGCGACCTCTAAATCATTTCAGATTTAGCTGATTTCTTTTGTGAATTTGTTCTGCCTGTTTATGAACAAAGTTGAAGGGTGTCCCATAGAAAAAGTCAATTTTTAAAATTAAGGACCACCCTA
Organism: Erpobdella octoculata; assembly: GCA_963978895.1. NCBI lineage: Eukaryota > Metazoa > Annelida > Clitellata > Hirudinida > Erpobdellidae > Erpobdella > Erpobdella octoculata. The sequence goes on from OZ022239.1 coordinate 27,466,603, forward strand.
ATATATATATATATATATATATATATATATATATATATATATATATATATATATATATATATATATATATATATATATATATATATATATATATATATATATATATATATATATATATATATATATATGTATAATTTGTTATTTTATACTATGTGTTATCATGGATAGAAAAATGTCACCGAAATTATTTAATTTCGTGAAATGAAACTTTAATAGCGATGATAAATGGACTTTCTAACAAAACACAAGTTTCATCCTTTTGTTTCAATTAAGTAAATCAGTGGGAGGAAGCCGGGGCATTGCTATGGTAACAGTAACCATTGGTGATTGGAGGTCAACACAGGTTAAGTTACCAGAGCGGGTTAGCGTTCCAGCGCACTCTCACAGAACTGGTAAATAAATCTCTTTTTTTTCGTTTATCGCGTTTGCATAGCGGAAACTTTAAAAATATCAATTATTAGCCGGTTTATTAATAGAAAGCGGGAATTACCAAACAAATGGAAAACAGAAAAAAATCAAAAGATCTCCAATAACTTTAAGAAAAAACCATAATAATAATAATAATAGTAATAATAGTGGAAGCGAGATTGCATGGGAGCTGGAATAATTTATTTCATGGCCAAGAATTTCATAAAGCGGAGAGTCATTGAGTGTCCCTGTTCACTCTCAAACATGTCCAATATGTTTTTCGGCTCTTCTTGCAAGACATCCCATATGTTTTCCGAGCCCGAACAATTTTTTCTATTTTTATCCAGGATGCCGTACAAGACATCTCGTATATTCTCGAGGCTGTCTTAAAAAACTCTCACACAAAACCTTTTAGATGTTCACGAAAACTCCATATAAGACATTCTTTATATTAAAAAACCCATACTTTCACGAGACCCTCATACAAGACATACCATATGTTCACAAGGCGCCCCATACAAGACATACTATATGTCCACGAGACCCCTACACAAGACATACCATATGTACGCGAGACCCCCATACAAGATATACCATAAGCTCACGAGACCCCACACAAGGCATTCCATGCAAGAGAAACATCTTTTAGAGATTATAAATATCAAGGAAGATACCGAAAAAATTTCTATATTTTCGAAACGTTTTTTGCGTTTACTGATTTTTTTTGGTTCCACGTATACATACACAAATACTCACGTCTGTATTATAAAGTAGAAAAACATGCAAAACTGCAAAGTCAGCAAAGGTCTCAGTTACAAAAAGTTTCAAAAAAGCAGAAATTGGAATTTGGCAATAAATTTAAAAGAGGTAAAACATGGATTCGGCAGTATTCGGCGTACATCATGGTTCATGAACTTCGCTGGTACAATACAAACAGAGCCGACAAGTTCAACTTCAGTAAAATTTTTTGAATACTATTCAAGGGCGCATGAAATGCAACTTATAAGTCGAACACGAATAAATTGCATAATAACAACCCATACGCTGCATATCTGCACAAGTACACATGCACGTTCGTAAAGATTAACGCATAAGTACATTTACACATGCGTAATGACAAACGCAATGCACAAGTACACATGCACATAAGTAAGAACAAACAAGCTGCTTAAGTAGAACACATGCACATACACAAGGACGAACAAACTGCATGAGTAAAACACATACACACTTGCACACACGTAACAATATTCAAGCTGCATAAGTAGGACACATGCACATACGTAAGAACAAACAAACTGCATAAGTAGGACACATGCACATACGTAAGAACAAACAAACTGCATAAGTAGGACACATGCACATACGTAAGAACAAACAAACTGCATAAGTAGGACACATGCACACTTGGACACATGCGTAGAAAGGAACAAGCATGGCATATTTCATCTTCCACATCGCGACCCACGAAGGCAGTCCAATTAACCTCAATTCCTTCCTTAACGGTACTGAACAACTTGCACGGCCATTTAAACGGCGTCGCCACTTCCTTCATCTCCCCCTGATTGCATTGCACACTCAAACTTCAATAACACGGGAACTTTTAAAAAGCGGAAATGTTTACGTCATTTAACGGAATTTCACGTATGGCGGAAAAAACTATTTTTTTATTTTTTTTTATTTCTTTTTTTTGCACGGCAAAACATTTCCGTTTTATATGAGAAACAAGACAGAGCGTCAGTAGAGACTTTTTTCTGTTCAAATTGTTCAATCAAAATTTTGGCTCGGAGAAATCCATTATTTCTCGCCTGCCACGCGAGACAAAAACCAAACAGCCCTCCAGGAAAGAAATGGCGAAACAGGGGGAGTGGGTGCGGGTGGGAAAGTGTGGTGCGATAGAGTTTGATGACATTTTATGTGGCTGTTTGAAATGTTTATGTGGTTGCATGGGGACGTTCGAAGTGCTGTGTGGCTTTATGTGGCTGTTTGAAATGTTTATGTGGTTGCATGGAGATGTAAAAAATGTCATGTTGCGGTATGTGGTAGTTTAAATGTTATGTGGTAGTATTTGATTTTATATAGCTGCTTGAAATGGTTATGTGATTTTATGTTGATGTTTGAAATGTTATGATGTTGTATGCGACTGTTAGTGACGATTTAAAATGTATGAATGTGAATGTTTGAAACGTTTATAAGGTTGTGTATGACTGTTTGAAATGTTTATGGGACTGTATGTGGCTCTTTGAAATGTTCATGTAATGTCTAAGGTTGCTTAAAAATATTATGTAGTTGTATGCGGCTTTTTGAAATGTATGTGTAGTATTATGTGGCTGTTTAAAATGTTTATGTGGTTTTATGTGGCCATATATGTTTATTTAAATGATTTGTTGGTTGTGTGTGTTTTTGATGCAATAGAATAAGTGATCGGAAAATCGTGAGTAGATGTAATTTAACTTGCACAAAAGAAAATTAAATTAAAATGCGGATAGATTGGCGAACAAACGAACAGACGAACAAACGAACAAACGAACAAACGTACAAACAGAGACTAATGAATAGTAATGAATATACATAGATATGAGGTTATATGGGGCTATTTGCATACATACGTGCATAGATATGCATGGTTCTATGCATAGAAATTTATTGGTACATGCATAGCTGTGTAGTATGGGCATATGCACTAACTATGCACTGCTTATAAACAGATACACAAACGCATGTACAGACATAAATCTACAGACGTACAAACACAGACATTAACACACGCACACACGCATATGAAATAACGAAAAAAATCTCACACGTATAAAAAAATCACGCACACACGTACAAGCAAAGACAAACAGTGCGTGACTGTGAGTTCACTAGTTCACCATGGGAGCAGCTTCAGATGGATAGAATTGAGAGAAGCATGTCAAATTTCAAGCAACTTTTATTTTTGTTCCAAATAAAAATTTTTCTTTTTTTAATAGAAATTTCTTTGCTGATTTTAAATATAAATTTGAAGCTATTTGAGTGTTTCTACGTAATGGAACTTTGAATTCCTTTCGTGATTTACAGTTGTTGTCTTTAATAAATTTACTATAATGGGCCCTATATAAATGATTTTAGAATAATAACAATTATAATAAAACTTATCAGCGGCATTAAGAAAATATTTTAGCGGATTTAAACATTTATGCTAGTTTGAATATTTTTAATAACAACTTTGCCAAAAATAAAAAATGATCAAATAACTAATAATTTGAAATATTTAATATCGGTTAATATATTGTTTCGATAACCGGTATATTTTTAATAAATAATCCCGTTTAATAACTATTAAAAAATGTGTACGATTCTGTATGGACATATATTTTTTTATGTTTATATTAAACTAACATTAACTTTTTTTTAATTCAATTTTTCCTCATACAATGAAATATTTGCACTCAAAAAGAAAATTAAAACATACATTTATAAACTTCACGACTGTCCGCCATTTTTAATTTCGAATGAAAAGACAGCACAAGAAAGCCGGAAGTTAGCATTTATCCAATAATTCGGCAGTAACTCACGTGAGGTCTGGCGACTTCCCCAACTGAAAGGTCACGAAGGTCATCTGGATGACCTCACCTTTTACTCCCGAGAAGAAATATTTGCACAGGGAATTAACCGGGTAGTGCTGGGGGTAGCCTGGAGAGAAGAAGCGGCCCTCTTTGAGACTTTTTCTACTGAAAAACTCGTAAGAGCAGGGAGTTCCCCATTTTTTGTCTCCGCCTTTTATTTCAAATTTTTCTGTCAAATATAATTTATTGATTTAGAAAAAAAACAAATTGCATTATCGCAACAAGTTGAAAACACAATATAGTGACAATTTATTTTTTCACACTCAACGACATTGTCAATATGTTTTTTTTCTTCATTAGCTAAAGCCAACGAGTAGGAGGTGGGTTCGCCCTCGAGCTCTCTGCCTAGAACGATTTCTAATCAATTCGGCCACAGCTTACTGCCGTAAAATACGGAAAACCTTATTAGCCTCGACAAGCGTCAGATCCAGAAACTCCTGGTGGGGAGGGGGCACAGGTACGTCACGTTCAAATTTTTTCACACTTTTTCCTCCCAAAAAAGCAGATAAACTTCAAAAAAATTACTTTAAAATACGGTCATTTTTCAAAAACCGGGAATTCTACCTCAAAACATTTTAACTGGTACTTTGGTGGAGAAATACATTTCCCACCCCCTGGATCTCCTGGCCTTAACGAATACTTGACACGATTGAAATAAGTTATCAGATGAACCTCTTGCTATGAACTTGTACGTGGCACTGAAGCCCGTGAAGTTTCTGCTACCCGACGGCTCTGAGTGGAATTGAAGGATGAAACTCCTCTTGGAGGAATAAAACTTTTTATCGTTGTTCATCATGTTTCCGCATATCTTGTGATCCGGAAGCTGCCTGTCCGATACTTCCGGTCTTTCATTGTTTACAAACAAACTGACGTAGTCGGCGCACCTGTAGAAAAAAAGAGATGTGCTCGTGTCTAAATAAAAAGACTTTCAGTTTTAGTGTTTTTTTAAATAACTCTGTGCATGGATTTTTGATGTTTTTCTATAGAGTATAGTTAGTTTTAACTGTTTTTGATTTACAATTCAAACAAATGCTATTTGTTTGGTTAATTAAAAATATCGAAGTAAAATTTTATTTTTATAAATCTAAACTATAAAAAACAATTTTGAAAAAAAAAACATGATTTAGAAAATAACATTTTTAAGTAATAATCTTATATAAAATGTAAGGAAGCATTTCTCTGGTTGTATTGCAATAAAGCATTTCCCTGTCTTATAGAGGATGGCGGTTCGAGCCTAACCAGCTTCAACAGCGTCCGTTGGGGGTTTGGGGATGCAGGCACCATAGACTACTGTTTTTAATTTTTTTAGCGGTTCTCACACAAGTTTTAGTTTTTTGAACAACTCTAAACAATGTTAAAATAATCAATAAGATACATAGAACTAATGACGAAAAGTCACATACTCATTATAGTCTCAAACACAAATTTATCAAAATTAATTTACAATTTATAAAAAACTAAATAAAAACTAAAAATTTATCAAAGTAAACTCAAATTCACGCAGTTTAATTTAATTGAAAGTATAAGAAATTTAATCAAAATTCCAGAAAGCCATTGATGGGGTTGGCTCGAAATTGAAACTTTAACGAGACGATAAATTAATGCTTGCGGGGAAAGTTCTGACATGCCGCCATTTTGCCACTTTTTATCTGCTTATTATTCATTTTTTTAATTGTTTGTGTATGAAAATTAAAACACATTATGAAAACTATATGAATAGATAAATAAATAAATGAATAAATAAATAAATAAATAAATGAATGAATGAATGGATGGATGGATGGATGGATGGATGGATGGATGGATGGATGGATGGATGGATGGATGGATGGATGGATGGATGGATGGATGGATGGATGGATGAATGGATGAATGAATGAATGAATGAATGAATGAATGAATGAATGAATGAATGAATGAATGAATGAATGAATGAATGAATGAATGAATGAATGAATGAATGAATGAATGAATGAATGAATGAATGAATGAATGAATGAATGAATGAATGAATGAATGAATGAATGAATGAATGAATGAATGAATGAATGAATGAATGAATGAATGAATGAATGAATGAATGAATGAATGAATGAATGAATGAATGAATGAATGAATGAATGAATGAATGAATGATTGAACGAACGAACGAACGAACGAACAAACGAACGAACGAACGAACGAACGAACGAACGAACGAACGAACGAAAGAACAAATGAATGAATGAATGAATAAATATATAAACAATTAAATAAATTAATAAAAATAAATAAATAAATAAACAAACAAACAAATGTTCTAAGAAAGTAGGTATAGACCACTCGAACTGTAAAACAATATCTCATGGTGCCACTTCCACAAGCACTCAATCTTAGCGGCATCAGGAAAAGCTATGATTAGTCTTGTCTGGACTGACATGTACTGCGGCAAAGACGTAAATTGCGGGAGGGCAGGGAGGGCATTTGTCCCCCCTTGATTTTCAAAATTTTACTTTTTTTACCTAGAATTACTATATATTTTTCTTAATTTTAACTTCACTTAATCTAGTGATGATTTAATGCGTATTGTAATTTTTCTCGCGTTTGTAGACAATTTGCCCCCACCCCATGATTTCCAAATTTTTTCACCTAGAGTTTATTATATAAATTGTTGATTTTAATTTTACTCAACCTCGTGATGATTCAATGCGTATTGGAATTCTTTTTGCGTGTGTAGACAACTTTATATCTGAGCTTGATGCTAAATTTACCAATAAATGCAGAGTAATAAATTGTGTATCAGCGTTGGTCCAAAGTTCAACTGTTTTCTGTGCCAAAATACAATCAGCAAACTCGTGGAACTTTACCCTATTAGTGGTATTGATACAATTTTGATTGCCTCACAGCTAATACATCAAAGTTATTATTATTTATTACACAAAAATAAAACAAAATTCTACACACCCCATTTTGGACATCTTTTTTACTAATCTTGAACTAGCCCCTACAGTTGGTTAAATCATTTACGCCGTTTATACCCAGTGGCGGATCTAGAAATTCCTGGAGGATGCACTTCAGAAATTTTTCACATTCCCTTCAAAAAAGCTGATGACTGGTGAGGGATAGTCGTAAGTATTTTTCCCATTTTTTTCAAGGACTTCCACTTTCTCCCAAAAAATCTACGGTCATTTCCCGAAAACCAGGTATTATACCCAAAAAATACCAATTGATTCTCTGGTGGGGGAATGCAACTCTTCATCCCTCCTCCTTGTACCTACGTATTTATATAGATATAAACGGTAATGTGTGTGCATTTACATATCACATTCAAGCCGCAAGAGCAAAATTTGGCATGCAGGTGGACTTCATTGATAAGAAAATTTTGAAAAATTAAAAAATTACCTGATATATATTTAATGTTTTATTGGCAAAAAAGAAAATAAACTAAGCAAAAAACCTAGGCAACACCAGGTAACCCTGTCAGTAAGCCATGTAATAGCGGAAAAAGTTACCCCCCTGAAAAATGCAGAATTTACGTCCCTGTACTGCGGCATAAAGTAAAAAGATGACATCTGAATTTTGAAGAGCAAAAGCGATTGATTTGACGCCACATCAAAGATGGCCGCTTAAACGGTTGATGCTAATTTAAATGTATATTTCAATAACATAGATTTAAAGTATTTGAATGGATTTCAAAATTTTTAAATAATTTTATTAATTTTTTTGAGATCTAATTTAAATACCATGCGAACGCAACTATTTCCAATACAAGAATTGTCCATTCATCTGCTCGGTGACGTCATCAAACCTGTTAATTCTGGTTACGTGATTCAACTCTCCAGGGGTCTCTCGAGAGGACCCTCGGAAGGTCTCTAGGGGGTCTCCCGGGGGTCAGCTAAAGTGAAGCAAAGTCGCAATCTTTTAGCATCCGAACATTTCTCAATCTGCTGTTGCACTCTTTAGAAAATTTTACACTTCTAAACTTCAAATAATCGGATAAAAAACCAGGATTTCGAAAGTCTCTTGTATTTTGGTTTTATTTCTTAGAACAAAGATAGAAACAAATTTTAATTAAAAATAAAATATTTGATTTATGTGAAATCTTTGGTAATTAATAAAATGCATTGTCCTGAGGAGCGAGTCTATATTACAAATTTTAGCTTGATTGGATTACGGGAAGTTTGTTAAATATCTCTTAGATGATCTGTTAGCAAGCATATTTTTTTATAATATATTATGCATTATAATATATTATACATATCCTTTACATCAAGTGTTATTAAACTGAAATTGCTGTATGTAGGAAGCCCCTCCTGCCGTAGATCAAAATTTGATCCTTTTGACTGTCCCTCCTCCTCTCTCCAGGTTTGGGACTGGCTCGAAAAAGCGAGGTGGAATTTCCACAGACAAGCAAGACCGGCGGTGAAGTCTTTATAAAAAAATAAAAAAAAAATAAAAATTAAGCCACCATGACTGTCATATTACATACTTGTTGCTAACAGAAGGGGCCATGTCAAACTGCTCGAAGTGGATTTCAACGATTTCATCGTACTCCCCGACAAAGGTGTACAGTACACAGGGGATGTTGTCCGGATAGGGGTGCGGGTGGTTGGTGGAGGCGAACTGACCCGACGAACGTCCGTTGCTTTCGAAGATGAGACAACTGCACTCTGGCGATTGCGGTGACGAATTAGTTTTTGGTTCGGCGTCGATGAAAATTAATGTTGCTGGGTTGTTGTTGTTGCTGTTGTTGTGAACCCATTATTGTGAGTTGCTGCTTAGGCGATGAATGTATTATTGTAAGTTTTTGTTGATGCGATAAATGTAATATTGTGAATTATTGTTGATGTGATTAACGTATTATTGTGCATTGCTGTTGATGTGATGAATGTAATATTATGAGTTGTTGTTGCGATGAACGCATTATTGCAAGTTGTTGTTGATGTGAGGAACGTATTAATAAATGTAGATTCAATGTCATTTATTAAATTTAGAAAATGACTGAAAAAATTAAATGAGTCTACGACTTCTTTGACTAATTTACAACCAGCCAGGTGTGAAATGAGTCGTAACTAACCTGCTCTATAATTAACCTGCTCTAGCTGACAACAGGTTGTCAATAAAGATTCATTAGGTGACCATGAAAAGCCCAAGAGGAATATAAAAAAACTTTTAAAATGATTCACGTCTGGAGAAAGAGGAGTTGAGATATTTTCAGCCGACCGCTGTCGTTTTAAATTTTCATAATTGGAAGAATAAAACTTTTGGAGAAGATGGCGGTGAGGATGGTAATGGGAAGGCGAGTCGGATGGTCACCATCGATGTCATCGACGTGCTTCAACATCGTCGTCATTTTCATAGTCATCATAATCATAATCCGTTCGACATCATCATTTCATCCGCATCATCAGCATCATCACCACAACCACCATCACCATCATCAACATCATCATCACCATCGTCATCATTGTCATCGTCTTCGTCATCTGCATCGTCGTCGTCATCGTCATCGTCGACATCATCATCATCACCATCACCACTTACTGTTTTCAACGTGGTAAGAACTCTCGTATGCGAGGCAATTCTTGGCAACTGAATAAAATCAATAATTACCATCTGTAAAATACCAATTACTTTATATTTTCAATTTGAGAAATTTAAATTGCAAATTTCTACGATCATTTATTAATGCTCTTCGAGTTTGGATTGTGTAATTGTTCTCAAAATGACAAAAAATTACTAAAATGCATTTGTTTCAAATAAGAAAAACTTTTGATTAAAAGAACTTAATGAAAAACCGTTTTCAACAGGAACAAGTAAATTAAAAACGAATTTTTAAAACCAATGCTCTTATATGTAATTAAAACACAAATTTTGCAATCAATTTTTTCTTATATTACTCTTTTATTTTATGTTAAAGTCGAAATATCTTAATTATATCGAAATATCGAAATTAATTAAAATTATCTAAATTAATTGACTTATTGTAAAACTAATAATTGAATATTGCATTGTCTTCTATTTTAAGCATGTATGCAAAATTTGAAAAAATCTATCATAAGGAAGTGACTCAAAAATTGATTGCAAGATTTGAAACAGACAGAGAAACAAACAGACAGACAGAGAAACAGAGACGACGAGTTAATAAAAGCATTGGTAATAATAATAAAAATATCATCAAAAAGCATCGAATTTAAATATCTCAACTATTTTCATGAAAATTTCGTACACGCTTGAGAATCGCGGTCAGTGAGTGTGGTTCGTGTTAACTTGGTAAAATAGTCTGCCAGTCGGTTAGCGTTTTGTGGTCAAGAAAACCCTCAAGAAAACCCTCAAGAAACCCCTCGATAAAATCCTCAAGAAAATTAACTAAATTAATTGACTTATTGTAAAACTAATAATTGAATATTGCATTGTCTTCTATCTTGAGCATGTATGCAAAATTTGAAAAAAATCTATCAATAGGAAGTGACTCAAAAATTGATTGCAAGATTTGAAACAGACAGAGAAACAGACAGAGAAACAGACAGAGAAACAGACAGAGAAACAGACAGAGAAACAGAGCCGACGAGTTAATAAAAGCATTGGTAAAAAATAGAAAAATTCAAAAAAGATTTTATCTTATAATTTCAAAATTGTTTCTTTCTATGAGTAAATGTTAAAGGTTTAATTTTTAAATTTAGTTTTTAATCTCGAAAACTTAAAAACTTGTTTTTTATAGAAATGTTAATGTAAATGTATATACGCTGTATTCTGGACGAATGTTCTTAGAGCTCAATCTCATTGAACTTTATAATTTATGCAACCTGCAATTGATCTTTCTAACTTCCCACAAGAGGGCAGAACATGTCTTATTTGTATTTTCATAATAAAATTGCTTAAAAATTTAAAAAAAATGAAATTGAAACAAATTCATGTGACAATTATTATTAATGTTATCATTGCTTAGAAAATAAGCTTTAAATTTCAAATTAGCAAAAACGCAAAAATAAATTGAAATATTTGTGTTTTTTTTCTTGTGAAAATGTTCCCGGAATAAATTGAAAAGCCAGAAAGTTTTAAAGTTTTCAAATCTTGGTAAACTTTGCAATACAACAGCATAAGTCAGCATTAGTATATACATTATATTTTTTATATACGCAAACTTCGCTATGTACTATAATATGCACTAGAAAAGGCCAATAAAAAATCTCTTTCATCGGTAACCTTTTCAAGTAATACACTTTTTTTGTTATTTAGTTGATGTTGTGAATTTGTTTGTTTTCATCTAAAACACGAGACTTGATCACTCGAAGGATTTTGATAATTTACGACATTTGAGCACAAACATTTTGAAACATCCCAAAAAGTATTTTGTGAACATCTGCGGCTACAATTTTTGTTTTAAATAATTTTATTATTATTTTGAATTAAACGGAACGAAATATTAAAAACAATACATAAAAATATTCACCTACCTGGTTCTGCAGACAGAAACCGGAGAAACAACCAGAAGAAAAACAGTAATCGAGAGATGAAGTACATCCGGTGATCCGCCATTTTGTATTCCAAAATGGCGGTCTAGTTTCAAAAAAGATATTCAAGAATGGAAGTTGTCGGATAATCACGTGGATGTAGTGGTGATGATGATGATGTGGAAGAGGATTAGTGTGATTATGTTGTTTCTTCCAAGTGATGCTGACAGCTGTTGAAACTCATCGGTGTCTCGGTTTCCTTATTTTTTTCTTTTGAGAAAAATATAAAACAATTTTTTAGAGAAAATTTTAATTTTTTGCAAACAATTTTTTCATCTAAATTTTCAGTGGAGCATCGATCGGTAATGTATGGAGCGAATGTGTCGTTAAACCTTTTCCGAGCTGTTCGTCACGTGACATGGAAGTGTCATAAAACGCCGGTCATGCGTGGCGGGAAATATAAGCATGCGAACGAAAAAATAAACAAACTTCGCGAAACAAATCACTGAAAAGAAATTGTAGCGATGATGATGATGATGATGACGATGATGATGATGATGACGACGACGACGATGTTGATGATGATGGTGATGATGATGATGGTGATGATGTTGGTGATGATGATGATGATGATGACGACGATGATGATGATGACGACGACGACGACGATGTTGATGATGATGATGATGGTGGTGATGATGATGATGAAGATGATGGTGATGATGGTGGTGGTGATGATGATAACAAAGACGATAGTTTGTTTGATTCTAACGAGTGCGTTAGGAGTTGTTCTTGTGATGTAAACAAAAAATAGAAACTTTTAGCAGTGCAACAACACCAAATGAACACAAAATTCTGACCACATTTGCACGCAGTCCTATTAATTGCGCTACAGCTGACAACAGGAAGGACGATGATGATGACTGGTGTCATCGATAACGACGACGATGACGATGATGATGATGATGATGATTATGATTATGATGATGATGATGATGATGATGATGATGATGATGATGATGATGATGATGATGATGGTGGTGATAATGATGATGATGTAGATAATGATGGTGACGATGATGATGATGATATTGGTGGTGATGGTGATGATAATGATGATGATGGTGGGAACGATAATGATGATGAGGAGGAAGAGGATGATATTGATGATGATGATGATGACGATAATGATGATAATGATAATGATGATAGTGATAATAAGATCTAAATAACGACCACATAGAAGACATTTAATGCATCACCGTCCACGCAATTTAATGTCACCATTTTGTTTTCCTGTTTTTTTTTCATCGACGTTCCAACCGGAGTTCTTCGGACGGTCGGGACGTTTGTTTCCCGTGACCTACAACTGTCCACGGGTCGGTCAGTCATGCGGACGAAACCTTACACGGTGGTCTTATTGCATAAAGGGGCTGTTGACGGCCGGAAGTTGTCGGGTTTGCGAAAGAAGTAAAAGAAAATAAAGAGACTAAAATTTTAAAAAACTTTAAAAAAGTGAAAAAAAACTTTTTTTAATAGGTTGAGAGAGAGAGAGAGAAAGAAAGAGAGAGAGAGAGAGAGAGAGAGAGAGAGAGAGAGAGAGAGAGAGAGAGAGAGAGAGAGAGAGAGAGAGAGAGAGAGGAAATGCATTTTTATTTCAAACAAGTTCTCGTGGAAACGAACAGTTTACAGCGGCATGCAGTCTGCGCAAATGCTAATCGATGCCACTAGATCTCATCTAATCCGACCAGCCACACATAAACGCACGCATCTTCACCAACCCAATCTCTGTCTCCCCTTTCCCCTCTCTAGTCCCATCCTCTTCTTCTTACCCCCTCTCCGTCTCCCTCGATTGAACACGACACTCCACCGTTGCTAGAGATAAAACCTTTTACGACTTTTGAGACAAACAACTTAGAAAGACGATGTCAGCGATGCGACTAGAAGACGGTGGTAGCCCGGTCCAGCTGGGCACTGAGGACATCAAGAAGAGGGGGGGGGGGGTGCGTGTAGTAGCCAGTCCCCGGTCCAGGCCAGAACCTCGTACGCCACTCTCTTATACGGAGTCGGGAGTCAATTTTTTTTTATACTGCCCGGTTCAATGTATTCCATGCCTTATCTCCCGCCAGGACTTCCACTTCAAGGATCCATTAGGGAGAAGCATCGTAAAATACTGTTTATTCAATTTGCGGACAACTCCATCGGTTTGCGTAAACTTTGTGGCTTTGTTAAAGAGAGAAAGAGAGAGAGTGAGAGAGAGAGAGAGAGAGAGAGAGAGAGAGAGAGAGAGAGAGAGAGAGAGAGAGAGAGAGAGAGAGAGAGAGAGAGAGAGAGAGAGAGAGAGAGAGAGAGAGAGAGAGAGAGAGAGAGAGAGAGAGAGAGAGAGAGAGAGAGAGAGAGAGAGAGAGAGAGAGAGAGAGAGAGAGAGAGAGAGAGAGAGAGAGAGAGAGAGAGAGAGAGAGAGAGAGAGAGAGAGAGCTGGAGAAAACCGACTCGGTAATACTTCAAGAAAAGAACCCCCAATAATAAATTTTTTTAAATAAAGAAATTGAACAAGATAACGTCTCAATTTCTTTTGGAAAAAGTTTTATTGTAGCATAAAATAATTTTAAATTAAAATGGCGCGCAAAAACGAATAATAAGCGCTATAGCGCCACTTTCAATATTCGGCAGACGTTTCACGCGAACAGTCCCCGCCATTGTGCTGGAAGTTCAATATGGAAAATTTATATCAGCGCTCCATTATTCATGGTTCTCTTGCAGTTCATATATTTGTAATCACTTACATATTTGGAAGTTAACCTACTTACATATGGTTATATTTGGAAGTTAACCTAGTTACATGTGCTTATATTTGGAAGTTAACCTAGTTACATATGCTTATATTTGGAAGTTAATCTAGTTACATATGCCTATTTTAATTGAGAGACAGATTATATCGTCTTTTTGAGTTTTTTCCTCTTTTTCGACATATCTTGAAGTAAAAATAAATAAATAAACACAACTTTCAATTGTGAAAACATTTAATTATAATTATATTCTCGTTTTTTGTTCAATGTACGTGTGTATGTGTGTTTGTGTGGTGTGCGCGTGTCTGCACGTTTGCTCGTTTGTTCGTACGTGTTCGTAAGCGTTCGAACCCCGGTGGGAGGAGCTAAATGTTACATTGTCCATCGATCCTTTCTTACTCGCATATTTATTTTATCTCTTTTATCATTATTGTTATTATTATTATTATTATTATTATTATTATTATTATTATTATTATTATTATTGTTTTTATTGATTTTTTCGTTTTCTTGTTTACACCATTTGTGAGTGTTTATAGCCCGCCGTCGCGAAAAAATGGTTTTCTTCTGTATTGGTGGTCGTTTGTTTATTGAGATGGACGAGCTTATACGCGCACAATACATGCGATCTGACCAGTAAATGAAGGCAGGTAATAATAATAATAATAATAATAATAATAATAATAATAATAATAATAATAATAATATTAATAATAATAATAATAATAATAATAATAATAATAATAATAATAATAATAATAATAATAATAATAATAATAATAATAATAATAATAATAATAATAATAATAATAATAATAATAATAATAATAATAATGGTGCTGATGTTGATGATGATGATCATGGTGATGGTGATGATGATGATGATGATGATGATGATGATGATGATAATGACGATGACGACAACAACGACGACGACGACGATAGTGGTAGTGGTGATGATGATTAAACCATTTGTTAAATATATAAATGAGCTTGTATGTTTTAATATTGTGATAATATTTTTATTTGAATATTTTAGAGGATGCTAATATAATTTAACATGTACTGTATAATAAAATTATAATTATTAATATCTTTATTATATTTGATTTATATTATACTGAATTGTTGTTAAAATATGTTTAATTTCCATTTAATTTCTATTATATTTAATTGTTGATAAATTATGTTTATATTATATTTAATTTATATTGTATTGAATTATTATTATTATTGAATTGTTATTAAATAATGTTTATGTTATAATTAATGTACTTAAAATTATAATTAAGTTTTTGTTTTAATGCTAGTTGTTAAAATAAATAGTGGAATAATAAGTTCGTATATGAAGCTGCGGCTGCAAGTTTTTACATTAATTTTCTGCCAAAATATTTTGCAGCTGTTGTTTCTCTATTATGAGCGGGAATTTTCTCGTGATTTTTTCAAAATTAATCTCGAAAAATACCTACGTCGTAATCAACAATGTTGATGATTCTAATTATAAGAATTAAACTAATAATAGAAATGACATCAATACAAAACACGTTTAAGCAGCTCAAACTAATTAGAAAATCCGATTAAAAAGTTCAGAAGAGTTCGTTCTTGCTGGTAATTTGCTGTGTCAAGCATTGTAATAAGAAATAAATAAATAAATAAATTTTAATCCTAATCAACGATAAGATTGAGTCTCAGGACACTCATAATTCCCGGGGATGCCCGAAACGCAGTTTTTTCACTCACTCACTCACTCACTCACTCACTCACTCACTCACTCACTCACTCACTCACTCACTCACTCACTCACTCACTCACTCACTCACTCACTCACTCACTCACTCACTCACTCACTCACTCACTCACTCACTCACTCACTCACTCACTCACTCACTCACTCACTCACTCACTCACTCACTCACTCACTCACTCACTCACTCACTCACTCACTCACTCACTCACTCACTCACTCACTCACTCACTCACTCACTCACTCACTCACTCACTCACTCACTCACTCACTCACTCACTCACTCACTCACTCACTCACTCACTCACTCACTCACTCACTCACTCACTCACTCACTCACTCACTCACTCACTCACTCACTCACTCACTCACTCACTCACTCACTCACTCACTCACTCACTCACTCACTCACTCACTCACTCACTCACTCACTCACTCACTCACTCACTCACTCACTCACTCACTCACTCACTCACTCACTCACTCACTCACTCACTCACTCACTCACTCACTCACTCACTCACTCACTCACTCACTCACTCACTCACTCACTCACTCACTCACTCACTCACTCACTCACTCACTCACTCACTCACTCACTCACTCACTCACTCACTCACTCACTCACTCACTCACTCACTCACTCACTCACTCACTCACTCACTCACTCACTCACTCACTCACTCACTCACTCACTCACTCACTCACTCACTCACTCACTCACTCACTCACTCACTCACTCACTCACTCACTCACTCACTCACTCACTCACTCACTCACTCACTCACTCACTCACTCACTCACTCACTCACTCACTCACTCACTCACTCACTCACTCACTCACTCACTCACTCACTCACTCACTCACTCACTCACTCACTCACTCACTCACTCACTCACTCACTCACTCACTCACTCACTCACTCACTCACTCACTCACTCACTCACTCACTCACTCACTCACTCACTCACTCACTCACTCACTCACTCACTCACTCACTCACTCACTCACTCACTCACTCACTCACTCACTCACTCACTCACTCACTCACTCACTCACTCACTCACTCACTCACTCACTCACTCACTCACTCACTCACTCACTCACTCACTCACTCACTCACTCACTCACTCACTCACTCACTCACTCACTCACTCACTCACTCACTCACTCACTCACTCACTCACTCACTCACTCACTCACTCACTCACTCACTCACTCACTCACTCACTCACTCACTCACTCACTCACTCACTCACTCACTCACTCACTCACTCACTCACTCACTCACTCACTCACTCACTCACTCACTCACTCACTCACTCACTCACTCACTCACTCACTCACTCACTCACTCACTCACTCACTCACTCACTCACTCACTCACTCACTCACTCACTCACTCACTCACTCACTCACTCACTCACTCACTCACTCACTCACTCACTCACTCACTCACTCACTCACTCACTCACTCACTCACTCACTCACTCACTCACTCACTCACTCACTCACTCACTCACTCACTCACTCACTCACTCACTCACTCACTCACTCACTCACTCACTCACTCACTCACTCACTCAATCTGCAGCAGTTAATGAGAATTCGAACTTGACAATAACAATGTCTAAAAGTGTCTTTAAGATTTTTATGCAAATTAAATAAAGTTAATCAATTAATATAATAAAATGAAGGTATCAGAAAGGTTGTTGGTTGTTGGTTTTTATGCTTTTTTTCTCTACAAAACTTTTTAACGGAAATAGAACCTTTTGATTGCTGTTTATCTCCCTCCTAAATGGTTCCAGTAACTGAAAATGTTTCATTACAGTTTGAAAGGAACAAAACCAGACTTGCTATCCTTGTATTTTGTGCCATACGATTTGTAAAGATGACCATTAATAATTTGGTTAACTCAATATCTTTAAAATCACTGTATAAACATATCACGTAAAAAAGTGTTATTAAAAAATCCATTGATATAATTCCTCATGTTTTTCATCATGAAGTTCCATTTTTCTTTCTCCAGTTTGAAGTAGATGGGAAATCAATCCATCCATGCGTCCAGGACGTGAAGAGGCATTGATCCAGTCTCGGTGCAGGGACTGCCAATTCAATGTCTGGAACATTAAACTGATGGAATGGCCGTTCCATTGGTTCCCGGTTGTTTACAGCTTATATAAACCGGCGTGCGAGTGAGTGGACGGAAGAAATAATCACAAGAGAAAAGAGACATGTAAACAAAAACAATATAGAAATCAATAAAAAATATAATTCTATAATAGTCGCAGCTTAGAAAATTTTGTATTTTGTTATAAAATGTAATTAATTTTTAAATAAAAACGGTGTTTTTTCTGAACAAAAAAGTGACATTTTAGTTCTATTTTTATTTTTTGGTTTTACGAGAACGGAAGTAATTTTTATTTACAAACGTGACAAAACCGGAAATGCGAGGTGCCGGAAGACATCGTCTGTTCGAATAAACTGAGAAAAAATTCTGGTGTAAAATGAAATAAAATAAAATAAAAACATCAATAACATTTGCTCATAAAAAATAAAGACTACTAATTAAATTTGCTATAAATGGTTTTTAGCTGGTTGAAAGTTTATTTGAACTTCAATTTTGATTGTTTTAAATTTAATTGAGTTTGAGTATTAAGCCTTTAATGATTGTTCTAAAAAAAACTTTTTTTAAAAATTATAATTCTCATCAAATTTTTTAAATTTTACTCTTACCGAAATCATCTTAGCTACTCACTAACTCCTTTACTTTATCATTCATTTCATAGCTAAAAAATTTACTCACTCAATCTTTCATCGATTTCTCTAATAACATACTCACTTGGACTGTTTAACTTGTTCACTTTCTTATTCTTTTACTTATTCTTTTACTGTTTTCACTCATTCACTCACTTTCTCATTAATTACTCATCAATTAATACAATCATTCATTTAAAATCTGTAAAACGTACTCATTTCAGCAGAGTCTCATTCCTGTACTTACAACCCACTCCCAGCTCACCCAGTGCACTCCTTCGTTTTTTTCGCTCATTTATTCACTCCTTCATCTACTGAAGCACTCACTTCCTCACATCATGTACTCCTTCATTTTTCCACACTCCTTCACTCACACTCTTTTCCCGCACTCATCCACTGACAGGCACATTCACTGATTTACCCGATCGCCCGGTGTTTCTCATTTTGTAGTAACGCAATATCATATTTACGACCCCTGGTCAAACATCGATATGAGCATTAAAAACAGACTCGATGACCTCGTAAAGTTTGTGTGTGGTCCTGAAGAATGAAAGATCGTCCAACATCAATCACCAACACGAATAATTTGCATTAAATTTGATTACAGTTTAATAGTTGACATTTAAAGTGCCCCAAATTCTCAAGATTTTATTACAATGTAACATTATAATATTACTACTATAACTATGATAATAATAATAATAATAATAATAATAATAATAATAATAATAATAATAATAATAATAATAATAATAATAATAATAATAATAATAATAATAACAATAATATTATTACTATTAATCCTCGCTTGTATTAGTAGTTTTTTTTATTGATTTTATTATTTTTATTATCCGTATAATAATTTAAAAAGTTTTGTTTAATTGTTTATTTATATAATTGCATTAATACCTAATGAACAATTAAAATAAAAGAAGCTTGCATTTCGCATTTTGAAATATTCAAAATATTTGCACTTTTTCAAACTTGAAATTAAAAAAAGTTAAAAAATGCAAATGAAGCTGAAAAAATTCTCAATGTCTATTTTTAGAACCGAGAAAAAAGATAAGAGGATGAATCGAAATAGATCACGTGATTAAAGATACTTGACCTGCTGACCTTTCCATGTCATTCACAAAAATATTAATGATTCTTCTGAGTGCAAGCGATTGGCTGATTATCATCTTCAGTTTATTCGATCGTTTACCAGAATGAAAAAAAGTGTATGTATGTATGTATGTATGTATGTATGTATGTATGTATGTATGTATGTATGTATGTATGTATGTATGTATGTATGTATGTATGTATGTATGTATGTATGTATGTATGTATGTATGTATGTATGTATGTATGTATGTATGTATGTATGTATGTATGTATGTATGTATGTATGTATGTATGTATGTATGTATGTTAGCAAATTCACATAACGTGCCGTCGTAAGTAGTCAGCAATCACCAGTTGATGCTGTCATAAGAAGGCATGGCATAATGTGTAGTGATTTTAATTTGCTTAAAGCAGGCATTGAATCCAAAGCATTGAAATAATTTTGATATAACTGATCAGGTTGAGCATCCCCGTTGCCTGATTGCCATTATTTTCAGCGATTAAGATCATGACTTGATTGAACTTCTTATAAAAATGGTAGAGAGGGAAAACGTTCTTTATTTAATATCTGACAGTTTGATAAAAACAAAATAAAAAAGATTTTAAAAAACCACGTTTTTATAAGTGGACTTAAAAAAGAAAAGATTTTTTTCCAGAATTGTGATGGAAAATTCCTTGACTAAAAACGTGGGGCGGGCGCTTATGAGGTTTTACGTATGCAGTTCACTTATTTTCTCACTTATAGATCTGTCTTATGCCTTTTAAATTAGACATCTTTAATTTGTATACCAAATACCTCACAAGCGCCCGCCCAACGTTTTTAGTCACAGAAATTTCCAAAAAAAATTCTGGGAAAACAATTATTTTTTTTTTAGTCTTCTTATAGAAAAGTGGTTCTTATAAATTTTTTTTTACCTCTATTTATTTTATTGTTTTTAGTCTGAGTGTAAAATCATAGAGTATATCGAAAATTTCATTTCTTTATTAATTTTTATATTACTTTTATTGTACATAAAAAATTCATTAAATACAAAATTGCCTAATTGGTTTTCATATAGTATGGATTGCCAGGTCTAACCGGGAGGAGGTGAAGCATTTTAGACCCAGCACAAAAAAAACACAAACATATGGACAAACACCAACGCTAACAAAAATTATGCTGTAACGGTTTTTCAAAATTTAAATGAGTTCCGAGAGGATCAAATTTTGGTTTAAATCCAAAGATTTAGTGTAAATCCAAGGATTAATCGGAGAATTTATTGTTTTATTTATTTTTATTTAATTTATTGTGGCTAATCTAACTATAACTTTTATATTGGTAATAATTGAATAATGCATAGTCATCCAAGATCAATCTGTAATAAAATTTTGAGATCTCTCGAACCATCAGAAGTGGTCTAATTTTACGTTGGAAAATTTGAAATTTTGTGGACAGACATACAGGAACGGAAGCAATGTAATAAAACTGAGTAAAAAACGTTATTTTTGATGGGGTATTTTTAGTATATTGATCTTTATAATTATATATTTTGACCAATTGCTAGGCTGTGCTTCGTTACACACGTCCAAGTTTTTTTGATTTATCACTAAGAACAATAAATGAAAAAAAATAAATTTTGAAATTATTTTTTTAACTTTGGAAAAAAACATTTGAAAGTAATTTAGAGACGACATTCGCGTATAAACATGTAAAAGTGAAGGAAAGAACCTGTTTTTTTATTTACTGGAACGAACTGGAAGTTCATCGGTAGAAAAAAACGACGACCCTCATTAATCATTCCAATTCTTCGCTCCAACTTCTCCGAAAGCACAGCAATTATTTTCTAAAAACCAGTGCCACATGTGACAATGGATGTTCTCAACAACAGCAACGACAACAGCTGCAACAACAGCAATGTCACATATTCAAACTACAGCAATGTCACATATTCAAACTACAGCAATGTCACATATTCAAACAACAGCAATGTCACATATTCAAACTACAGCAATGTCACATATTCAAACTACAGCAATGTCACATATTCAAACTACAGCATCAAAAACAACATCAACAAAAGCTTCAACAGCATCAACAACAGCATCAACAACATCATCAACAACAATTTCAACAACAACTTCAACAAAAGCATCAACAACAGCATCAACAACATCATCAACAACAGTTTCAACAATAGCAGCGTCGCATATTCAAATAACAGCAGCATAGCTCACAGAAGAAATTTCCAACAATGTCAATTTCTCCATCACTCGGAATCAGTGCCGTTGAACTTTCTGAAAAGTTATTAACTTTTTTACACATCTTGCTCATAAATTGCGTTAACTTGAAATGATTTGTTTTTTTCCAATTTCGTAACTTAATAAAAAAATAAATGACATATATTTCAAACATATTTGAAAAAAATATCATCTTTATATTTTCGGAGATATTTAGAATAATTTCGGTATTTGGCATATCCGGTTGTGAACAGAGATCTATTAAGTGTATCCACAGCGTATCTGTTAGTCAAAACCTTCGAAGTATTAACTCGTAACTAGCTTGTGGTACTTGCTAGAGAATAATTTGGTCTGTTCTTCATTATATCCTGAATGGAAAATTGACTAAAGAAGAGTGGGCTACCAAATGAATAATATTGATCTCCTCGTTAAATTAATTTTCATCATAAATGCTAAACAGACTTTTTTCTATTGAACATAAGTTTCAATCAATTCTTTTAATTAATTAAAAATCTAATAAAAATAACTGGATGTTTAAAAAAATGCTGTCCACATATAAAAAAAAATAAATTCTCACTCAAATCGAATAACCTACTCACAAATTTCAGCTCTTTCCAGGAATTGAAAGCATCAATTGAATAGACACCATGGCTCCACCGCCGCGAGCACAATGAACTTGTGTATATGATACCCGCGAGAAACCGGGATTGCGCTTCGAGCTCAAAGTTAATCCCATTACAAGTCCGTCGCCACAGTGCATAAGATCTCGGATGCATATATGCGCACCAGGTCCTGCCTAAACAACCCGTAGGAGGGAGGATGGCTTATGAATACACATCCAGACGAACTGGTCGGGCCGAGTGTACGCTTCACATCCACCCGCGTAGTTCCCGCGTGAACTCCATTTTTTTGTGTTTTCCAGTCCCCGTAACCCCACCTGCATGCTCGAGTATTTTGCCATCTCCATCACCTTCTTATTATGACTCTTCATTATTAATATAATTTTTTTAATTTTTTTTATAAAAAAAATGATTTCAATATCAAACCGGCGAAGTGTTTTTGCAATTACTACAAAATGAAAGCGGCTATTTATAGACAGTCCTGAGTGTGCCTAATTAAAATGTTTTGCTCACGAAGACTTTACGAGCTCAGCAGCTGAACTTGATAATTTAGTGACCAAAATCTGCTCGGGCTCTTAAGTCTTCTGAACTACTTTAAACCATTTTATGCTGGGTTGTGATGTGTTGGGTTGTGTTGAGTTGTTGTGTTGTGTTGTGATGTGTTGTGTTGTGAAGTGTTGTGTGTGTTGTGTTGTGTTGTGATGTGATGTGATGCGTTCTGTTGTGTTGTGTTGGTTATGTTAATTATAACACAACACAACGCAACATATGTTATGTTATGTTGTGTTGTGTTGTGTAAATATAAATAAAATTACAGCTACGTGCACAATTACACATTTAGCTACACCTTCAAGTACATGTACATATCCAACTGCAGCTTCAAGTACCCGTACATTGTACATATTCAGCTACAACTACCATGACAACTACCACAAACAGCTTCATACAGAAACAGAAGTACAACTGCAAGCTGTTCTTCATAGTATCAGGTTTAAAAAATAAAAGAGCGTCTATTCATCTTCTATGCATTCACTGGATTAAGAATTATTTTCTAATACTTCAATATGGAAGGCGATTCTAGTTGGAAGTCATTTTCTCAAGGGAGAGGAACAACACTGCGTCAATGTTAGATATGTACCTTGTTTCAATTACTTTTCTGAGGAAAAAAAGAGTCATTAGAGCGAATCTAATTTGGAAAATCTATCAAGACGTTCTTTTGGCATCGTTGAGAGGGGGAAAAAACTATCGCGGGGTGCCGAACAAAAGTAGATGGTTATTGACTTGATTCATTAAAGAGACTTGGAGAAGAAAAGTTGGTGAAAGGTTAAGTAGAGATGGAGGGGATGTAAAAATGGGGGAGTAGGCTGGGGGACGCAAAGATGGGAGGTGTAGGCTGGGGGATGTAAAAATAGGGGTGTAGATTGGGGGATGTAAAAATAGGGGTGTAGATTGGGGATGTAAAAATGGGGGTGTAGGTTGGGGGATGGCGGAAGTGGGAGTAAAGAAGGCTTAAAAAAAGAGGTGACGTTGAATAAAAAAAAGAATGGAAGAAGGAAAGAAATCAAGCCAGCGCAGGATGGTCCTTCATTAATTCTAATGAGAACTTGCAAATCAGCAAAACCAGATGCGAACTCTGGCATTTAAAGGATCCCAAAAAGAATTTCAAGACTTATTTGTACCTAGTTTTTTTAACATTTTTAAAAATAATATTCGTTGAATTTTAATTTTATATGGTGCACGTAATTTGTGAGTGTGCTTGTTTGCATCTGTAAGTTTGTGTGTGTGTGTTTCCAATACCGGTTTCAATTTCCTATGGTACCTTTCGCTACCCCATTTTAGCGATACAAATAAAACCACTAGACGTTGAAATATGAAACAAACATAAATAATCAAGTCGCCCACGAAGATTCTTGTTTTTTTCTCTCAAAATAACGACGTCATCTTCGACATTACAAACTCTCTTCAAAGTTTCCGCTTCCTGACATTCATCATCGCACCATCGCAGCAGCAAAGCTATAAAAAACTCAATTTTTTATTCTTTCTCTTTTTTCAACTTCGCGCCACTTTTTGGACGTCCTGTTTGGCTTTTTCAACCACTTTTTTCGGGGATAGTTTTTCATCGAGATTTACGAGACTGGCGATGTTCTTTTAGCGACGATAAAGTACGGCTAGTGAGAGCGCATGAGCGGAGATGTCAATCTTGAATTTGCCGTCTACGCCCCACCGTCTGAAAAGCAAAACAACACCGTTCCGCTCCTTAGGACAGCCACGACCGCCGTTCATAACTATACATGACTGAAAATGAGCACTATAAAAGAATCGTTTTAGGAGCGAAGACGAGGCTAACCCTCATTTCGCGTTGTTTCAATAAAGGAGAGAGACGCCACGAAAATGAATTTTATCAGCTGATTTGCCACTAAATTTTCCATCTTTTCCATTAAGAAAGTTTTTATTCGAATTACTGGAAAAACCGGTTTTAATGTTTTTCAGGTTGTCGGATTTTATACGATAGCATCATCTCGTTGAGCTGCTTCTGTAAATAAAAAACCCTGAATGTGAATTTTAAACAAACAAACTTTAGATCATATTTTTCTTTTTATTTCTCTTTTTTTGTCTGAAATAAACCTGATTAAATTTTCACTGGCTCTGATCACAACTTTATTTATTTAATTTTCATAATTTTGTTTGTTTGTTTATTTGTTGTTTGTTTGTTTATTTATTTATTTATTTATTTATTTATTTGTTTCTTTCTTTCTTTATTTATTCATTCATTCATTCATTCATTCATTCATTCATTCATTCATTCATTCATTCATTCATTCATTCATTCATTCATTCATTCATTCATTCATTCATTCATTCATTCATTCATTCATTCATTCATTCATTCATTCATTCATTCATTCATTCATTCATTCATTCATTCATTCATTCATTCATTCATTCATTCATTCATTCATTCATTCATTCATTCATTCATTCATTCATTCATTCATTCATTCATTCATTCATTCATTCATTCATTCATTCATTCATTCATTCATTCATTCATTCATTCATTCATTCATTCATTCATTCATTCATTCATTCATTCATTCATTCATTCATTCATTCATTCATTCATTCATTCATTCATTCATTCATTCATTCATTCATTCATTCATTCATTCATTCATTCATTCATTCATTCATTCATTCATTCATTCATTCATTCATTCATTCATTCATTCATTCATTCATTCATTCATTCATTCATTCATTCATTCATTCATTCATTCATTCATTCATTCATTCATTCATTCATTCATTCATTCATTCATTCATTCATTCATTCATTCATTCATTCATTCATTCATTCATTCATTCATTCATTCATTCATTCATTCATTCATTCATTCATTCATTCATTCATTCATTCATTCATTCATTCATTCATTCATTCATTCATTCATTCATTCATTTATTTATTTATTTATTTATTTATTTTTTTTTTTTTTTTTTTTTTTTATATATATATTTTTTTTTATTTTATTATATTTTTTATTTATTTATTTATTTATTTATTCAATTATTTACTTTTTTCATTTATTATGCTTAAACTAAAGATAACATGGCTCGTCTGTTCTCTGTTGTCGGGTTTTTACGGCACATTAGGCTAGCACGATGACCTATACGACCCGGGTGAAGAAAACAACCGTCCGGCTCTGATTGGTGGTCACGGCGCCAAGATTTACAACTCCGGAGATGTTACCGGGAAATAAAACCGCCAAATCGCAGCTAACAGCTGATTGATCAATGTGACACGATGTAAACAAAAGTTTAAAAAATAATATTAGGTTACTCATTATTAATAAATGATAATAATTTGAGGGGGGAGTAATTATTGATTTGAGCAGAAAGCGAAAGCACACATTTGCGCATGATCACACCGAAACGGCTGAGTGAGCGAGAAAAAATTATTTTCCTGTCACGCTCCATAGACGAGTCACACAAGCGTGACAGGCGTCACGCGTTCGTGTGTTTGGCAATATTACGACGTTGTCACGTGGTTGACGATTTTAATATGCACATGCGCTTGTATGTGTGTGTGTGTCTGGGTGTCTGTAATGGTAATTTTGTCTGGGTTGGTATGTTTGTTTGTATTGGTATGTTTGTCTATATTGGTATAGGTGTCTGTGCTGGTGGGTGCTTGTGTGTTGGTTCGTGACTGTGTGTGAGTGCACGTGTATAATGGTGTATTGGTGTGTGTCTGCTGTTTCGTGAGCGGATGTTTACAACCGTGCTGGAAATGAAAACTCAATTTTCGACGATGTCGCAATGGCGAGATGCTCGATTCTTTTCAAAAAGCTGGATGGCTGGGTGGGTGGGGGTTGTGTTGCGTTGGAGAGTTTGAGGAGTCGAAGGAGTAACGTTTCATGGCTTTGTGGCGTTTCGTTGCTGTAATTTTAATGAATACGAGGAAGAAGGGGAGGAAAAGAAGGAAAATGTTTTTATTTCTTGTGGCGTTACAGTAGGGGTAATAATACTGTCTATATTGATACTATGGGAGATGATGACGACGACGACGACGACGATGATGACGATGATGATAATGATGATGATGATGATGATGATGATGATGATGATGATAACGATGACGACGACAACGACGTCGACTACGACGACGATGATGATGATGATATAGTGACTATGAGATATTCATCAAGGGATAACCCTCCCTTACCCTAATATACAGTCATCGATTTAACCGACCCCCGCCCACTGCCCACCAGTCAAGTTCATTAAATACAACAAAACACGCTTAAAACGCGCGCGAATGCATTTCACCATTATTTCTTTCTGTTGTCCATTCAAAATGGAAAACATCAATCGATGGTTGTGTTGTCAAGATTTGTAATTAAACGAGTTTTTTCGATTGTATGGTCACTTAATTGTCGACTGCATGAAAAGACGATGACGAAATAGTTCTACTGATGGAGCAAGTTTTACGTACTTTTGCTATCATTCTAGGGATGTGCTGGTTGAGTTTTTGACTATTCATTTATATTATTTATTTATTTGTTTGTTTGTTTATTTATGTATTTATGATGTGTGTTTTAATTATTTATGTTTTTTTATTATTTTATTTATTTATTTGTTTATTTTTTTGTTTATTCATTTACTCATTTATTATGTTATTTTATTCTATTTATTTATTTATTTACCTTTTAGTTTAATTATTTGTTTACTTCTAACGACCATTTTTTCGCTTCAATTTATGACTCGGAAAAAAGACTTTTCCTTCCTCCTCCACCTCTTCTCCCGACTTTCAAATGTGCAAGCACTGGAAATTTAACGACTCTCCAACTCCAGCGATGAACGAGCACCGCAAGAAGAACACGAAATTTTCCGCGCCAACAAAAAAAAGTGCAGAAAAAGGAAGCGATTTCAGATTATTTCACGCACCGGACTATTTCGAAAGAAGTTCTCATTGAAAGAATTAATCGAATTTTAATAAAATAATCTATTATTGATATGGACCGAAATTATAAAAGAATTAGCACACCAACAGAATAGTAAACACTATACCTGTCAAATCAAAAGAATACGAGGCTCAACAAAAAGAACATGAGTAAAACAAAATTCCATAGTGTTTACGACCGGAATCATAAACTAATGAAATCACAGAGACTATAACATTTATACTATTGGAATACACCATCAATTTTTACGCTTTCGCTGTGTTATATTAGAAGAGACCAGAATTACCTCAGATTTCCTCGGTTTTTTCTGTTTGTTTACTTTTCTCGTTTTACTTTTGACCCTGATGATGGCTGACATAGCTGAAACGGTCCGTCGGTCTGATAATAAAAGTTTAACGAAAAAGTTTTTGACTAATTGTAGTCTCGAACAGCGAGTTTTATACCGAAATGACGGAAAAGCGACCAAGAACGGGAGTGCAAGCGGGAACGGGAAAGTGACGAGGAGCGGGAGAGCAAGCGGGGGAAAGAAATCGTAACAAGAGAAAAACGATAGAAAAATTTCTAAAAACATTGGGCTACCCCGGGTACCCCGCAAGTTTATTTATAAGGCAAAAATTTAAAATTAAAAAAACGTTTTAAGCTCAAATAGCGTCCAGCATTTCGCTAGAGGATGAAGAGAAAACTCGTAGGAAGAAATTTTAATCCGACTTCGTTGAAAGGAACTGTTTTATCACAGCGCAGTGGAAAGTCTTCTAGAAAATTCATGCAAATGTATTCCTGCGCAGCCTGATTGTGGCGGAAAGCATAACCATAAAAACTATTATTTGAGTATTTTTTAAGATGTCCAGCCAGCTGATTTGTACTCTTACTGCCTTCTTATATAGATTTCTATCTCTCTTTTCTCTTTCTTTCTTTCTCTATCTTTTTCTCTTTATTTCTCTTTCTCGTTTTCTCGCTTTTTCTTTTTACTTTTTCTCTCTTTCTCCAGCTTCAAACAAAAAACGTTCAAATTTAAAACCAGCTGGCTCCAAATCTTCACCACAGCAAACTCTCAACAGTAACGGCCCACCCCACGAGGCCCCCTCCCTCCACTCCCATACCACCCAGATTGATGACTACCCGCTCGGACCACCCTCAAAGACGACTTCTTTTGTGCGTCGCATGATAACAAAACCCGCTGGAAAATTACGCCACTGAAACATCCGGACTAGTTTCTAACTGATAAATAAATTTTTATATTTTTTAACATTTGCATAAAACGCGTGTCAGTAGTAAAAATGATAAAGTTAAATTTTATTAGCAATGCAGTCACAGTTTTTACAGAGTACATGCACCACACTCTTTATTTTAATTTGTTTTTTCTAAAAAGAATAACAGGGGAGATAAGAGACCAGATATTTGTTGCTCGAATCACCATTGGTGACATAGTGCGATATTTTGTTTTTTTCACGTGATCTTTTGTAGTTCGGTTTGCGGTCTAAATGTTGCGTCGTGTGTTGGCAACATGTCGGTCAGTTGGGTAGAAATGTTGCAGGAAAAATATTGAAAAAAAGCTATTTTTTAACCACGGAATGCTGCAAATTATTTAAAGAAAAACGTCATACGTCGTCCTAATGGCCGCCATATTTTACAATCTCCATCATTATCATCACCGGCTCCAACCATACATTTCGATCATAATTAACATTCTCACCAACCATTGTCATCATCATAATCCACACCATCATCATCATCATAACCCACATCATCATCAACATCATTATCAACATCATCATCATCGTCATCATCATCATCAACATCATCATCATCAACAGCAGCAGCAATGGCGATAGGAGCACAAAATGGTAAATGATTAACCATATTAGTTACGTCACCTCTAAAGTTGCAAAAAATTGTGGAATTCTATCTCGCGTGAGTCGATTTGTGGATAAAAATATTTCTATGATGTTGTATTACGCTCTCGTTTACCCTTACTTGTCCTATTGTAATATTGTTTGGGCTTCAAATTATCCTACACGTCTAAAGTCTCTCCACATCTTACAGAAAAGAATCATCCGAATATTATTTAACCTGCCCTTTACATCATCTTGTAAAATGAAAATGATCGAGAATAACCTACTGAATGTATATCAAATTAATTCTTTTCTTGTTAGTATTTTCATGTACAAATATGACAACCATATGTTACCGTCGTCATTTGATAACCTTTTCACAAAATCGTCTCATGTACATTCTCATGATGTGCGTTCTTTGCATTGCTTTCGGTCTGATTTTGCTCGAACAACTCTCAAAACATTCTCCATAAAGTGTTTTGGTTCGCGGTTGTATTCAAGTATTCCGATAACAATTTCCTCATTGAAAAGCATTTCGCTATTTAAAAAATCGTTGAAATCTTACATATTACAGCTAGATTCATAATTTCAATATCTATATACTTATGCTAACTTCGATACAAATATGTTAACTTATATATACTTATGTTTACTCCTATACACTTATGTAAACTTTTATTTCTCTGTCTCGGTTCGTATTTAAATCTGAATTTTCGTTTATAGGTCGTCCAGTTAGCGGGAAGTAATTCCCTTTGGCTGAACCTTTTAAGCACTTGATTTTTTTTCCTTATTTATAACTTCACTGTTGTACTTAATTGTTTTGTTTCGTGCTCAATAAATGTTCAGAAAAAAAAATTATGATGATGAAGATGATGACGGTGGTGGTGGGAATGGTAATGATGACGAAGTTGATTGGGGTCCATCAAAAGGGTTGCACAAGAATTAAAAGTATTTCTCAGAATAACTTTATCGCTACCACGATTCCTGGCATGATGTTGACCGAGCAAATAAAATAACCTTATCAGGCACATGTCTACTAATTTCCTTTTCCGTTGGCAATCTTCGTTAATTTAGCCATCGTCAATTTCTCATCCACATCATCATCATCATTGATTTTTTATTCCTTGTTGTCATTGTCATCATCAATACTATCATCATCAGTGTTATCATAATAATAATAATAATAATAATAATAATAATAATAATAATAATAATAATAATAATAATAATAATAATAATAATAATAATAATAATAATAATAATAATAATAATAATAATAATAATAATAATAATAATAATAATAATAATAATAATAATAATAATAATAATAATAATAATAATAATAATAATAATAATAATAATAATAATAATAATAATAATAATAATAATAATAATAATCATCATCATCATCATCATCATCATCACCATCATCATCATCATCACCATCATCGACATCATCATTACCACCAAAGCAGTCGACAAAATCTCCCAGCATCTCAAACAAGGTCGACCAATAACTCTGCAAATGTGGAGCAGCGACATAACTCACGACAACCTGCAAAAATTCACCAAAACCGACAACCCACAACTGTTCACCACACAACCTACAACAACTTCTTTCACATCTCCACAGACCTTCATAATACCAACATAAATCTCGACTCTCTTATATATTTTTCATTCGCCAACGTCTAAAGACTTTTTCCATGCACATCTGGACACCCTGGACTTTCTTTCTTTCTTTCTTTTTCTAAATAACGGTTTACGCTGAGTCGTAGCCGTTGCCAAGGAAACTTGACAACCTTCTTTCCATGGAATCATCAACACTTGAGACGAATGCGCGAGTCTTTCATCATCATCATCAATAACAACAACATCATCATCATCATCATCATCATCAACAACAACAACATCATCGTCATCGTCATCGTCATCGTCATCGTCGTCGTCGTCATTATCATCAACATCATCTTTGAGTCTACAATGGTGACGGAAGTATTAGCGTTGATCCGGGATTGCTCCTTAACGATGCTCAAACATTTACCGGATTGTCTCAAAGAATTGAATAAACAAGACTGGAAATATTTTAACGATCCTCTTCCTTCCTGTTTGAATAAAAATACTTTTTTTCTTCCCGTCGAGACAAACATTTGTGAAATTTAAATTAATTTCCTCTTGCTTCGTTTTCCATCTGCAGACTGGCGCACATTTTTTTCTTGGATATGTAACTTTTAAAAAATACTCTCAAATTATATATATATATATATATATATATATATATATATATATATATATATATATATATATATATATATATATATATATATATATATATAGCATATATATATATAAATCTCGTGTCATAGTGTTTGACTTCAAACTCCTCCGAAACGGCTGAACCGATTTTTATGAAATTTTTTGTGTACATTTGGTAGGTCGGAGGATAGGTTGTAGGCTATTTAGAAAATTTTAAAAATTATTTAAAAAAGTAATAATGGAAAAACAAAGAGGTGCAATTATGTCTTTTTCGTAGGAAAATGCAACAGATAGAAATGCATATATATATATATATATATATATATATATATATATATATATATATATATATATATATATATATATATATATATATATATATATATATATATATATATATATATATATATATATATATATATATATATAAAAGGCAACGTCTGTTCATTAATAACGCCAAAACCAATGAAGGGATTTGCACGAAATTTTACATAATAAACATTTACCACCTAACAAATATCTCTTTTATTTAAAAAAATTGTTTTGAATGTTTTTAGAAAATTAATTTTTAGAAATATTTTCGTCTATGCAATTATATCGCGGCTTAACAAGCTGAGGGTTTCCGTCGCCTTCCGTTCCGCCGTTGTTGGTTGTCGCGATTTCTCAAAATCAAAAGTGAGTATTATTTTACTAATATCAAAAGTACTAAAGTACTATTATTTTCTTTAATTTTTTTAATTACTGTATATCGTTCAAATGTTTTTGAATGTTTTAGAAAAAAATTTTTTTTAAATATTTTCGCTATTGTATCAGAGCTATGTTTTGTTTACATTCGATGTTTATCGTCTCGGTTTCTCGAAATCAAAGTAATTTAAAAACTTAGGCTACTATTCTTATATTATTTAATTTTCTAATTGTTATTGTTGTGTATATATTATTGTGAGTGAGTATATCTTTTAAATCCAGATAACTTTGGTTTTCAGGACTAATCAATAAATTGCAGGTGGAATTTCTTCTATTTAGAAATTTAGACTCTAAATTTTAGAGATATTTTGTGCTTCACAAAAAGAGTTCCAGACTCAACAAAATCAGTAAATGAGAAATTTTTTTGGGCAGGTAAGTGTTTTTTTATGTGATGGCATTAGCCGATTTGGTATTAATTTATTATTGACGAGTAGTTATGACTATAATATTATGAATTAATTTATCGGTCTTATTTTATTTTTTGCTTTTCAGAGGAAATTAGAAAATTACATTTTGAAGAAAATCTTACATGCAACACCAATTTATTGTAAAAGTTTCACTGATATACGAGGTGCAGGAAATTTGAAAGAAATGAAAGCAAGTGCAGTATTTTTGTGTTTCAACAAAATCATGAACAAAGTTCTCAAGCCAGCCTATCAATCTGCTGCTGTTTCGTTCAATTTATAATTGCATAATTTGCTAAATAAAAGTGGTACTCTTCGTTTGTTCCAAATTGATGATCTCAGAAAACTCTCGGAAAATTCATTAAGTTAATGCTTTGAAGGTTTTTAATATTATTATTACTTCATGTTTTATTTCAATCTGTGTTTTATATCACATTTTTCAAAGCCACGGGCCAACATTTATTAACATGCCACATGTAGCGTTATATGCTTTCTGTAGACATGACACTTAAAAACTATAAACAACACAAAAACTAAGACTAGCGATTTTTCGAAAAGCAGCTGTTGAACAGTGTGTGATAAATCTATTGTAAGCAATTATAATCTTACAAGTATTTATAATTTGTTGAGATATATGAGCGGATTTTAACATTATTGCAGCGTTAACTAATAAAAAAAAATTTTCAGCTTTAGGCAATCGTAATAAGCAGAAGATCACACTTGCAGAGTGGAACCAATACAATAAAGAACACTAATTAAAATTGAGGAAGTTCAGACGTAACTAAACGAGCAAACCAAACAACAAAGTGTTAACGAGAGAACAGATCAATTTTGATAACTGTGCACAGCATTCCGCTACAGCCCATCTAAGCCACATTGGGAAGGCTCTAAAATTTAATGGAGAAACGGAAGAGCGAAAAGAAGAGCAAGCTGTGGCGGTAAAGCGTAAAAGCAACCGGGATCGGGAAAAGTAAAAGAGACCGGGCCAGAAAAGCGACCGTGAGCAGAAATGCGACCTGGAACGGGAAAGCAAGCGGTTAAGGAAACGGGAGCCAGAGAGAAAAACGATAAAAAACCTTTAAAATCCCCGGGCAACGCCGGGTAACCAGCTAGTATATATATAAGTGAGAAAGCGACCGGGAGCGTGAGAGCAAGCGGGGAAGCAAACGGGAGCGAGAGAGAAAAACGATAGAAAAACCTCTAAAAAGCCCAGGCAACGCCGGGCACCCCGCTAGTATATATATATATATAATAGAAATATAAAAATATAAACCTATTTATATAAATAACAATGATAATTGTCTTAATATCAATTTAAATAATAATAGAAATAATAATAAATAATTTAATAGTTATAATTTTAATAACTATCTTTTATGTTTTTATTATTCATAAAATATATCATATTGATTGACAACTGTTTAATAGTAGTGATAGTAATAATAACAACAATAATAATAATAATAATAATAATAATAATAATAATAATAATAATAATAATAATAATAATAATAATAATAATAATAATAATAATAATAATAATAATAATAATAATAATAATAATAATAATAATAATAATAATAATAATAATAATAATAATAATAATAATAATAATAATAATAATAATAATAATAATAATAATAATAATAATAATAATAATAATAATAATTTTAAAATGTAATTTTTGTGTACATAAAAATCGTAGCGGCCTGTTGCTTGGTGACGGACAGCTGACGTGTGAATAAGCTGACGTGAAAATCAGCTGTCGCCTAGCTTGACATGAGAATATGCTTGATTTGAGAGCTGTGTGGTCAGACACTCTACCAAGATGACATAACTTAATGGAGCGAAACTTTCATTTTCGGTTCTCCGTTATATTGAGAAGTTGTAGTTTTTTGTTTTTTTTCTAATCCTGGCAACATTGTTGTCGATTTCTCGCAACATTTGCAACGTTCCGCTACTTGATGCATCGACATGGTTAAGTAATTTTGGTTCAATTACTTTAGCGTTCCGTGTCGAATGGTTCAAATATTCTAAAAATAGTTCTATAAAACCATCTAAAAACTTAAATTAAACTTAATTAAATTCGAAATAAAAATATATAAAACACACTTTTTAAAAACTAGTCTTATTTTAGAAATGCACTAAAAAGTAGAAAATAAAATCGTACGTAAAATTGATCATCTTGTTGTTTGCCATGATAAGACTAGGGTGCTCAGTTTGAATTTAATGAACAGATCTGTAATCTGTATAACTTAGCGAGCACCCTAGTCTTATCATGGCAAACAACAAGATGATCAATTTGACGTACGATTTTATTTTCTACTTTTTAGTGCATTTCTAAAATAAGACTAGTTTTTAAAAAGTGTTTTTTATATATTTTTATTTTTTACTTTCTAGTTTTCATATTTTTTTATTTAAACAATGTTTATCACTCTTTATCTTTTTTAATTGCATTATTATTCTGGTCTAAGAGATCGTAGTTGCTGCATCTCTTCTAATGCTTCGTTGTTGCATGGTTTCTTTCCTGTGAGCTTTGCACAGTCCAGTTCTTGTATTTGAAGTCCATTTTACTCGACTGATTAATAATTAGCAAGAACAACAGGTAGTTACAATTTTCGAGCTCCTTTTCCACATTTCCATTCGACATATCCGACTTATCCCAATTATCCGACTTATTCCAATTATCCGACTGATCCCAATTATTAGGGATGTCACGGGTAGGACTTTTTGGACTTTTCGGGTTCGGGTTCTTGAAGTTTGAATTTTCGGGTTTTCATTTTTCCAAAAACCGTGTTCGGGTTCGGGTTTTCAACTTTTCAAAAATCGGGTTCGGGTTCGGGTTTCCAATTTTCAAAATTTCGGGTTCGGGTTCGGGTCCGGGTTTCAAAATTAAAAACCTTCGGGTTCGGGTCGGGTTCGGGTCAAATTTTGGTAGTACAATTTCCATAATTTTGGAAATGCGCCGGAGAGTGATCTTATCGCTAATATATTTTGTTATTGGCTTAACGAATTAAGTGAAATATTTGGGAAGTTCTGTATTACAATAATAAACAACATAAGTATTGCAGCAAATACTTATGTTGTTCAATGTTGTCTATAATTTTATTTTATTTTCCTAAAATCTGTTTAAAAATTTCTATTATTTTTAAATTGGTCTAGCATTACATATGAGCATGGCGTTTTTATCATAACAAATTCTGTAAATATAACATAAAATAAACGGTTCTTAAGTGCCTCAAATTGTTTATTTAAAATTTAAATAATAGACAACTATACCTTAAGGACGCTTTTGTCAAAAATGTATTAAATTTTGTTGCAATATGTAAAAAAATAAAGGTCGTGAGATTAAGGGCGTCGCTACATGAAATATATACAACTCAACACTCATTTATTAACCAGTTCAGAATGAAAGGCTGAGTGGACTTGGTCAAATATGAGATAGTCAGTTTCTTGCTCAAGAAAACTTACTCCACCAAACCTGGAATCGAACCCCGGTACTAAGGAAACCCAGAATGATTGGATAACGAAAAAAGGTTCAAAATTGGGAAATTAAAAATAGTCCGATTAACCTCACGAAGCAAGCTAATATAAGACTAGTAAAAAGTATCTTATTTTAGATTCGTGTCAAAGTTCAAAAAAATTTCAACTGTATACTTTATTATGCTCATAGCAACTAAATAATGTTTTTCAACACACATTTTCAACAACATGTTTTCAACACCACAAGCGTAACTTTTACTATATTAAACAGCAACAATCCTTTCAACATCAACTCCCACCGCTGGCCATCTCTTGCGGTGTACAATGAACTTTCCCCACATCGGGTCAAAGACATTTCTTGCTAGTTTCCCATCCAGAAAAGCGGGAATTTTCCGAGGATTGATGTCTGTTCCCGTCACCGGGTCCTGGACAGACATTCTTCCTCCTGGCAGACCCTAGAATTTTTTTCCGGCATCGAGTCTATAACATCCCCTCTCGTGGCAGACCCTAGGACTTTTCCACGACGTGTCTAGGAAAATCTCATCTCGGTAGACCCGAAATCTTTCCCCACAACAAGTCTTAGTAGCGTAGCAAAGGGGGGCAGGAAGGGGCAACTGCCCCCGGGCACCAGGCTTTGGGGGCGCCAAAAAGCAAAAGGAAAAACAACAATTTCACCAAAGTTTAGTCATTTTTGAACATGTAAAACATGTAAAAATAAACAAATTGTATTTTTACACAATTTCACACAAGTGATTTCCAAA
>OZ022239.1:27504431-27519431 GCA_963978895.1 Erpobdella octoculata
TTTCAGCATAGCATTTTATTGGATGACAATACATGATTCAATTAAAAAAAACTAAATTTGAAAATCTTTCGTATTTTTAAATCGAGTGTATTTGAAATCAAAGTTTGTGTTGAAAAACTCGTTTTTTCTTTACTTGTTTAAACTGCCAGTGAAAATAAACAATTTTTTGATATTACTAATTTAATTTATAGTAATATTTATCAGACATCAATTGATTGTTATAAAATAAAATCTCGTATTATTTTTATTTTTCCTAAAATCCCATTTTTTATGACGCGCACATCTTCATTTATGTTTTTTATAAGTGTTTTAAGCTTTAAAAATTTGAAAACCTCTCTTGCATGCGAGACATTCATTACTTTATCGCCATCCACTCCGTAGAATCAAATTCATCCACGGGAGGCAGGAGCATCAGCATCCCCGCTTACACAGGCACGTCTCGTACGGCAATAAAGCCAGCGACAAACCTTCAAGCCCGGCCCGGGATTAGGGCGCGCCCATTTCTTATCGAGGCCCGGCCAATTGGCATAGCGTAGTCTGGAGGAGTTATTTGATGGTTAATGTATGTCCACTACCAAGACGTTATAAAGAAGATGAACTCGCGACCCCCCGATGGCAAATCAAGCAATGAGAAAGCAAGGAAAAACCCACATCCTGCTATGAGAAACCAGCAGTGAAAAAATGAACCGTGTGTTGTGTGGTGGTAGTAGTAGTAGTAGTAGTAGTAGTAGTAGTAGTAGTAGTAGTAGTAGTAGTAGTAGTAGTAGTAGTAGTAGTAGTAGTAGTAGTAGTAGTAGTAGTAGTAGTAGTAGTAGTAGTAGTAGTAATAGTAGTAGTAGTAGTAGTAGTAGTAGTAGTAGTAGTAGTAGTAGTAGTAGTAGTAGTAGTAGTAGTAGTAGTAGTAGTAGTAGTAGTAGTAGTAGTAGTAGTAGTAGTAGTAGTAGTAGTAGTAGTAGTAGTAGTAGTAGTAGTAGTAGTAGTAGTAGTAGTAGTAGTAGTACACTCAAACGTCGATGTCAACCTTACATCTCATGTACAACATTCGATAGCTGAAATTTTTGATAAACCAAAATGTCATTTCTGTTCTGCTTCTTTCAATACAGAGAAAGGTGTACAACTACACGAAGTCAAGAAACACCCGAGAGAATACCATGCAGAAAGAACCGGCAAATCTTATTCTAAATCAAGGTGGCTCGAGGAAGAAGCCAAGTTACTTGCAACACTTGAGGTGAAATTATTAGCCGCCGGCGTGACTCGCATAAACATTGAATTGCAGAAATGTTTTAGTCATCGGTCATTGGAAGCCATCAAATGTCATAGAAGACTTCCTGAATACAAGATGCTTCTGCAACAGTTTGCTGATGGATTGCAGGTGATTTCTGACCAGCTTGCAAACAGAGAGGCAGAACCGGTTCAAGAAGAAATGGTTCCACCATTGGATTCTGATTTGAGGAAGTTGGCGGAAGCAGAAATAAATCTAACTGTTAAAGAAATGTTTTGCATGATCTGTTTCCAGATTTGAGGTTGTGGTCATTCAAAGAATAAGAAACACGCCACAATATCGAAAATTTCTTCAACACCTGTTGATGTCAGAAATGCCGGCAGCACACGGAAACCATCCAAACAGTCATTTCCCCGTTGCTCCTCTTCCTGATGGTCCGGTTAACAGCGCCAGATAGAGTGTTCTGAGCTTGAAGCAGTTTGTGGTAGAAAGATATCATCTCTTCAGTCTGCCAGTAGACGAACTCTCCAGACTTTTGAGTGCCAAAACAGAAATTCATTTCAATTGCCGGTTACGTTCAGAACTCATTACATGCAATCAAAGATTGTATATACTCCGGACACATGTTCTGCCGGATTTAGTACACCATCTGACGTTCGACTCGCTGACTTTGTCTACACTGACTGCTGCTGACGTACAGATCAGGGCTGCCGTGAGGCGGTGGCTTCGGTTGCCCAAGGATGTTCCAGTGCCATTTTATCATGCTCCTCTTGCATCTGGCGGTTTGGGAATTTTGCAGCTGAAAAAGTGGGCTCCAATTATCAGAATACAAAGACTCAACAATCTGCTAACTCAAGCTAAAATTAGCAAAGATGTATTTCTGCAAGATGTGCTGAGAGAAAATTTTTCTGTTTTGTCTGAAGTAAGAAGGTTTGGAAAACTCAAAACTGGAGTTGATGGAGCACAGAAAAAATTGAAGCTGCACACGGCTGAGAAATTATATAAATCTGTGGACGGTTATGGATTGAAATCTTTTTCAACGGGAATTGGTTTGAGCGATTGGATAGTGGATGGAGCGGACAGGGTGCCTTCGGATGTTTTTTTTTAATGTATCAAAGTTCGTGCAGGTGTGCTTTACAATAAACTTAGAGCATCGCGTGGACGCCCAATGGCTGATACGTCGTGTGATGCAGGTTGCCGGTCTTGTGTGTGATGTATCTAACGTCTCAGATCTTTCAAACCTTAATGAAGAACACGAGAGAAAAGTCCACACTTGGATGAAAGAAAACAGCCCAGGCCAGACTACCGACTTAGCAATTGGAGAGGAGTGATGGCAGAAAAATCATTCAAGTTCTGGACTAACATCGGCATTGGAAAAAGATTACTTCCTAAGAAGAGTCGCCATGGTTTCCTTGGTTCCGGCTTGTGAAGCCGCGCTGCTACGACCAATCCTAGCGCGTCATTCGTATACACGTGACCAACTGCTACAGGTTAAAGGAAGCGTCTGGTGTTCGATTCCACCATCTACAATCTGTTTGTCAACCATCCAGCTGCCTTCACCACCTCATGCCGGCTCGGCGTGATCCAGAACCTCTATCGAAGCTGCGAAATGCTTCAGAATATCCGGTGCCTTTCTGTAAAACTAAAAGATTTCAAACATCGTTCTTGCCATATTCTCTTAAGAACTCTCAATAATTCAATATCACCTTCTTCCTATCTTCGATCTTATATATATATATATATATATATATATATATATATATATATATATATATATATATATATATATATATATATATATATATATATATATATATACATATATATATATACATTATATACAAAATAACTGGTGATCTTATTATAAATTCAGTCAATAATATAATAGAGCAATGAACTGTCGTGTTAATAATTAAAATTGCTTATTGTAACAGTTCATTTCGTTTTAACATCTCATTCTATAATCTACTATAACTCTTATTGTGTGATTCTCCACTGTTGATTAATGAACTTACAATGATACAGTTCATTGTAAAATAATACTTGATCTGATTTGATTATATTTTATTCTATCTGTTTTTATCTTTATCTTATATTCATCTTTATTTCACACTAACATTTCATATACTATAATTCATATTATGTGATTTCCCATTGTTCCAATCCAGCTTTTTAGCTGCAATACAAATAAAAGTTATATCTCTCGACTTTCTATATACTCTCTGTTTTCTTAAATACTTATAATATATAGAAATTTTTCAAATGTAGTACATGGAGGGTTGGGAGAAGAAAACAGCACAAAGCCCTTGTTACATGACGTGGAATAATTGTATGTTATGATGCGTTATGTTATGATTTAAGCTTTTACATTTGTCTCGGGGATCTCTCAGGCCCATTTGGGGACATTAAAGATGTATGTTGAGGTTTCGAGGACATTGTTATTTTGCCCTGATGGCGAATGTATGTTTTTAGAAATCTGAGAAAATTAATGTTTTAAAAAGTAGTAGTAGTAGTAGTAGTAGTAGTAGTAGTAGTAGTGTTGTGGTTGACGGTGGTTGTGGTTGTGGTGTCGGTGGTGGTGGTAGTGGCGGTGACAGTGGCGGTGAAGACGGCGGAAATTTCTGTAATCTATATTTTGTAAAACAGCCGGAAAAAAACTTGTAGAGACAAACAATCGAGCGCGAATGCGCTTGAAGCCACTTTTGATGACACCTTCCTACATAATTCCACTTCCGCCTAAGTGGATTAGTCGAGTGGCGGAGATGAAAACATGGCGACCCATCCAAATATAGTTTTTTTTCTTGTTTTTTCTTCTTTTTCCTACCTGGACTTTTTCTTCTACAGTCTCACAAAACATAAACATTGATGTTCCGGGTATGAATTGACGTACTACGTTGGTTCCGTCGGCCGTGTCCCTGCGTCGCCCCCCCCTTTATTGAATTATTTTTTTAAAAAGAAGAAAATCACGACGAACGCGCGCACATCCCTAATTTAATGTAGATTTACTTTTAGGAATAAATATTTATGAGGGTTTTAAGCCTCCAGGTTCTTGGAACGCGTCGAAGTAAACCTCAGCGGAGATCAGAAATTAAGGAAACAATAATCCTCTTCTCCGTCTTTCTCTCTCTCTTTCCATTTTAACTTTCTTTCTCTTTTTTTCCTTTCTCTTTCTGTCTCTCTATCTCCTCCTGTGTAAACACAAACACGGACAATACTTTACAAAACGGATGTAAGAGAACAAACAATCAAAACTCAAGTTGTAATTAAAAGCAAATTTTCGCGATGAATTAACTTTTATTTTCGACGATCATTTTATTTTTATGAATATAAAAAACTAGCAGTGCCCGTAGCGGCTTCTCTCGCATGAAATTAGAGAGTTTGAACCGTGCATCCATAGTAGAGATCAATTTTTTAGGTCTCAACTCGGCCCGTCGACAACTTAGTCCAGCCGTTTTAAAAACCTAAACTCCTGGCCCGGAACAGCCCGTTTGAATTAGGCCCGGCCCATTCTTACAGGCCTAGAAGTTCTATATACTTGATGAAAAACTTCGGCCCGTCCCACCTTGACTTCAGGTTTGGCCCGGCCCAACTGAAGACCCTAAAATCACTAAAATATCTATATACTTGGTGAAAAACCTCGGCCCGTCCCACTTTGATTTAAGGTTTGGCCTGGCCCGTGTGAAGACTCTAAAACAACGGCTTGGCCCAACCGGTGATAAACTGGACTTAGCTGCTTTTAACCGGCACAAAACTTCAAAATACTAATTTTTACATTTGTAGCACTTGCAGTTTTTGAGTAGCAGTTATTTTGAAATCAAATAACCCTTATTTCAACCCCACATTTGAGGTCCTGGAAACCAAATTTTTAAAAAATGTTGCAACACTTATATCATTATTTTTTGAGTAAATACTAAATACTAATTTTGACATCTGTAGCATTCACAGTTTTTGAGTAGCAGTTACTTTAAAAACCAACGAAACCTTTTTCCACCACACATTTGAGATCATGAAAACCAAAATTTCATATATCCTTATTTTTAGAGTAGAAACTAAATACTAATTTTTACTTTTGTAGCATTTACAGTTTTTGAGTAGCAGTTACTTTAAAAACCAAGTAATCCTATTGTCCAGCCCAAATTTAAGGTCCTGGAAACCAAATTTATAAAAAAATGGTGAAACACGTATATCTTTATTTTTAGAATAGAAACTAAATACTAATTTTTAAATCTGTGGTATTTACAGTTTTTGAGTAGCAGTTACTTTAAAAAAC
The DNA here is from genome assembly GCA_963978895.1 of Erpobdella octoculata. Lineage (NCBI taxonomy): Eukaryota > Metazoa > Annelida > Clitellata > Hirudinida > Erpobdellidae > Erpobdella > Erpobdella octoculata. Next base: position 27,509,924 of record OZ022239.1, read on the forward strand.
AAATAACCTTTTTTCCACCCCACATATGAAGTCCTGGAAACCAAATTTTCAAAAAATTGTGAAATCCGTATATCATTATTTTTAGAGTAGAAACTAAACACTAATTTTTACTTTTGTAGCATTAACAGTTTTTGAGTAGAAGCTACTTTAAAAACCAAATAACTCACTTTTCCAACCCACATTTGAGGTCCGGAAACCGAATTTTCAAAAAATGGTGAAACACGTATCTTTTTATTTTTCAAAAAAAATCTATATACCAAATTTCAAAATCTCCTCATTTTTGGTTTTCGAGATATACATCGTTTCAGAAAAAAATTTGTTTTCCAGTTTTTTCCCCTCAGGAGCAAAATTTTCAAAAATCCTTTCTTAGCGGATGTTTACGCAATAAAAGTAATATAAGTTCCAAATTTCCCGTTCCTAGGATGAGGCGTTTGAGCTCGGCGTTGATTATCAGTCAGTCAGTCAGTCAGTCAGTCAGTCAGTCAGTCAGTCAGGACATGTTCTTTTATATATATAGATGAATAAATTGACGCCGTTGACGGGCACCGGCTAACGAGATGACAGGAAGTGATTATGATGTCGACAGGGAAGTTCGATTTCATTCACTACCTTGTCGGAGTAGGTCTTACAGAATCGACGCAGCCGAAGAAATATATATTAGAAAATATATAGAAATATATATTAGAAAATATATAGAAATATATATTAGAAAATATATAGAAATATATATTAGAAAATATATAGAAATATATATTAGAAAATATATAGAAATATATATTAGAAAATATATAGAAATATATATTAGAAAATATATAGAAATATATATTAGAAAATATATAGAAATATATATTAGAAAATATATAGAAATATATATTAGAAAATATATAGAAATATATATTAGAAAATATATAGAAATATATATTAGAAAATATATAGAAATATATATTAGAAAATATATAGAAATATATATTAGAAAATAAATAAAAATTCCAAAGGTTACTGTCCGACAAAATAAAATTTTTTTGGATTTCAACTTCAAACTCCGTTTAACATTTTCATAAACATTTATTATGATGGCTTAGAAGACTTTTCCGTCTGTAAACAACCACTCCGACAGCTGGAGGCAGTCGTTTATGGTGCCCTTCTGCAGACACTTGCTTGTGTTTGCCTCCCCACATCCCCTGTGGATGCTAGTTTCTGCCTCCCTGTACCCCCTGCAGACACTGGTGCCTGCCTCCCCGTACCCCCTGCAGACACTGGTGGCGTTGATCAGATTCAAGCCGCTTTTCCGCAACGCCACCGCCACCCGTTCACGGTGCTACTTTAATTCCTGGTAGAGAATCTAAACCGGAATATATAAAAAAAATTATCATCCATATAAATGCAAATAATTTAAAAAAAAGTAATAGCCGCAAAAAACTCGGTTCCATTTAACGGAGATTTATTGCTAAGCGTGACACCACGAAAAGATGACGCGCCGCGCACGGGGGACATTCGCCATCACCTGAGCACTTAGATAGCGAAGCTTTTAAAAAGTAATTGACAATCAGAAATGTCGTTCTCCATTTAGCGTCAGTCAGTCGCGCAAAACGCAGACGACGCTTTGTCGACTAATTGGCGAAGAAAAATGGCGAGTTTGTCGCCGAAAATGTCAGCCGGTGTTTGCTGTGAAGGTCGCGGTGGCGGTGAAGAGCGGTTTGTCAAGCTTTGTTTTCTGTCTGCAGAGTGAGAAATGCATTAGCTATTATTTATTATGCAATATAATTTGGTTAGTTGAATGCATTGGTTAATATCGGTGAGTTTGAACTTAATGCGAGCCATTTCAAAGGTGGACATGGGTTGAGATGGGTTGGACTGGGTGGGGTCTAATTTTTTGACACATACGTGGGTAAAGTTAGGTTGAAAAAAAATGAATAAAAAATTTACATAATGAAAAAGTTTTTTAACTGTGGGCTGGGTTAGAAAATTTAACTTTTCAGGCGAGTCGGGATGGGCTCGGTTGGGTTGGGTCATCAAAAATGGACCCATGTCCAGATCTGATCCAGTTCCAGGTCTGTGTAAAAAAGAAAAAAAAAGACTATTTCATTATGACAGAAAATGTGTTTTGTATTTCATGTTCACTGTTGTTTAAGTTATAAAACACATGTTGTAAAAAATAAACTATCCGCTTGTGAAAATATAATTGGTCAGAACTCCATCTCGGTGATTACGCAAACAAGTCTCAGCCTTGGTCTGTATAAACGAAGAAAAAATTAGAAAATCATATCGAATTATAAGTCTGCAATAGAAAATGCAAGAATATTCTTAACCTTCTTCTGCTATTTCTTGGCTTCAAAGCATTTGGTGTAGAAGACTATGAATATTTAAACGAAATAATGGAAGAGAAACGTTGTGGAAAAAACACTTTAAAATAGCTTCTAAGTACGGCAGTAGAAAACGTTTTAAATCAGCTTATTCCATATTATCAATTTTCTTGAATTCAACGATTTTTCGTAGAGTTTGTGTATGTGTGGTCAGTAATGTGACTTGATCTCGAAAGCAGGAAATTCTAAAAATTCTTCAAGAGGATTTGCTGACTCTGGATGAACTGGAAAAAAGCTTTTTTAGCGAGGTCTACACTTGGCAAACAACACAGTAAACTGATAAGAAAGCTTAAAATGGTAGATAAGCCCTCGAAGGAGAATAAATATTCTGCGGCGTTCGAAATAAAAAATGCCTGTGAATTTAAAAGGCATACTGGAGAAAACCGATGATTACAAGTAAAAATGTAAAACAGAGTATGAAACAAGTAAATTAAAAACGAATTTTTAAAACCAATGCTCTTATATGTAATTAAAACACAAATTTTGCAATCAATTTTTTCTTATATTACTCTTTTATTTTATGTTAAAGTCGAAATATCTTAATTATATCGAAATATCGAAATTAATTAAAATTATCTAAATTAATTGACTTATTGTAAAACTAATAATTGAATATTGCATTGTCTTCTATTTTAAGCATGTATGCAAAATTTGAAAAAATCTATCATCAGGAAGTGACTCAAAAATTGATTGCAAGATTTGAAACAGACAGAGAAACAAACAGACAGACAGAGAAACAGAGACGACGAGTTAATAAAAGCATTGGTAATAATAATAAAAATATCATCAAAAAGCATCGAATTTAAATATCTCAACTATTTTCATGAAAATTTCGTACACGCTTGAGAATCGCGGTCAGTGAGTGTGGTTCGTGTTAACTTGGTAAAATAGTCTGCCAGTCGGTTAGCGTTTTGTGGTCAAGAAAACCCTCAAGAAAACCCTCAAGAAAACCCTCAAGAAACCCCTCGATAAAATCCTCAAGAAAATTAACTAAATTAATTGACTTATTGTAAAACTAATAATTGAATATTGCATTGTCTTCTATCTTGAGCATGTATGCAAAATTTGAAAAAAATCTATCAACAGGAAGTGACTCAAAAATTGATTGCAAGATTTGAAACAGACAGAGAAACAGACAGACAGAGAAACAGAGCCGACGAGTTAATAAAAGCATTGGTAATAAAAAATTGTCAAGTGGTCGCGGGTTTGTTTGGGAACAGCTGGCTCGTTTGGATGAGGACCATTTATCGGCCCGAGAGAGCGAAGGGAGCCAAAGTTGCTCGAAATGATGGCTCGCTGCCATCGACTGTTCAGTACAAAGGGATTTTGAGAGAACGATATGTTTGCCTTTATAGCCCTCGGCGCAGAATAAGGACGATTAGCAAGGCTTGGACAGAGGTGGGAAAGATCATTCCGCACTGTCAAGAGTATCGACGATGCCATCTCCAAAGTACTAAAAAATCCCACGTGTCGGAATAATGGTTATTCATGTTGATCTGGCGATGGTTAAGCTGCTCTGTACCAATAAAGTCAGAAAGGGGTTCTATTAAGTCTATGCACCTTCCTATCTTTCAACATTCGCAAAGCCTTTTTAATTGTCAGACAGAACTTCGCCTTGTCCAATGCGAGCCAACCCGACCATGGATAAAATCGTGATGTTCTTTGTCTTCTCTTATTTCAGTCTTGAAACACTTGATGTTAGAAACTATAAACTTTTTTTTTTAATTTTAACTGAACAGAATTTGCGGAAGAAAAGAAGCATAGAATAATTTTTAATTACATCTATAAAAAGTTTACTAATCTGCGTATCCAAGTTTATCAGGTTTTTTTTACTTAAACCATTTTTTGAAAAACTTCTGTAATTTAAAAAAATCAATTACATCAAATAATTATTTGATTTGTTGTTCTAAATAGAACAGTTTGTTATTGTAGTATCAAATTGCATCAATTAGTATTAATTATGTAAAATAAATTAGTTCTATATTATTTTTGCACAAATAAATTGTTTATATAATTTATTAATCAAAACATGCCTGACATTGACAATATTTAATAGTTGACAGTTGATACCAATAGCACCAGCTAATATAAATCGTGCAAAACTAATTTGATTATTATCTGATCATTATCAACACTTATCAATACACATCTATTCAGGGGCGAATCCAGAGTGGTTAGGGGGAACCCCCCCCCCCATTGTGGAATAGTTAAAAATAATTTAGATTAAACAAATCAGTAAACAAATTTAAATTATATACATAATATTCCATTATTAACTTATAAATCAAATCAAATTTAAATAAAAGTGAATTTAATAAAAAGTTAAGCGCTCAATCAATGTATACGCTCGTTTCAAGCATAAAAAGTGTTGGATTTCTATTTATAGCACACACATTATTACCATTATTAGGTTACATTTAAAATTTTTGTATGAGGGGGCAAAACTATTATACACGAATAAATTTGTAAACACATTAATAGCAATGGTATAATAAGTGTCATCAAATTTTCAGGAGAGGGACTTCTCCTGTCCCAATGGGCGGGCACTCATGGATGAGCCCTCTTAATAAAATTCTGGATCCGCCCCTGCATCTATTGCATACGTGCACAAAATATTTTGAGGTGCAACCAACATATCCATTTATATATATATACTAGCGGGGTTACCCGGCGTTGCCCGGGGTTTTTAGAAGTTTTTCTAATGTTTGTCTCTCTCGCTCCCGTTTCCTTCTCCACTTTCCCGTTTTCGTCGCGTTCCCGGTCGCTTTTCCGCTCTCGGTCGTTTTCCAGCTCCCGGTCGCTTTCCCGCTCAAAAGTTTTGTTATCGATTTTCTCTCTTGCTCGCGTTTCCTTCCATGCTTGCTCTCCCGATTCCAGTCGCTTTCCGCGTTCCCGGTCGCTTTCCGCGTTCCCGGTCGCTTTCCCGTTCCCGGTCGCTTTCCCGTTCCCGGTCGCTTTCCCGTTCCCGGTCGCTTTCCCGTTCCCGGTCGCTTTCCCGTTCCCGCTCACGCTTGCTCTCCCGTTCCCGGTCATGCTTGCTCTCCCATTCCCGGTCACGGTTGCTCTCCCGTTCCCGTTCACGCTCATTTTCTCTTTTACATTCTTTCATAACTTCTGTTAGCCTATAAAACGTAAAATAGATTTGCTAAGACTATATATATATATATATATATGAATGTTTGTGGGTTAGTTTGTCTATTATAGAAACGGGAAAGCGACCCGGAACGGACAGCGAGCGGGAACGGAAAAGCAAGCGTGAGCGGGAATGGGAGAGCAAACGTGAGCGGGAACGGGACAGCGACCGGGAACGGGAAAACGACCGGGAGCGGGAAAGCGACCGGGAGCGGGAAAGCGACCGGGAGCGGGAAAGCGACCGCGAGCGGGAAAGCGACAGGCAGCGGAAAAGCGACCGGCAGCGGGAAAACGACCGAAAACGGGAAAGCGAACAGGAGTGGGAAAGCAGGTGGGAAAGGAAACGGGAGAGAAAGAGACAAACATTAGAAAAACCTCTAAAAACCCGGGCAACGCCGGGTATCTCCGCTAGTATATATATATATATATATATATATGTATACATAAACACAGACACAGACACACATACATGCACATACACATACATACATACACACATACATACGCACATACATATATATATAGTTCCCGCTCGCTCACCCGCTCCGCTCCGCTCATTTTGTGACGGATTTCAAATTTTTTTTTTTATTTGACTTTCCCCTTGACTCTCAAGGTTGTGTGAAAATTTCATTACGATCGGATGAATGGTGTAGCAATGCCTAAAGGACATTAATATATATACAAACATTCATTTTTATATATATAGATATATATATATATATATATATATATATATATATATATATATATATATATTTATATATATATATATATATATATATATATATATATATATATACTAGCAGTGCCCGTAGCGGCTTCACTCGCATGAAATTAGAGAGTTTGAACCGTACATCCATAGTAGAGACCAATTTTTTAGGTCTCGGCTTAGCCCGTCGATAACTTAGCCCAGCCCGTTTTAAAAACCCAAACTCCTGGCCCGGCACAGCCCGTCTGAATTAGGCCCGGCCCATTCTTACAGGCCTAGAAGTTCTATATACTTGATGAAAAACTTCGGCCCGTCCCACCTTTGGCCTGGCCCGTGTGAAGACTCTAAAATAACGGCTTGGCCCGGCCGGTGATAAACTGGACTTAGCTACTCTTAACCGGCACAAAACTTCAAAATACCAATTTTTATATTTGTAGCACTTACAGTTTTTTAGTAGCAGTTATTTTGAAATCAAACAACCCTTATTTCCACCCGACATTTGAGGTCCTGGAAACCAAATTTTTTAAAAATGTTGTAACACTTATATAATTATTTTTTGAGTAAATGCTAAATACTATTTTTGACATCTGTAGCATTCACAGTTTTTGAGTAGCAGTTACTTTAAAAACCAAAGAAACCTTTTTTCCACCCCACATTTGAGGCCCTGAAAACCAAAAAACACATATATCCTTATTTTTAGAGTAGAAACTAAATACTAATTTTTACTTTTGTAGCATTTGCAGTTGTTGAGTAGCAATTATTTTAAAAACCAAATAACCCTATTTTCCACCCCACATTTGAAGTCCTGGAAACCAAATTTTCAAAAAATGCTAAAACACGTATTTCATTATTTTTGGAGTAGAAACTAAATACTAATTTTTACTCCTGTAGCATTCACAGTTTTTGAGTAGCAGCTACTTTAAAAACCAACTAACCCAATTTTCCAACCCACCTTTGAGGTCCGGGAAACAGAATTTTCGTGCGACAGGCAGGCCAACCCCACAGTTTCAACTGGTTTCAACACGTCCAGCGATTGTAACGCACGACGCGGGCAGACCGATGGAGTCGAACCAAGCATTTCTCTCCGCGGTTGATTGACACAATCTCGTACTAGCGGAAACATCTTTGCTCTTACGACCCTACTCCTTCCTCTCCTCTCCTCCCCCCCCCCCGATCTATTCCATCCATCCATCCATCCACCAGTCCGTCCGTCCAGTCTCTTACATCCGTCAGTTCAACCATCCATCAAGATTCTTCTTCTTTCGGCAACGTCACACCACTCTTGTAAAGAAAAAAAATCGTTCAGTGCGATGAGAAACGAGGCATCAAAACTTTCATTCAAACAAACAGACAAACATTCAAGGAAACAGACAAACATGAAAAATACGACTTGTCCATCAGTCACATCATCCTCGTCATCAGCTGTTGCATTACAAAACATTCACACAGACATTATCCAAATGATGATATAAAACGGATCAACGAAGCGTAAGAGAACGTGCACATTTTTATAGAGAAATTAATTATTTAAAAAATGAATTCAATAAATTAATAATTTTTGAAAATAATAAAAAGAAATAATTTAATAATTTAAAAAATGAATTCAATAAATTAATAATTTTTGAAAATAATAAAAAGAACTAATTTAATAAATTTTTGAAATTAATAAAAAAACTGAATTTAATAATATTATTTAATTATAAATAACAAAAAACAAACCTGTTAGTATAAGACGGTTTGATGAACTCTCGGTTTTAAGACAATCATCGTCAATAGAAAAGAGACGAGAGAATGAAGACGATAATGGAATTGAAACGATCTATCTTTTCTCCCATTTCTTTTTTGTCAACTTCTGGAATTTATAAATAGATTTTGAAATGCTCTTCGAAGAATTTAAAATAATAGCAATATGCGGGTAGTATTAGAACGAAATAACACAAGCTGCTTATTTTCGTTGGCTTTGCGATTGTCTCGATGCTTATGACTGAGAGACATTTCAAACATTGCAACAAGATGGCGGGTGATTGTTGGAATGTTTTTTTTTGTTGAGATCTTGGAAAAGCAATATATCGTTTTGTTGCATTTTACGTTCAGACAAAATGAATTCAAAATTTTCGTTTATTAAAAAACATGATTCGGAAAATTGTAGAAAAAATTGTATTCTACTTGAAAATTTATTACATTAAATTAAGATTTTTTTTTCTTCACAAAATGTTGAACAGCAGTTCTAGAAATAAATTACCGTTTATAATAAAATTAGCAAATAAACAATTTAATATGATGCGATTAAGTGATTAACAAAAAAGGTTTTCAAACTTCTTGCAAAGCAACAGTTTCTCCATGTTACCGCTAATTTCTACTTTATTTCAATGCACCTAAACGATGACTACACGGCTAACGGCATTAGTTAGTACTAGACATAAAAGTAGCCAACGTTCTATACATATGTTTATATAAATATACATGAATTATTAATTTATGCACCACGTTTGTATAACATGGGTATCAGAAAAAAAAATGTTCACTCAACATCGAACCGAACCGCAGTGCTTTTCCCTCCATCCATCGACAGCATCGCCTATCCTCGACGTCTCTTCTTCAGCGCGCGCTTTTCCGCAGCTAACTCCCAGTTCTACACCCCACCCCATCCCATCCCTTCCTCTTTCTTTCTCTCTCACTTTTGGAATTGTTTCAGCAATTTCCTTTTTTCATTGATTTATTACAGGGGGAAATTGTCCCCCGGCATTTTCCGTGGCTAAATCAATTTGGTCACTTCGTTAGAACGGTGTCAGCACGGCCGGCACGCGGCTCGCCTTCTTCTGTTCGCCGTGCCCGATTTGTCGAGTTTGCAGAATCGCCAGACCTTCTTGCTCTTTTCCAGTGGCGCCGAGAGGGGGCATGGGGAGCAAATGCACAGTGGCCCGGAACAGTGTAAAGGGGACCCGTATACCTCAGCATAGGGGCCCGCAACGGTCTCTCGTGTCGCTGCATCGAGCTGTCCTGTTTGCTTACCTACCTACTACTTACATACAAAGAGAAGATGATGCGGATGCGAAAAACTGAAAAAAATCAAGATTTGCGAGGCCTGCACACGTGCGTCCGACGGGAGGGGAAAATTTTGACTAAAAACTGGGCGTCCCCCCCCACACACGAATGGATGTAATCTTTCAACTCGCACGCCACCGGGTTGTCTGTTCTGTGTCTCTGTTTGTTTGTCTACAAGTGTGTGTGTGTGTGTTTATCTATATGCGTTCGTGTGTGTTTTGTTTTCTTTCTCTTTTTTTGGGTGATTTTTTTTTAAACT
>OZ022239.1:27524431-27639431 GCA_963978895.1 Erpobdella octoculata
TAAAACCTGCGACACAATAGATCTCAAATGTTATATAATACTGATGTTCATCGTGGCAGAATTCCCGAGGGAATAGAGACCTTCATTAAAAAAAAACTTTCAGTTTATATTCAGGGAATGCCGTTTTTTTTTCAACAATTATCGCTTTGCTTTTAAATCTAAAACTAATTCATATATGTTACGAAAATGTAGAAAATCAATAATAATCGATTTAATTAAATAAAGTTCTGTAAAAGCACAGATCGAAGCAACATTTTAATGGCCTTTATTTTTATCTAAATGTAAATGTAAATGTTTGATAATTATAATTTATTGAGCGCTTTTCCGCTTTGTTCAAAGGCGCTCTTCTTTTACATGCCCTACGGAGAGAACGATTTTACCCGCTAAGTTTTCCGTTGACATGGGCTATTAGGCAGTGAGTGGGAGTCGAACCGTGAAGCTCTCACATTCAAGGCTAACGCTCTACCAATTCAGCAACCTAGCACCTTTATATAAATTTTAGTTGAATTCGAGTCACCTGATGGCCCCACGCGCATAATTACGTTGATTTCTAAAACTGAATTTCAGACAAGTTTTTATATTTAACAAATCTCATAGTATTTTGTTGTTAGAGAAGTTAGTTAGGTTACAGTCATAGATATATTACAGTAGTAGTGTCCCAATATTTCCTGTTGCCGTAGGTAACTAGTACTTTATTTTTTTAAATATAAAATTTTACTTAAAAAGCATATATTGTTTAAAAATAAAAGTTATGTTTTAATATTAAGAATAGAGTGCTTCAATATTTCTTGACACCTTCTTTTATATATTTCTTCCTCTCCTTCTAAAATTGATGTTTATAGCAACGGCCGTGAAGTGGGTGTTCGCGCTCTTGTTTACCGATAATAAACAATCTATTGATAGTTATGTCTAATAATGTTCCCAGAGAAGGGTTGTTTATTTTGGAAATTTTTTTGAATGTGTGCTATAAATTGTTTTTACAGTGGGAGTTTTAATAATAAATTTAAATGTTCATGTTCATATATCATATGGAAAAAATATAACATGATGAAAATAAATCATCAATTATTCTATTAATTCTTTTCATTTCCTATGGTAGTTACTAAAATTTAGCTTAATTTATGTAATTTTGGTTCTGTAACTTTGCATGACTTTGTTTTTATGCTTACAGAAGCCAGCCCCCAATTAGAAAAGTGATAGAGCTTCTCTGCAAGATATTAGATGAAAATGGAGTGTCACTGATAAAAGCTGAAGTTCTTAGGAAAGCAAAGTTCAACGAAAGTGAAACAACTCCTTTCCTATGGAGACTTTTGTACGATACGATTTGTTATGCAAACAATTCAAAATCCAGCCAGAATCAGATAAACAGCAAACAACTGGTGAGACATGTAAAAAGTGAACTTTTGAAGAGGATGTATGGATCCGTGGAAATAGCAACCCTCCCGGAAGACATGAGCCGGGGCAGTCGTGAACTTTTGCTGACCTTCGGCTGGCTACTCTGCAAAGAGCAGCTAATCTACAAATTCATTCAGAACAGAACCAACATATTCGATGACTCAGAAGAAAATCTCTTAGACGTATTTTCTATCACTTCAGAGGAACTCGAGAAGCAAAGAGTTAAAAGCGCCGTAAACAGTTTCGTGTCAAATAATAATTTATCCGACCCGTTCGATAAAATTCAAAGCCTTTTGATGTTGAATAATAAATTGAGAATAAATCTTTGTGGCTTATTCAGCATGCAGCGGGAATTGTACACTCTAAAGCACAAAATCTATCTGGCAAGTAGCGACAGCAGCCAGGAAAGAAGCGCCAACAGGAATTGCCGCCTGTCCGTGTTTGAGCTTCAGCTTTTAAAATCGCCGGATCGGCTCCAAAAGTATTTGGACCTGCTAGAACGTGACAACCGTCGTCTAGAGAACCTTCTGGATTGGAAAGAGAACGAGGAAGTCTTTTGGAAATGGATGGAAAGCGTGCTGGATCAGAAATTAGATGATAATACCATGGAAAGTGATGCAGTCAGTGATATTTCACATCTCCAGTCTGTCGCTTCGAGTCAGCTCAGCGAATCTTATCAGGAATTGGAGGCTGTTGTGGACGAATACGACTCCATGATAAAACAGATTAAAAAACTCTGCTTGGGAAGTCCCGACCGAGCCCAACTCGAAGAGTTGAATTCGCTTTTATCTCAAGTCGAAGTCAAGATTAAAAAGCAAAAGTCTCTGTTAAGTAAGAAAACCGTTTTCGATCATCAAAGTCCCACGTTCGTTCTCGGTCCTTCCACCAAAAAACCGGTCGACAAGACTCCGGGGAAGCCGCGGACTGAGGTCGACGTGTCGGAGTTGCTGTCGGGATGGAGAAGCGGGTCGTCGACGCACGACGAGTGCGACGTGGAAACGGAGACAAAGAAGTTGAAGAGCATGGTCGACAAGCTGGAAGTAGATCTTGCCAGACAGCAGAACAGACTGCAGGACGAGCTGAACATGTTGAACTCTAAATTGGACGGCTCCATCTACTGCGCACCGCCCCTGAAAGAGAATCTTCCCAGAAACTGAATGTTACCGAGCCGGAATAAAGGAGATCTCGCAGTGAAATGCTTCCATTGTTTTTTACCGTTTGTAAATCATGTCTGTTATTTAATAAATGCCTTATATGTATTTTATTACGTTGTTTTAATTATGAACTACAAAATAATTGTGCCTAGAATTAGAAATTGACGACAATTATATTTATTCAACTGACTTTCCATCTTTATTTTTGTTTTAACAAACAACGAAGAACACTTAATCATATCATTCGTATATATATATACAGGGTGGGCCAAAAAAAGTGAGACGGTTTCATGCAATCAAATATAATTATCTCAAATTTAGATAAAATATTTCCAAATAATTATTAAAATACTGCATTGTTAGCGGAAATACATGAGTTTGCAAATTTTCAATTTAATTGGACTTGTAGAAGTGGTCGAAAAATCAAATACAAAACAGGGATCTGTTTCACTTTTTTGGCCCACCCTGTATATGATCCTTTGAAAAAATGTTGTTTAGATAACTGAACATCAACGAGAAACAACAACGCATTCCGGACACAACATGCACAGTTTCTTAATAAGACTGATGATATGTGCTACACTCTTGTTTATAACTGAACTGTCTAAGAATTTAATACTATTTGTATGTTTTTAAACTGAATTCAACCAAATTATAAAGATAGATGCAATATTTAGGTGAAGCTTGGTTAGAACGTCAAACAGACTAAAGAGAATAGTGTTACAGTGAGATGTGAGCAAATATGAGAATCTTTTCATACAGAATATGTTATTGATATCAGTGAGGTATTGTCCAAATATGTTGAAGAAAAAAGATGAAAATAGTTGAAATTGTGATGTTTGTTTGACTGTATCGACTGAAGCAAGGACTTTAACTGAAGACAGGAGGAGTCGTCAGTGGAGATCAGTCTTTCCACTGAAGGTTCAGATTGCGAACAATGAAGCAGTAGAAGTCTGTCAGCTCTTCGATCTGGAATCAACGAATGGATTTGTAAATATTTAGAAATACATGAAATCGTTGATAATAACGAATCACTGGGGACAAAGTACCTTCTTGTGGGTCGGCTTCCCAGCTCCGTGTCCCGACTTTGTATCGACTTTTATCAAGATTGGATTCTTCTGCAAAGTGGCACAATTATTTATCATCTTATTCTTATGACAAAAGTACGAAACACAAGATCAAACGACCATGACTTTGACAAAACCCTACGTCCTATGCAAAAGACGAACTAATACTCACCAAACTTTGATTTCAGTCGATTAAAAATAATACATTTCATCGCGAATATATTTTTTTTACTAATTATAACGCGACCCAACCTGAAATGGCTTGTCCCCGATTTCATGCTGCAACTGAGCAATGAGTTTGAGAGAGTGGAGAGGAACTACTCTGTCATCATGATCACCAGTGAGCAGGAGGATAGCTGGATGTGGAGCCTTCGGCGAGACATTGTGCAATGGTGAATATCTGGAGGATGATGCATAATAAAGATCATTTCAACTTTTCGTACGTCCGAAGCAGCTGTTTATCAATCTAATGGCATTGTTGCAAAAGTTGGTAGATACTAAAGGATCGACATCGCCCGTCACTTTAAAACTTGCGGAACGAGCGACCGACAACATGGGGCCATTCACATATTACGTACGCATTAAACTCAAGATTTTGACCCCCTCCCCTCCCCCCTGTTGCATCTCGTACATTTTCAGACCCCCTCCCCTATGCGTACATCCGCACAGCAGATTTACCCCCCTCCTCAATATAAAATAGCCAGTTTTAACAACAAGTTGATGTATTGTTTCAGATTTAATATTGACTATGACGAGCTAGAGCTAGACTTATCTCAACATGTTTTCGGAAACTAAATTGAAATTTACTGACAGACCTCTTAAGGCACAACAAGCACACAAATTTAAAAAATTTATCATAGCATTCCAATGCAGCCACGGAGATACAGCAGATTTATCATCTTAAATAGCATTATTACTAGTACGCTGGAGGACGCCAATTCGATACGCCAAATTCAAACATTCAGCTGTGCTTTTCTAGGCATGCCAACATTCATATTATTGAGCCTTTGAATTTTTGAAAAAGGCGCGATACAAGTTTGTTTGTTAAATTGATTGATTTTAGATACTACTCGATAAGATTTATTATTCAATCAATTCAACTGAACTGAAAAATAATATTTACCATTTTTTGCATACATATGCATTTGTTAGAGCCCCCTCCCTCCCCATACGCACTTATATGCAAAATATTCACTTCGTACACACCCCCCCCTCGGTGCTTACATAATATATGGATGACCCCATACCAAGACGTGACATAACACATCGTGATGGATATTGCAAGATACATAGTTGGTAATTGTTTAAAATCAAAGCGTTAAAAAGTCAATAAAATATTAAAACATAAAAAAATTATGCTAGAATTAGCAATAAAATGACACAAAACCCAACCAGTATTTATACAATCAAATGGTTTTAAAATTCCCAACCTTATAAGAGTTTCAAAATCTTCTTTTTTATCTGAACATCCGTAATCAGTTGTCCAAGCATGTCCAATGGTGAACTTGTGGAATCTCAGCATGTCCATGACACTGAAGAAAACCTTATGCTAATCAATATTATTAACATAACAAATAAGAAATAATTAAATTAGAATCATATCAACAAACAAGTTTAAAATGCCTGCTGAAACACAACAAACAGACAAATATTGAAAATGGCAACTTTCAGAAACACTGACCCAACTTGAGCGATGGCACATCCGAAAAGATCGGGCCTCTGATTGACGCAAGCGGCAACCAATAACCCTCCGTTACTCGCTCCATTGATTATAATTCTGCAAAGCGGTTTTAATAGATAAAGTTTTTGAAATTCTGAACTAAATAAATGAGATAGAACATTAGTCATCGTAAGTAGACTCCAGAGCCCCTAGCTGGAAAAACAACGTGGCTTATCTGCTGGAATAATTGCAGTCAGCCGAATTGTAAAAAATACGGTCAAGGCGCTGCAAAACTCAAAAGTCCCGCAAAATTTCACAACATGACTTTAAATATAATTAAACTCTCTTTTGTGATATATTGTTATTATCATCATCTGCCTAAATTGGTACCATGTTGACTGTCAGTTGAGATGAACTGATTTAATTATAGTCCAGTTTATATTATTGTATAGTTTTGATAAGCTGGAACAAATCATGAAATGCTATCCTTAAACGAACTAAAGCAGGGACGAACTCGTATTATGCTGTCACGTTGAAACTGTGTGGCTTAGCTGAAACAAGATGAAATTGTTGATGAGCTACCCGGAATTTTATAAGCCGGTTCTTGTGTCTAATTGTAAGTTCGATCAATAACTATAAAATGTTTACCCTCCAAGTTATTTCAATAAAATGTGCTTTAAATGATTACTCAATAAATTTAAAATATTTGATAAGAACCACCTCTTAGGACAAGTGTACTTATTCCTTATGAGATAATTGGCAGCTTCCTGAAAGTCATTGAAAACATTCTGCTTGTTCTTCAGCATTCCCGCCTTGTGCCAAGTTTCACCATACTCTCTGAATTTTAAAATTTGTATCCAGAATTATTGAAATTTGAAAACAGTAAACAAAAACAACAACAAAATAATTTGATGGATTAAATAACTAAAGGATTTAATAAACAGTTTTTATTGAATAACTAAAATAACTAACTGATTAATTATATAATAATATTTAAATATAAATATATAATTATATTAATATAAATAAAGTTTAATTTTATGAAAAAAAAGCTTTTTCCAACCCTCCTCCTCTGATGTTTGGAATAGCCACAATGCCGCCAAGGTTGCTCATGAATACAATCCTGCTGACGCTGAAACTCGGACATATTGAGATGTTGAAACCTCCGTAACCGTAGAGCAAGAGCGGGTGTGAGCCGTCAAGCTCGATGTGCTAAAATAAAAATGGGTGATGCTTGGTTTTGAAGATCAAATAAAATTTTATAAATAACCACAATCCTTCAGATATTGTAATTAATATAATTATATATTATGTACATAGAGAAATAGACAATTTAAAAAAAAAATTCAGAACGTTTGTTTTCATTACATTATTATAGAACATAATTATTTCCTTATTTTTTACAATTCTCCATCGAAATCTGGTAAATACAGCATTTAAAATCATCTTAATTTTTTCCCAAAAAACAGATAATTTGAACCTTCTTGTGAACGATGAACATCGGAATTTTAACCCGTTCGTCATCCAGACTCGGATAAAAGACCTGCTTCGTCTCGAAGAGGCTCGAGTCAAAATTGCTTAGTTTGGTTTCTCTGAATATCTATCAATTTATACAATACTAAATTAATTCATTTGCATAGCTTATTATAATGTATTTCAATAACAATAATGTTTTAACACATTATACTCTATTTAGAAATTAGTTAACACATCCAGGAACAAACAATTTAAGTGAACAATGTTTATTGAATACCTCCGGTTTGTAAGTTTCAGATTCCATGTTACACCGATATATAGTGCCGGGAGTTAGGAAGGATACAAACTGATAGAAGAGCTGAAAAAAACAGAAATATCATATTAGTGAAAAATTATCACTTCAATAACAAAATTAAATTATAATAGTAATAATAATAAAATATGGTTATAAGATTTTGATGACATATGCTTGCTTATGAGAATGTGATCAAATGTGTGCATAAGATCGTGATAAAATGTGAATAAGATTCTGATGATATGTTTATGAGAATAAGATTGTGATATGTTTATGAAAATGTGATAATATGCTTATGAGAATGTGATATCTGTATGAGATTGTGATAGAATGTGTGCATAAGATAAAATTAAATGAGAACATGATAAAATTCACCTCAGTATCTTTCTTTTCGCCAGAATGACCAACAATGTCACCGATGTCAAGAGGAAGAGTAGCCAGCCTGTCTCCAGTTACATTGGAGTGAATGTACAAAACACTCTTAAAAGAAGATGGAAAAAAGGCATTAAAACAATGACTGAGAACTTCAATTTAACAACACCACTTGAATGAACTCTAAATTCTAAATTCATTTAAAATTCTAAATTCGTTTCTACCTTGACATCGTGCAAATAGCACAGAACTAATTTGTCGTGGTTGATGCAAACGGCCCACTGCAGTACGTCGTGTTCGTGTTCAAGAACTAATGTCTTCCATTTGTCCTGGAAATGTAATTAAATGCCGTAATGAAAATTCAAAATTTGTCCTTTAAGAGTGATTTATGCATACGAACCTGAAAATGGTTTGAAAAATCAATGGAGATCAGCTTGTAGTTGAATGCATTCAAATTGGTTTTGAACGTGAACAGTGTACCTTCATTTGTCACGTACTGTAGAATAATTATTAATTTCAATAATTTATTATTATTTTCATTACCACTACTATTTTTATTATTATTGCTATTATCATTAAAACTATTTTCATTAAAATTTCTCAAAATTCATGAATGAAAAAGAACAGCATGACTCATTTAATCACCTCGTACTCAGCATCAAAATTATCGACGACTTTTACAAAGGGCAGCATCCCTACTAGGTGAAAAATAAAAAACTCAACATAATTATAAACTTATAATTGATTTTCAATAAATGAATATTTATATATTTAATACATAAATTTAAAATTGACTTTATAATAATAAATCTCTAAAAAACCTATCAAATTGAGATAAAAACGTGAATGAAAAGAATGATTTGAAACGATTGCTGAAAAGAACAACCATCAATTCCACAAGGCAGAGCAGAAAGATCACAAATATACAATCTGTTGACCGGATCGCAGCCCTCCATTGGAGTGCAGACCAAGTACCTGCCGCAGTGGCTTACTACCGCTCCTCTGAGAGAAAAAAATGATTATAAATGAATTTTTTGAAAATATAATTTTTTAAATCTTAATATTTAATGTTTAAAGAAAATCCAGTTTTTTTGTAATTTAAGATTAGAACAAATGGCTGATTAGTTAGATTATAGAATGTATTGGGAAAAACTTTTTTTAAACTAATAATCACATGTGTCTAAAATGTTTCAATAAACTATAAAACAAGATACAAATAAACTTAATAATAAAAATTATAAATAGTGATAACTGTTGTGACGAGACACTCCAGGTGTAGTCAGGTGCGCCTTCCTAGCTAGCTACCGAGTTATTGCGAGAAAGTTCTGTTTAGTGTTTTGCGAGTTGCGCGGTATTAATATTACATGTTTCTTGTTATTTATATTGTGTTTAGAAAGAATAAAGTTTTCTGAAAGACACAACAATTGGCGCAGTCGACATGTCTGAAGTTGATAAATTAATTAAATTGTTCGCTGAGCAAGAGAGATATCGCTCAGAACAAGAAAGACTTCGCGAAAAAGAACGAGCAGAACACATAAAACAAATGGAGAGGTTGATTTTGAGTTTACAACCATCGGCAACAAATATTCCCAGTTTTGAAGCTTTCGACCCTTTGAAAGAATTATGGAAAGATTACTGGGCAAGGTTTGAAACTTTCACTGGTGCTCATTCGGTTCCTGGTCGAAAAATACCTCAAGTTTTCTTGACTAATCAAACTTCGTCAACATACAAGTTTCTTGATACGTTAGCAAGTCAGCAAACACCGCCAAAGAAAGCGAATGACTTAACAATAGAAGAAATCGAAATGTTTATGGGAAATCAATTTAACCCATCAAAGTTTGTCGTCCGAGAAAGGTACAAATTCTGGACCGCAATGAAACGAGAACCAGGTGAAACCATCAACCAGTTGGCGGCAAGAATTCGTCAAGCAGCGACAACTTGTGATTTTGCTTCTAACGAGAATCCACAAGACGAAGCAATGAGGACCAGATTTATCTGTTCCGTCAACAATGAAGCAGTCCTCCGAGCTCTGTTCCGCATAAATGACGATGAGTTATCTTTTGCAAGAGCAATAGAGATAGCATGCGAAACCGAAGATGCAGCTCAAGTTGCAAAAGAAACCGTTTGCGAAAAAGCCCCATCACCTGAGAGAACGTCTCAGGTATTCAAAGTAGATCGAAGAAAGCAGAAGAAACATACGGAATATCATCAGCAGCACGCAACTGATAAAACGTCAAATGTTCCTAAAGAAAAGTGTCAACGTTGCGGTAAGAACAACCACACTTTTAAAGAATGTCGTTTTGCAAACTACATATGCAATTTCTGTCAAAAGAAAGGACATCTGCAAGCTGTTTGTCTAAAAAAGAAAAGACAAGTTCAGTGTGTATTTGCAAAAGATGAATTCGTGAAAGAACACGTGTTCACCATGAAAGGACGAAATCCTTTGTTGCAACAGTTGACTCTCAACAGTCAACCCTTCAGTTTTCTCATTGATAGTGGTCCCAGAGACAACTTTTGTTCACGAGCTGCATGGATCAAACTGGGGAAACCGAAGTTGCAGCTGAATGATAAAAGATATTGTTCAGCAACGGGAGATGACATCCCAACAATGGGCACATTTGAAACAGAAGTAAAATTGAAAAACTCAGACATCCAAAGAAGAGTGTGGTTCAATGTCACAAAAACACATGATCTCAACCTACTGGGATTTGAGGCGATACGTGATATGAAGATTGACGTCACCGCATTGCTGTCAAAGAACTTCAGTTCCGTTCAACTTATAACGGAAACAACAGAAAACCACCTTCAAAATGAATGTCAACTTTTGTGCTCTGAATACAGCGAATTGTTCGATCCACAACTGGGATGTCTTAAAGATGTCGAACTAGAAATAAAGTTCAAACCAGATTCGGAACCGATTTTCTGCAAGCCCCGGACAGTACCGTTTGCTATCCTGGAAGAATTGAACAGTGTCTATGATGCAGGAATTAGAAAAGGTATATGGATTCCAGCTCAGTTCAATCATTATGGAACCCCGGTAGTTCCAGTCAGAAAACGGATTCAACCGAATCAGAAAAAGGCAGGACTAAGAATCTGTGGAGACTACTCGGTAACGATCAACTCTCAACTTGAAACACATCGTTACCCAATGCCACTTCCAGAAGATCTGATGAGAAAATTAGGAGGAAGCTTTTGCTTCAGTAAGATCGATCTCGCAGATGCATACCTCCAGATTAAACTGGCACCAGAAAGTCAAAGAAGACTAGCGTTGAGCACGCACAAAGGTGTACTTCTACAAACACGTCTACCTTTTGGCATCACTTCAGCTCCAGGTTATTTTCAAGAAATAATGGACAAATTAACGTGTGATCTACCAGGAGTAGCGGTGTACTTAGATGACATTCTAGTGAGTGGAACCACAGCTGACGAGCATCTGAGAAACCTACGGAATCTTCTTCAACGTTTACAAGAAAGAGGTTTAAAGTGCAATCAAAGGAAATGCGTTTTTGCTCAACCGTCAGTGGAATACTTGGGACATCGACTCACCAGAAACGGCATAGAAAAAGGAAAACATGTAGATGCAGTGACGAAGATGCTACCGCCAACAAACGTTTCTTCTCTGCGATCGTTTCTGGGATCGGTACAGTTCTACGGAAAGTTCATCAAGAACCTTTCGACTTTAACCGAACCGTTAACTCGTCTCACAAAGAAAAACACACCGTGGCAATGGGGCGTCAAGGAAAATGCAGTGTTCCAACATCTTAAAGATATTCTTACGAATGAAGTTAGTCTAGCTCATTTCGATCCTACGGCTCCCTTAGGAATGTCATGCGATGCGTCGGAAGTAGGAATTGGAGCAGTGTTGTTCCACAGATATGACGATGGTTCTGAACGTCCTCTTTACAACGTGTCTAAAACATTGACAGACACACAACGACGCTACAGCCAGATTCAAAAAGAAGCATTTTCTATCATTTTTGGTCTGCAGAAATTTCATCAATTCTTGTACGGGCGTAGATTCATCCTGGTGACAGATCATAAACCACTCCTCGCATTGTTTGGTCCGTCAAAAAGAACTCCGGTCCTGGCAGCAAATCGTCTAGCAAGATGGGCCCTGACATTGAGCCAGTACAACTACTCAATTGAATATCGAAAAACCGGAGAACACAGAAATGCAGACGCTCTCAGTCGTCTACCAGCGTGCGAAGACGAAGAATTTGACTCGACAGAAGAAGATGCAGATGTTTCAACAGTTTGCGTTATTAACACAATCAGCCAACAAATGTCCGATTCCAGACTGTTATCAAAAGAGTCAAGTAAAGATCCTGTTATCTCTACAGTGATACGATTTGTGAGAGACGGCTGGCCTCACAGAATCATGCAACCGGAATTAAAACTGTATGAGAAACTTTCTGATTCTCTTTCAACAGAAAGTGGTTGTCTACTCTTTGGAGCAAGAATCGTGATACCAAAGAAATTACGCGGCAAGATCTTAGAATTATTACATACAGGACATTTCGGAATGCAAAGAATGAAGCGTTTAGCAAGAACTATAGTTTATTGGCCTCGAATTGACAACGATATTGAAAATTTAAGTCGTTCATGTAGTTCTTGTGCTGAACAGCAAAACAAGCCACCAAAGATGATGAATCACCCGTGGATGATTCCTGAAAAGCCTTGGGACAGAGTGCATCTAGATCACGCCATAAATTTTTTTGGAACCAATTGGCTGGTTATAGTAGATGCCTATTCGAAATACCCGTGTATACATCCGACAAGTTCCATAACAGCAAAAACAACAACTCAGTTTTTGGATGAAGATTTCGCACATTTTGGTTTCCCACACACTTTGGTGACTGATAATGCTCCAACCTTTACTTCTGAAGAATTTCAGAATTGGTGCAAAGAAAGAGGCATCATTCATCTTTCTGGAGCTCCTTATCATCCTGCAACCAACGGGGCAGCTGAGCGATTGATACAAACTTTTAAAAAAATCACTCACGAAGTCTGCACATCCTCTCCGAAGAGCTTTGCAAGATTTTCTTTTGCAATATCGGAGAACGCCCTTGGAATCTGGATTTTCCCCAAGTGAACTCTTGAATGGACGACAAATCAGAAGCAAATTAGATTCTCTTTTGCCATGTCCTCCTTGCCTTGTTCGAGAGATGCAGGATAAACGAAATCAAAGAACAAACAAAGAATCTTTCCAAATACAACACAAGTACAAAATTGGAGATTTTTGTTACGCTCTACACTGTGGTCCCAGACAGGGTAAACAACCAAGATGGATTCCTGCAATCGTCAACAAAATATTGGGAGCACGAAACATCCAAGTACGATTGTGCTCAAATGGGTCGATTTGGAAACGCCATGTGGAACAACTCCGCCCACGTTATGTTACACGTTACTCCACATCATCGAGTCCTGGAGACGACGCATTTGACACCATGTCAACGAGGAGTCCAGCGACAACGTCAACAAAGAGTCCAGCGACCACGTCAACGAAGAGTCCAGCGACCACGTCAACGAAGAGTCCAGCGACCACGTCAACGAGGAGTCCAGCGACCACGTCAACGAAGAGTCCAATCACGACGAAAAGTCCGGCAACCGTGTCAACAGGAAATCAAGCGACCAGTTTGCCAATGAGTTCTCCATCCAGTGCGACAGCCGTACCAGGAGAAATTCTACCGACGGATCTGACAAGATCAGCAACGCAAGCGAATACTTCAGTTGAAACCGGACCACGACGTTCGGAGCGCCTGCGGTTGAAGAATTTAAGATTTTGACACGATTTTTTTTTCTTTCGTTAGAAGACATTTTTACATTTAGTTTTCGCTTTTGAAATACTCAAAAGCTTGTGGGAAGGTGTTGTGACGAGACACTCCAGGTGTAGTCAGGTGCGCCTTCCTAGCTAGCTACCGAGTTATTGCGAGAAAGTTCTGTTTAGTGTTTTGCGAGTTGCGCGGTATTAATATTACATGTTTCTTGTTATTTATATTGTGTTTAGAAAGAATAAAGTTTTCTGAAAGACACAACAATAACAAAGAGCAATAATAATAATTATAATTATAACAATAATAAGACGGAGCCATGTTTGTTAGCCTAACATGGTCCACTTGGGATTTTCGGCAAATCTGGCACAGGGAACGTCATTCTTCTGAGTTGTTCCGATTCTGTGATACATGAGAGTTTGATCCAAGTTACTCGTAGTTTCTGTTCCATCTGCTTTTCCTTCATGCTGTGGGTAGATCTTCACCGGCGAGAAATTAATTCGTTCAAATTTAAAATTTATATCATGCCAACAGGATTGTTCAATGCAAAAAGATTGAAAAATTATAAATTATAAAAGAAAACTAAAAGAAACAAACGTTGTAAAAGAAACCGAGATTATCGTGGGTCCACGACAGCGAAGAAAATTTGACACGTTCCAGTATCTCGTCCAAATCTTCACCGCTTTCAATGCTTCTTATCTGGAAAATCATTTAAAACCTGTAAACAATAAGCTTCTGCGTCCCGTTATTTTTTTGGAACGATACGATACGATTTCTGAAATTTATCTCGAATTAAACGATACGATACGAGACGCCTCGAACAATAACGATACGATATCGATACGATACGATATCGGGATCTCGACTGAAGTGGAAATTTTGTCTCGAATGAAACGAGATAACATAGAATGATGAACTATACGCGAAAGACAATATTAATAACTACATTAAAGGAATTCATTGAAAAAAATATATAAATATTAAAAAATTTCAAAATTTATAAAAATTTACCAAATTTAATTTTTTTTACAACTTGAAATAAGTTTCATTTGTTTAGTTTCGGTACATCTATTTGTCTAAATTTAGACTCTAAATAAAACGCTACCGCCGATAGTAAGTATTTATTTACTTTATTTAGTTTGCATTATGCGGTAGTTTATCAATTTAATTAATATATTTTACTTGCCGATGAAAAGAAAAATTAAAATTATTTTTTCAAGTAATTGAAAAATAGAAAACCTTCTAGCACACCAAAAGAACGACATTTTTAGGCAATTCAATAGTGAAAGTGGAAAAACCAAAGGAGATAGAAATAGATTGCAGATTACTGAGATTGAGATTAGTGAGATTACTGAGATCACGTGAGATTGACTCCTCTGCTGATTTCTTAAATAAATCCATCTACTTTTACAAAAGACTCTAAATCCTTTCTTCGTATACAGAGCGATAGTTCGTTTATCTCCTATGTACCTATTCTATATATATATATATGATAAATCAAATCCAGTAATTTTTTTAATTCACAAAAATTTTAATTATTTGACGATATTAAAAAAAAATCACTGTCCACTGATAGTCAATTTAAGTCAATATTAACTGTCAACAATATTTTTAATTTGGCTGGGACGTTGATGTTTGCTAGTCGACTGTGATGGTCCTGGCAGACTATCCTGACTCCCGACACTGCTGGGAGTGTCCAAAATAATCACATCTCTACATTCTCCACCTTCATCTTCGACCTCGTCATCACCAACACCAATATCTTTGTTAAAAAGGATCCAATTCTTGATGGTGACCCGATCGTGATTCTGCTGAACAAACAGCAGCTTGAAAGAAGCTGAGAAAGTTTCGAATTCCCGCTGCAGACGACGTGCACTGTCGTGCACACTACAGGTGGCACACACACCCAAGAATATAATCGAGATTATAAAGATATATCTTAGATGAGCTACTATTACGGTCAATTACGGATATCGAAACACTAAAATAATCATTCCAATTCTATGTAACAAATTTGAAAAAATAAGTTTATGAAACAGACTAAACCAAAACATAAACATAGAATGATCATTACTATTACATTACTCATTATTCTCATTAATAATAATAGTCATCGATGTCAACGAGTACGATTGCCTTGTAGTATCAGTAGTATGCAGAGGTCGACTAGCAGCCTGAGGGGCGTGGCTTTGCACTATTAAAATGTGGCACTAAAAAAAGCTATAGAACAGAGACGAGCTGGTTTGATATATATATATATTGAAATATGCTGCCGGTTCCCAGACTAAAAATAGTAAATAATGGGGCTACAGGCTGTCAGGAAAACCGATTTTAAAGTGGAGATGATAATAGTTATAAACTTCTGTCAATAGGTAGATTAATTAATCAATGTTGATGAATCAATTGCAAATATTCACAGTTGTGACAATTGTTAATTAAATATGTATGACTTTCGTTATTTATTGGAAAATATTTTTTAAAAATCTCGGTATTTCTTTCGGGACTTTATACGAGAACCAAATTAAAGTCTCAATATTTTATATCGATACAAGACTTCTTCTGCAGGCTGTATCGTTTCAATGGCGATACGGGCTCTCCCGTATCGTTTTGAAATCTCAATTGAATTCGAGATAACGATATCGGGACGCAGATGCTTATTAAACAAGCAGGCTTAATAGCCAGGTTAAATATCAAGTTAATGAAAAACTAGTTAAAGGTTTTTTGCCGCCTTACTAAAACTAAAACTATCTAGAATGATCTAACTAAAAAAGCTGTTCTCGATTGCTTTAAATCCAAATTGGTCTTCAAGTGAAGTTGTATCACTATTGGTTAGCGTGAGATAATTGACACATATAAAGGATCTATTACAAAACAAAGAAACTGTTAATATAAGTAAGTACTAAAACAGCTTTCACATTACCGCTAAAAAAGCAATCGTGAAAATACAATGCAGGAGTAAAGAGGCAAGGTATGAAAAAACGGACAGACCCTGATAGAGATCCAGTCAGATCCGCCCTCACTAAGACCATAAGCCAAATACATTCCATCCTCTGAAAAAGAATGAATGCTTATGGAAGTTGTTCCTTCGTCGGAAAACTTGTTGGCATCTAAAAACACCCTGCTCTCTCCCTCCAATGAATCTTGAACATAAAGGATGCTAAGAGGAAAAATCATTTGAAAGTTTATCCGAATTAATATCTAGTTTTTGAAAATAAATGTGAGTTTACTTTTGATTTTGCAATCCTGTGTTGAAAAAATAAAACCATTTCTTTCCATGCTTAGAAGGACATCCATACTTTTCATAATTCCACATATCAGTTATCCTATATTTTAAACAAATTGATAGTTTGTAAATAATAGGACCATATTTCATTACAATAACATTCCACATTGTAAACATCTTACAACAGCATCTAAATTAACCTCGAGTTAAGTTGCTTCCTACATGGACACTTGTCCAAATAAGGTACACTTATGGCATTCTGATCTGCAACAAACTTGCTTGTTTCTGGAGAATCCGGATCTTCTAGCCAACGGTATGGGTCCAGAATCTAAGTATATATTATAAGACTTAGAGAGAGTGTAAGTACACTAGGTTTAAAAAGTTTCAGCATAAGAAAACCAAACACTTGACTGGAAATTGTTGAACAAAACAATGTAGTGTAAGTAGTGTCAGAAGCAAGTCAAGGGCCAATGGTTTATGCTGTGTAGCTATATAACTGTATCACTCCGCGTATCGGCACTCAAAGTGACTTTTAAAGAGTTTTTCTGTCAAGATATTCTTTCTAATGCATTATTGTTATTCTGTTGCTGATTTTATCATCAACGCGGTAATTTCCTGGTTTCGGTATAGAAATCGGGCCAGGACGCTATCGCTAGGAAGGAGATTACCAGGGTTTTATAGTTCTATTATTTATTTATACTTATTCATTATTATTACAGCTTACTTACGTTATATCCATGGTAATCTTCAACTACAGACTCATCTCTTCGCGCCTTGGGATATTCAAAGTCACCCATTCTTTACGCAAAATAGTTCAAATTCAAAACAAAACTTCAGGATGGAACCAATTTTTTCTTGCCGGACGTAAACAGACTGGCGTCAAAACAAAAAGTGAGCTTTGCTCACCAATTAGACCAAACAGCTAAAAAAAACAAATTTTATTTTGTCGTCTGTTATAAAAACATTTTTTTTCTCGGACGTGACAGGTGAGCATTATAATTTATATAGCGTCTCTCAAGAGCTCAGAAGCGCTGTTCTTTTACATGCCCCACGGAGAGAAACGATTTTACCCGCTAAGTTTTCCGTCGACATGGGCTACTAAGCAGTGAGTGGGAGTCGAACCGTTAAGCATTCACATTTAAGGCTAACACTCTACCAACTCAGCTAACCTAGCACCTAGGGACGAATCCAGGGTGAGATGGGAAGGATGCATCACCCTCCCCCACAGAGTATCAGTTAATTATTTCTTGGCTAGAATACCGGAGTTTGGACGGAAAATAACCGTAGTTTGGAAGAAAAATTATTGAAAAAAAAAACACCTCAACTATCTCTCTGTCACCAGCTCTTTTGAAAGAAAAAAGTGTTGGCCTTTGAAAGTGCTTGGAAAAATACCTACGACTAAGCCCTGCGGCTTCAGTCATCACTATATTTAAGAGGAGAAAATATGGCAAATTTCGGAAGTGACGTACCTGCATTGCCCCTTTCCCAGGAATTTCTAGATCCACCTCTGCATCTCATAAGCATAGAGTACTATACCATATGGAGCATGCAGCTCATTTGAGCATGGACGCAAGGGATCAAAGTATGTAAACAATAGGCATTCAAGTGTTTATTCAAATGGAAGTTATTTAATCTGAATTTAAGTTGATTGAATGCATTTCTATTTATGAATGTATTAGATAATTAACTGAAATAATAAATTTATCATTTTATTTAATACAAAAACAAAGAGACATGAACATATTTAGAAATTTTATTTATTCAACTCCACATTTAAAACTATTGAATTTAATGTAGTATATTTCATATTATCAGAATTTAATTTTGCAGTTTTTCTAGATGATGGGTTTTTTTCATAACAAGTTCTTTTGTGACATTTTTTCTGATGTTATCGTTCATTTCTTAAATTAGGTTTTTAATCATCACGTTGAACATTCTTCCAGTAATTATTAACAAATGTTTTCTGAATGAATGGCCATATTCACAAACTTGCTTCAAAATGTTATGGCTGTTTTGAGTATTTTCCATGACTTGAAGAAAGGCATGGACAAACACTTACTGCTGCTGGGTCATGTCAAGAAAACACTTTTTTGCATCTTCATTTTGCATGATTTCGTGGTAGAAAGTCCAAGCATATTAGCATGACATGTACACTGGGAGTACATAAGCCTCCCCTGTTGATCTGGTCAAGAAATCTTGATTTTTCTAAAGTTTCTTCTTCTGTAATTCCAGAAAAGTCTTCAATTGTTAATGTCGGTGTGTCATCACTTGCTTTGAAAAAAGCTTGGCATGCAGAACAACTTTCTTTTCTTGTCAAAGACCTTGCAAGATAGCCAGCAACATAAAATATTATTCAAACGTCCATCTCTTCTTGATATCCAAGGCACAGTTCATCCAAGCACAAACTAATCATGAGCTTCCCGACATTCAAATCAACTTCCAGTCTCTTTTCTGCTTCTGCAGTAGGAAAAACGCTGTGGACATCGTCCATGGAAAAGTTCGAAAATTTAATGAGAGATTGAAGCCTAATTGTTTTTTCAGCTTGAAGGACTTGTCTTACAGATATAAAAAAATTTTAACCACGCAGCTGTCTGTACTAACCAAATCTTTCTTCAATAGGATCTGATTGAAGCTAGCCAGTCAGGACATAATCCAAATTTTTTTCAGCAAGCATGAATTGAGCAAGACCGACCAATGCTCTACAGGTCTGCCGGTTTCCTAAAAAAGTTTCCTTTGTCAATCTGCTGTACCTGGTTGCCAACTGTTCTCACTTCATCAGCCAATCAGAAAAGTTAAGAAGAAATTTAAGTTTTTCATCATGAGTACTTGGAGCATATTGTCAACACTTAGTTTTCTGCTGATGTCGTCCAATGAAAATACGTAGTCTGACTTCAAAAAATTTTCTGATTGTTCTTCTAATGCTCTCAACATTTTTTCTCTTCTAGATTCTGAGGTTGCAGCATCTGATCTTGGAGTTGTTGTTTCCAATGAGAGGTAAGATGGACTGTTTGGAAATGTTGATGGAACAGCATTTGACTTCAGACACTTCCTTTTGAGTGTCACAGTTCTTTTCCCCGTGATAAATTAGTGTCTAGTCTCTCCGAAACAAAATCTTGCACTGTAAAATGCAGAGACCACATATAAGCTTTTGTCGGATTATAATTAGTTCGGGTCGAGAAACAGCCCTAATCCACTTATTCCAAAGTTTTTCATCAGTTGGAAATTTATGAATTGACACTTCCACAGATTTTAAATCATTAACATAACTATAACCAGATCGGCAGCCTGGAGTCGCACACCATTTCGGCATTGAACTTGCTTGTTGATATCTATATATATAAAAGAACATGTCCTGACTGACTGACAGATGACTGACTGATAATCAACGCCGAGCTCAAACGCCTCATCCTAGGAACGTGAAATTTGGAACTTATATTACTTTTATAGCGTAAACATCCGCTAAGAAAGGATTTTTGAAAATTTTGCTCCTGAGGGGAAAAAACTGGAAAACAAACTTTTTTCTAAACATTTTTTCTAAAAAAAATTTTTTATTTGGTATATAGATTCTTTTTGAAAAATAAAAAGATACATGTTTCACCATTTTTTGAAAATTCGGTTTCCCGGACCTCAAATGTGGGTTGGAAAATTGGGTTATTTGGTTTTTAAAGTAGCTTCTACTCAAAAACTGTTAATGCTACAGGAGTAAAAATTAGTATTTAGTTTCTACTCCAAAAATAATGAAATACGTGTTTTAGCATTTTTTGAAAATTTGGTTTCCAGGACTTCAAATGTTGGGTGGAAAATAGGGCTATTTGTCTTTTATAGTAACTGCTACTCAAAAACAGTAAATACCACAGATGTAAAAATTATTATTTAGTTTCTTTTCTAAAAATAAAGATATACGTGTTTCACCATTTTTCACAAATTTGGTTTCGCGGACCTCAAATGTGGGTTGGAAAATTGGGTTATTTGGTTTTTAAAGTAGCTGCTACTCAAAAACTGTGAATGCTACAGGAGTAAAAATTAGTATTTAGTTTCTACTTCAAAAATAATGAAATACGTGTTTTAGCATTTTTTGAAAATTTGGTTTCCAGGACTTCAAATGTGGGGTGGAAAATAGGGTTATTTGTTTTTTAAAGTAACTGCTACTCAAAAACTGTAAATACCACAGATGTAAAAATTAGTATTTAGTTTCTATTCTAAAAATAAAGATATACGTGTTTCACCATTTTTTTACAAATTTGGTTATAGGACCTTAAATGTGGGGTGGACAATAGGATTACTTGGTTTTTAAAGTTGCTGCTACTCAAAAACTGTGAATGCTACAAAAGTAAAAATTAGTATTTAGTTTCTACTCTAAAAATAATGATATACGTGTTTCACCATTTTTTGAAATTTTGGTTTTCAGGACCTCAAATGTGGGGTGGAAAAAAGGTTTCTTTGGTTTTTAAGGTAACTGCTACTCAAAAACTGTGAATGCTACAGATGTCAAAATTAGTATTTAGTATATACTCAAAAAATAATGATATAAGTGTTTCAACATTTTTTAAAAATTTGGTTTCCAGGACCTTAAATGTGGGGTGGAAATAAGGGTTATTTGAACTCCGCCTCGCCAATTGCGAGCCAGTCCCAAGCCTGGATAAAGGAGGAGGGACAGTTAAAAGGATCAAACTTTGATCCACGACAGGAAGTACTTATGTGCTTCCTATATACAGCCAATTCAGTCTTAAAACACTTGGTGTAAAGGACTATAAACTATCATAAAAAAAAAAAAAAAAAAAAGGGTTATTTGATTTCAAAATAACTGCTACTCAAAAACTGTAAGTGCTACAAGTGTAAAAATTAGTATTTTGAAGTTTTGTGCCGGTTAAAAGTAGCTAAGTACAGTTTATCACCGGCCGGGTCAAGCCCTTATTTTAGAGTCTTCACACGGGCCAGGCCAAACCTTAAATCAAGGTGGGACGAGATTTTTCACCAAGTATATAGATGTTTTAGTGATTTTAGGGTTTTATTTGGGCCGGGCTAAACCTGAAGTCAAGGTGGGACGGGCCGAAGTTTTTCATCAAGTATATAGAACTTCTAGGCCTGTAAAAAGGGGCCGGGCCTAATTCAGACGGGCTGTGCCGGGCCAGGAGTTTGGGTTTTTAAAACGGGCTGGGCTAAGTTGTCGAAGGGCCTAGCCGAGACCTAAACAATTGATCTCTACTATGGATGCACTGTTCAAACTCTCTAATTTCATGCGAGCGAAGCCGCTACGGGCACTGCTAGTCTGAAATATATTAGAAACAAATTAAACTGCTTTAAAAAAACAAATCCTTCATTAACATTATGCATGAACATAAAACAAATTTAATAATTAATATTGAGGAAACTCTAATTTAGTAAATGTTCACATCGCTCAATTTGCAACGATCCACGATGCTTGATTCCTGAACAAAAAACCTTTTAATTCGATTAAGTAATGAGAAACAATTATATCAGAGCATGAATTTGTTTAGAACTAAACTGTTTAACTTTAATTTAATGTACAAGTTCACTTACTTTATAATTAATCGAACGATTACTCAGAGAGACGAACTGAAGCTTACTAATCGCGAATCGGTTGTTTACGTTTGTGATGACCCCTCCAGTCGACGCGAACTCACAGCTGGGTTGAGCTGCATGCTCCATATAGTTTTTAGTACTCTATGGCTTAACTTCACATCCAGCTTACTGCTTAAATGCTGGGCATTCAATCAATACCAACTCTGATTTTCAGAGTTTATTGAAAAACCTTGTGATGATTTTATAAAAAGAAACAGAATTCCAGAAAAATATAATTATAAACCTGCATTTATGCAGGTATTTTTTAACTAATTTGATTAATTTATGTATTGACCTTGTAACGATAGCTAAAAAATATAGTCCAATCCAATTAAATTCCAGCTGTAGGAATTATTTAAGCCTTAATGACTAACAAAGGATTAATTTAATATTAAAAACATCAAGACAACCATTTTTCATAAAAGAAAATTTGCATATTGAATTTCATTTTTATCTCACTTTAAAAAAATAGAATACACTTTTGAAAAAAATCGTCATTATTAAGTTTTATTGGCTTGCTGCTGATCTGACTGTTCCTGGCTTGTTCTCGATGTCAAGCAATTTTGTTTCTTGAACTCTACTCGTGATGTTTTCGCAGTCATTTTCAGTTGTTTTTGATTGTTTTGACAACCTGCTGTAACATATAAAAATAAATAAAAGAAAGAGCAATCTTTAAATTAGTTTAATTCGACATTTTAATTTATTTTAGAATCCGTCATTATTAATATTCATGATGTACGGATATAAGATTGTCAAGC
The DNA here is from genome assembly GCA_963978895.1 of Erpobdella octoculata. Lineage (NCBI taxonomy): Eukaryota > Metazoa > Annelida > Clitellata > Hirudinida > Erpobdellidae > Erpobdella > Erpobdella octoculata. Next base: position 27,547,186 of record OZ022239.1, read on the forward strand.
ACAATGATTTCTATAATTTACATACAAGTGATGTAAACAGAATAAATGTGCCCCTGTATTCTACAAAGAAGAGGTAGGATGCTAATATAGTTTGGGTTTAAAAAAAATCAGATTAGTATAATCTTAATAGGCTGGCTAGCTCTGGCATGAGAACACTTTACCGAAGAAGTAATTTTTAACAGCAAACCGAGTATGTGGGTGAAGCTTTGTATTACTTGAATCAATTGTATGAAGCTAACAGTAGTATTGCAATCAAAACTTACCTCGATGACTCATCTTCCAATTGAAGCTCCAAAGTCATTTGCCCCATGGCTTTCAAGCTTCCACCAGCAGCTTTGAACAACTCACCGACCTGTAATGGCAAACGATAATTAATCAGTAATTACAGTAAATTATAATTATATAATTGCTGTAACAGTAACAGCATATTTTATTAAATTTCATTTGAATTTGAAAAAGTACCATATAAGCAGAACTCATTATTAATAATGATTTATAATATCCTGTTTGGTTGCCTTTTCCTGGTCTCTTTGTTACTGGTCACCACCTGTTTGGCAATACCGAAGATCCTGCCGTTACCGGAGTTAATGAGATAAACAAGCAATGATTGGCAGGCACATGATGTCCATGATTGACAGGCCGCCAACTACTAATTATAATCAGCTCCACCCACAAACCATGGCTATAAATTTAAAAGTGAACATGAATAATGTTTTTCTATGGGTTTCATTTTCTCAAATTGTTTTATCATGGCCGAAAATTATCCTGACGCTACTGGGATGATATTATCTACTAAATTAAATAAGGATGTGGAAGATGACGCTGTGGGATGGGCTATGACGCATGGCCTCATAGCGAGGATAAAATTCTGTCAATTGTGTCAGACACAAATGAAACTGGCGAAAAGGAGTGCTACTGCCGATGGGTGTAGAGCCTTAGAACTTATTATTCTGTTTAGATTTTGTAAATAAATATTATTACTAACACATGTTTTTTGCCCAATAAATGTTTCTATTCTTGCTACAAGTTTTTTCGTGTTCAGTGTCAACACACTCCAGAATTTGGGAAAAATAAACATAATTTTAGAACTTTAATCTCGTGGCGTAGCGTACGGTTGCACCACCTCGTCTTCGCTCAAAAATTGATCGGAGCAGGGGCAAAAAATAAAAGAGAAAGGGGGAGAAAAATTAACATAGCATTTTTAAACAAGAAAATAAACATAACATAAAATCATAACAAAAAAATTAACCTAGAATTAAAGTGAAACAAAACAAATTAACAAATTTATTTTACAGGGCCAGGTTATACCAAACAAATGTGTGAAACAAGATTCAATGGTCAAAAATTTATAAACTACTTTAGTTGGCATCTCGTAATCACAAAATGTCGGTCAAGCTTATGACTATTATATATCTCATTTTACAGTTGCCTGGTCTCGTTTTATAAGCTGCTAGTTTTCAAGCCATTTATTTTTCGAGTATACGACCATTACGAAAGGAGTAGTAGATAAGAAACTGCTAGATGTCAAGTCATTTATTTTTTTGAGTATATGACCATTACGAAAAGAGTAGTAGATAAGAAACTGCTGGTTGGTAAGAAAAACCATCAACTGTCGGCCTAGTATATGACCATATCATTAATGATGTAGTCGATGAGATATTAATTGCGCTTTTGTCTAAGCTGACAGAATCTTAAATTTTTATAATACAATTTTTTTAATTTAAAAATATAAATATATAATAAGCGCCAAATAAACTTTTGGCGGAGCTAAATATTATTAATAAAATAGGCGGAGCTAAATATTTTTAATAAAATAATCTCCGCCTGGGGGCGGAGCTGAATATTCAACAACGGCAGGATCTTCGGTATTGCCAAAAGGGGTCTTAAAGTTTAGATAAATAATACATAAAAATGTAACGAACAAAAGATTTTAACAAGAGTTCATTTCAAAGCTTTTTCCACATTTTCCATATGAAAAATTCTTGAACATCAGATAAATGTTTACATTTGGTTGATTCAATTAAAAAGTGATGGGCGGATCGTTGAAGCTATGAATTTCTGGTTTGTAAATAAACAGATAAAATGATTAACGAAAAAATGCAATTATAAAAATTATTTTATTTAATAATTAAACATGATCAAATTTATATTTTAAAACAGTATTCTTGTACATTATTGAGAACTTAACATACAGCTCAAATCCAGGTAGATGATACATTGATAAATATATACTGTAGTATAAATCAATGTGGAGATACTGGAGATACTTCCAAATACTTTTATCTTCCACAAAAATAGCTGATAACTGGAGAGGGGGGGATAGACGTACGTACTTTTCTCAATTTTTTTCAAGAACTTTCACATGTAGGTTCTCCTCCAAAAAAATGATGACCGGTGGGGGGTAGTCTAGGTATGGCAATTTCCCAAAATTGGGATTTCTACCCAAAAATACTTTTAGTGATAATCTGGTGAGGGGATGCACTTCCCCCATCTTCCTGGATCAGTCCCTGCTAGCCTCGGTCTGCTTTTCTGTAGCGTAGCAAAGAGGGAAAAGGGAGGGGCATCTGCCACCGGGCGACAAGCTTTGGGAACGCCAAAAAGCAAAAGGAAAGACAATTTTACCAAATTTTAGTCCTTTTTGAATATGTAAAACTTGTAAATTTAACAAATTGTTTTTTTTGCACTATATAAACCAAGTGTTTTTCAAAATTTTCTTGGTGAAGGGCTCACCGAGCCCCGGATATGGCTTGGGTGCCTTTAGTTCCCTCGCTTTTGGTCGTTCAATTGGGAAGACTGAAAGATGGGGACATTTTTTATACCTAGCCCCGGGCGCCACTACGTCCCCACTACGTCACTGCTGTTTTTTTTATAATTTAAATATTTTGAAAGTATCTTAAACTTGCTGAAGAGATCAAGTTTTGTCTTTGCAACGTTGACCAAATTAAGTGAAGAAAAGCTTGACCAGAAATATCCCTGCCCCAACTTCGAAGAATAATTTCTGGGCTTGACCATTTAATGACTGCTACGTTAAATTGCACCCCATCAAAAAAAATTTTGGGCACCCTTAACCGAATGGCCCCCTAACTATGCGATATCATGTGTCGGTCACACGGCGAAAAGCCAAGTAAAGACAAAAGTAAACAATTCGATAAGAGAAAGTGCTACAAAAACACAATATCATGTTTTATGGCTGCATGCCTACTTCTATTTATATCACAAAAGTTAGCTTTGAGCCGCCAGCGATATCACTTCCTTTGTTGGATATAATTAAATAATTACCGAATATTATCTACTTTGCATGTTACAGCAGCACTTCCGTGAGACATGCGATGTTGGTCTCTTTCATTATGAAGGATTGTTGCCTATAATGTCCCCCCTGTTTCAGTACAGCCGCCTCATGTTATGTTATGTTCATCAACTCCATCTTGAAAAGGTTTATTTTTCACCAAAAACATACTAACTAACAAAAACCCCGTTTGAGAGGTTTGTTCAGTTGCACTAACTCTTTTTCGTTCAAATTTTAAAAGTAATAAAATAGTTAACTATTATTATTATTATTATTATTATTATTATTATTCTATTAAAGTTAAATCAACCTTGATAGCAGAGAAAATAATGAAACGCTAGTATAGTTTGACGTTCTAGAATGCTGCGTGTAAGAACGTCCGCGTGACGGGGTGACGGGGGAAAGGGCTGGGTGGAGTGGGGTGAGGTGGTTGCCATAACGATCATTCACATCACAACAGGAAGCCAATTACATCTCTCCGCTTAGATTAATGGAAGCGAAATGCACTCTAATACTGTTTATTTCTTCATGATTTTCATATAAAAAATATATATTCTTCATGATTCTTTTACGAGCTTTATTAAAAAACATTTATAATAATAATAATAATAATAATAATAATAATAAATGTAATTATATAATTATTATTATTATTATTATTATATAATAATAATATAATTATATAATACAAATAATAATAATAATAATTGTTATTATTATTATTATTATTATTCTTATTATTATTATTATATAATATATATATATATAATATATATTATATATATAATAATTATTATATAATATATATAATAACTATTATTATATAATTATATAATTAATAATAATAATAATAATGATGAATTTATATAGCGCCAGATAAGTCAGAGGCGCTTACGAAGGTTCCTTTGGATCGGAAACTTCGAAGAACACGCTATTTTCATAGACATGAGAAAGCAATGCGAGTGAACTCCTTGCCTAAGGGAGTTACGCTGGTGACGCAGGTGAGGCTTGAACTGCCGACCTAACGATCAACAGGCGAGCGCTCTACCGCTCTGCCACCAGCGCCTCAATAATAATTATATTATTATTATTATTATTATTATTATTATTATTATTATTATTATTATTATTATTATTATTATTATTATTATTATTATTATTATTATTATTATTATTATTATTATTATTATTATTATTATTATTATTATTATTATTATTATTATTATTATTATTATTATTATTATTATTATTATTATTATTATTATTATTATTATTATTATTATTATTATTATTATTATTATTATTATTATTATTATTATTATTATTATTATTATTATTATTATTATTATTATTATTATTATTATTATTATTATTATTATTATTATTATTATTATTATTATTATTATTATTATTATTATTATTATTATTATTATTATTATTATTATTATTATTATTATTATTATTATTATTATTATTATTATTATTATTATTATTATTATTATTATTATTATTATTATTATTATTATTATTATTATTATTATTATTATTATTATTATTATTATTATTATTATTATTATTATTATTATTATTATTATTATTATTATTATTATTATTATTATTATTATTATTATTATTATTATTATTATTTAAACTACTAGACAAATATAATTGTAAGTAATAATAATTGATTTTTTAATATTATTTTTAAATATTATTCGTATGTTAAAATATCACAAGTGAATGCCTTCTTACTCCTACATCGACAACAAACGAAGGTGCACGCCACATCAAGTGGATACGAATGGATGTAAGCTGCCTGTTATTCATAAGTACATGCAAACACATACCAATGACGTCATTACTTTTGTCACGACGACCATCACCACCATCGTCGTCATCGTCATCATCGTCATTATAATCATTATCATCATCATATGCATCATTATCGTCTGCAAGAAGAGCATCATATATGTATTTTTAACACAGCATAACGTGATGTAGTTCATCATTACAAGACGCGAGCGATGCACCGATATAATAATACAAAAAATCTAATAAAAAGCAATAAATTACCAATAAATAAAATATTTAAAAATGAAAATTAATTAAACAAAAATTAAAAATCAGTTGCACTCATCATTTATCATCATCATCATCACCATCGTCGTCACCACCATCATCATCACCACCACCACCACCACCATAATCATCGTCATCGTCATCGTCATCGCCATCATCATCGTCATCACATTCATCATCATCACTGTTAATTCCGCTATTATCACGAGGAGTCTGCAGTTTTCACATATTTTCTCGAGTTTTCGACTTTTTTTTCGTTCGTTCAAAAAAATCTCAACAATTTGCGGGGTTTTATACACTTCTTCTGGGTTTTCAACTTTCCAGTCACGTCTCCCTGTTGATAAAGAACCTACTCCTTAGGCTCATCTGCTTCAGAACATTCTAAACGGACGTCAGGAGTTTTTATTTGCTGTCTTTGACTTTGCTGTTTGAAAGAAATTTTTTTCATTCCCAGTTTCATTTGCTCAAGAGTGGTTTTTCCCATCGATTCCACCAATCCTGGAGTGCTTTTGTTTCGGAACATTCCTGTGAATGGATTAAACCATCTTATTTTTTTTTAATTTTTAACTTACAGCATGTTCTTTTTAAATTAATAAATATTCGTGAATAACATTATTTTGTTTTAATTTAAGAAAAAAAGATATATATTACTATTTTATAATGCATTAACATGTCAACTCCTTTTTGAGACATTCCGTACGGGATCAGGAGCGTAAAAAACCAATTCCCTGCCTTCGCAACGACAATCTCATTTCGTTTGTAGATATGAATCTTTAAATTCACTATAAATAAATAAATAAATAAATAAATAAATAAATAAATAAATAAATAAATAAATAAATAAATAAATAAATAAATAAATAAATAAATAAATAAATAAATAAATAAATAAATAAATAAATAAATAAATAAATAAATAAATAAATAAATAAATAAATAAATAAATAAATAAATAAATAAATAAATAAATAAATAAATAAATAAATAAATAAATAAATAAATAAATAAATAAATAAATAAATAAATAAATAAATAAATAAATAAATAAATAAATAAATAAATAAATAAATAAATAAATAAATAAATAAATAAATAAATAAATAAATAAATAAATAAATAAATAAGTAAGTAAGTAAGTAAGTAAGTAAGTAAGTAAGTAAGTAAGTAAGTAAGTAAGTAAGTAAGTAAGTAAGTAAGTAAGTAAGTAAGTAAGTAAGTAAGTAAGTAAGTAAGTAAGTAAGTAAGTAAGTAAGTAAGTAAGTAAGTAAATAAATAAATAAATAAATAAATAAATAAACAAACAAACAAACAAACAAACAAACAAACAAACAAACAAACAAACAAACAAACAAACAAACAAACAAACAAACAAACAAACAAACAAACAAACAAACAAACAAACAAACAAACAAACAAACAAACAAACAAACAAACAAACAAACAAACAAACAAACAAACAAACAAACAAACAAACAAACAAACAAACAAACAAACAAACAAACAAACAAACAAACAAACAAACAAACAAACAAACAAACAAACAAACAAACAAACAAACAAACAAACAAACAAATAAATAAATAAATAATTAAATAAAAAAAAAAATAAATAAAAACAAACAAACAAATAAATAGATAAAATAAACAAATATATAAATAAAAATTATTCTTTATTTTTTTCTCACAACATTCTGTCCGGGCAATAAAGTTTTTTGTGTAAGGACTCTTTAAAAAGTCATTAAGAAACCAGACGAGACGCGTTCCTTTTGATAGATGCTGGTCTTACAAGCAAATATTAGTCATTTTTTTACTTGAATACTGGCTCAAATAAATTAGACTTAGTTTGATTTTTTAAAAATTAATATAAATAAAATTTAGACAAATTTGAAATCGTTGTATTGGAAAAATGAAAAAAACCCGCTTACCTTGTCTTTCCTTCTCAAGAGCTGCTTTTTGATAGACTTGCATTTTTTTCAATGCAACGGCTTCCAATCGGATGCGTGCCCTTGGATAGTCCTTGAGGACGTCCCATAGGTCAACCTTTGACAGACAGAAAAGGTCAGAATACCCGACTGATCTTACAGATGCTGTTCTTCTGTAAATATGAAAATATTTTTTGTTTCAACTTGCTTTCAATAAACGCGTTTTAAGCTTATAAATTAAAACAAAGAAACTCCAGCAATGGTTCAGTAAAAAATGGTTTATGAATTACAATGTTCTTTTAGAAAGTATTTTCTTACCTCAAACATTTCTCGTGGTCGTCTAAAAACAAAAAAAAACTTGAATGGGAATGGAATTGTGTTTTACAGGCACTTGCCAAGACTCGAACTTTCCCATTTTCGCTCTAACTAAAACAGATCATTTTCGTTGGGAGAAGGCGAACCCGCTTTTGCGATTCTGTTTTCTTTGGTTCGCTCGACTTGGGATAATTTGATTTGTAGGCGTTATATATTTAGATCATAATTTATTGTATGTGCGTGCTGTACGACGTGTGTGCTGTATACACGTGTCTGTGCGCTAGATGAGGTAGTTCGAATTCTACGAGGAACCTGAAAAATATCCAACTCTCTCTTGCTACTCTAGTCCCGGTAGACCGAAAAAAACAAGATTTTTTTTTCATTTTTCCTCTAAGCATATGTTGTTTTTAGGGACCATCCATGTCAAAATGCATGGGATGTTTCGTAAGAAGTATTGTATAATATAATACATGTATTATATACGTAAAATGACCTACAAAATTGTGACGTATTTCACGGACAATCCCTTATTTAAAAAAATGTTTTTCGGAATTTTTAAAATTATTAAAGATTTAATATTGTTTGCTAATTAGAGATTTCCGCGTAACGATTTTCAATTATAAAACGCATTACATAAATACTGTCGCTAATTTTGTTTTTTTTAGTAATTTTCCATCTGAATACAATTTTTCTAAGCATCGCAACTTAAACAAAAAATTATTAAAAGTTTTCACCTGTTTCCGCCGGTGTTCAAAATGCTGAGCTCCCCGAAGTAGCTACCAGATCTGAGTGTGGCCAGGACAGCGCCCCCATCCTCGGTCACAACCTGCAGTTGACCGCGACTGATGACAAACATCTCTCGTCCTATTTCACCTTTGAAAAAGAAGAAAAAAAGAAAAACAACATTTTACGGTAAAACTAATTTCGCTAAGTGGTTTTTACAAATTTAATAGTATAAAAAATCACATCAAGGCAAAGTTTTTTTTCGTATTCTAGAAAACGTTTTAATGCCTTTCTCTTGACACTGGATTTAATGATGGAAGAAAATTGAAAGCGGAATAGAAAAAAAAGCTGACAGTTCTAATTGAATGATGGATTGTGCATTGAAAGCTTAACGTATTTTCAGCTTCCCATTTTAACAACGTCACAGTAATTATTTCCTGTGACGTTTGACTTTTAAAATTTCCGTAGATTGATGACGCTGGATCGTCTTCTTGTCGCCAAAATGATTTGTTGGCGGTGGGAAAGTCGGTTTTTTAAATTAAAATATCGTAAAAAAATCTTTTTTTTAATTTTCTAAAAAAACTTTAAAAAACTTGAATTATTCAATTTAAAACTTTTATAATTTAATTTATTTACTTTGCAGCGCATTAAAATGTTTTAGAAAAATGCTTTCGCTTGAAAAAATTCTCCATTTGCACACGACAACTCCGACAGGAAGTTGATGAAACGCTTAATAAAAAGAGATGGCACGTTCTATTTTAAATACAGAAAAAATTAAAATAATTTTAAAGGCTATAAATAGGTTGTTTTTTTAAGCTTTCCGGATATGATTTTTTTTAATTTAAAATTTTTGCGTCGTGGGAAAATCTATATATATAAAAATGAATGTTTGTATGTATATATTCATGTCCTTTATGCATTGCTACACCATTCATCCGATCGTAATGAAATTTTCACACAACCTTGAGAGAGAGTCAAGATGAATCAAATATAGAGAAACAAATTTTGAAATCCGTCACAAAATGAGCGGAGCGGAGCGGGTGAGCGAGCGGGAACTATATATATATGTATGTGCGTATGTATGTGTGTATGTATGTATGTGTATGTGCATGTATGTGTGTCTGTGTGTGTGTTTATGTATGTACTAGCGGAGATACCTGGCGTTGCCCGGGGTTTTTAGAGGTTTTTCTAATGTTTGCCTCTTTCTCTCCCGTTTCCTTTCCCACCTGCTTTCCCACTCCTGTTCGCTTTCCAGTTTTTGGTCGTTTTCCCGCTGCCGGTCGCTTTCCCGCTCCCGGTCGCTTTCCCGCTCCCGGTCGCTTTCCCGCTCCCGGTCGCTTTCCCGCTCCCGGTCGTTTTCCCGTTCCCGGTCGCTTTCCCGTTCCCGCTCACGTTTGCTCTCCCATTCCCGCTCACGTTTGCTTTTTCGTTCCCGCTTGCTGTCCGTTCCGGGTCGCTTTCCGTTTCTATAACAGACAAACTAACCCACAAACATTCATATATATATATATATAGTCTTAGCAAATCTATTTTACGTTTTATATGCTAACAGAAGTTATGAAAGAATGGAAAAAAGAAAATGAGCGTGAACGGGAACGGGAACGGGAGAGCAACCGTGACCGGGAATGGGAGAGCAAGCATGACCGGGAACGGGAGAGCAAGCGGGAACGGGAACGGGAAAGCGACCGGGAACGGGAAAGCGACCGGGAACGGGAAAGCGACCGGGAGCGGGAAAGCGACCGGGAGCGGGAAAGCGACCGGGAGCGGGAAAGCGACCGGGAGCGGGAAAGCGACTGGAATCGGGAGAGCAAGCTTGGAAGGAAACGCGAGCAAGAGAGAAAATCGATAACAAAACTTCTGAGCGGGAAAGCAACCGGGAGCTGGAAAACGACCGAGAGCGGAAAAGCGACCGGGAACGCGACGAAAACGGGAAAGTGGAGAAGGAAACGGGAGCGAGAGGGACAAACATTAGAAAAACCTCTAAAAACCCCGGGCAACGCCGGGTAACCCCGCTAGTAGGTTATAAATTAAATTAAGTTTTTTAGTCTAAAATGTTTTCTTTGGCCTAAAAAATAAACTGTTAATAGTAGCATGTGACAGAAGTTTATTAGCAAAAAATAATATTTACATTATTTAGTTTTAATGCAATTTTAAAATCATAAAATTACTTTTATTTATTGAAAATAACAATAGAAATTCAATAAAAAGAATGAAAAGAAAAATAATGAGAGAAAAAGAAAACTTTATTGTTTAGAAAGAAAAGCCTTGTCGTTAATGATTAAACCATTGGAAGGTGGAAAGATTCATTCCTCATTAGTATTCTCCTCTTTTCTTTGTCGCTTTCTGCGTGTTGTTGTTGGTGTTGTTTGCTGTTTTAATATTGTTGTTGTTGTTGTTTTCTTGTTGGCGTTGATTTGTTTTAGTTGTGTAACTAGAATGATTTGTGGAGCTTACTGATCCTTCCAATCAGTGTATTAGTTTTTTTTTCAGTTCTCGTTTGGGTTGTGTAAATGTGTGTATGAGTCGCTGTGTATGTGTGTGTGTGTGTGTGTGTGTGTGTGTGTGTGTGTGTGTGTGTGTGTGTGTGTGTGTGTGTGTGTGTGTGTGTGTGTGTGTGTGTGTGTGTGTGTGTGTGTGTGTGTGTGTGTGTGTGTGTGTGTGTGTGTGTGTGTGTGTGTGTGTGTGTGTGTGTGTGTGTGTGTGTGTGTGTGTGTGTGTGTGTGTGTGTGTGTAAATGTGTGTTTGCGCGCGCGAAAAAAATGTTTATGGAGTGTTGGCGAGAAGAAATGCAAGAATAAAGTAAAAATAAAAAAAATTTTTAGAAAAAAAGCGTTGGCTTTACAAATTTTTTAATGACCACATTGACCACACTCGCTAGATGACATTTCAATAATATATTATACTGACATTTCAATATCATATTAAACCGACATTTCAATATCATATTATACCGACATTTCAATATCATATTATACCGACATTTCAATATCATATTATACCGACATTTCAATATCATATTATACCGACATTTCAATATCATATTATACCGACATTTCAATAATATTTTGTTCTGGAATTGTATTGTTATTTTTTATCGACATTTCAATATTATTATGTCCTACTAACATTTTGATATCATATTATACTGACATTTTAATATTATATATCACCAACGTTTCAATATTATATTATACCAACGTTTCAATATTATATTATACAAACGTTTCAATATTATATTATACCAACGTTTCAATATTATATTATACCAACGTTTCATTATATTATTATATTACACCAACGTTTCAATATAATATACCAAGATGTTTGTATGGTATGCTAATATATTAATAACAATTACATAAGTTAAAGATGGTTAAATTATTTTATTAAAAAGACGACAAATAATATTCAGGAAGTTCATATTATTCACACCAAGGATATCCTTGATTCACACATATCGCATTTTTTGGGATTAAGCTTCAAATTGCTCAGAACATAATTCCAGCAGTGAATTAATTATTTATTTTAATTATTGATTTTATTTATTCAATAATCATTAATGAAGATATTTATATTAATACAGGGTAGAGATCACCTTTCCTGCAGATGAAATCTCCAGGAGAGAAAAGAACGGTTTTCATCTTAAGCACTAGCTCTCTCAGGAACCCGACGTCGGTGTTCTGGAATATTTCCACCCTCTTAAGAGTGTCCAAGTGAACATGAAGGGCGATTTCTGAGCGCAGCTTGTCCGGCAGGAGGTCGAGTGTCTTGTCTTCGTCAACGGCTCCTTCGCCCTTGTAACTGCCAGACCAGAGGTAGTCGAACCAGCGTATGACGCGCACCTGAAGCTGGTTGGGCACCCGTCTTAGATTCATGTAGTTCTTAACCAGATCGAGTCGAGCTGTAAAAAAACATTTTTGTAATGTCTTTTGTGTTCATTTCAATTCTATTAAACAGTTAACTATGTTTTTAGTTTTATTAATTTTATTAAACATTTAACTATGTTTTTAATTTTATTAATTATATGTTTCAATTCTATTAAACAGTTAACCAAGTTAACTTGTTTTGATAGCGTGAAATGTTTTATTTGTAGCAATAAAAAGAGTTTAGTTTAGTTCAGAAATTAACGAGAAGTTTAGATTTCATGCTAATTAAAGCCCAGTTATTGACTTTTCATTATTTGCATTAAAAAGATGTAAAATCTTATTTTTTTTAAATTAATGATTAATAACTTGAACATAATTAAAAATCAAGAAGAAATGAGATTTTCAAGTCGCATTACAGGAAGCCATTTCTTCTGGCAGCTGTCGCAATCGAGTGTTGCTGCTTTTTATAAGTCAAAGAACCGTTAAAAATGCTCACTCACTAGAAAATACGATTTGAAGCTTTGAAAGAAGTCTATGAAAAAAACTCAACAATTTTAATCGGATTGAAACTGCTTGAAAATGAGTTAAAATCACTTAGCTTAAAAACATTAAGTACAATTTACTTTATAAAAACATTCATAACTTTTTATATTTTTTTGCACACGATAAGGGTCGCCGAGAGGGGGAGCCGGAAATAATTCCAGGGGCCCGTATCTACTCTTTGCAGGGACCCAGGTCTGAATTTTTTTAAACAACTTAAATTACCTTCGACTACCCCCCAACCCTCCCGCTTAAGAAGTTTTTCAGAAGAAAAAGTATTAAGAAGTGTTTAGACAAATGTTTTGAACATTTGTAACGGCAACCAGGTTAGTTATCTTCTCGGGGTTCAAGTTTCTTCTGGGTGGCCTTGCATGCTGGCTCCGACAGTTGCAAGCCTAGTATGACATCCTTCAGCGTCTAGTGAACACAGCTTCTCAAGTCGTTTGTTTCAACAGTACCATGTCACACTTCTCTCTCGCTGCCAGCATTGCAGCCTTAGCAAATCATTTCGGCGCTTATGCGACTTGGAAAAAGCACATTTTGACGTATTGGGATCTGTCGTTTCCTTTCCGGTTCCGGCTTGGCTGCAGCTCTGCAAAAATGCCATAAATAGAAAGAAAATTCTGGAAGCGTGTTTTAACTTCAAAAAAGTATATATATATTAATGTTTGCTTTTTTGAATTCATTGATAAAAGTTTAAAAATATTGTTATTAAGAGTGCGCCATTCTTATTGTTCAATGACTTACCTGAAAATTCAAAAATCGTAGAGTTCATGATACACCAGATGAGGAGTTGATGGAGGATTATGGTGATCGTGATGATGATGATGATGATGATGATGATGGTGATGGTCATGATGATGATGATGATGATGATGATGATGGTGGTGGTGGTGGTGGTGGTGGTGGTGGTGGTGGTGGTGGTGGTGGTGGTGGTGGTGGTGGATATGATCATAATAATGATTATGATGATGGTCTTAATGATGGCAATGATGATGATGATAGCTGAGACAAAAACCAAAAAATCTTCGGTTGATTGCCACTTTGAAGGAAATCATTTTTTCCGGTGCATTTTTCTCAATGCTAGTTTCTATTTGCAATCAAAACGGCCAAGCAGTTTAAGCATATGGAAAACATTTTAAAGTAATTTCTAAATGTTTATGACAAGATTATCTAACTTGCTGTCTCGGGTGATTTAATTGCGAAAGTATCGAATTTTAGAAGCAACACGACTGCATTATTTATCAAACACGCATAGTATATGTATGTATGTATTTATGTATGTATGTATGTATGTATGTGTGTATGTGTGTGTGAAATATTTTTAAATTATGTGTATTTTAAGTAACTATAATTAAATAAACTCCGTGGAAAAAATAATTTAATTGATCAAATATGTTTAATTTCTACAGTATGTATTAAATTTGACTTAAATTTTAAGTAGATTACTTTTATAAACTCTCCAGTTATAGTTACTGGATGGATATATGCATATTGTTCATGGATTACTAATTACTTATTATACTTAACATAATTATAATTTGACTTATTTTATAGTAAAATATTTATTTCGAAATAAATTAAATAAATCAGTGAATAAAAAGAAATTGAAATGACTAATCAATCATAAGCCGAATAACTTTCAATTAATTAAAAAAATATAAACCACTATGAAATTAATGAACAACCAATTAAATAAAATATTTTGAATTAATAAATAACTAACTATTCAATTAAAAATCGAAGCAAACTAAAAAAAAATAATTTTTTAAGATATTTCGAAGTGCTTGTCATTCCGTCTGCGAGGAGAGCTAGGAGCTGTTTGTGAGTCGCGTGTGAAGTGAAAATTGTCTGAAGGTGGAATACAAGATGGACAAATACAAGATGGAGGAATACAAGATGGAAGAATACAAGATGGAGAGATACAAGATGGAGAGATACAAGATGGAGAAATACTAAATGAAAAAATACAAGTTGGAGAAATACAAAATGAAGGGATAGAAGATTGAGGAATAAAAAATGAAAAAAATACAAGATGGAGAAATACAAGATGGAGGCTTCATAAATAAAAACATTTACATTCTTTGAAGATTAAAGTTTTATTGTTATAAAACTCAGAAACACATTAATTCTCTTGAAAAATTAATGAACATTTTCTTTAAATATTTTTGAAATAATTTTAAACAAATATGCTTGCAAATTGTTTGGAAGTGAAGTTCTTTTGCGTAAATTATCTTAATTTTTTTTTAAATGTAAAATCAAAAATTAGAGGCTTTTTGTCTTTTTATACTGTTTTCAAGATTTCACATTAAATGGATTTTTTAATGCTGAAATTAATTCCATGCTCGAATCTCTTTTTTCTCCAGCTAATGATGTCACATGTCTGACCGTTAAAGCGACCAATTAGAAGCAGCAGGTGCTTTCATTCTTGCAACAGTAGATGAAGGAAAAACGTTTCTAAATTTAAGTTCATTAAATATGTATATAATATATATATCTGCATTTAAGTCCTTTTTGAGTCGGTCTGTTTGTCTCATCTGCTTTTCTTAGATGACATTTGAACCTGCAGTGGCGTGTCATTCGTTTGATGCAATTTGAAGTGGATGACATCTTGCACTGATGATGAATACTTTCCTCTTCCTGTACTCGAAAAAGAAAAATATATAGAGTGAAAGAGAGGGAGAGAGATTGATGAAAAAAGAGGGAGAGAAAAAGAAAAAGAGAATAGAGAGAGCGAAAAACAGACAGACAGACAGGAAAGAATAAAAGTGGGTGATAGAGAGAGAAAGAGACAGAGAGAGAGGGGGGAGAGAGAGAGAGAGAGAGAGAGAGAGAGAGAGAGAGAGAGAGAGAGAGAGAGAGAGAGGAGATAGAGAATAAGAGAGAGAGGGAAAGAGAGAAGGGATTATATGCCGCAAGCAATCGCCTCTAATAACGTCTCGGTTGTTGTGAGCGATATTTTGTTTCATTCTTCTCCTAGTGCAGTGTAGATTACACGATTTGCGAGCAATGGCGACGCCAGGCGCAATTCGAGAAATTCCAGAGAAACTGCATGGCGGTCCAGTTGTGTCATCAAATGTAAATGGAAATGAAATTCAAACGTGGAGAAGACACGCGTGGTTTGAAAACAGAAACTGTCAACAATCGGTCCTATTGTATATGACCGATGTTGTATATCATCATCATCATCAACAATATCATCGTCATCATCATCGTCGTCGTCGTCATCATCACCGTCATCGTCTTCGTTATCACCACCACCATCATCATCATCACCACCACCACAATCATCATCATCATCATCATCATCATCACCACCATCGTAATCGTCATCGTCCTTATCATCGTCATCGTCGTCGCCATCGTCATCGTCGTCATCATCATCATCATCATCATCATCATCATCATCATCATCATCATCATCATCACCATCATCATCATCATCATCATCATCACGTCTTCTACCACGCGTCGTCGCCAGAGTCGTATTGCAATCCCTGGCAGTTGCAGAGTTGCAAGTGCGCAAAAATTCGCTGGAAAAAAGAAAGGTTGAGTTTTATCATTATTTATGAGCCCGCACGGGAACGGAATGAGAAAAAGTAGCTCTAGAGATTCAATTCATATTCCGAAGAAAAACTTAAATCAATCGATCAATCAATCAATCGATCAATCAATCAATCAATCAGCCGGCCAAATAAACTTGTACGGCAATCAAATGTTACGGCGTATTATTTAAAAAAATTCAAACTTTCCCCCCATTAACTGCGCCTCCGCTTTTATACCCCACTCGTGCTTAGCAAGAAGGCCCTACAACAAGAGTACACTAATGGGGGACATCGTTAATACTCCCCTGTTAATGGTTATTTTATACGGAACTGCGTACCCATAAAACCGGAGCTTCGCGCAACTCAACAGCGTAATCGCGTACACTCCGGCATGTGTTATATATAAAAAATATATATATAAATATATAAAATATAAAAAAAAAGAAAACCACAAGCCGTTTGGTTGCTAAGGAACGCGCAGGTGTCGTGAATGTAAACCGCGGAAATATTTTTTTCGATCGTCATCACACAATTCGATTACCTTGAAAGTCCTTCCTGGCTGCACTGACGCTGGTCACGATGGTGGCCACGTGACCCAAGATGGCGGCGAAGAGCAAAAGGCCGAAGACGAATTGCAGTATGGCGAAGAGGAAGCCGGCCTTACTGGCGGGAGAATCTTTCAGGCTGACGGCTGTTGTCATGCGGATTGAGCTACGATAAAATGATTGTAAATAGAAGAGGAACGGGTCTCTTGCTAACGACTGAACGTTCGACAGCTGCTGCTTCTGCTGTTCGTTGCTGGTTGTACGCTGCTGCTGCCGAAGATTTGAACTGTTCAGGATTGAATTATGTTTGTCCGTGCTGTCTTGGAGTGGTTCTCGTGCTGTTGGGACGAAGAAGATATTGTGAAGGTCGTAGGTCTCGTTGTTGTGGCAGTTCCTGGCGATGATGACGCCGAAGCAGGCGTTCCAATGAAAGATGGCCAGGACGTAGTGCAGCAGGGTCAAAGTTCGAACGAGGTTCGGCCAGTTTGTGTGACGCTCCGTCCAATCGACGAACGCCCAGAAGCGATAAATCTTGACGAGGCGGAAACATCTGAAGGAGGATTGGAAGCCGAAGCTGAGATAGAGAAAGTCGAGTGGGAGAAGCGATAAACAGTCTGCATAAAAAAGTGTCGAATTCATATAGCGCAGTCTCAACTTGAAAGCGTCCGTTTGAAGGACGCCGTCGTCAAGGAAACCGGTCCGGAAGCGGAATGCAATGTCAAGGACGTAGACGAGGTCGGCCGCGTAGTCGAAGATGAACCAGAACGGCATGTTGGCGTGGCTCACTTCGTGGATGGCCACCCTGTTGGAAATAAAAGGGGGAAGAAATAAATGTTCGGGCGAGGCCGTTAAAAGCTTCGACTTGAAGTAGTGCGAGTGCGAGTTTCATTTCTATTCTACAAAAGAAACTCGTCATTATTGAATGCAATCAACACAAAGCATTCATTTATTCATTTGTTCGTTCGTTCTTCATTCGTTCGTTCGTTCGTTCGTTCAGTCGTTCGTTCATTTGTTCGTTCATTCATTAACGTGACGTGCTTAGCGTGGAATATCACTGGACGCCCTGAAATCGTGGATCATGCGTTCAATTATCACGGACAAGCCCCTGTGGCTCGATTGCGGAACAAATGATCTACGTAGACATGAAAACCACAAACCTGTACACGATCACCCAGAGATTGTAAACGAAGGCGACACTAACGACAGACGACCACCAGTAAGCCAGCCTACCAGACGGATCAAATATGAAGCTCCAGCTGCAGCCGCGATCGCTGCCGCTACTTCCGACCGACGTTTTTCGACTTCCTCTGGAAACGTGGGTCTGCCCGCTAAAGATTAAATTCGACAGCGGACGATAAGCATACTTGCCGAAAGTTTTTTCGATCTCTTTCCGACGATACTTCCTGACGATGGACGGGGCCGTATACGGTTGATCGTAAGCTCTCCAAGCTGCTCTTTGGCAGAAAGAAGCTCTCGACCTCCACCTGACGTCCTTCCTTTGAGCGTTTTTATTTTCTTGGACGTAGAACGACCTCGGCTGTTTCTTTGTTGAGTCGACACTCTTCTGATCGAGCTGACTCATGCAAATTTCTTCTTTACTCCTCTCAAGAGAAATCCTTTCAGAAACGCTTCTTTGGTCACGTGGTGTCGACCAAACTTCTTCTTCGCTTCGAGCATCGCTGTGGCTTTTCCCAACAGCGATCATCACTGCTGCTCCACTCGTGTCGCCGCCATCTTTTTTATTAACGTCATTTTTCTTGAACTCCTCTGTGGCGCATGCGATGTACTTCACTTTATCTCGAGACATGACGTTTTCGACTTGTGTCAAATTAGCGAAACCGACGACACTTTGAAAACTGGTTCACCCCTTCAATCACTCCAGTCTGTCGGTGTGGCTTTTTCCAGTCAAGAAAAAAGTATATGAGAAAAAAATAACGAAGGAAAGAAAGAGTGACAACTTGTGAGACTTAATAAACATTCCCCGTCGTGGTCGACTGATTGCACAGCGTATGACAATGACTTGATTAAATGTTGAGTGCCGGGGGCTTCTCGTGGTGAAAGAGGAAATAGTGTGAGAGGGAGAGAGAGGAAGAGAGATGGAAAAAGATGGAAAGAAAGATGATTAAAGGGGAAGAGAGATAGGGAGAGAGAGGAAGAGGGAATGAGGGAGAGAGAGAGAGAGAGAGACGCGATGAAAAGTTATGAAAAAAGAAGATAAAGCAAACATTATCACGCAGTGACTGAGAGAAAACCTAGTAAGCATCCATAACAGCCTCCTCCTAGTAAGTAGAAATATATAATATGGACGCCGACGAACCAAACCTTCGACGCCATGTCCATGTCCGTGTTAATTTTAAGATATTTTTTTTCATTTTCACATGATTATGTTTTACTTAAAAAACTTCAAACAATATTATTCTATCAATATTGCTCCACTGTTGCTTTAAAAGATTTTTTTATCTGCGGCTAAAAACAGAGTTATCTTTCAAGTTAAAAAAAAGAAACTACGTCCAGAATATTAAAACTGAATTTGAATTTTGTGTCTTTAAATTACGAACAGAAACGTTTACAAAATAATTCTGTATAGAATTCAAAAGACATCACAGTTTTCTTTTCTCAAAGTGACCACCTTTTCTGTATTTATACCAGGAACTGAATCAACGATTTGTAGGTAACCATACTGGATGCATGCATGGCATGTAATGACACGCATTCTTGTCTGCAAAGTGTGAAGGATTCAACGCGTGGCATATCCTACCTATATTTCCCTCCTCTCATACGACAGTGGCGTAGCTAGGGCGGGACGGTTGGGGCGGCCCGCCTCGGGTGTCACCCGCTTGAGGGTGACACCCAGCTGCGATTATAAAAACCTTACACAACCTCAATGAAATGAAATAACGGCTACAAATTTAAAAAATTTTCATATAAATATCTAGGTTTTTCATATATTATCGCGGCCTCCTTTGGAATGATCTATCTAGTTATTTAAATCTGTGACCCCAGACGTCCCGAGACACAAGCGCTACATCAACCATCTGTTAAAAAACTTTCAACGACGCATTGGCGTGCTCATTATGCTGCAATAAAAACCCTAACACAAACTTTTGATGAGGTTGTGGCGGCAATTTGGGAATTTTTTGATTAACAAGAAAATGTAGACACCAGAGGTGCTGCGCAAACCCATATACCTGCTGTATGTAATTTAACTTTTCTTTGTTACCTCTTCTTTTGTAATGATATATTACTAAAGAAAATAAATTGTGCTCAGATTGCATTACAAAGTAAAAGCTTGAGTATGAATTAGTTAGCTATAAAATACTTCGTTTACTAGACTTCGTTTTTATATTTAAGAAAAAACGGGATCATAGTGTAGAAAAATCAATAGGTCTTGTTGCAAAAAAAACAAAAAATACGACATTCCATAGAAAAAAGAGTTCGTCGTAAAAACGAATGGTTGATGAAAACGATGACAACTGAAAACCAGAAAGATAGGCCTAAAAATTAATTCAGTATAGAGGTTCGAACTAGATCAAAATCTATTGAAGATGTAGTTTCATCGTTCTAGGTTATCCAGACAAATACTTTGTTCTCGGCAAACATCGAGGAGTTGAAATTATCTATATAAAATTTAACTGGCTTGTATGAAGAGGTATCAAAAACAGAACTCCTCCTAGATATACCAATGGTTGAGAAGATTTTTAAAAGCAGCCAATGTTACAGTGTCTGATTGGATATCCGTAGACTTTCTGAAATTCATCGTGGAATGGGATTTACAGAATTCCTTCCAAATCTAATCCTAGCCGAGGTTGTAGCTGTCAAAGCTAAAAAGAAGAGATATTAAATATGTTTAAAATACTTGATTGGTAGTTTTGTAATTTGATGATCAATGTCTTATAAATTTTCAAATGTTTATTGAAGTTGTATTGAAATCATACTTCACGCTTACATGATTTTTTTCTACATAGTGTTTATTTTAACTGTTTTCGAGAGGTGACACCATCGATATCCGCCCCGTGTGTCACCCATGCTAGCTACGCCACTGCATATGATCATTATCTAATCCAGTACTATACCTGTGTTTATATTATTATAGTTAAATAATCGGTTTTAATTAATAATAATTATTGATATTTTATAATTATTATAAAATTCAAGTTTTATAAATATTAAGTCATCGTATGAACTTCAGTTGCTGAAACGCTGTCGATTAAACTTTTTAATAATTTCTTTGATCTTAACAATTTTGCTCTGACTTCTGTTAAACCGAATTGTGTTATCAAATTTAATTTGCTGTAAAAATAAAAAAAATAATGTTTAAGCTTGGCATATTTAAAAAATACTCAATAATTCTATTGCAACAAAAAACCTAAACTGCTTATTTAGTTTTTTCGGGCTCTAACTTCAAACCAAAACAAACATGTGTAAATAATAACAACATGCGGCTCCTCGTTTCGCCATTAAATTTAATTTATAATTTAATTTAATTTCTTATTCCGCTTTGATTTCTGCTGAAAAACTGTTCCATGGATAAAAACTTGAAGCGAAAAGCCTCGTTTAAGTCTCCACTTGCATCAAACAGCAAAAGGCTTTCATTGGAACAAAATGATAAAAAAGTAAGTAGAAATAAAAAAGTAAGAAGTCTGATAAACAGACGTCCACCTACCATGTTAGATTGTTATCTTCATTACAGTTTACAGTTGTCAGTGTCTGTAATACTTGATAGATAAATTACATCTGAGCCTAAGCCTTGCCTTGCCTAAGCCTTTAGAACTGATTGAATAAATGTAATAACTAGTTATTTGTTTTCCTATTTAAAAGTTTAACCTTTTAAAATTCAAGTTTTGTGGTGGTGTTGAAAGTGATGTGATGAAAGAGTTCAAAGAACTTTCCCAGGAAGTTTCTATGAAAAAGGATATTTTGAGGAAACTGAATTTAGTCAAGATGTACAGAACAAAGGTTAAAGTTTTTTTTTACTTAACTTGATCATTTTTGCAGTTTAATTATTTGAGTTAAAAAATTGTTTCGTAAAAACATTTGCAGGAAGAATTTTCAAACTTATCGTTGCTGACAAACAAATGGAGAGCTTGTAGTCAAGAGGTTATACAAGATCTACACGAGCTTCTACCAGAACCGAGACCATCAATGCTTGAATTTATGGTTCATTTGCAAATTGACCCATCCGTTCTGAGATATAACAAAGAAGATGACACTTTTATTTCGTAGTTCTTACACATCTGTTTTTGTTCTCCAACTTTTTGTTTCATTTTACGAGAATAGTTTGAATATTTGAAGAAATGTCTTCTTGAATGACCCACCTGAAAATGAATGCATAATAACAATTTTTCATCTAAATTTTTTGCTCATCAAAGCGGGCGGATCTATTATTTTAGAATTCAAGTTTAAATTTTGTCGTAGAAAGTTCTCGTCTGTTCTATCTCGTGTTTGGTGTTGTTCCGTTTTATGAAAATAGTTTAAACACTCGGCGACATAGCTTTCTGAATGATGATGAATGTGAAAAGGAACACATGACTATAGTGTTCATCTTCTTATTTTTTGACTTGTTTAGGAACATCTATTAAATATGCTGTTTTTCCTACAGTATTTAGAACTCTGATTCATTTATTCTGGTTTGCTTTTTTGGAAATTATTATTCTTCCAAAAAAATATTTGATTACATAGAGAGGAAGAATTTTCAAACTAATCATTGTTGACTTTTTATTCAATTAACCCATATATGCCGAAGTTTGAATTTGCATGTTATATTGATATGAGGGGTTCTTCATATTGGTCTTATTGATAAATAATTTTTTATTTTTTTTTATTTTAAAGTTTAGTATTTTTTTTTCTCTTATGAAGATTGATCCTTTATAAAGGATTGTCGGCACACAGCAAAACATTTAATATTTTTTTATTTTATTTTATTTTTTTAAAGATAATCTGTATCGATAAAACTACATAAAAAACATTGTTATGGTTCAAGATAACTGTTTCTACAGTTATTTCGTGTGATAGTTCAAAAAACAGTCTTTTGGGTGCAGGCCAGCCGGGGTACTGCCACTGGTACATTTCTGACAAACAAAATTCGTTTTCTTTTTGCAAACATCGCATTTCTTTTGTTTGTCGATGTAAAGTGGCAGATGATCCAGACGATCTAAACGTACATCACTTGAGACCCTGCAATTGCCAAATTGAGTAGTCCAGCCCTTCGACTGCTGATCGTTTAGCCTTAGGGCAAACCTCTGGCTGTAAACCTCGACGATCTCACGTCTGAATCCGAGAAGGTCCAAACGGTGTTGGCTGTAGGAAGGGCTTCTCTTATACAAATAAAACGCATTTTGGATCGAAACGTCCAGAATGTAGTTGAAAAGTGGCCACCACCACTTTTTCGACCTAATGCTGGTACGGTAACTGCTGATGTTTTGATCCATCCGATCGGTGCCGCCCATACATACGTTATATTTTTTGATTGCAGAAGGCTGAGTCACCAAGATTTCTTTCTTGGCAGTGCTGGACCATCGCTTGGCTTTGTCAACTGGCTGCACGCCATATACATTAGATGCAATGGTTACTGGACTGTTGTCATGCCAACGGATGACGATGACTTTTCCAGCCTGGTCGTAGCGATGATCAATATGCCCCCGATCTTTTTTCTTCATTTCTGCTGGCGTTATCAATGGACACTTGTCAGTACGGTTCGCTCTCAGAGTTCCAGTAGCTCCAAAACCATGCTCAGTCAGGTGGTCCAGCAGGTGAAGCGACGTAAAGAAGTTGTCGAAAAACAACTTGTAAATCGGTCCTTTAGGTAGACTGTTGATCAGGTCAACGACGACAGAACCTCCTAATCCTAGTTCCTGGTTTGTCACCGAACCCTTTCCCTGATAGGCTTTGAACTGTACAAGGTAACCTAGGGTACTATTTAGACACCACATCTTGTAACCAAATCTAATTGGTTTGCCACGGATAAACTGCTTACACCCGTGGTGACCGAAGTACGGTACCATCGACTCGTCAATCGATAGGTGAGTCTCATGACGAAACATTTTCAAGAAAGACTGATTGAGAATGTCAAAAAGCGGCCTCAATTTAGCGAACTTGTCATCTTTGTCCAAATGGTTGTTGTCTGCCAGGTGAAAATATCTCATTATCTCATCGAACCGGTCACGGGTCATCAAGCCTGCTGCCACATGGTTACGACAATCCTCAGCTTGTTCCCAATACATACGGCGCCTAGGAAGCGCAACATACCCAGATAACATCAGCACAGCCAGGAACGCCCGGATGTCATTTCCTTCGACTGTGAACTGGTGATTACCTCGGAATTTGGCATACGAAATACTTTCGTTTACCATCAGCTGTATCACATCCTCTGAAAAGAATTGTTCAAACCAAATGGTAGGAGTCCATTCTTCATCCACGGGCCGCAACCTTTGACTTGCATCGCTTGAATCGAACGCTTCTGCTGCAGAATCCGGTAGATCGTTCTTAGTCCACTTCCTTGTCCCTGACTTCGGCTTTGAATTTACTGAAGTTTTTCGCTTCTTCGTCGAAGGCGATCCCGAAAGTCTGTCGTTAGATGACTCTTCGACATCTTCTTCATCACTATCATTGTTCAGTCGCATCCGATAGTAACGGTTGGTTTTGACGACAATTTCCGCCTCGGCCTGCAGTTGATGTCCATTCAGGTTTTCCATCAGTCCACCCTGGTCCTCGTCCGCGCTATCCTCGTCCGTCAGGACGCCATCTGGCGGCGTGATGTAAATGTCTGGGATTTCAAACGAACCAGACTCCACCATGGAAATAACTTCATTCAATGTGTACCTAAAATACAAGACCAATAGAAGTGGTTTCCGTAGTATGTTTGTTGAGAAATTACACATGTTATACATATGTTGCGTATGCGCCAGGCAGTCGCACGGCTGAGACGCGCAGGCGAATCTCGCCAACCTATCTCAAGCCAATAAATTGGCGACGTAGAAAAACGGGCCGTTAAAAGTGGGTTTACAAACACATGTATATCTCCAGATTTACTGGGTCAATTTTAAAATTGGTTACATCATTGAACTTGTAAAAAACCCTTGCTTTCAATGAAATTTTTAAATAGCCTTATTTTCGAACTATATTCTTTGAACATTCATTCAAAGTTAGGGGTTCTTTGAGATCATGTATCTTTAAACGATGACGTTTTGAGTGTATTTTTTTAAGGCTACTATGCGTAGAAACTACGTAGCTACAACATTCTAAAATTTCAATTTTCTAGGACCATGCAAAGTATAAAAATCAATCAAATCACACACACATACTGCATGAGATTGCGTATAACTGCTATACGTGATACATGCAGTAATGTGCTATCGCGCATGAGAAGCGACCTGCGTATGAACCACTTTTTTGCTCATTCAGGCTTAGAGGTACGATCTCGATGCGTGAACTTCAAATCGATATAACTTCATTAATATAACTCGTAGAACAAAACTTTTGGTAAATTTTGTTTTCTGATATTATTTTCTTTTAAAAAAATATAAATTTTAATAATTTATTTTTTTTTAAGATTTTCCGTGCGACTGCTTAGTATACGGTGTGCCTACGATCCTTTATAAAGTATCGACAAAAATGCATTTTTTTTATACAACCAAATATTCCCCGTGCACGAGCAATAGACAAGCTGACTAAGAACACTTTTAAGTAACATATAAATTAAAAAAATACTGGTTTTCAAGAAAAAGAAAAATTTTATGGACCAACCTTTTTCTTGATTCCATAATAAAAAATTAAACTTCAAAACGTATCTAAATTCCAACCAAAATCAAAAATATAAATAAAACAAAAAATACTATGGTTTTCAGTAGATATCCTTTAATTGATTTTTATTGAAACATTGATATTAAATTGAAAATTTAAAAAATTACAATTAGTTTTCCATAGATCCTTTATAAAGGACTGTCGGCTTATATGGGTTAAAAAATCTTTTATTACCTATTCAATTGAACAATCTTTTATTACCTATTCAATTAAAAAATCTTTTATTACCTATTCAATAAAAATCTTTTATTAATTATTCAATAAAAAATCTTTTATTACCTATTCAATTAAAATCTTTTATTACCTATTCAATTAAAAAATCTTGTATTACCTATTCAATCAAGAAATCTATTATTAAGAGATTTGGCTTAATTTGACTAAGACATGTATTGTATAGGATCAAACAGAGATGTTGCGAGTACTTATGGTACGAGTACCATGGTGTCGAGTACGAGTACCATGGTATTAAGTTATCGAGTACGAGTACGAGTACTGAGGTCTCGAGTACAAGTACGAGTACGAGTACAAGAAATTTTTAGCGAGTACTTTTCGAGTACTTTTTAAAGTCAACAAAATAATAGTTTATTCTACATCAAAAAACTATTACATTTAAGAAAAATTAGCGACGACAGTTTATATTCCGACATCTTAGCCCTATGGGTTCTTAAAATTATTCCGCCGTGGCTGAACTCCGCTGAACAAACGTTCTACTGGTGAACTTGAAGCTCTGGAATACTTAAGGCACGAAGTGCTGGGTGATACAGTTTGTTAAGGTCACTGGAATGATTCTGCCAAAACGTTAGTGCATCATCCACATCACCAGTGATCCTCATCTCAAGATATCTGGTCAACTGTGCATCGACATCAAGGCAGGTGTCATCTAACGCCGATGAATACTTGTGAAACAACTTTGACTTTTTGGCTGGTGGGGGTGACCCAGATGGCGGCACCAACGTAACAGCAGGTGACTGAGTAATGATGCCAAAGAGAGAATTAATTGATTCAACAAAGAATTTAACCAGTTCTGAAAAAACACAACCAAATTTAAAAAATGCAAAATTGTGACTGCAAAGTGCAAATATAAACGAATGTGATATGGAATTATTTAGAAATCTCTTTTAACAACAGTGGGTACAAGAAATTCAAATTCTAAATTATGGAAACTTTGATGACTGTTAATAGGTGATTAGAAGAATAATGATACTTAAGCAGAAATAAAGAAAACTATTATTAAAAATTGGTACCTAGATATAAAATATATGTTATACTAGAGTTCAGCAAGTATAAACGAAATATTATCCCAAACAACTGTTTAGTAAACAAGCAAACTTTTTTTAGAGAAGGTGTCGGATATGCGAGTACGAGTACGAGTACTTAGTGGAATAACGAGTACGAGTACGAGTACGAGTACTGAGTGGAATAACGAGTACGAGTACGAGTACGAGTACCAAGGTTCCGAGTACAAGTACGAGTACGAGTACTTGAAAACGGTACTCGAGTTGTACTCGAGTACGAGTACGAGTACCAAGTACTACATCTCTGGGATCAAATACCATAAAATTATGTAAAAATTCTGTCATTTATAAGGATTTTTTTCACCAAGCACTGTAAATGCTTTAAATCATTGTTTTTTAAAGTTTCCATATTTTATTTTTCATTACAAGACAATTTATTATTCTCAGACATGGCACATAAAAACTCACTCTCTTGGGTGTAAAAAAATATTAATAGGCAATTCTACAATCAGCCACTAATGCGACTATGCATGAGGATGCTTAAACATGTAGTATAGTAACAAAAGTTTGTAATTGTGCGTAGTTTGAGTTTATAGTCGCATTGCTGCTGGTTGTTGTCGAGCTCTAGCCAAAGCGACAATTTCATTTGCTTTTATTTTTAGATGTCCAGAAGATCTCCCGTCAAAGAATCAACTGGAAATACCGCGAAGAAGACGACGACGATGATGATGATGACGAGTTCGTTGTGCACTCAGGTGCACGTCACACCTGATGTCACCTGGCAGGTGTGACTAACCGGTTTGCCCGTTGTAGGCGAGTTAAAAAGTAATAATAAAAGTTGGAGAAGCAATCGATATATTTATTTCTAGCTATTTCTCGTATGGCTGACATATTTCGT
The DNA here is from genome assembly GCA_963978895.1 of Erpobdella octoculata. Lineage (NCBI taxonomy): Eukaryota > Metazoa > Annelida > Clitellata > Hirudinida > Erpobdellidae > Erpobdella > Erpobdella octoculata. The sequence goes on from OZ022239.1 coordinate 27,574,938, forward strand.
AGCTTCATACAATCGATTTAGTAGCGTGCAACAGGTGTACTGTATTTAGGTGTACTTAATTGTGCACCTTTGTATGTACCTGTTTGTGCACCCAAAGGTGTTACTAACTTATTTACTGGGCATAAATACAGATATTTGGCTATTTTTTAAAAGATTCTGCCTTCGGTTGTTCTATTAGACAACGTCTGTAGTCAATCTTGTGTCTATTTCTGTAAATGAATGTCAAGAAATAAAAATGTGTAGTTAATATAGGATTTAAAAGAAAATGTAAAATCAATGTCTTTGAGCGTTCCGCCTGACCCCCTTCCATCTGACTCCCTTCTCTCCGACTCCCTTCCATCTGAATCCCTTCCGTTTGATCCCCTTTTTTTAATTTAATAGTTTTTTTTCATTTTCCAAACGTCAAAACTGAAATCTTGATGTCTAAAAAGCCTTGTTTTGATGCCACGAATTGTCGGTAGGAGATGCTTCTTTCATTTTCTCTTCCTCTCCACTTCCATCCATCCAGTTTTCCGTACTTTCCCTTTTATATACAGGTGATGATAATGATGATAGAGACTGGTTGTGATGATAAAGATGCTGACATATATGTTTATTTACAAAACACTTCAATAAAGGTTACTTAATGCTTCTTTACTTACTCACTCAAGCACTCACTCACTCACTCACTCACTCACTCACTCACTCACTCACTCACTCACTCACTCACTCACTCACTCACTCACTCACTCACTCACTCACTCACTCACTCACTCACTCACTCACTCACTCACTCACTCACTCACTCACTCACTCACTCACTCACTCACTCACTCACTCACTCACTCACTCACTCACTCACTCACTCACTCACTCACTCACTCACTCACTCACTCACTCACTCACTCACTCACTCACTCACTCACTCACTCACTCACTCACTCACTCACTCACTCACTCACTCACTCACTCACTCACTCACTCACTCACTCACTCACTCACTCACTCACTCACTCACTCACTCACTCACTCACTCACTCACTCACTCACTCACTCACTCACTCACTCACTCACTCACTCACTCACTCACTCACTCACTCACTCACTCACTCACTCACTCACTCACTCACTCACTCACTCACTCACTCACTCACTCACTCACTCACTCACTCACTCACTCACTCACTCACTCACTCACTCACTCACTCACTCACTCACTCACTCACTCACTCACTCACTCACTCACTCACTCACTCACTCACTCACTCACTCACTCACTCACTCACTCACTCACTCACTCACTCACTCACTCACCAATTACTTACATGTTTTTCCGTTCGCCCATTCATCTGCCATTTCGTTCATTCGGTTGTACGACAATCGATCTCCCCTTCTCACTCCTTCCCCACCTCTGTGGTCTTGCGATCCCATCATCAACAACTCAAGCTGCTGGAGTATGCGCACATCACCAACACACTCACTACCATCATCACCGCAACTTTTTACGCATGATTGAGCTTACGCAGGTTAATACACCTTACGCATCTCTGTGCATTTTAGGTGGCTTGCGCATATCTTTATGGCTCCGCTATAGAGTTTTTCTAGCAATTATTTTTCTGAATGTGTTATGATAAATCATTATTATTATGATTATCGTTAATAAAAAAGAGAAACATTTCATCTGTTATCTGAAGCTAAAAATTTAATTTAATTGGTTGATATCATTGATCGGAAGACCTTATAGTTTCGACCTAATAATTGCATTGATATGTGGATATACATTTACATTTACATTTGGATTTGGATATACAGAATACAAATGTTGAGCTGTCCAGCTTTTAAATTTTTACCGAAACAAATATAAACGGATATAATTACTGAGCCAAAAATGGACTCCCAGCTTGTTACATTGCTTCTGCTTGCTCTAGGTATTTAAAGTTCTCAATTTGATATATACATTCAAATGTGGATTGTTTTATCTATTTAAGTCATTAATCAATTTAATTTCAACCTTATTCTAAATGCACGTCAGCTTTCCCGTCATTTGTGGCTCCCCAGAAGTACTTCGATTTCAACTCGTACTTGAAGTTCTCCCAGGGAAGGAACACTCTGATGGGTGGCGACATAAGACTCGCAGTCAGCTTTAAGTATTGCAATCCGAAAGGAATTCTCTTTTATCAGAACAGTCCATCTGGATATTTCGCAATCGGTATTAACAATCAGAAAATTTATGTCGAGTGGAAAATGTCCAACATTGTCGTCGAGGTATTTTACATCCCAGACGTGTTTTACAGAATTTCTAAAAAAAATTAAAATTAAAATTTTATTACAAACTAAATTTTCAAAAAATTGTCTACATTTGTATCGTCTCGCCCTTTGCCCCCACGCTCCCCACCCTTATATCTCCGTCTTTGTAACTGTCAAGTGCGATTTCAAAACAGATTTCTCGCTAGTCATTTTAAAAACGGGATGGAGAAAGTTTGCCTTCATTTTTTACCCCTGGGAAAGTTTACCATAGAAAAAATCACCTCCGGCTTTTGCCCCTAGAAAAGTTTCCATAAACCTTTAGAATCTTATAACACCCGATTTCATTGACAAGCCCATAGTGTGTAGTAGAGCCCTGCACTGGTCGGGACGGATCTTCATATTATCAAAACATCTCAAAGTCGGCACTGGCCGGACCGAAGCAATTGTGCCGTTTATGAAACTGACCGGGCCGCAAAAAATCGGCCCTTGCAGCCATGCAGGGTTCTAATGTTTAAAGTTAACGTTAAGTCACCGACTCCGCCATCGGACGAGTTTGAACGTGATAACCAGTTATCACTATAAAATGCAGCAAATTAAATTATGTAGTTAACTACTTAAACATTTCTTACATTGGTTGGAACCACAAAATAGCAAATCGTTGTATTCCAATCCTCTCCAGTTGTACATAGGCGATGGAAGCTTGCAGCCCAACACGACCTACGTCGTCACGATTCTCAACCTCACCACGCGGTTCAACACCACGGCCACCATAAACGGCAACCCGGCCACGGTTGACTACCTCATCACTCTAAACGACCGTCTCAATCTGTACGACGTACAAAGCGAAATTTATATAGGAGGATTCGTCGACGTTTCTTTGCTTCCTGTTAGTTATTTCAGTAGAAAACGGCCAATAAGGGTCGAACATGGACCCTAATTGTCACCGTTTCTGCAAACAAATATGTCACATGGCATATCATTGTAACATTAAGTTTTCTTCTTTTTTTGTGCCAGGTAAACACGGAAAGACTGTCAGCCTATTTAGTAATGTGTCTCGACTATATTGAAACAGCTTACGGAAGAGTTACTTTAGAGACGGCCAACCAAAACGTTGGAGTTTCAGACGGGTGAATGTTACTCAATCAAAAAAAAACTTAAAATTATTTGAGATTATACTCCTTTTCATAGTTATAACTAATTTTAAATTTTATTTAGCTGTCCTATTGACTTCTGCGCCCCACCAACCGTGATAACCACAACATCGGCCATTTCCTACGTCCAAATGAACTATACAGTTAAAGCCAGGACAAGAACACAGATAAGCTTTAAATTTAGGACGAGGCAAGCATCTCAGTCTCATCTTTCTTCATTGGTATTGGCATTAGAGTATTGCACGGGCCGGCCGTGATTGTAGGGTCTTCAGACGGGCCGTGATTGTAGGGTCTTCAGACGGGCTGTGATTGTAGGGTCTTCAGACGGGCCGTGATTGTAGGGTCTTCAAAAAAAGGCCAGGGCCTGGAATTTTGGCTTATGAAACGGACAGGGCCGAGTTGTCGACGCGCCGAGCCGCAAAAAATCGACCCGTGCAGTACTATAATTGGCATTGCTAAAAAAATGATTTCGATTTTTTAGCATTAATCAATATATTTAATTTTTTAGATTTTTTCAAGAATGTAGTTTTTTCAGGGCTTCTAACGGTCTCTTGTTTTACATTGGAGGCCCCGCTTATCTTACACTTTATTTGGTCAGAGGAGGCCAACTTGGCTTAGGCTTAAACACAAAGGTTAAACAAACAAACTGTTTTTTCATATTTGTTTTTGTTAAATTTTATTAAAATTCAAAAAAAAACATGTCATTACAACAACTTTGTGCAGGAGTGTTATTTCGGCAATTTCTTGGGAGGAGCCAAACTTTTTTTTAAATTTATTTTGCTAAAATTTTTTAAAATTTTATATACTTTTCCTCCAAAAATAGCTGATGACCGGGGGAAAAAATTGCTGAAATTTTCTTTTTATTTATTTTCTAAAAACAAACCTAAAAACGAGTTTTTCCTATATTTTAATTTAAACAAATGTAATTTCAAATAACCTAGTTTGCTTTGCTTGACTATAAATTCAGTGCCATAAGAAAACATCACCTGTCAAATATAGTACCTTGGTACGTATTAGTGTAAGGGCATAAATTTGTAGAAGCAGTATGCTTTCTTGCCCGGCACAGTGTGAACACGACTGCACAATGTTATAAATTATCTCTACGCCGGTCACAACAAAGCGTACAATTTGGTCGGTATGTAAGTCTACAAACCGATAATTCCGTTTGTTGTTTATCTTACGGTATTCTTTTTTTCTTGCAACCACCTCTTAGGCATCCGATCCAGGAGTGTTTGCCAGCAGCGCCATGGCTGGTTTTAATGACGGGAGCTGGAAGTACGTGCAAGTCACCAGAGTTGATAACACTGCTAATTTAACTAACGAACAAGGATATTTGCTGATAAGCATAACATTTGGTTTGTTTTTTGAGAAAAAAAATCTTTTTTTTTATTCCTCAATTTGTTAGGTATGAGACGAATAATTCCGATGAATAAATTCCATAAAATCATTATTTTCATATTTACATCAATTTTAAAAAAACCTAACGTTTTCAGGCGTCAATGACGTTTCCGGTTTTAATTTGAATGCCGAATCGATAATGATAGCAGGTTCTCCATCACCTCTGACCTTTCTGCCAGCTGACGCCCAGGTGTCCATACCAGGTTTAAATGTCATCTTTGTGAAGAATCAGCTTGATAAAAAAAAATTATTCTACCGTACCGTATTTATAACCGAAATAACCATTCACCAATAATCGTGAAATGGCAGGTTGTTTCGAAGCACCTCGTTTTGTGAGTCACGGAACTCTGAATGAACCGGCCGCTCTGCTCAACTATGAAACACAAATAAAAGATTCGAGGTAAAATTTTAAGCTTTAATACTAAAAATAAATCATTGGGCTGCGGTGGATTCATAGGGATGGCTGGGCTAATCACCCACTGTCGCGTGGCCTAGATCAACCACTGTTCCTGGTCACTTTTTTCTTGTATAATTAACTTCTACGTATGATTTTTTGTCAGGAATGTAACAGTCGGACAATGCAACCCATCACAGACCTGCTCTCCCCCCTGCCAACCTGATAACCAGATTTGCAATCTTATTTGTGACTGTTCTCTCGGTTACTACGCAGCTGCCCAGAATCCTTTGGTTTGTTTTAATATCAACGATTGTCTTCCCAATCCATGCCAGAATGCCGGTACCTGTAACGATTTGCTTCTGGACTATAGATGCGATTGCCCATCGCCCTATGCAGGTTTATTCTGTTTTAATTTGCCTATCAGAAATCCGTGTTATTCAGTAATGTTGTTAGAGATTTATGGGACTTGAAAACATAGGCGTAACTGAAAAGAGTCAAATGGTTTGTCGGATCTATACGAGCAGTCGCGTATTCCGGCATTGGAGACTGCCGACCCGCAATCCCCCTTTCTTTCATGGGCAAGTTTTTTCTTGTATAATTTTACCGCAGGGAAATCATTTAAATAAACAGGGGACAGTTGTCCTCTGACTTTGAAGTAGGCCTTTCTCGGCGTTGAAGTGGGCTTCATGAAATTGAAAATGACTCCCTCTTGACGTTGAAATGTGCTCTAGTAGACTGTTGAAAAATGTTAGTAGTTTTTTTTTGGAGTAGTACCTACGATTACACTCACTCCCACCCCCGGTCATCAGCATTATTAGAGAAATAAGGATGGAAAACTTCAACAATAGCTTTTTTATAGAAAAGTATTACCTACCTATAGCAAGTCTACGTTTTCTACATAAAATGTTTTATGTAGCTAACAGTATAAATCAACTTTATGACACTTTTACAAAAATATTTCTAACAACTTTAGTTTTGAAGTTTATTTGCGTTTATGATGTGTAAGAATTTAAAGAAATCGTTTTTTAGTTTAATGGAAATTAGGGTTAAAACACTTAAAAAACATCACCGGAGGGCGATTGCCCGGGTTGCCGGGTGTGCGGTTGCACTTTAGCTCTCTGAGATTTAGACAAACTCTTGGAAGAAATCAAAGTAATCCGGAATTTTTTATCCTGGTTTTACACTTTTATTTATTTTATTTTTGGTAAAGTAGGTAGTGTGGGTATGCGATTAAATAAGCGTCTTCAACAGCCCCGCAACTAGACGTCATTCTCTGAGGGGAGCGAGCTATCGCTAAAGGGGGGCGAAATGAAAATGGTTAAAAAAAACACTAAAATTATATCGTTAGTTTAAAAGACAATCTTAAAATTATATGTAAAACCATGTGCATTAGCAACACCCATATTGTTTATTATTTTTATACCTTCATTTTGGATTTCCACGATGTGTACTTTTCCTTGGCTGGAATAGTTTAATATATGCCTACTAATGTTTTGTTTTTTTTACAACGTATAGTAAGAACTTGCTTTGTTACGGTGATTGGAATTGTAATGGATCTATTATCTACAGGATTTGCTATGGATGTATGTATGTTAGCAATTTCGCGCAAATATATATATATATATATATATATATATATATATATATATATATATATATATATATATATATATATATATATATATATATATATATATATATTGATAAAAACAAAAAAGACCGTCATTTTTGACGGGATACTTCTAGTATTAATGTAATAGTAGACCACGTCCCTGTTTAATGATTCTGTAACGCTTATATATATATACTAGCAGTGCCCGTAGCGGCTTCGCTCGCATGAAATTAGAGGATTTGAACCGTGCATACATAATAGAGTACTGCACGGATCAATTTTTTAGGTCTCGGCTCGGCCCGTCGACAACTTGACCCAGCCCGTTTCAAAAACCTTACTTCCTGGCCCGGCACGGCCCGTTTTTACTGGCCTAGAAGTTCTATATACTTGATGAAAAACTTCGGCCCGTCCCACCTTGACTTCAGGTTTAGCCCGGCCCGTCTGAACACCCTAAAATCACTAAAATGTCTATACACTTGGTTAAAAATCTCGGCCCGTCCCACCTTGATTTAAGGTTTGGGCAGGGCCGTATGAAGACCCTAAAATAACGGCTTGGCCCGTCCGTCCGGTGATAAACTGAACTCATCTACTTTTAACCGGCACAAAACCTCAAAATACTAATTTTCACATCTGTAGCACTTACAGTTTTTGAGTAGCAGTTATGCTAAAACACGTATTTCATTATTTTTGGAGTAGAAACTAAATACTAATTTTTACTTCTGTAGCATTAACAGTTTTTGAGTAGCAGCTACTTTAAAAACCAAATAACCCAAAAAATGATGAAACACGTATATTTTTTTTTGAGTAGATACTAAGTATTAATTTTTACATCTGTGGAAATTACAGTTGTTTTATAGCAGTTACTTTAAAAACCGAATAACCCTATTTTCCACCCCACATTTGAAGTCCTGGAAACCAAATTTTCAAAAAATGCTAAAACACGTATTTCATTATTCTTGGAGTAGAAACTAAATACTAATTTTTACTCCTGTAGCATTAACAGTTTTTGAGTAGAAGCTACTTTAAAAACCAAATAACCCAATTTTCCAACCTACATTTGAAGTCCGGGAAACCGAATTTTCAAAAAATGGTGAAACACGTATCTTTTTATTTTTCAAAAAGAATCTATATACCAAATTTCAAAATCTCCTCATTTTTGGTTTTCGAGATATACATTGTTTTAGAAAAAAGTTTGTTTTCCAGTTTTTTCCCCTCAAGAGCAAAATTTTCAAAAATCCTTTCTTAGCGGATGTTTACGCTATAAAGGTAATATAAGTTCCAAATTTCACGTTCCTTGGATGAGGCGTTTGAGCTCGGCGTTGATTATCAGTCAGTCAGTCAGTCAGTCAGGACATGTTCTTTTATATATATATATATATATATATATATATATATATATATATATATATATATATATATATATATATATATATATATATATATATATATATATATATATATATATATATATGTGTGTGTGTGTGTGTGTATGTATGTATATATATATGTGTATGTATATACAGTGATGGGTAGTTACTAACTATAAATAGTTAACTACTAGTTATTAACTACTCTAAAGTAGTTAAGGAATAGTTAATAACTACTTTTTGTGAGACTAGTTATCAACTAGTAGTTAACTATTTTTGAGATAGTTATTAACTACAGTAGTTAACTATTTTTTTAACTACTTTAATTTTTTTTATTAATTTTTTTAAAACAATTACGACATCTGTGTTTTTCAATTTATGTAGTGGTACATCACTATCTTATTGGCTTTGTTTCTTCCTTTTCATTCTCCGCTTCGTTGTTTGTTTAAGTTTGTTATTATTTTTGGTTAGGTTCGATTTTCGATTAGGTGACGAGTGTGTTGCGATCTATTACAATGAATAGCAAAATAATTAAAGAATGTTTTAGTGAAGTAGTTTTTAAGGACGATGAAAAAAATTTTACGGCATTATGCGATACATGTCATAAAATGAATTTCTGGAAATGTTACCAATTCATTCAACTTTCTTAAACATGTAAAAGTGAGTTTATATTAGTTATCGTTTTATTATGAAAGTTTAATGCATTTAAGTATTTTTAGTTAATTTTATCGTGTATCATTTAAACTTTTATTTTTATGCTACACATGTTTAATTTACTTGGTGTTTTACTTTTGGTAAGGTTTGTTAGCTTATTTTTGCCAACTGTGTGCGCCCACCATCATATTTTAATTTTAGCATTTGTTAAACCTAACTATACTAAGCTTAGAATAAGACTTATGGTTAATTTTTGCTATTTATATTTAAATTTTCAAGTATGAGTATAACGAACGAAATCATTTCTTCAGATTATGAAACCAATAGTCACTGCAATGGATATCTTCCAAAGCGAGAAGTCATATATTGGCCACATAATTCCGACCATCATTGGAATACAAAAAAAATTACATTCCTGTTCAGAAAAAACCATCAAACCTCTTATACAAGCACTATCTCGGGGTATAGAGAAACGATTTGGTCCTGTTTTAGGAGATGAAGAGTATCTGCTAGCAACAGCGATAATTCCCCAATTCAAATTGAATTTTTTGTCCGATGAGCAAAAAAAATATTTGATTAAAGAAAAATTATTGGCTTACATAAAAGAGATGAATCAAGAGCTTGAAAAATCAGGTTTATTTAACTTGTATTTAATTGCAAATGTTAAAAGGTTTTTTTTTTGGTTAACAATTAACAATACACAGCATTATTGTTTAATTATTGTTTTTATAAATATCTTTGCAGGTTGTAAATCTAGAAGCTCTACCTCAAAAACAATCACCTCTGTTGACAATGATCAGTGCAGTGAAAATGACGATTGGTACGACTATATGGATACCATACCAAACTCCTTTGACAATGTAATGGCTGAACAGCTTAATGATTATTTATCAAACCCGTCCAAGAACATCCAAAGTCTCTTCCATTATCCAGATGTTTGTGCAGCATTTATAAAGCTCAATTCAACATTGCCAAGTTCAGCAGCAGTTGAAAGACTTTTTAGTGTAGCAGGACAAATTTTATCTGACAGACGAAGTAAATTGTCTGATAACCATATTGTAGGTAGTCGCATAAACGAAACGCGCCTAAGCGCGTCGCGCTTGAACATGCAAGGCTAAAAAGTTTATTAGGCGCAGTGGATGGGAAAAAAGAGGTGTTACGAGATTGCTTATTTCTCAGGGTGTAATAAAGCCACATTAGAAATGGTTACATAAAAATACTTGTAATAAATGTCTGAGCCCAAATTTGTCTATATAAATGAGTTCGCACAGTTCATTTTCCTTTCACTTTGATTCAAAAGTTAGTCTTTATTGATTTAAGGCTTTTATTTCATAGGTCATTGACGCTAAAATATGGTTTTAGGCTTAAAAAATTTCGTTTCTTTTCTTCTATAACAATGTTAAATTTGGTAGCTATACGAGCTCTCCCAGTTACACAAATCGAGTTTTAAGTGGATAGGGTGGTGCTTAAAATTTGAGCACCGCGCGCCAGCTAAACTCTAAGCACGCTCTAGGAATTATATAGATTTTAGATAGTGTTTGAGTCTCTATATCTCGTCTTGGAGACCTCGCTGTAAAATAAATTTAGTTTCATTCGAAAGGTTATTAACTCTATTATAACATAGTAAAATTTCATAACACAGCTAAGTCTCTAACTATAAAAATTACTTCGTTAATGTAGATCGTGTAGCAGCGCATAACCGTAGGCGCGCTGCACCTGACGTAGATAATATCGATTTTAAGATAGTGTTTGAGTCTCTATATCTCGTCTTGGAGACCTCGCTGTAAAATAAATTTAGTTTCATTCGAAAGGTTATTATGTCTATTATAACATAGTAAAAATTCATAACACTGCTAAGTCTCTAACTATAAAAATAACTTCGTTAATGTAGATCGTGTAGCAGCGCATAACCGTAGGCGCGCTGCAACTGACGTACATATAGATTTATAGATTTTAAGATAGTGTTTGAGTCTCTATAACTCGTCTTAGAGACATCTCAGTAGTATAAGTTTAGTTTCATTCAAAAGGTTATTTAATAACTTTAATGAACAAATGATGAAGACGAAGCCGTGGACTTTCTCACAATCTTCAAGCGCTTTCCTGACAGACAGCCGCCTTAACTCCGCCTTGCTGAAAAAGAAGGAGGGCAATTATACAGATCAAGTTATGATCCGCGACAGAAAGTACTTTGATTCTCCTACATAAACAAATATCAGTCTTAAAACAACAAGCAGACGGCGAACTACCGCGAGCTCATGCAGTGACATTCAGTTATGTGCTATGGCGCATGGGAAGCGAAATGCGTGGTCCCACTTTTAAACTTTTAATAACTTTATATTTATCAAGTTTTTTGTTTGGAATTCTATTTCTAAATAAATTCATATTGAATATGAGAAACAGAAGGAATTCTTAACCCATACGCGCAAAGCCTTGTTAGGCGTTCTTTGCGCTGTGCGCTATGTGCACGCTGTAAACTGAGCTTCTTCGTTGTAGGCCCCAGTTTTTAACTGTCTCACGCAGTCGATGTTCTATCGTGGTATGCGATCTTTGATTCGCTATATCTTTATTAATTTTAATTTTTTTGTACACTATATGGTATATTCAAACTCAGAATTTGTACCTTTATTTAAAAATATTAGTGAAATTAAAAAAGAATTATTTTGAAATTTTTATGCGACTACCTACCATATTGATATGATGATTTTTTTAAGAGATCATCTTAGATATTCTGTAAATGCTTTTGATAGTATCATTTTGTAAATGATTGTGTAAATAAAAATGTAAATAATTATATTTTGTTATTGGAAATTACATTTGTTTAAAATTTTAATGTTAAAAAGTAGTTAACTACTAGTTAACTACTAGGCAGTAGTTAAGTAGGTAGTTAATAACTACTCCTTTTAAAAGTAGTTAGGAAATAGTTACTAACTACTTTTTTTGTGAGTAGTTAAATAAAGTAGTTAACTACTTTTAAAGTAGTTAAAAACCATCACTGTGTATATATATATATATATAAATATATATATATCAGTGATGGTTTTTAACTACTTTAAAAGTAGTTAACTACTTTATTTAACTACTCACAAAAAAAGTAGTTAGTAACTATTTCCTAACTACTTTTAAAAGGAGTAGTTATTAACTACCTACTTAACTACTGCCTAGTAGTTAACTAGTAGTTAACTACTTTTTAACATTAAAATTTTAAACAAATGTAATTTCCAATAACAAAATATAATTATTTACATTTTTATTTACACAATCATTTACAAAATGATACTATCAAAAGCATTTACAGAATATCTAAGATGATCTCTTAAAAAAATCATCATATCAATATGGTAGGTAGTCGCATAAAAATTTCAAAATAATTCTTTTTTAATTTCACTAATATTTTTAAATAAAGGTACAAATTCTGAGTTTGAATATACCATATAGTGTACAAAAAAATTAAAATTAATAAAGATATAGCGAATCAAAGATCGCATACCACGATAGAACATCGACTGCGTGAGACAGTTAAAAACTGGGGCCTACAACGAAGAAGCTCAGTTTACAGCGTGCACATAGCGCACAGCGCAAAGAACGCCTAAAGCACGCTCCACATCGACAAACTAGATACGACCCGACAACATAACACAGGAAAATCAGATCAAATCGGTCGATGTGTACTAGTCACGCACACACCCGACACGACTGGCATGTTGTAATCGCGTGTATTTTACATTTTGACCCAGTTTTTTCCCCAACCAATCACGAGAAAGTATGTCAGGTGAAAGGTTGAAAATGGCAGCTTCATATGCTTCATCCATATATATATATTCTATATATATGGCTTCATCCATAGACATATCTATGGCCTCATCTATATTATCTATAGTGTTTGTATATCAAAATAATAAATTATTAATTTAATTTAAATTATTTTTTCAATTTTTATTTTTATTATTTAACGGTTTTTTTAAAGACAAGTACTTTTCTTCAAGAAAGTTCTTAACGCTGATTCGTTGGCACTCGGCAAGCTTGATAAAACTCAGTCTCATGTATTAAACGGGGAAATACATACGACTGGGTCAAAATCCAGGCGTGCGGAGTCGCAAGGCTATGCCACATCTACAAACTCCGATCGCACTGGACGTGCCAGATTTTATCGGGTCGCGTCAACTCAAGTTTTTCGATGTGGAGCGTGCTTAACAAGGCTTTGCGCGTATGGGTTAAGAATTCCTTCTGTTTCTCATATTCAATATGAATTTATTTAGAAATAGAATTCCAAACAAAAAACTTGATAAATATAAAGTTATTAAAAGTTTAAAAGTGGGACCACGCATTTCGCTTCCCATGCGCCATAGCACATAACTGAATGTCACTGCATGAGCTCGCGGTAGTTCGCCGTCTGCTTGTTGTTTTAAGACTGATATTTGTTTATGTAGGAGAATCAAAGTACTTTCTGTCGCGGATCATAACTTGATCTGTATAATTGCCCTCCTTCTTTTTCAGCAAGGCGGAGTTAAGGCGGCTGTCTGTCAGGAAAGCGCTTGAAGATTGTGAGAAAGTCCACGGCTTCGTCTTCATCATTTGTTCATTAAAGTTATTAAATAACCTTTTGAATGAAACTAAACTTATACTACTGAGATGTCTCTAAGACGAGTTATAGAGACTCAAACACTATCTTAAAATCTATAAATCTATATGTACGTCAGTTGCAGCGCGCCTACGGTTATGCGCTGCTACACGATCTACATTAACGAAGTTATTTTTATAGTTAGAGACTTAGCAGTGTTATGAATTTTTACTATGTTATAATAGACATAATAACCTTTCGAATGAAACTAAATTTATTTTACAGCGAGGTCTCCAAGACGAGATATAGAGACTCAAACACTATCTTAAAATCGATATTATCTACGTCAGGTGCAGCGCGCCTACGGTTATGCGCTGCTACACGATCTACATTAACGAAGTAATTTTTATAGTTAGAGACTTAGCTGTGTTATGAAATTTTACTATGTTATAATAGAGTTAATAACCTTTCGAATGAAACTAAATTTATTTTACAGCGAGGTCTCCAAGACGAGATATAGAGACTCAAACACTATCTAAAATCTATATAATTCCTAGAGCGTGCTTAGAGTTTAGCTGGCGCGCGGTGCTCAAATTTTAAGCACCACCCTATCCACTTAAAACTCGATTTGTGTAACTGGGAGAGCTCGTATAGCTACCAAATTTAACATTGTTATAGAAGAAAAGAAACGAAATTTTTTAAGCCTAAAACCATATTTTAGCGTCAATGACCTATGAAATAAAAGCCTTAAATCAATAAAGACTAACTTTTGAATCAAAGTGAAAGGAAAATGAACTGTGCGAACTCATTTATATAGACAAATTTGGGCTCAGACATTTATTACAAGTATTTTTATGTAACCATTTCTAATGTGGCTTTATTACACCCTGAGAAATAAGCAATCTCGTAACACCTCTTTTTTCCCATCCACTGCGCCTAATAAACTTTTTAGCCTTGCATGTTCAAGCGCGACGCGCTTAGGCGCGTTTCGTTTATGCGACTACCTACAATATGGTTATCAGACAATTTACTTCGTCTGTCAGATAAAATTTGTCCTGCTACACTAAAAAGTCTTTCAACTGCTGCTGAACTTGGCAATGTTGAATTGAGCTTTATAAATGCTGCACAAACATCTGGATAATGGAAGAGACTTTGGATGTTCTTGGACGGGTTTGATAAATAATCATTAAGCTGTTCAGCCATTACATTGTCAAAGGAGTTTGGTATGGTATCCATATAGTCGTACCAATCGTCATTTTCACTGCACTGATCATTGTCAACAGAGGTGATTGTTTTTGAGGTAGAGCTTCTAGATTTACAACCTGCAAAGATATTTATAAAAACAATAATTAAACAATAATGCTGTGTATTGTTAATTGTTAACCAAAAAAAAACCTTTTAACATTTGCAATTAAATACAAGTTAAATAAACCTGATTTTTCAAGCTCTTGATTCATCTCTTTTATGTAAGCCAATAATTTTTCTTTAATCAAATATTTTTTTTGCTCATCGGACAAAAAATTCAATTTGAATTGGGGAATTATCGCTGTTGCTAGCAGATACTCTTCATCTCCTAAAACAGGACCAAATCGTTTCTCTATACCCCGAGATAGTGCTTGTATAAGAGGTTTGATGGTTTTTTCTGAACAGGAATGTAATTTTTTTTGTATTCCAATGATGGTCGGAATTATGTGGCCAATATATGACTTCTCGCTTTGGAAGATATCCATTGCAGTGACTATTGGTTTCATAATCTGAAGAAATGATTTCGTTCGTTATACTCATACTTGAAAATTTAAATATAAATAGCAAAAATTAACCATAAGTCTTATTCTAAGCTTAGTATAGTTAGGTTTAACAAATGCTAAAATTAAAATATGATGGTGGGCGCACACAGTTGGCAAAAATAAGCTAACAAACCTTACCAAAAGTAAAACACCAAGTAAATTAAACATGTGTAGCATAAAAATAAAAGTTTAAATGATACACGATAAAATTAACTAAAAATACTTAAATGCATTAAACTTTCATAATAAAACGATAACTAATATAAACTCACTTTTACATGTTTAAGAAAGTTGAATGAATTGGTAACATTTCCAGAAATTCATTTTATGACATGTATCGCATAATGCCGTAAAATTTTTTTCATCGTCCTTAAAAACTACTTCACTAAAACATTCTTTAATTATTTTGCTATTCATTGTAATAGATCGCAACACACTCGTCACCTAATCGAAAATCGAACCTAACCAAAAATAATAACAAACTTAAACAAACAACGAAGCGGAGAATGAAAAGGAAGAAACAAAGCCAATAAGATAGTGATGTACCACTACATAAATTGAAAAACACAGATGTCGTAATTGTTTTAAAAAAATTAATAAAAAAAATTAAAGTAGTTAAAAAAATAGTTAACTACTGTAGTTAATAACTATCTCAAAAATAGTTAACTACTAGTTGATAACTAGTCTCACAAAAAGTAGTTATTAACTATTCCTTAACTACTTTAGAGTAGTTAATAACTAGTAGTTAACTATTTATAGTTAGTAACTACCCATCACTGATATATATATATATATATATATATATATATATATATATATATATATATATATATATATATATATATGTATATATATATATATGTATATATATATATATGTATATATATATATATTATGTATATATATATATTATGTATATATATATATATTATGTATATATATATATATATATATATATATATATATATATATATATGTATATATATACATATATATATATATATGTATATATATATATACATATATATATATATATATATATATATATATATATATATATATATATATATATATATATATATATATATATATATATATATATATATATGTATATATATATATTATGTATATATATATATATGTATATATATACATATATATAAACATATATATATATGTATATATATATGTATATATAGATATATATATATATATGAATGTTTGTATATATGTATTTATGTATGTTAATGTCCTTTATGCATTGCTACACCCTTCATCCGATCGTAATGAAATTTTCACACAACCTTGAGAGTCAATGAAAATCAAAAAAAAAAAATTTTGAAATCCGTCACAAAATGAGCGGAGCGGAGCGGAGCGGGTGAGCGAGCGGGAACTATATATATATGTATGTGCGTATGTATGTGTGTATGTATGTATGTGTATGTGCATGTATGTGTGTCTGTGTCTGTGTTTATGTATACATATATATATATATATATATATGTATATATATATATACATATATATATATATACATATATATATATATATATATATATATATATATATATATATATATATATATATATATATATATATATCTATAAAGTTCAAAACTATTTCTTTTAAAACATCGTCATAAATTGAAAATTGGCTGAAAAATTACAATTTCAAATTTCAAATTTCAAATTTTTCTATCGAATTAATTATGCCACCTAAACGAAAAGCTATTGGTCAACTTACGCTCCAAGCAAGAAAGAAAAAGGCATTACGAAGTTCAGAAACAGAAGAACAGCGGGAAGCAAGACTTGAAAGCCTTCGATCATACAATGCTCAAAAAAAAGAAAGCCTTCGATTAAACGCTGCTCAATACCGTTCATCTGAAACAGCTGAGCAACGGGAAGCAAGACTGGAAAGCCTTCGATTAAACGCTGCTCAATACCGTTCATCTGAAACAGCTGAGCAACGGGAAGCAAGACTGGAAAGCCTTCGATTAAACGCTGCTCAATACCGTTCATCTGAAACAGCTGAGCAACGGGAAGCAAGACTGGAAAGCCTTCGATTAAACGCTGCTCAATACCGTTCATCTGAAACAGCTGAGCAACGGGAAGCAAAACTGGAAACAATAAGAGTAAGCAATGCTCAATCCAGACAAACACTACGTGACCGGGAACGGGAGAGCAAGCGTGAGCGGGAACGGGAAAGCAACCGGGAACGGGAAAGCGACCGGGAACGGGAAAGCAACCGGGAACATGAAAGCGACCGGGAACGGGAAAGCGACCGGGAAAGCGGAAAGCGACCGGGAACGCGGAAAGCGACTGGAATTGGGAGAGCAAGCTTGGAAGGAAACGCGAGCAAGAGAGAAAATCGATAACAAAACTTCTGAGCGGGAAAGCGACCGGGAGCTGGAAAGCGACCAGGAGCTGGAAAGCGACCAGGAGCTGGAAATCGACCGAGAGCGGAAAAGCGACCGGGAACGCGACGAAAACGGGAAAGTGGAGAAGGAAACGGGAGCGAGAGAGACAAACATTAGAAAAACCTCTAAAAACCCCGGGCAACGCCGGGTAACCCCGCTAGTATATATATATATATATATATATTTATTAGTTTTGTTTTTCCTATTATTTAGGTTCAGCTTTTAATAATAATTGAAAAACAAAGCATATTTTTTTAAACAAAATGTCTCTTAATATGAATGACGACGAAGATCCTGTGTCGAGAAACGGCGTCTAGCTAAAGAAAGGCAACAGAGATATCGCGCAAGACAAACTCCACAATCAAAAGCAAAAATTCGAGTTTTAGATGCAGAAGCTCATCAACAACGCACTGCACAAATGTCTGTTGAGGAATTGCAAATTTTTCATGCTTCTCATGCCGCATCACAACAATGTTATGTCTATCGACTTACTCCTCAACATCTAGAAGCTTTTCACACTTCCATTGCTGCCTCACAACGTCATCGAATTGAGCAAATGTCTCCCCATGAATTGCAGTTACATCGAGAAAACAATGCTGCCAAGGAACGCCATCGAGTTGAACAAATGTCTCCCAATGAATTGCAGCTACATCGAGCTACTAATGCGATCTCCCAACGTTTAGCACAAGATCGTGCGAGTGAGGCAGTTCGTATCGAAGCAATTAATTTCAACGAAACTCAATTCGATCAACATGATTGTGGTGAATTTGATGTTTTATGTACTTCATGTCTATCAAGAAATTTTGCTGCAGAGCAACCATCAGATGGACTATTCGCTTCATGTTGTCGAAAAGGCAAAGTAATGTTGCCAAAACCAATTGACATTCACGGTAATACACTTGAATATCCCGATTTTCTTAAAAGCCTCATGTCAGACACGGCCAATCCAGATAGACAAAATTTTCGACAATATACAACAGCGCAGTTTCTTTCGCTTCCATGGCCGCAAAAATTTTTGATTTGCTTATATATAGAATTTTTTTATGGTTATCAAATGTCATTTTGTTTTTGTTGACTATTTTTATAATAACGGGCGCCGTATTTTAAAACTTCCGTCATTTTTGACGGGCTATCTCTAGTTAATAATAGTTTCAGATCATATTGGATTGATCTTTATTCCTGGACACCTTTGTTAAAAAATGTGTCGATGTTGCTTTAGTTTCAGGGTTGCGAGTTTATAAAAGTAAAACGACAAAAGGTACATTAAATGAAATAATCATTATTTATCGTAAATCTGCATTACAGAATTAATGTTCTGTTTTGGTTTTTAATTTTAAACAAAATCTGCAATTTTATATAGGTACAATTCAAGCATATATTCAGATCTTTTAGGTTTCTGAAGCTGGATAGGCCCACTAAACTCTATGATAGTTTAGTGGGTTCCCCTGGAGTGGTGAGTGATTTATTGAAAATGTATGGATAAACTACCACCGGATAGCCCTCCCCCCGGTCCAGTGGCGTAGTAACCTAATATTTCACTAGGGGCGAAGGAGGAAAATGCCGCCCCTAATTTTTAAGAATTTTCTCGGCATCTTTACCGAAACTATTCTGCTTGTGCATTAGCACCAATTAGGTGTAACTCCGTTTTTAAGTTTAGCAACATTTCAAGCAATGTTCACACATTTTCACGCGAATTGTCTAATTTCCTCTAATATTTTATATGAATCAAGGAATCTTCTTTTATTGGTTAAGAACTGAACAAATAGAAGTTATTAAACCAAAGTACATAGTATTGTAAGCATGAATAGTATACAGGAACGCAATGAAAGAGTATACAGCATCACATCTTTCTTGCCTTAATGGCTGCAAAATCTTTCAAGATTTCATCAGCATCGAGTTTTCCAGCAGCTTCCTTTTATATGGGAAAAATAGCCGAATTTGTAAGTCGCTTCTGAGTCACGGTTTTTATAAGCTTTAGCTTAGAGAAGCTGCGTTCGCTACTTGCCACGGAGACACCATTCGTAAGGAAAATGCGAAGAAGAATAGTAAGATTTGGTAAACATTCAATAACAGTACACCTCGCAATCCACTGGAGCATCTCCAAAGATCCGAACTGTGAAACGTCTTCTTCCGTTGTGTCGGAAAAGCTCTGTGCATGTCTTCGAAATCGTTTTATCTCTTGAAGCAAGTCAGTCCTATTCACATCTGTATAGGTATTTGTCACACAATTAACATTCTCCTTCATGGCAGAATCATTATTTACGTCTAGAAGATAGCTGCTTTCAGAAAACCAAAGTTAATGTTAAGATTGCGGAGCTCTTGCGTACGTCTGGAAATTTTGGCTGTGAGTCGATCCATCACTTCAAGGTGTTCCATCCGCATTTCCAGGCAAGCGTTTCTTCTTCCTTATTCGTCTTTCTATGGAAATATCAATTTAATCACAAAACGCAACAGCTTCAGCATGAGCCTCTAAAACAACAAAATCTCTCTCTCTTCGGCCAGAAAAGGCAAAAGCGACTGCATGTCTCCAAGTTCTCTGACTGGCCATCACGGAGTTCCTCTACGCTCCGAGCATCTTTTCTAATTTACTATTCAACACCATCATATCTTGCACTCCATCGAGTATCGGAAAGACGCTTAACAGCTACTGTAACATTATTCTTCAAGATGTCCCATCTGTGAGTAGATGCTGTAAAGAAGACAAACACTCTTTCAACCGTGCCAAAGAAGGTAGAAGCGTTTGCAGTAAGGTAGGCAGAGTGGACACCTGCTAAATTCAAGCTGTGATTATTGCACTGGGTGAAGCAGGCGTTTTTGCCTAGCTGTAGTATACGACGCTGCACTTCATTATGCACATTATCATATGCCTGTCCATAGCAGTTCTCAATATTGAAAATTTTTCTCCAGCTTCTGAGGAATAAGGTGACTCGACCTTTTTTAAAAAAAAGAGGAAACACTTTTATTTCATGACCTCAATTTTGCCGCCCCCTCCTGAGTGCCGCCTGGGGCATTTGCCCCGTCCGCCCCCCCATTTCTACGCCACTGCCCCGGTCATCAGCTATCAGCTTTTTTAGAGGAAAAATGAAAAAACAGCTTTGAATTTTTTTTTTTAAAAAGCAGCTCTGACTAACCCCCCTCCACCCCGGTCATCAGTTTTTTTAGAAAACAATAAAGAAAGGCTTTAATATTTTAGATTTTTTTTTAAAATAGGCGGGCTCTGAGAACAAATTGCACTTCAAGGTTTTGCAGAGATATTTGCTATGATGCGTTAATAAGTTTAACCGCATTGGATACAAAATACACTATATTGCTGGTGTAGTGATAGATACCCAGCATTCCTAATTTTGTGACCATTCCTAAAGTCTATAATCCTAATCTATGCACTTGAAGTTTTTTTTTTTATAAAAGTTTATAGTCCTTTACACCAGGTGTTTTAAGACTGAAATGGCTGTATGTATGAAGCATCTAAGTACTCCCTGTCGTGGATTATAATTTGATCCTTTTAACTTTCCCCTCCTCCAGTGATTATTTCGTTAACAGTAATAGAAATTAAAACGATAATTATTAATTCTTGTTAACGAAAACTGAAACGAAAACTAGAATAGAAAGTCAAAACGAAACTGAAATAAAAATAAAAATTAGTTAGTTAGAACGAAATAGAAATAAAAATTATTTTTTTTTTCGAAACGAAATAGAAATAGAAATAAAAATTTATTTTTTTTTGAAACGAAATAGAAATAGAAATAAAAATTATTTTTTTTTTAGAAACGAAATAGAAATAAAAATAAAAAATAATTTGTTAAAACAAAATAAAAACAAAAAATATTAAAAACAAAATAAAAATTAATTTCGCTTCTATGGTACTTCCTTTTAACATGCCTTTGTCGCTATGAAATTGTTTATTCCTTTTCTATTGTATTCGTGTTTTGGTTTGTTGTTATTTATTGAGTCAGAAATGTCGAAAGCTGGCGTTGGTTTGTCGAAAATGTTTGCTGGTCGTAATAGCGAAAGTTTAGTTTGGAATTATTTTAAATATGATGTCACTACGAATAAAAGTGTTTGTCTAGCAAAAAAAGATAGTAACGTCGATGGTGCTATAAACCAGTGCGGTTTTCAACTGGCCGGTAAAAATCCAACAAACCTAAAGGTTAGTTAGGATATGGAAGACTTGGCAGAAGATGTGATACAGTTTTGGATTGCTCGACAGTCTATATATCTGCAACTTTCCCTCTTGGCTTTGGACATACTGGCAGCACCTGCTTCCCAGGCATATGTGGAGAGGATATTTTCATTATGTGGCCTTTTGAGCGGAGGGAAGAGACATAGACCAAAAAAAAACTTAGAAATGAGAGTTTTTTTAAAATTGAATAAACAGTTTCTCAATTGACTTGTGTTTAGTTACAACTGCAAAATAGAGAGATTACAAACGAAACTGAAATTAAAACTAAAACTATTATAAATTCAAAACGAAAACGAAACGGTAATAATAATTACTGATGCAAAACTAAACTGAAATTAAAATTATTGAAAAATTCAAAACTATAACGAAACGGTAATAATAATTCCTGATGCAAAACTAAACTGAAACTAAAATTATTGAAAAATTCAAAACGAAAACGAAACGGTAATAATAATTACTGATAATTACTGATTCAAAACTAAACTGAAATTAAAATTATTGAAAAATTCAAAACTAAAACGAAACTGTAATAATAATTCATAATGCCAAAACTAAACTGAAACTGAAACTAAATTTATTTCTGAAACGAATTAATCACTGCCCTCCTCCTTTCTTCAGGCTTGGTACTGGCTTGCAAATGCAAGGCGGAGTTTGCACTTAAAGTGCTGGTAAAGGATTTTTATAGAATATTTTTCTTTAATCTCTCTCTTTATGGTGTTGATATTTTTACGTTTAATCAGCTGATTATCATTCATTAATTCACAAGCACTAAAGTAAAATCTAACTAAAAGTTGGTAAATAAGTGAACAACACTGCCTTATCCAGCTATGTATTTGTATAACGGTTACACTGGCGGATCTAGCCAACTTTTGAGGGGGGCCAAGTTTGAGGCAAAATGCAAAATGTTAGTACAGCTCTTAAAACCGTAAACGTTCTATTTTTGAGAAGACAGGGGCGTCATTTGCTGAGGCTGGGGTCCCTTGAGGATTTTCCTAAAAATCTTTTTGGAAAAATATCTACGAAGTTTACAAAAATCGTTAAAGTAGGGGAGACCGGGGTTATATGTTACAAATTTCACTTTTTTGTAAATTGGCTGATCCCTATAACCTTAATTTACCTAAGGCCAGTGGGGTTTAGTGCAGCAACATGTTACACTAAAATGAGGATAAGTAAGTCCTGTTATTAGTTCATGGATTTTTAGGAATTATGATTTTAGATGAACCACTCGAATGTAACAAATAACCCCACTACCGGGGTTACATGTTACAAGGACTGGGGTTACATTGTTACAGATGCATAAAAGACATATTTCGTAAATGTAAAGGGATTATTGTACAGGAACACCTCTAACGATACAAAAAATATCATACTCAAATGATTCGCCACAAGCTAGGCTTCTCATCCAACCATCACAAGCTGAGTTGACGTATTTTTTCAGCGGTCCAAATACGCTGCGGTCCAGCGGCTGTAGCTTGTGCGGGCAGTGAGGTGGAAACGTGAGAAGAACGACTCCATTCAGTTTGCAGTGGTCGATAACCTCAATCGACATGTGCGATTCGTGGTTGTCTAACAATATGAGGACAGGTTTCACTGGTGAGCAGCAGCTTATCATGCGGGGCTATATGTTACAAGTGTAACCCTATATGTTACAAGTGTAACATATAGCCCCGTTACAAGTGTAACATATAGCCCCAATGTGATTTTTCGTAAACAACAAGTCACTACTAATACAACGGCCCTGCTACATCGCTAGAAATTGTTTGTTTATCAGCACATATCACCATGCTACCAACATGCAAAATATGACAACAGAAGTAATCAAACTAGCTGCAGAAACAAACAAAGTGCACACCTACCTGGAAAAAAGATATCGACTCGAAAAAAGTTTATTTGCTACAACTTTATCAGTATTGTATATATTTAAATCAGCATTGCCGGATATTGTCAGATTCACTGTGAGCATGCTCTGAAACATAGATATTGACTACAAATAAATATACACCATAGATATTATCACTGTAACATGTAGCCCCTGTAACATTGAGCCCCGGTCTCCCCTACTTACGATTACTCTCCTCGGTCATCAGCTATTTTGATAAGAAAAGGTGTATACATTTTTGAAAACATTTTTCGAGAAGTACCTACGACTAAATGACGACTATCCTCCTCCCCCGTTCATCAGTTATTTTGGGAAGAAAGGATTAGCATTAGGAGGATTCCATTTTAAAATGTTTAGGTTTAAAAAAAATTTGCTTCCCATGATTTTTCTGAAATGACTCTCCTTAAGGGGGCGGAACCCTTCATACAAAGTAACTTTTAAAAAAAATGTTTAAAGACCAGGGAATAGAGTTAATAAATTTCCGTATATTCTGTAAATAGAGGTTAAAAACAATCAATAATTGTTTCCTCTGAATGCAATATTATAAGTTGTGGCAAATTTAATGGTCTCAACAATGGACGCAAAAACTTTTTTTATTTGCAACACTGGCTATGTTTTTTTTTTGTGAGTTAACTTAGACATCTACGTGTGAAATAGTTTTTTCATGAATTTGAGTGCTAAAACTACAATTTTGACGTGAGAACTAAACTGTTCAAGAAGATCCTGTGTATTATTCTAGCCAGTAATGTCTGAAAAATTTGCTAGAGAACGGGTTAGAAGTTTAACCATTCTTTGACCACGTTTGGGACACACGAAAAAGTACACAAAATGCGTATTAAGATCCAGCTATATCAGAATCTTTGAAACAGCGAGCCACTTGTGTTGCAGAAGATTTTCGGAGTTGAGGGCCCTACGTACACCTTTGAATATCTGCTTTTATATCCACTAAGCCTACTTGACATTAGAGACGTCGTTTCGTGAGAGCATGGGAAGGGCATTGTAGGATAAAAAATTCCAGAACTCCTCCACTCTAAAATTCTTGGTTACAGCCCACATCAAACTAACCTCCCTGTCATCAGCATTTTTGATAGAAAAGTGAAGTTTTTAGAAAATTTTTGGAAAAAAGTAGGCCCCATTATCCTCCCGGCAAAAGTTTAATATTATGATGAAATATTGAGCGTATGGGTCCCTTCAACATGTTGTTCCACAAGGTTTTGCTGAAATGAAATATCATGTGCTGTTTGACATTATTTAAACACCTATCTTTTGGTTCTCACTAGCCGTTGCTATATTTTGTTTTGTTTTTGATATTTCGCGCCCAGTTTATAGGTCACTTTGGATATAGACGCAAGAAAAAAGCGTCTTTTTAAAAATTGACTTATGCATGAAAATGTTTTAGAAAAATTTCATTTTGAAAGTGTGTCCTAGTTTGCTTTTTACTAGGCTCTTTAATTTTTTCAATTTTGTTCCGACGAGGGGAGCCAAAGTCTATTGGCAACATGTGAGGGCAAAGGCGTGGATTGAGGGGAGCTGAGAGGGGCCATGGCCCCCTCAAGATTTTTTCACCAAATTGAAAAAATTATCTTTTCTAGCTCATCCATGAATGAGTATTTACTAGTATTTAGATTAGTTGATATAAACAGTATTTATCAAATTTTTTGAATTATATCTACTTATAATCTGCCTACTGCTAATATTTTTCAATCTTTTAGTGCTTAGTTTCTCGCACTTCTTACATTTTTCATAATTATCTTTCCATCTCTTGTTCTTCTTCACTGGCTACCTCATAAATATAGGTTGATTTTTAAAATTTGCTTACTAATGTTTAAAATTAAAAATTGCTCTTCTCCATTCTACCTAACTAACTTAATAAAAATCCTTCCTAAGTCTGGTCTTTGATCTTTCTCTCTTAGCCACTTTCGTATCTTTTCTATTAAGCATTCTTTTCCTAAACGCTCTTTTTCCTACTCTGGTCCCATTCTCTGGAACTCTCTTCCTACTTCTCTTACTAAATCTACTTCTCTCGCTGTTTTCCGTCGGAGGTTTAAAACTTAGGTATCTGTTTAATAAGTTCGCGTCCGAGCGCTATTGAACGCCAAGGAAATAACGCTATAGAAATTTAATCGATTGCTTGATTGATTGCTTGCTTTCGGTCCATCCGATTGAACTCGTATGAAATTTAAACTCGTATATCTGTCCTAGCTTGACGAACAATTAGCATATTCTTATCCTACACGGTTGCTTGAGTTTGCGTACCGAGATTTTTTCAATTCATTTTAAATTATTTTGATTAATATCCAGTTAGTTAAATCTCTGCTATTATTTTCGAATGAAAGAACGTCAATACTCTTTGTTACATTCATAATTTAAACGCTTTTGTCTGCATTCAGTATTAAATAAAAGTAAACTTTTTTTTAACTGTTTTTTTAACTAATATGATGATTTACATGAAAATACAACATACAAATGTATATTGGGATAGTCATTTTTGTTTGAAGTTTCTGTGGGTTGAAGTTAAAAAATCTTCGCCCCCTCAACATTTTGCTGAATCCACGCCTCTGTGTAAGGGGGTAATGGCCGGACTGTCCCCTGGATCCGCCAGTGAACGGTTAATAGGCTGATAAACTTCAAACAAGTGAAGGTAATTTAAAACATCAAAAACATGTTAAAGTTAATAAAAGCATATAAAAAGTACTTATCATAGATTTTTTAAGGGAGCGAAGAGCGAAATACGTTGATTTAGCCGGCTATGTACCTGTATAACGGTTTACAGGCTTATAAAGTTCAAAAAGTACATACCTTAGAATTTTTCAGAGAGGGGAAGGCGAAATACGCTGCCTTATCCAGCTATGAATTTGTATAACGGTTAGCAGGCTTATAAAGTTTGAAAAAGTAGGTACATATCTTAACATGGGGGCGAAATACGCTGTTTTATCCAGATATGTACCTGTATATAACGGTTTACAGGCTTATAAAGTTAAAAAAGTACAGAGGTTAGAATTTCGGGGGGTGAAATACGCTGCCTTATTCAGCTATGAACTTGTATAACGGTCAACAGGTTTATAAAGTTCGAAAAGGTAGGTACATATCTTAGAATTGTGGGGGGGCGAAATACGCTGTTTTCTCCAGCTATGTAGACCTACTTGTGTAACGGTTAACAGGTTTATAAATTTCAAAAAAACTACATATCTTAAAATTTTCCAGGAGGGGGCGAAACACCTTCTAGGGGAGCTTCTCCCCTCTCGCTTCCCTTAGTTGCGGGACTGGTCCTCAATTACCTATCTATAATCGAAACTAACGTGTAGACCAAGAAAAAATGCATCTCCTAATTCCCACCCGGAATTCCTTTCTAGATGAAAAAAAATAATTAGATAAGATAAGATAAGATAACGTTTATTATAGTGGTTTAGAAGACTTGACGCCTATAGACAACCACTTCGAATTAAAAATAATAATAAATAGAATAAAATAAAATAAATGATAATAATAGATAAATAAACTAATAAAAAATAAATAATTGCATAAAAAATCAGTATCCATGCCTGGATAGCGCTACTTTAAAAGATGTGGTAGTCTCAGATGCTACAGTGTCATCGTCCAAGTCATTCCATATGTTTACCACTCTAGAACTAAAAAAAGCCTTTTTTAAAGTCTTTTCTTGTTTTTTAAAAAGCTTGAATCTATGTCCCCTAGTGCTTTGAATCGGTGGTTGTTCGAAAAACATTGCTGGTGTTAAATCCTCTTTTCCTGTTATTATCTTGTAGGCTTCGATCAAGTCACCCCTACTTCTCCTTTTCTCTAGAGTTGTTAAGCCGCATTGTTTTAATCTTTCTTCGTAAGGTAACTGGCTTAAATGCTTAATCAACTTTGTAGCCCTCCTTTGTACCTTCTCCAACACTACGATGTCCTTTTTTAAAACAGGGCTCCAAGCTTGTACACAATATTCTAGATGTGGTCTTACCAAACATTTGTATAGTCTGATAATTATTTCCTGGTTTCGACTTATTATTGTTCTCTTGACCAATCCTAAAATCTTATTGGCTCGCTTTGCTGCTTCCGCACACTGTCTTGATGGTTTGCCGCTATTGTGTACTACAACTCCCAGATCTCTTTCCTCTTCAGATGTCTTCAACAATATTCCTCCCATCTCATACTGAAACTCTTGATTTCTCTTACCCATGTGCATCACTGAGCATTTATCTACGTTGAACATCACTTGCCAGTCTAGGGACCATTGGTATATTTTTGCAAATTAAATTAAAACTAAAAATAAGACATTCTAAGTCTATTTCGAGATACATTGATTATTCAAAAACTTTCAGGTAAAAATTGCAGCCAGTTCAGCTTTTGTATCTCAAATCCTTGTAGAAACAACGGAAGTTGCACAGATCTTCCTACTGGGTATTTCTGCTCGTGTCCTCAAGGCTTCGCTGGTTCTTTTTGTGAACAAGACATAAGTCAGTTGGATTGTTTTACAAATAAATACGAAATAATTGATGATAATAATAAAATGTTATTAAAACAATTATGACCTATGTAGTTTGTTTTGAGTTATCTATAACATAAAAATAAACACCAGCAAATTGTAGAATCGGTTAAAGAAATTTTGGTGCTTTCCGTCACATTGCTATTTTTCATACAATTTTACTTTTGACGAGGTCCGCCAATTCCAAATCAGGCTTCAGCCTATATCTAAAATTTAGGTTACTTTAGGTCCTAAAGGATTCACTATACGAACGAACCTTTTTTACAGAAACAAACGCAAATTAATTATTTTCAACTTATTCAGTTTTTGAAGAAATTTCTTACCGCACTGTCAAAAGCTGTTTGTGCTCAAGACAGTGCGGAGCTTGTCAATAGATTTATCATATCCGCATTTATTGTTTGACCTGCTTTTCAACAGACGAATGTTCTTCTAATCCATGCCAGAATGGAGCCACTTGTTCGAACGAAATTGGACGATATAGCTGCAGATGTCCTGCCGGATTCAACGGAATCAACTGCGAGTTGGATATAAACGAATGCGTCACTAGTATTTGTTTCAATGGAGGATCTTGTCAAAACACGCCCGGGTCATTTTACTGCCAGTGTGCATCTGGCTGGACAGGTCAGAATTGAATGATCCTTAAAGGTCCTTGATCTTTAAAAGCTGTAGCAGTAGCGCTATATTAATTAATTAATTTCTATAATTGATTGATCATTATGATATTTTATAGTGAAAAAGTACCATTATTATTGTTAAATTTTCTCCTTTAACAAGAGTTATTTAAACAAAATTTACAGGACAATTCTGTCAAACGTCAACTAACGAATGCCTGTCCAATCCGTGCCGGAACAATGCAACCTGCATTGATGATGTCAACAGATTCCTCTGTAATTGCATACCTGGATTTACGGGAATAACGTGCGAAACTGACATCAATGAGTGCAGCTCTCAGCCCTGTAGGAATGGAGGCATCTGTACAGATGGCAGGAACTTCTACACTTGCTCGTGTCTACCCGGGTTTACGGGAATCAACTGCGATGTTGACATAAGTACAAATTGCACTATCTAAGTTTTATAAAATATTATTCAAATTTATAATTTAAAATTTATTCAATATTACTTAAGGTAATGCTTCAAATGTTATATTTTAACTATTGTCAATATTTGATCATATTTGTAGATGAGTGTTCATCGAATCCTTGCAGAAATGGTGCTACTTGCAACAATTTTGTCAATTTCTTTACGTGCCAATGCCTGCCCGGTTACACCGGAACCATCTGCGATGTCGACATCAACGAATGCTCTTCAAATCCCTGCAGGAATGGTGCCACGTGTGTTGATAGACCTGCTCAATTCACGTGTGTCTGTCCTTCTGGATGGACTGGTCAGTAGAAGTAGCTTAAGAGTTTAAATCCTGAAGTGATTTCACGTAATGTTTAAAAAATTTTTTTTTTATGTTTAGGCAATCAGTGTGATCAGGACATCAACGAATGTCAGTCCAGTCCTTGCTTAAACGGAGGATCGTGCAGCAACGAAGTTGGAAGATACACGTGCTATTGTACTCCGGGATATTCCGGCCCGAACTGCGGAATGAACGTCAACGAATGCGCTTCCAGTCCTTGTTTGAATGGGGCAACGTGCATTGACGGAATAAACTCCTTTGCATGTCGATGCACTCCAGGATTCATCGGTACAACGTGTGGCACGGATCTTGGTCGGTGGTTTACAATGCTTTTGTCGTATGTAATAAAAAAATAAAAAAACGTTTCAGTTACTTTGAGTTGAAGTAGGCATCAGTATTCGTATTCGATACAGATTGACATAAGTGGCTGGGTACAAAATCAGGCAGGGTTCTAGGCCGAAAAGTGGTTTGAATTTGATGAAAAAATAATAGTTTATTAGTGCCAAGAAAATTTCAAGAACTAACTATTAATTAACATGTGTGATTGTATTAATTACTTAATTAATTATAAATATAATTAATTATTCTATGTAATTAATTAGTTAACTATAAATATAATTAATTAATTATTTTATGTAATTTTATCATGAAACAAAGCAAAACCAACAAACTATTTACACGAAAAACGCGTTTGCTCATGATTCTCTATACGGGGTGTTTTACTTTTTAGACTGAAATAGAAATTGTTCGATAGGATATACCATTATTCTTCCTGTTGCAGATCTTAATTTGATCTTTATTTTAATAATAATATAATAATAATAATAATGATAATAATAATAATAATTGGGATTAAGTCTGGAATAAAACAGTGTAATTATTTGTTCAAAATTAAATTGTCTTTTTGCAGTAAATTTTCTAATATTTCATTTGCATCTTCGTTAACCCGAATGGCGATTTTAAACTGGATAGTGTAGGTTTTTCAATAGGTTGACGCTGGGGGTTCGATTTTCATTTCCAATGGAAGGGTACGCTTATCTCAATAAAAACATCTAGGTTGCTGATGATGATGATACTTCCGGGATCAAAATCAACTCAAAACTTGTGCGATCTAATTATAAATCATCATCATCATCATTTATTTTTTAAACGTCCCTATTCCACGCTATGCTAGGGTTGGACGTTTTTTCCATATCAGGCCCCTCCACAAGTCACAATCCAGGGCAGACTGTCGCTTCAGGCCGAGCTCATAAATTCTTCTTCAAGCCCATAGCTAACTTTTCACTTCCGTCTAGGCCGAGAAAAGAAAGCGCGGACCTTGTCGACCTTGTTTGATCAGGCGACGTCCGAGCCGGCAGGAAATTCTTTGTTTTGTTACCCATATGGAATTTGGAGCAAAGTTTTACCCGGATGCCCTTCCTGCGAACCTCCCTTTAGTCGCCTTTTACGACACGCATAGGAGGATACACGGTGGTTCTATTCTATCGGCCCGAACCACAAAGCATACCCGATCTAATTATAAATAATAATAATAATAACGTTTATTTAAAAGTAAATTTAAAAATTCATTTCCTTTGATGCTGCAGACGAGTGCCAGAGCAATCCGTGCCAGAACGGAGCCACCTGCATGAACCAGCCGAACGGCTACTTCTGCAACTGCGCTCCAGGTTTCACGGGGACTCAGTGCCAGGCAGATGTCAACGAGTGCAACTCGAATCCCTGCATGAACGGCGGCGTCTGCAACAACCGGGTCAACTCGTTCTACTGCCAGTGCAGCGCCGGATTCATCGGTCAGCGCTGCGAGATCAACTACAACGAATGCTCGTCCAATCCGTGCGTGAACGGCGTCTGCACGGACGGCATCAACTCGTTCAGGTCTGTGAACGTGTTTGTTGATATTAGCAATGTTTTAAGTCTTTTATGTTCGAATTAATGTTTTTTATGTATTTAATTTTTGGTTATTAATCGAATAATAAGCTATTTGGTGGTTTAAATGTTTTTGAACTTCGTATTTAGTTTTGTATCAGTAAAGTTAATTGATCGATCATGTCAAAAAGGCTGTTCGCTGATGATTGAAAGAGAGCTCTGTGAATGTATTTCCAGTTGATTGTATCGTGTTGTGGATGTAATTTTGTATCTCAGTTGTACCTGCTTTCCCGGGTGGCAAGGAGCAACCTGCAGCCAGGACATCAATGAATGCCTGTCCCAACCATGCCAGAATGGTGGCTCGTGTGACAACCTGCCCAACCTGTTCAGGTGCCGATGCGCTCCGGGTTTCGAAGGCCAGTGTGTTTTTGTTTATCTGTGGCGGCTTGGTTCGAGGGGTTTAAGAAGCAACATCTCGTCTAAGTCATGATATATCTCTTTTGCATCACGATATATCTCGTCTGAGTCGTTATATAACGCATTTGCATCACGATATATCTTGTCTAAGTCATAATATATATCTCATTTGCGTCACGATATATCTCGTCTAAGTCACAATATATCTCGTCCGAGTTGTTATATATCTCATTTGCATCACGATATATCTTGTCTAAGTCCTGATATATCTCGTCTAAGTGACAATATATTTAGTCTAAGCCACGATTTATCTCGTCTGCATCACGATATCTCGCGATTTAAGTTATTTTTAGGATCAAAGAGAACAAACAAATACGGTCAAATTTGATGCTTGTGTGTTAAATGAATCTTTTCATCGAGAAACAAATCTTTTAGAAACTTTTTTTTATAAACAGATCTTTTCTCAACCTTCTTTCGTAACCCAGCGGCACTGTTTCCCGTTTCCAAAAAAATTATTCTAGCTTATTAAATTATAACATATTGAAACAGGTACATTTTGCGAGACAAACACAAACGATTGCCTGTCCAACAGGTGTGTCAACGGAGCCGCCTGTATCGATGGGATAGCTTCGTACACCTGTTCGTGTACTCCAGGATGGACCGGGCAGTTTTGCGACCAGGTGAAACACTCGTTCATGTACTTATTATTGAACTCAAATAACGTTATCTTTCAATTAATTCAAGGATTTCGATGAGTGTTTTTCCAATCCGTGCCAAAACAATGCGACGTGTTCCAACCTGTTCAATCGCTTTTACTGCACCTGCTCGACCGGATTCAACGGTCCGACTTGTTCTATAGATGTCGATGAGTGTGCCGCGGGAGTCTGCGTCAATTTCGTCTCGTGTCAGAACTTCTACGGCTCTTATAACTGTCAGTGCAAAGCCGGTGAGTCGTATTTACCCAGTTTTTAAATTAAATTTGGCATTTTTAAAGTTGGTGTCCTTCTGAATAATGTCACTTGTCCTCAACAGAAACGAATTTTATTGTCCAAGAAAGCTAAATTTTCTGCACGTTTTTATTTTTTTATTTTGTCTAAGAAGTTTGAAAGTGAATATGAAACTTTAAAGTAATTACGAAATGTTAACAAAATTATAAAAAATTGAAAATTTCATGCAAAACCAAATGGTGTTAATCTGCATAAAGTGATGTAGTGATGATTTTAAATGTCTCTAATGAATATATATATATATATATATATATATATATATATATATATATATATATATATATATATATATATATATATATAGTTGATTTGTTGTTATTATATATAATTTGATTTAAACAGGATACAGCGGGAAAAATTGTGACTCGGTGAGCAATCCGTGTGCTACGAACCCATGCAACTTCGAGGGAACGTGCGAAGTGAGGAACAACGTGGCTTATTGCGTCTGCCTGCCTGATTACATGGGT
This sequence comes from Erpobdella octoculata, assembly GCA_963978895.1. NCBI lineage: Eukaryota > Metazoa > Annelida > Clitellata > Hirudinida > Erpobdellidae > Erpobdella > Erpobdella octoculata. The sequence continues at coordinate 27,608,208 of OZ022239.1, forward strand.
CCGAGATGCGAGGCGATCATCAGGTGGTGCAACTACTCCTATCCGTGCGGGAACAATGCCGTTTGTCAGGACAAGCCTCTAGGTAAATGATACTAAATTTAGAGGAAAAGATCTGCTCATTTTGAAGGACACTTGCGCTTGTTTGAGATCTTTTTTTTACTAACATTTAGCACACGCCTTATCAAGACAAGTCTTGCTCAAAGGTGAGAAAGGGTCCTTGCAAAGGCAGCCATTTATAGGCACCTACCCCTTTAGCAATGCAAGTTAACTCCTTGCTTAAGGGAGTTTTTCTGGTGATGCTGGTGAGGCTGGAACTGCCGACCTAACAATCGACAGGCAAACGTTCTACCGCTCTGCCACCAGCTTAACTTTACATTTTTATATGTTAACAAGTTTATTGACTCATGCATCGTTTTGTCAACTTTAGAAATTAAGCCAATAAGTTGTCAAAATTAGATAATTTATTCTGTCGACGTTTTAAAAAATTTTTTACGTTTTATTTGTTCATTCATTCATTCATCCGATTTCATCGTTCGTTTGTTTTACGATTTCTGCGTACGTTCCAAAAAGGTGGCTACTCGTGCTTCTGCAAATCCGGATTCGCCGGATCGACGTGCATGGAGAATATCAACGAGTGCTCGTCCAATCCCTGCTTCAACGGCGGAACCTGCTCGGATCTCGTCAACGGTTACAACTGCACCTGCATGCCAGGTACACGATGATGGAAGTTTTCATGCGAGATAAGAAACAATAATTTTTTAAAAAAATTCAACTTTTTTTTTTGGTCAAAAAAGGTTATACAGGCGAGAGTTGCCGATTGGACATCGACGAATGCAGCAGTCAGCCGTGTCAGAACGGAGGCGTCTGCAGACAGCCGTCGGTGAACATGTATCAGTGCGTCTGTGCACCTGGTTACACAGGTGTTAATTGCGAAAGAATAATCGATAACTGTCTCACCGGTCCCTGTCAGACGTGGCAGATTTGTGTCAACTCGGTTAACAACTTCACGTAAGTGGTTTTTTTAAAAGGGAGCACAGAGGAACAAATGTCAAAAATTCCTTGCCCTGCTTCTTATAAACATATGATAAGCGATAGGGCTGTGCCAGTATGCGGCCGGTTTTTGGCAATACCGGCAAATACCGGTTTCGCCGATATGAAGGGTGCCGGTATTGAACAGTACAATTTAGCTGTATGCCCATTGTTTGCTACACTTCAATTATGAACAATGGTTCTTAGCATAGCACTAACAGTCTAGCACCGTTTCAGTTTGTTAACTCAACCATGACTAATTGTAGTTTACTTTTATCGTCCGAGCTGGCGACCGACCGCGGACGGTAACACTAACAAACCTTTAAACACTATTTCTAGCCATTTTCAGGTTTTCGACATTATACTGGCACCGGTAGTACCGGTTTTTGGCCCGGAAATACCGGTACCGGTAGAAAAAAACTATACCGGCACAGCCCTAATAAGCGATGAGACTTAAATTTTGCAATAATAAAATTGATACGGCTACCTGATACATGTAATGAAACTGATACGGCTGCCTGATACATGTAATGAAATTGATACGGCTACCTGATACATGTCTCATGTAGGCCAGCACAACTACATTTCTGCAATCTCCTGTCGCATGCTGTGCTATCAAATTTAAACCTCAGATATTTCGACTAACTGGTGACTGTTATAATATTATTTATATACTATAATTTGATATAATTGAGAGATTATTTGATCATTTTCAGATGCACCTGCCCAACAGGGTTCGCAGGAGACAGGTGTACTGAGCGCATCGATAAATGCTTCAGTCAGCCGTGTCAAAATGGTGGAACTTGTCAAATGCAAACGACCGGTGGTTTCTTGTGCCAATGCCCTTTTCCTTGGACCGGTCTGGTTTGTCAAATCAAGACCGACGCCTGCTACCCGAATCCTTGCCTCTTCCTGGGCACTTGCGTCCGTGATCCATCCGTTATGCCTTCCGGATATTCGTGCATCTGTATGCCGGGTTTCATAGGTAGAATCATTTTTTAAATAAATTTTAAAAAAATAAAATAAAATAATAAATAATAATAATAATAATACAATTTGTAATGTGCCATATATCAATTGTTTGTATAAAAGTATACATAAAATTAATTTTGCACTGCTGTATTCAGGGGAAAGATGTCAAGGAGATGTCTACAACTGTCTCTCGTATCCATGTCAGAACGGAGGCCAATGTACGGAATTGATGAACGGAACGAACGGATTTGCTTGCAGCTGCCCGTCCGGATACTCCGGAAGTTTGTGCCAGTTCACTTCCTCGGTGACTGGAGCTTGTTCGTCCTCTCCTTGCTTGAACGGCGGAAGCTGTGCTATCACTAATACCGGTAACACGTTTTATGTCGCTTTAGATTACCGTTCCATAGTATTTAACGGGGAAAATATGTTTCTTTCCCGTTAGGTTACCAGTGCCAATGTTCTGCTGGCTGGAGTGGTTCCCGCTGCGAGAACGACGTCAACGAATGCGACGTCCAACGTCCATGCCTCAATGGGGGAAACTGCCAGAACACTTTGGGATCGTTTGCGTGTCAGTGCCTCTCAGGATGGACGGGTGTTACTTGCAACATCCCCCCTCTGAGTCCTTGTAGTTCAAACCCCTGTCCCGGACAGGTGTGTCAAGCCTACGACAACGGATCTTATGTTTGCTGTCCTTTTGGTTTGTTATTATTGAGATTATTTATTAAAAAATTAGTCATATGAATAAATCGGGGTTCTAAATTATTGGTTCAAATTTACAAGACGTTATTTACGTTATATTTCATAGCTTACTAATAAATGGTTGAATACTTAAAGTCTATTAACAAATTCTAATTCTTGTAGAGATATTATTTATTGTAATGTTATATATTTTCAATTCTTATTTCTTAAGGTTCTCTGTGCCCCAGTCCGTGCAGTTCCAACCCGTGTCAGAACAACGGAACATGTCAAGCCTCGACCACTTCAAATTTCAGCTGCACCTGTCTCTCCATATACACTGGATCGAGATGTGAAATACTTTTAGTGGCCACCTTCGGGGGCAGCAATCTGGTCCAGATACCCGGCTCGTCCGTACGCAGGAAACGGCAAGCCACCAGTCAGAGTGCAGGGAATACCACGAGTGTCGAATTCTTTTACAAGACGACTGTCGGGGACGGGCTGATTTTTTTTGCGGCCGGAGTAATTTTTTACCTTTAATTGAATTAAAGGATCTTATTTATTTATGAAAATAATATTTGGTTTAAAATGTTTGTTTTCTTCCAGAACCAAGCCAACGATAGACCTAATTACCTCTTGGTTGAACTTCACAACGACATACTTCGAGTTGCTGTTGGTTTTACTACGCAAGAAATAGAACGTAGTTTTCCTATGAACCGCTCCTTGTTAGAGGCAAGATCTGTAACGGTGCGTATGTATATCCAGGGAGGATATTTTTTCATTTCTCTCACACCCTGCTATGAGCTTTTGTGCAGTTCTATGATTTCTGAGTCGGATTTCAGCCTCACGCTGGATGGGCCTCTGTTCCTTGGAGGCGCCACAAACTTGAGTCCCTACACGAGGAGCCGGATCAGATCCAAGCAGATGTTCCGTGGGTGTCTAGGGGTAGAATTTTTTTTTTCAAATGAGATTATTTTATGTATTCGAAAAAATATTCAAGGTTTATTGTTACGTTGCTCAAACAGAATTTGTCCATTAATGGTCGCCTGCAGTCTATTTTGTACACTGTGCCAGTTAAACTTCTGGCTACAAATGCTACGGGTCCACCCACACCTGGTTGCAATGACGATCACAAAACATGCACGGATAATTACTGCCAAAACGGTGGCCGGTGTGTTGACATCTGGGAGACGAAAATATGCCAGTGTGGTCCTTCGTACAATGGTCAGTTCTGTGAGCATCAGATCATGGCACACGTTCCCGGGTCGGCAACCTTTGACTTTGCGATGTCTGGAACGGGAAATCAAATAAATATATCTTTTCAGCTTTCTACGAATTCAAGTAGCGGATTCGTGTTTTACACGGTCGGTTTTTCGGTTTTTGCTGATTTATTTTGAATGCTTCATAAATGTTAAACATTAATTATCTGATGAATGCTCATTGCAGCTCTCTAGTCCGCTCCTGGCTATGTTTATTGAAGATTGGAATTTGGTTTTGGCAAATAGCAGCATTTCAAAGCAGAATATTTACACAAGCAATGATGGCAGTTGGAATGCTATCAACCTTTTCATCAACCAATCGGGAGTATATTCTACTGGTTAGTTGCTGTTTTCTGCAAATTTCTTTTCTGTAACTATTATTTAGAAGTTAAAAATAATAGAAATGTCTATTCTTTTTTTGTAACTTTAGAAATGCCAACAGAGCATAACAGTTTGTGACATGGAAGTCCGTGTCGTAGTCGTATCTTTGTTACTATATCATCGAATCAATTAGATAACTTCCAATGTACTTATTGTAAAAAAAACTCTGATTTATCCTTATAATTATTAGATTCAGCTACGTCTGTAATGGTCTCATTGGATGACGAATGTTGTTTTTATATTTTAGTTAAACCCGTCAACAATGATTTGCTTCTATCGAGTTTCTTCCTGCCTCTTCAAAATTATCCTTTCACTGGCTGGAGTCATCTTTACTTCGGTAGTCTTCAGCAAGACAGCTCTTCTGATATTTGGAGGATGAATTTCCCCAGAATCACAGCTAGGTAGAAATAATGAATGTTGCATAATTATATCCACTTTCATAATTTATTTTATTGCGCTATTTTTAGTCTCAACTTTTTTTCATAAATAAACTAGCGGGGTTACCCGGCGTTGCCCGGGGTTTTTAGAGGTTTTTCTAATGTTTGTCTCTCTCGCTCCCGTTTCCTTCTCCACTTTCCCGTTTTCGTCGCGTTCCCGGTCGCTTTTCCGCTCTCGTTCGTTTTTCAGCTCCCGGTCGCTTTCCCGCTCAGAAGTTTTGTTATCGATTTTCTCTCTTGCTCGCGTTTCCTTCCAAGCTTGCTCTCCCGATTCCAGTCGCTTTCCGCGTTCCCGGTCGCTTTCCGCGTTCCCGGTCGCTTTCCCGTTCCCAGTCGCGTTCCCGGTCGCTTTCCCGTTCCCGCTCACGCTTGCTCTCCCGTTCCCGGTCACGCTTGCTCTCCCGTTCCCGTTCACGCTCATTTTCTCTTTTCCATTCTCCTTGCCAAGAAACATCGACGGAAATGCGAGCGAAGGTACTTTTCTTCTCTCTCCTCAGAGAATAAAAAGGAATATGACAAAGCCAAGATTCTTGCAAAACATGCCATCCTAGCTTCTCGGGCCGAATCTATCAGAGCAACACTATCAAGCTCTGAAAATCCTCGCAGCCTGTGGCGCTCTCTCAACAACCTTCTTCATAGACGGCAAAAGCAGACAGTTTTCGACGGTGATAGTGAAAAATTGGCAGATTCTTTTAGCACTTTCTTTACTCAGAAGATCGAATCGCTCAATGACAGCATTCGTCAGCGCATCTCTTCTGACAACAGTAACTTTGAGCATTACTGGAGATCAAATGATTCTCCTCTCTTAACCAGTTTTGAGGAAGTGACTCCTTCCGAAATAAGCAAACTCATCGCTAACTCAAAACCTTCTCCCCTAGATCCTTTTCCTAACCAAGTTTTTATACATTGTTCCGACACGCTGTCGACAGCAATCTCTAACCTATGTAATCTCTCTTTCCGTGAAGGATGCTTTCCGTCTGTGCACAAAAGAGCCCAATTACTACCTCTTCTGAAAAAACCTTCCCTAGATAACAGTATTCTCTCCAATTTTAGACCTATCTCCAACCTCACAACTATTTCCAAAATAATCGAGAGGACGGTTCTAAAGAGAGTTCAACCTCATATCATAACCAACTCTAACTACTCTCTCTATCAGTCGGCTTATCGCTCATGTCACTCCACTGAAACTGCTCTGCTCCACATCCTTGATAACGTCTTTCATTCTTGCGATTCCAAGAAGGCCACTCTCCTCGCTGGCCTTGATCTCTCGGCTGCCTTCGACACAATTAGTCACTCCACCCTTCTTGACCGCCTCCACAACGAATTCGGCATCAGTGGCAGCGTCTTGTTGTGGTTTGCTTCCTACTTGTCGGGTCGGTCGCAGTTTGTCAAACTGGGTGGTTGCAGCTCATCTTCTGTTCTGATCACCAGCGGTGTTCCTCAGGGCTCTGTCTTGGGGCCTCTTCTTTTCACCACCTACATATCTCCTGTATGTAGCATTATCAGTGAACAGAATGTACCGTATCACCAATATGCTGACGACACGCAGCTTTTCCAGTCGCTCTCTTACCGGGACTCCGACTTGGAAATTAAGAGACTAACCGACTGCATCAGATCCATTGAACACTGGTTTCTGCACAACAACCTTCAGTTCAATACATCCAAAACTGAGGTTGTTCTGTTAGGATCCAGTTACTTGATTAAGGCTCTCTCCAACTTAAAATCTCTTTCCGTTGGAGAACACTCAATTCCTTTCTCCCCCACTCTAAAAAGCCTTGGTGTGTTGATTGACAATCGTCTCACTTTTGCAAATCACGTTTCATCAGTCATTCGTTCATGCCATCATCAGATCAGAGCAATCGCCCACGTCAGAAAGTTTTTATCGAGGGAAAACGCCAACTCCTTGGCTTGTTGTTTGATCTTGTCAAGGCTCGATTATTGTAACTCCCTTCTTTTTAGCATTCCTCTGAACCACCAAAAACGTCTCCAGAGAATGATGAATAGGGCTGCTAAAGTGGTCCTTGGAGTCTACCCTTTGGATTCGTCGTCATCTCTGTCGTCGTCGTCATCTCTGTCGTCTCTGTCATCGTCGTCGTTTTCATTCCGTCTTTTCAAACTTCACTGGCTGCCGGTACACTATCGAATTTTGTACAAAATCGCTCTGATAACGTACAAAATTCACTGGAGTGAAGCTAGCAGATGCTCGTTGTATGGCGATAGATGTATCTTAATGTATGGGTGAAGCTAGCAGATGCTCAAATAAATTTATTTTTTAAAAAAAAAAAAGTATCGGTAATAGAAGAAATATACTTTATATAATCAAATATGTAAACAGATTTGTGACACAAGTGTTATTTACCGAAAAAATTGACTTTGATGAAATGTAAACAAATAATGGAAGCGCTTCTGTTCCATAGTGAAACACCGCTGAACTTTGACCGACGATATCTCAGTAACTAGCATTTACAGAAATTTTTTATTTAGCTTTTTATATTTATCTATAGTGATATTATACTTGTGCAAAGTTTCGTTTTGACACAAGTTGTTTTAATATCTGGCCGACTCAGGAGAAAATGTACGAGTTTGGTTGTTTCCATAGTGAAACACCGCTGAACTTTGACCGACGATATCTCGGTAACTAGCATTTACAGAAATTTTTTATTTAGCTTTTTATATTTATCTATAGTGATATTATACTTGTGCAAAGTTTCGTTTTGACACAAGTTGTTTTAATATCTGGCCGACTCAGGAGAAAATGTACGAGTTTGGTCGTTTCCATAGTGAAACACCGCTGAACTTTGACCGACGATATCTCGGTAACTAGCATTTACAGAAATTTTTTATTTAGCTTTTTATATTTATCTATAGTGATATTATACTTGTGCAAAGTTTCGTTTTGACACAAGTTGTTTTAATATCTGGCCGACTCAGGAGAAAATGTACGAGTTTGGTCGTTTCCATAGTGAAACACCGCTGTCAAAGTTCAGCGGTGTTTCACTGTAGAGACTACCAAACTCGTACATTTTCTCCTGAGTCGGCCAGATATTAAAAGAACTTGTGTCAAAACGAAATTTTGCACACTTATTATAACAATCTAGTTGAATAGTAAAAATGTAAAAATATTTTTCTGTAAATGTTAGTTACCGAGATATTGTCTGTCAAAGTTCAGCGGTGTTTCACTGTAGAGACTACCAAACTCGTACATTTTCTCCTGAGTCGGCCAGATATTAAAAGAACTTGTGTCAAAACGAAATTTTGCACAAGTATAATATCACTATAGATAAATATAAAAAGCTAAATAAAAAATTTCTGTAAATGTTAGTTACCGAGATATCGTCGGTCAAAGTTAAGCGGTGTTTCACTATGGAACAGAAGCGCTTCCATTATTTGTTTACATTTCATCAAAGTCAATTTTTTCGGTAAATAACACTTGTGTCACAAATCTGTTTACATATTTGATTATATAAAGTATATTTCTTCTATTACCGATACTTTTTTTTTTTAAAAAAATAAATTTATTTGAGCATCTGCTAGCTTCACCCATACATTAAGATACATCTATCGCCATACAACGAGCATCTGCTAGCTTCACTCCAGTCAAAATTCGGTTTTGTTCATCGCCCACATATCTTCACCAACTCCTTCACAACAGAACCATCCAAAGACCGCTCCGCTCATCCACAGCTCCTGAACTCGCACGGACAAAAGCTAACAACAATATCGATGCGAGATCCTTTCGACACGCATCGCCAATCGTCTGGAATGCACTACCAGCCGAAATTCGAAACTGTGGATCCGTCGCTTCCTTTAAAACTAAACTTAAAACCTTTTATTTTAAATTAGCCTTTGAACGATGCAATTTTTAGGTTATCCGAGGGCGCCTCAGTCGCGTGCCTTGGCGCTTGATAAATTCCGTATTATTATTATTATTATTCTTTCATAACTTCGTAAAAAACGTAAAATAGATTTGCTAAGACTATATATATATATATATATATATATATATATATATATATATATATGAATGTTTGTGGGTTAGTTTGTCTATTATAGAAACGGGAAAGCGACCCGGAACGGACAGCGAGCGGGAACGGAAAAGCAAGCGTGAGCGGGAATAGGAGAGCAAACGTGAGCGGGAACGGGACAGCGACCGGGAACGGGAAAACGACCGGCAACGGGAAAGCGACCGGGAGCGGGAAAGCGACCGGGAGCGGGAAAGCGACCGGGAGCGGGAAAGCGACCGGGAGCGGGAAAGCGACCGGGAGCGGGAAAGCGACCGGGAGCGGGAAAGCGACCGGCAGTGGGAAAACGACCGAAAACGGGAAAGCGAACAAGAGTGGGAAAGCAGGTGGGAAAGGAAACGGGAGAGAAAGAGACAAACAGAAAAACCTCTAAAAAACCCGGGCAACGCCGGGTATCTCCGCTAGTACATACATAAACACTCACACAGACACACATACATGCACATACACATACATACATACATACACACATACATACGCACATACATATATATATAGTTCCCGCTCGCTCACCCGCTCCGCTCCGCTCATTTTGTGACGGATTTCAAATTTTTTTTTTTATTTGATTCCCCTTGACTCTCAAGGTTGTGTGAAAATTTCATTACGATCGGATGAATGGTGTAGCAATGCATAAAGGACATGAATATATATACAAACATTCATTTATATATATATAGATAATAATTCAACTTCCAGCTTTGTCGGCTGCTTGCGGAGCTTGAGCGTAAATTCCGAGAGCATTGATTGGACGAGACTGTCGACCAATATAATCGACCCGAACGTCTTGCAGCTGACCAAGTTTTGTCCGAGGGAAGAAAAGTGTTCGGCCGGCCCGTGTTCCAACGGGGGAACATGTTCTTCGTCGTGGTCGGGGTATAAATGCTCTTGCAATCCCGGATACAGTGGAGAAACGTGCTCTTCTGGTTCGTACGAATAATCCAATATTTATTTTTAATCGTTTATTTTAAATCCTCTATATTAGCTTCTTCACCATGTTTGCTTGCTTGGGGCAAGCGTTAGTATCTTTTGATGCTTAAAAAAACAAGCTAAAACTTTGTGTATTGAATTGCTGTTAATAACAAGAAGTTTTTTTACGTTTATTTTTGTTTTTGTATCTTTTCCATTTGTTTTGCAAAAACTTTACGTAAATAATTACATTTGTATCTTTTTCTATAAAACTTTCCATCTGCAATTCTCGTTTTGTAACTCACGATAGCATCAGAAGTAACATACACGGGTGCTTCCAGTTACACGGTCATCTCCGTAAACAGCTCGGAGTACTCCTTCGGGAAATTGATTTCATGGCGCATGAGAACGAGAGAGGAAAACACGACGTGCTTCATTCTTATTCTATTCCCGCCGTCTTCTGCCTACCTCTGCGTCAGAATTTCTTACGGAGCTTTGATGCTCAGGACTCGAAACGACACAGATATAAACGGTTTGTTTGATTTTAAATTTTTCTTGTTTTTATTTAAATTTATTATATATTAATAAATATTTGTTTTAAAAAATCAACTTTAGTTTTTGTCCGTTTTCTGTATTTCAGTTGTTTTTTTCTTCACCAGCTGTTAACAGTCAAACCAAGTTTAAAGTAAACACTGGGAATTGGATAAACCTAGGCATCACGTCGTTCGATTACAATTACACCGTAATCGTAAACAATGACAGTCAAGTCATACAGACGAATACGAAAATGTACGTTTCCACGAGATCGAGTTCAACTTCCGTTTACTTTGGAAACGAGCCGTACATGCCCTTCTATGGTAAGCTGTGAAATCGACTGGCGTTATTGGCTGAGTCCGATCAAATTCGTTGAACTGATAAAATTATATTTTAGGTTAAAAGATTAAAAAAGTCAATAAAATTTTATTACAGCACTATCTCCCTGGTTCAAAGGATGCATCTCGGAGGTCAAGTTCAATGAAGACTTTTTAGTATCGTTGCTTAATTATTCGTCAGCTGACCGGATCACGAGTGTGGCGAGCAGCGGCGTGGCCAACAGCTGTAGCAGTGATGGTGTGTGTTCCAACGGCACTTGTGCAAACGGTGGGATGTGCACCGATCTCTGGAATCAGTTCAACTGCACCTGTGCGTCGGGGTGGTCAGGTGATACATGTACAATACAGGTGTCTACCCCGCAGCCATGCACTTGCCAGAACGGCGCTGACTGTCAACGGGTCAATAACAGTGTTTTTTGCAATTGCTCCAATGGATGGACTGGAAAAAATTGCGAATATCGAATTTCCTGTCAATCTGCCCCGTGCCAAAATGGCGGATCGTGCATATATAACCAGTTGAGCAATTACAGTTGTGCTTGCCTACCAAATTTCACAGGAATCTTATGTGAAGTTTATGATCCATGTGCACCGAATCCATGCCAGAACGGAGGACAATGTGCCCGAGGAACTGATACGTTTAGCTGCACTTGCGTCGGACCTTTTGCAGGAAAAATATGCAATGAAACTGTGTCTTGTTCCCCAGAAAGTTGCTTGAATGGCGGGAAATGTGTAGCAATGAATTCTGATTTTTCCCCATTCATGTTAGTTTCAGTTTCGTTTCTGTTCTAATTCGAACGTTGACATATCATAAAATCGGTCCTTATTTAGGTTTTTTCAATCATCCAGGTGCCAGTGTGCCGACAGAAACTACGGGTATTTCTGCGAATTTTATGACTCCTGCAAGAGTGAGACGTGCTTGTATCAAAAAAACTGTCCCAGCGTCGTTGGAAATTACAGCTGTCCCTGTACGCTGACTGGAACCACTCCGAATATGTGCATCACCAACTCAACCGTCTGCCCGAATAGCAAAAACTCCTGCCTCAACAACGGATCTTGCTTTCTCAATTCCTCTAGTTCGACCACGTACTGCAAGTGCCTGCTTGGATTCTCAGGAAAAAATTGCAACGAAAGCGTCAATCGGTGCTTGTCTAATCCCTGCTTGAATGATGGAGTTTGCACTCTGCTCGACAAGTCAGTTAGCGATCGAAGTTACAACTGCACGTGCAAAAGCAATTTCACAGGTTCTAATTGTGAACTAAAAAATCCTTGTTTCAATAATCCATGTCAGAGCAACGAGACGTGTGCTCCCAGTTCAAACTCTACCAATGGATTTGTCTGCAGCAGTTTAAGTCTACAAGCTAGAGGTATTTTTCACTTCCTTCCCAAACTAATTTTTAATATTTGCTTGATAACTAAAAATAAAAGTTTACAAGACAACAATCCTTGCATTTGCAGTTACCGAGATGCAGTATCCTAACACCGGGCTGGCCATAGGCTTGGGAGTTGGCCTTCCCCTCGCCCTACTAACCATTCTGGCCGGTTACTATTTGTACCAACGGGAGCAAAAACTACGAGGGAACTATCGGCCCCAGGAGACGGAAAGCAACGCCTCGAGCTCGGCAACTCTGAGGAGCGATTCACCACCCTACACGATATCTACTGGCCGAAACTAACCACTCGTTTGAATTTGTTTGTTTTTTTCTGGTATGCTGTAACTGAAGTGCCTCTTTTATGATATTTCATATCTCCTGGATAATAAAAACGACCATATAAATTAGTTGTGACTGCCAGTTGATCGTGTCCGCCTTCTTTGTGTGTGTGTTTGTGTATTTATGATTGTTCTTGTCTTTTGCATTGACATTTTCGTTTTTGCGATTTTTTCATGAAAGTGTATTTTAAGCATATTTACAAAATTGAATTGTTTTTTTTTTTGTTCTTATTTGTTTTGCAGCTATGTCTGGTTGTAAATATAGTTGAACTTATTTATTACTACCATTAGAAAAGAAAGTGAAGCTGTGTTCTACTTGCAGGCTTAATTTCATTCGCCCAGGGTTATGAAGAGGACATGATGACCTGTGATAAATGTCATAAATGGTTCAACTAGTTTAAGTTAAATGATAGATGTTTGAAAAAATACAAATTTTTGTTAAAATTTGGACAGTTTTTTTTTTATATATACAGCGCCGCAGAGCTGATAACGAAGGAGGTTCGACTATAAGCTGAAGTGCAAAATCGTGTCTTTTTGTAAAGACCAACTGAATATAAATGTTTTTGTGCTATTATAATTTTTGGACAAGTATAAATTAAAAGCTAGATGTTTATTAAAATGTAAAAAATATTTTAAAAGTTTGGATCGTTTTGAGATATAGCGCTGAGAACGAAAGAGGTGTGATCACAAGCTGAAGTGTAAAATCATGTCTTTTTGCAAAGGACCGACTGATTATAAAACCTTCATGTGCAATTATAATTTTTAAACCAATATTAGTTATATGCTAGATGTTTAATAAACATAAAAAAAATCGAAATTTGGATAGTTTTTTTTTAGGTTAGTGAAAGGAGTTAGTTAACTCCGCGAGACACTTAACCTGAGCAATGCGCGTAAACTCCTTGCTTAAAGGAGCACGATGGTGATGCCGGTGAGATTCGAACCGCTGACTTACAAGCCGACAGGCAAATGCTTTACCGCTTAGCCACCACCGCCACCAGTTTCTGAGATACAACGCTCAGAAAGAAAAAGCTGATGTCCTAGCTCAATCAAAAATGTAGTGTCTTTTTACGAAGGTTGACTGAATATCAAGTGTGCATGTGCCATTAAATTTTTGTACCAGTATATATTTGACATTAGATGTTTAATAAATTCTCTATCAAGAATTTGATATTTTCTGAGATATAGCACTCTAAAGCAATACGCCCATTAAAGATCTATCTATGGTTATAATTTGTTTACGTTTAAAAAACATTAATTATATTTTTATTTAAAATTTTTATTTTATAGTAAAGGTTTATATATTTATATCGATACTATTTTTTTTAATTTGAAAATTATTTAATCGTCTGCCTGCTTCACCATGCATAAGATGGGTGAAGCAAGTTTTCCCAACGCATGCTACGATCGTCTGCTAGTTTAACTCCAGTAAAACTGAAGAGCTATTCCTTTAACAAACAAAAATTTTAATAATTTGTCTTCTTTTGACAATAAAGTTTTTGAAGTTTCATTTTTACTGAACATATCAACAATTGACAGACTCTTGACGAGTCTCTCGTTATAAATAATATTGGTATTTGACAAAAAGTGGCCCCCGGTTCATAAACTGCTATTTGTCAGGTCATTTAGTTGTCGAGTATATTACCATTACGAAAGGAATAGCAGATAAATAAAACTGTTAGATGGCAAGAAAAACCAGGGACGTAAATTGTGGGGGGGGGAAGGGGGGGGGCATTTGCCCCCCCTGATTTTCAAAATTTGCATGCCTGTAGAATGAATAATTGGTAAAACCCATACCAAAAAAGAGCAAAAGTACAGATTAGCACGCTACGTGATTCTGTAATAAGCAATATAGTGTTCACCAGAGTGGAATCTGCTTTGTGCTGTTTATGATGATGAATTTATATATAGCGCCAGATAAGTCAGAGGCGCTTACGAAGGTTCCTTTGGATCGGAAACTTCGAAGAACACGCTATTTTCATAGACATGAGAAAGCAATGCGAGTGAACTCCTTGCCTAAGGGAGTTACGCTGGTGACGCAGGTGAGGCTTGAACTGCCGACCTAACGATCAACAGGCGAGCGCTCTACCGCTCTGCCACCAGCGCCTTATTTTAGCATGTTGTATGGTATATTAGGAGAGTTGATGGAGAGCTTTGTTGATAGTTATTTAAGTTATTCTAAAGGTTTGACTTGTGCAGAGTCTGCCCTTTTACCAACATCAGACAAGTTTTTAGATGTCAACGACCTTAAACCGTTGACGCAACTGCTAAAACAAGACAGGCAGGGCGATGTTGAAAAATATATTGCAGACGAGGCTCTCATTACAAGTAGGTTTCTAAAAAACAAATTTCAACCAGGCTACAGTCTCCAGGAAATGATGGATTTTATTCTGGACTATAAAGATGCATTTCTTCTCTAAATTGGCACTATTCAGCTGCAATGACTCTCGGCATCTTGATTGCCACTTGTAAAAATTTATTTTATTGTCTAACACGAGTACTACAACCACAGAAAAAATCCCATGAGAGAAAAAGCAAACTTGTATTTCTGGCATTTGAAAAATTGCTCTGCAAAGCAATTGATATGGATACCTATCAAATACCAAGAATGCAATATAATAAAATCGGATTCAAATAATTGTCTTGACAATGATCAAACCATATTATAATGAAATGGACTTTTTAGTTTAGTTTCTCATTTCAAGCTACTACACATCCATTCATGTTTTACACATGAAAATTGTCATGAGTTTCAAAATCAGTGCTTGGACGTAGTCTTACAATATTATAATAACTTTAATCTTACAGTTTTAGAACAGAGAAAAAAGCTAATTCAGCTTAGCTGACAAACTTTGGCTTTTGATTTTTGAATGACTCTCAATAATTCAAACTATTTTCATAATTTAGTAGTTTTAGCGCTAGTCTGACACTGCAATACTATTAACCCCAATATTCTGAACTGATTAATTCAAAGAAACAATTTAAAGCTTACTGTCAAACCACACATTCTTTTCAACAATATAAGTTTAACGATAGACTTGATATATAATCTAATTTTCTATTTAGATTGTTTAAAAACTGATGACAAGTTTTATGGGTAACACATGAATGGATGTTTAGTAACTTAAAATGAGAAAGTAAACTGAATAGTACACTTTATTATATTGTGGTTTATCTTTGTCAAAACAAATATTTAAATCCGATTTTATTTTAATGATTTCTTGGCATTTGATACAGATGTACAAGTTTTTATCAAAAATAAAATAAGTAAGTTATTGTATTGTGGACTATAACGGCTGTCTTAATCAATAATTAAATTTGGACAATTTGATTCAGTGCTGTCATCCCAGTGGTGGGCCATGCACGCATCACAAATCAAGATTGTGGATAACAACAAGCATACTGTTATTTGACAAAATTACCTGTGAAAATTGTTAATTTTTGTTATTACGAGCAACATATTGCAACTCTTAGAAAATCTAAAATTAAATACTAAGATATCCAAAATTGGATGCCATTTTTTGTCAAATGCTACAAAATGCTTTGGCGAATCTCCTTATCGCGAGGGGCTTCGCACCTGCGGCGCTCGCGCTCAGGCTTCTTCGGTGCCTTCGTTCGTCAGTAGCCCCCCTACTAATTTTCATAGCCCCCCCACTCACTAAATCCTGCCTACGGGCCTGCTCTGTACGCAAATCTTGCAAGTGAAATTTAACCAGCTTTATATTTGATGAAAATACATGATTCAATTTAAAAAAAAAAACTTTGAACATCTTTTGCATCTCTAAATTGAATGTATTTGAAATCAAAGTTTGTGTTGACAAACTCGTTTTTCCTTTACTTGTTTTACTGCAATATAATTAAATCATTCATCCCCTTATATACAGAATTTTCTGGTGGGGGAATCACTTCAGAAATTTTTTTATGTTCTCTTCCAAAAAGCTGATAAGTTTTTTCAAAAATTTTTTCAAAGACTTCCAATTTTTTCTCCCAAAAAAGCTGCGGTCGTTCTCCAAAAACAAGGTATTATACCCAAAAAATTTCAATTGATACTCTGATGGGGGATGCATTTCCCCATCCTTCTCTGCTTGTACCTACGTATTTATATAAATGTAAAAGGTAATGTGTGTGTGAGAGCATTCGTTTATCACATCCTAGCCGCAGGAGCAATTTTAACAACATTTGGCATGCAGGTAACTTCAGTGATGAGAAAATTTTGAAAAATTACAAAAAAATCTGTTATTTCTTTAACGTTTCATTGGCAAAAACGAGACAAAACTAAGCACAAAAAACCCGGAAAACACCGGGTAACCCTGTCAGTAAGCTATATAATGGCGGGAAAATTTTGCCCCCCCCTGGAAAATGCTGAATTTACGTCCCTGAGAAAAACCATCAACTGTAGGCCTAGCATATATCATATCACCATATTACCCACATAGCACACGACGTCGTACGATGCCTCGGCGTTATACTGGCAAATTGTCGTTAAGGGTAACGAATTATCGCCAAAACTGGGCCGACGTTGGGTAAATGCTCCCTATAGGAGAGGAATAAGTAGTCGATGAGATATTAATTGCGTTTTTGTCCATGCTTACAGATGTTTAAAATTTTATAATACAATTTATTTAATTTAAAAATATACATATATGTATATTATCAAACTAAATAAATTACATTAAATAAGCGCCAAATAAACTTTTAGGCGGAGCTAAATATTAATAATAAAACAATCTCCGCCTCGGGGCGGAGCTGAATATTCAACAACGGCAGGATCTTCGGGATTGCCGCCAAATTTTAAAAACTATTTAACAAAAATATGTACAATTGCTTTTAAAAAATGCTTAGTGCACAAGTTGAATGTTGTGCGCAAGTTTTATTCTAATGTGGGACGAAAATTCCGTGGAAAGTGAAAGGCATTCGAATTTCTTTTGGAATTTCCGCTCGGGCAATCTCCTTGAAATCAGATCCGTTTAGAAACAACAGATAAGATGGCAGGTCTTCCGAAGGGCTTGACCAAGGAGAGAGGACCACCCCTACAAAATTATTAAATAAAAAATTTAGAGCACAGAAATGACACGGGTTCAGTTGACAGATACAGGGTACATAATTTATTAGACAAAACAGTTCTCTTAATGAGCATTTTAAAAATCAGGGTCTCTGAATGTATACCATAAAAACTCAAGACATATATATATATATATATTACTAGCAGTGCCCGTAGCGGCTTCGCTCGCATGAAATTAGAGAATTTGAACCGTGCATACATAGGTGTCGGCTCGGCCCGTCGACAACTTGGCCCAGCCCGTTTCAAAACCAAAATTCCTGGCCCGGCACAGCCCGTCTAATTTGGGCCCGGCCCGTTTTTACAGGCCTAGAAATTCTATATACTTGATGAAAAACTTCGGCCCGTCCCACCTTCAGGTTTGGCCCGGCCCGTCTGAAGACTCTAAAATCACTAAAATCTCTATATGCTTAGTGAAAAACCTCGGCCCGTACCACCTTGATTTAAGGTTTAGTTTGGCCCGTACCACCTTGATTTAAGGTTTAGCCTGGCCCGTAAAAAGACCCTAAAATAACGGCTTAGCCCGACCGGTGATAAACTGGACTCAGCTACTTTTAACCGGCACAAAACCTCAAAATACTAAGTTTTACATCTGTAATGCTTGCAGTTGTTGAGTAGCAGTTATTTTAAAATTAAATAACCCTTAATTTGACCCCACATTTGAATTCATGGAAACCAAAGTTTAAAAAAATGGTGAAACACGTATATCTTTTTTTTTAGAGTAGATACTAAGTATTAATTTTTACATCTGTAGCAATTACAGTTGTTGAGTAGCAGTAACTTTTAAAAACAAATAACCCTATTTTCCACCCCACATTTGAAGTCCTGGAAACCAAATTTTCAAAAAATGGTGAAACACATATATAATTATTTTTAGAGTAGAAACTAAATACTAATTTTTACATCTGTGGTATTTACTGTTCTTGAGTAGCAGTTACTATAAAAGACAATTAGCCCTATTTTCCACCCCACATTTGAAGTCCTGGAAACCAAATTTTCAAAAAATGCTAAAACACGTATTTCATTATTTTTGGAGTAAAAACTAAATACTAATTTTTACTCCTGTAGCATTAACAGTTTTTGAGTAGAAGCTACTTTAAAAACCAAATAACCCAATTTTCCAACCCACATTTGAGGTCCGGGAAACCAAATTTTCAAAAAATGGTGAAACATGTATCTTTTTATTTTTCAAGAAGAATCCATATATCAAATTTCAAAATCTCCTCATTTTTGGTTTTCGAGATATAGATTGTTTTAGAAAAAAGTTTGTTTTCCAGTTTCTTCCCCTCAGGAGCCAAGTTTTCAAAAATCCTTTCTTAGTGGATGCTTACGCAATAAAAGTAATATAGGTTCCAAATTTCACGTTCCTCGGATGAGGCGTTTGAGCTCGGCGTTGATTATCAGTCAGTCAGTCAGTCAGTCAGGACATGTTCTTTTATATATATAGATTATTAGCAATTATTATGACATTAATTGTGAGATGCACATAAGCAACGACGTTACCAAAATTGAGGAGCTAGCGTCTCTATTCATCTTGCTGGATTCATAAGCCAATTCTATCCTACATCTGAAAATGACCAATCCATCTCACATTTTTATTTATGAATACTTGCTTTGCTTGCTGGCTTTGCAAATCGATTTGAAATATTATATGACAAAAAGATCTTTTTTATGAGAATTTTTCTGCATGATGCTCCTCTATAGTAATCTACACTGCAATGATTTTTTTACTATTGACCGCTGTTAAAAATCTAAGGTTGTAAATAAATAAATAAATAAAATAAAATAAGAAAAATAAAGTGAAATTGAAATAAAATAACTACCATCATCTTCTAATGTGGCTCCAGGCCTCGGAACAAAGATCGGCTCGTGAGGAATTCGATCGGGATCGTCAATTTCAATACATAATCCGGTATTCATGTCAAATTTGGCAATCTAGAAAATTTCAAGTGAAAAGAAAAATTTAAGATTTTCTTTCCATGGCTTATTATAATCATTAAAAAGCAAAAAAAACCTAAACAATCATATATAAGAGTTATTGCTGACTAAAATCTAAAATTTTTGAAGCTAATCTGAATGTAAAATAAATAAATAGCTTCTATAAAGCCTAACTTAAGACCTATAATGTTGTTGTTAAAAAATGTTAGAATTTGATTTCAGATTCAATTAGAGATTGCAACTGATTTAAGCATTTCAAATTGCAATGAATCAACCTAAGCAGTCCACGTGATATTTTAGCAGACCTGTACCCAATCAATCGAATTTCTAAGATAATTTACAAACATTAAAACAAAACTCTGTACCTTACTCGAAGTGAAATACTGCTCCGGTAGCTGGAGTCCGTAAAAATATCGATAACGCTTTCCCTGATACAAGGGGTTGACTGTCGCGAGGTCTGTGCCTTCGAATTGATCAGATTTTATTAAATAGTTATATATTGCTGTCACTACAATGTCTTGAAGTACTAACGAAAATTGAGATATTTTTCTGGTGTTACATTCAAACAGTCAGCTTCATTATTCTGGCAAAGAGTAGCATTTCATTTTGTTTTAAAAACGAGGGGAAAAAATGTTGTAACTTTGAACGTCAGAAACTCTTCATAATGTTTTAATCTTAAGTGAAATTATACCTATATTCATTTCCTATCCTGATTAAATTTTTTTGAATTCAAGCATAAAAAAATTATCAATGAGATTACTTCTGATTTTCTGATCAAACTGCGACAACGAAAAGGATATTTTATAGAGCGGCAAAATCTCAGCTAAAAAACATTTCATAGCAAAACTTCTCATCACATCGCGAGGTATCCACACGAAAAGGCACTAAGCCATCTAACGAATGTAACTCTTCCAAATAACTGACAATTTAAACTCACCTTCTCGCACAATGGCAGAGCAAACCTCCACAACTGGGGCACACACATCTGATTGCCGTCGTCCAATTTCTTAATTTCATCGAGCATGAAACACTTCACCACGTGGGAGCCTTTGTAGGGATAAGCACTTATATCCACGGTGATGTTTTTTGCATCTTGAAAAGTATTGATGACATGGAAGCACACAAAGTCTTCGTTAGTGTCGATTTTATATCTCGTTGTTTCACCACTATCTTTTGAAACGACATAAAAAGCGCTCTGTAAATTATAAACAAAAAAACATTAATAAAACTTATCAGTATTTCTAACTAAACTTTAACATAGATATGGAAAACTATAGACCCAATTAAAGTGTTTCGTAATGTATTATCTCCTATCTACAGCTATTTTACACTGCTTATATTGACTAAAGTTGTTCTCATGTTGTCTGTTTGATTTATTTTTAAACATTCAGTGTATAGGATTTTTTTTAAATGCACTAAAAACAATTTCAAATTATCAGCTTAAATAACTATTGAAATTGTTCACTAATTTAAGCTAACCTACTATGCTAACCTCGGAGTTTTCAACCTCTGTCATGCTCTTAGAAATTGGGTTTTTTGTGAAGTAACACGTAATAACTGAAGGCAGATTCAATTTCAGAGCCTGTTCGATCAATACGACGTGCTTCTCCGTCATTCCAAAGCTGTGCATAAACGAGGGCCTCAATCCGTACCTGCTCTTTACTTCGGCCAGAATTTTTGTCGACATAAAAGGATCGTTGTCTGCAGCAACAACAACAACAACAATAATAATAATAAATATAAAGACAACAATTTATATAGACATCATTTAATTATTATAAATCAAATTAAACAAAGCACTCAAAATATTAACCTTCAGACTGTATCTTCATAATACAGTATTTCGAATTCAAGGAAAGTTTAGTGCCAACGGTCCACGTTTGACCGTCATCATCGACTAACACGTGGGCTAATGAAACGTCCGCAGCCACAAACTCTTTCAGGTCAATCTATCACAACACATACCATGCTCTGAGAAATTTTCTTTTATAGACAGAATGTTAAATAAATATACTAATATTTCTAGCTTTCAAATTTGAAATGCAGGTGATGTATTTGAGCTTTCCTTAACCTATTATACCGATCGTGGCAAGATACATAAATAGAAATCATTAGGGATATTTCTCGTAGGTTTTATTGTTGACATCTTATTTCAGTTAAACAGTTCAAGTTACAATAACCAACAAACCTTTTCTTCCACATCAAGTGTTCCAGGATTAAATCTCCAAAATTTATTTGATTCTGTCTTTGCATAAAAATTATTTTTTATTTTGATTACGGTAACATTCACATTGTCCGTCATGTTTCTAAAGAAATACGAGAAATATCTGCGAAAAATATCAACAAAATCAGATCACATTTTATACAAATAATCAATCAAACAGACTTGTATAGCTCCATTTCAAAAATTCAAAGGCACTCCAATATATTTAAAAAACATCAATAATAAACTAAAATGATCACAAAATAGTAACCTTTTATAAAGTGGAACGTTTGGGTCAGGAGAACCAACCGTGCCAAATTCATCCATAACAATCTTCTGAGCTTCGGCATTTGCCTTGTAGTTGTCACTGGCAACCAGACGATTCATGTATGAAACACTCTGGTCTTTTATGCAAAATCGGTGCAAGATGGCCATTCCGTCGAACATGTGGTTAAATGCTTCTGATCCGAATTTAAATAGACCAGAGCCATTTCTGTAAAGGTTTCCATTGAGCCAGCTCGGGATTGTGCCTATGAATTTATTTATATTTATGAGATAACTTACAATGTGGAATTTTGTGACATTAAAAAAACAGAACACAAACCCTTAATTAGACATTTTGTTAACATTGGATTATCTCTTTCGAAAGATGTCATTAACTTATACATCCTTGTGACACTTATTAACTCTTATTACAATTTCTTTTTATGATATTTTATTTTTACTTAAACTGACTAAATCAAGACTATATATTATAAGAAAACTTTATGAAAACTACAAGTATGTACAGTCTGTGCATCATTACTTCTTAAAAACGTATCCTGTACTGACCTATACGTAACGCTATGTATGACATAGCGTCTCGACCCAAAGTACATACTTAAGGGATGAAAGGTCGTTTGGCTGATTATAAATTAGTAATTGGAGTCGTTTGGCAAAACACAACAACACGGGCCATTAATGTGAAAGATAACCCAACAATAAACGTAAACTCAGTTGTAAAGGTTCAATTCGAAAAACTGTAGTACCTACTTACAACTACCAAATTTCTTCCCAAACTTGATCAAATATTTTCCCAAAAACGTCTTTCAACCAGGGACGTCAATAAAGGGGCAGGGGGGACGATTGGCTCCCCTGACTTTCAGTGGCCCCCCGGCACTAAAGTGGGCCCCACGCAGTTAAGTGGGCCCCAGTCACTAAAGTAGGCCCCAGTCACTAAATTGGGCCCCGCCCTTAAGTGGCCCCCACACTTAAGTAGGCCCCCGGCACCTAAATGGTGTTTCTTGGTTTTTAAGTGGCGCTTTCTGGACTTTTCATTGGGCCCCCGACACTAAAGTGGTCCCCGCGCACTTAAGGGGGCCCCCGGCACTAAATTAGGTCATACGCACTTAAGGGAGCCCACGGCACCTAAATGGGTTTTTCCTGGTTTTTAAGTGGCCTTTTCAGTGGGCCCCTGGCACTAAAGTGGGCCCCACGCAATTTAGGGGGCCCCGGCACTAAAATGGGTCCTACGCATTTAAGGGATCCCCGGTACTGAAGTGGGCTCCACCCATTTAAGGGAGCCCCGGCACTAAACTGGGCCCCACGCACTCAAGTGGGCCCCGCTCTTACGTGAGCCTCTGCACTAAAGTGGGCCCCCATCTTAAGTGGGTCCCCGGCATTTAAGTGGGCCCCTCATAATCTTTAAGTGGCCCTTCCCGGACTTTCCAGTGGGTTTCCCGGCAATAAAATGGCCTCCCGCACTTAAGTGGGCTCCCGCCCTTGTGTGGTTCACCGCACTTAAGTGGGTTCCCCGCACTTAAGTAGCTCCCACTCCCGTTTTCACGTGAGCCACCACATTTTATTGGGTCCTCCGCTCTTTATTAGGCCTCCCGCGCTTAAGTGGTCCCCGGCACTCAAATGGGTCCCTCTTGACTTGTAACTGGCCTTTTCCCTGATTTTTTACTGGTTCTTCCTTGACAGTTAATAGCCCTCCCTGACTTTTAAGTAGGCCCTTGGAGGTCAATATATGGGCATCTTTCAAACCGTTATTTTCAAAACTCAGGGACATCATTTAAGGGGGACGGGGCTCCCTGTTGGATTTTTTTTTCTTTTTGGTGGTTTTAGTGAGATTTGAGAAAAGAAAAGCAGAAGCTTTTGTAATTATAGGATGAGGCCGTATGTAGAAAAAATGCCGTTCCAGTTATAAGTATGGTTAACGTTATTCATAGCCTGGCCGAGTAGGGGCTGTCCGTAAAGAATAAAAGAGAGAAGAGAAGAGATGGAGATGCTAAAGAAACTAGGGAGCTTGATCGTCCACATCGAGATGGAAAGGTGTTAAAAAGGTTATGAACAGTCCAAAGTGGAACGAGATGGGTCACAAATTTGATATGCATGCATCCATCGTATTTTGTCGTAATTTGGACAAATTTGGTATGCATGCATCGATCGTATTTTGTCGTAATTTGGAAGACTTGCGTTTTCAGCAAAAAATGTCAAATGCATTTTGCAATATGATTCGCCTTGCATATCTTGTTTTGACTTTGCCAGTCATTTCGGTAGAAAACGAACGAACGTTTAGCTGCATGAAAAGAGTTAAAACGTTTAAGCGATTTGCTCGAATTGGCTATTCTACAAGAAGAGGTTCAGCGGGTTGACGTCAAAGAAAAATGTTATCGACATTTTTTCTAATATGCGTCAAAGACGTGATCCGTTGTTTTAACCGTTAAACACTAAATTTTACATTTAGTATTAGTTAGACTCATTCTATTTCTAGATTCAAAACCTCCGTTTTTTTCGGTGGCTGCATGGTAATCAGATTAATTTCTTAATAAGAATTTTTGGGAGGAAAAATAAAACGATGTTTTTAATTTTTTTAAAGTGGCTACACCAACCCCCGTCCCCCCTCGGTTATCAGGTTTTTTGGGAACAAAAAACAAAAAATTTTATGCAGGGGGCGCAGATTTTGTGTTTTGTCCTTGGGCGAAAAAGACCCTAGCTACGTACCTGAGTGGGCCCATAAAACATCTTGCCCCCCTAAGGTTTTACCGAAATGACGTCCCTGCTTTCAACGTTTTCTGAAGTGTTATATTACTACGCTTTCGCTAAAATTCACTTTACCATACAATAAGTAATTTTTTAAGAACATCATAGAGTGCGGTACCTAGTCCGGTAGTAACGAGGTGGTAGAGGTACCCACTACTACTACCTACCTCTAAAAATCCGATGCCACCAACCAAGCAAGATAATGTTATTAGTTAAAACTTCTCGGTTTTAAAAGTTGACATGATTAGCAGGAATTCTATTAATGTCAATATATATTACAAATGTAACTGAATTTTTGCAGACAATCAAAATGACGAGAAATTATTTTGTTGCTATTGCAGCGCGATTCTCTGCACCAGGCAGTCACTATGTAAATTTGTTAATAAATTAGTGAAGAGGGGATAGTAACTCCTTCTCTCCAACGTCTGTATCCGATAGGGGGATAATAACAGTGAAAATTATTTATTTGGGGATATTCATTTAATACGTCCACACAAAAGAGGGTGAAAGGGTCAGACAAAATCAGGGCTTGATAAAGTTTTAGATGGTAAGCTTTGCTATCATTGCAAACAGTAGCGGATCTAGGGATAGTCCGGAGGGCTCGCCCCCCCTTAGAGTTTTCACAAAAATAAAAAAATTGTTCTTTTTTCTTAAAGAGATTGTCTCTGTATCCTGAGCCTTTATCTTTACTAAATTCACCTCTAGACCATCAATAATTCTGATAATTGGCAGATATTTAAGAATTTCGGGCCTTTTTCAAACCAATTCAATACAAAATATAATTCAAATTTTCAAAAAAACATTTAGACTTTCACGGGCAGGTCCAGCAAAAAAGTTGAAAATGACACCTTCCTTTTTCTAAATAAGTTTAGACGGCTCAACAACAAGTTCTTAAAACAGTAATCATTTGTAATTTGAATAAAAGCTGTAAGTTCAGGGACGTCAATTTGGAGGGAGCAGAGAGTCTATTCTCCTTCTGACTTTTCAGTGGGCCCCCTGACGTAGGTTTGGGCCCCCCACAAATAGAAATGAGGTCCCAAAATTAGCCTAAGAAGTGTAAAGTTGAAGATTCAGTGGTTTGAACTTTTCTGTAACAAAATGAACTACCAGTTTTTAGTTTATTTAATGAAATCAATATTTGATTTTATAAAGTAAAAAGTTATAATAAAAACTTAGTTTTTTCCATATTGATTCGAAAGTTTCTTATATTTTCAATTTACACATAATTCACATATCAAGTATTTAGAAGAATGTGGTCAAGGTATTTCTATTTTATAGACTTATTATCATCAAAAAATTGTAAACATTAGTAGCTAATTGCAAAAGTTGTTCATGGTTTACTTAATTTTAGCTTCTAAGTGTCTGATGACCTAACTCTATGATAAAAAAAGAGGTTTTTTGTGATGATATTGCCCCAGAGAGAAAAATTACAGAAAAAAAGTGAAAGAGAAAAAAGAGGGGGAAAATGCAAGTAGTTTAAAAGTTTAACTTCGATTCCTTTTGTTTGGTTTTACTAAATAAAAAATTCAAGATATCTTACAACGGACTTTATAACGACAGCAATTAAAATTTTTAAAAACTGAAAAAAAAATTCGGGCCCCCTCTTACGAAATTCCTAGATCCGCCACTGATTGCAAAAAGTAATTTTTTTCCAATATGTGTGCGGTCTAAGAATCACTGAAACAATGGCGTTTTAAATAGGAATCAAGACTTTACAGAACCAGAACGACATGCCAACTTTTGACTGGAATTAGACTAGCACTCTTTTTCTATCATGGTGTTTTGCACAGGACATGTACTGAAAAGCAATTACAAATATTCAATGGAGGTTGTTTGTTTCCATTGAATCAGAAATGGTGACTTAAAATCCAGATTGAAATTTTAAAAAATTGCACAATAAAATAACGACTCTTAAGGTACTAATAAGAAGTGCTTAAAACATTCGTATCGAAACGTACAGGAAATTATTTTTAAATAGGAAATAAATTCAGTACAGATCTGAAAAAAAATACATAAATAAAGTCTGCATATTTATTAACACCTAAATTCATATTGACAATTTTCAAACCAAATGACTGTCACTGAAATCAATTCACAATTTCACACATACACACACACACACAAGTTGACTGATACAATATTACAATCTTTAAGCATACCATGAAAACAAAGAGAGAAAAATAGAACCGCTCAGCAAAAGAATGTAACTGTGCCTTTAGACTCGACAGCGTCTGAAGTAGAGGGGATTATGCATGCAGATATAAAAATGAACAGTATAATTTATTATAAAGGCCGAATAAAATCATAAAGTGACAATCGTATAACTAAAGTAGAACATTAAACGTCAATCAATTTGTCAAGCAGGAAGTTCAAACACAACAGAACGCTCGGAGGCCCTCAGAACGTCGGTGCACAGGTTGGGTGACGCCTGATTTGAATTTGACATGGCCTGACCAAATCTTTTGAAATTCCCCTTTTCAGACTTGAATTTGGAAAACGACGTCGTAAAATTGGAATACTGCTCAGAAGAATGGGTAGGGTTTGCGTTAACCTGTGCGTAAGCTTCTGGAACTCTGCCAGTGTCCCTACCGTTTGCCGATCGTTCGCAAGTTTCGACTTGAATATCTGCTGTCAGATGAGACTGCTTTGCGCCAGACTTTGAAGGCTTGTTCGAGTGTTTATTCCGCTGCTTACCGTGGTGTTTGTGTTCTTTTTCCGGTTGTACGATGGTCGGGGCAACTTCAGAAATGGTGGCTTGTATGGTATAATTGGAATCGATTTTCGCACTCGCTAACGTGGATTTGTTTGCTAGCTGTCTGCCAGCAAAAAAAAATCGCAAAGTTGCCGGATCGACGCCCGGTAGACAGCGAACGAGAGAGCATTTCACGGAAGCGACCTGATCCGTGGAGTTGACCATGAGTCGATAATCATCCCCGTTTGTAAATCGAATTTTTATCGGAATCTCACGTCCGACTTCCTCTCGCTCTTTCTTCGGTTGATGCCTTTTGGAAATTACGTTAACGGGTGATGACTCTTCGTTCTTGCTTTGGGTTGAATCTTCATATCTTTCTTCATCTTTGCTGATTAAATTGACTGGTGCACTCAAAACGTAAACAGGAAGCTGGTAGTGACTTCCAAGTTCGTCGTAGCAATCCATCAATGTCCCTTAAAAAAAATAATATTTAATATATTCGAGTATGAACAATTTCAGTGCTACATAGAAAACAAATATTTTCAGAAACAATTTGTTTATACCATTTGGTAAAGATATGTTAGCACCATCTAGAATGACTTGTGCCATCTGATAATCTCCAACTTCTAATGCATTCACAGAAGCTCTCAGAGCATCCCAGATTTCTTTGCGCCCTTCAAAGGCTGGGGCTGTATCCCAAAATTCCTCTCTTTTAGCATTCAACTGGGATTCAGTTAAACGTATATTACTTTTCCATTTTGGCTTTCTGTGTTTCAAGGGTCTGTTATGGGTTGCTGTAAAATTGCAAAAAACACAAGTAAAAAAGTAGTCAATGAAATAGAAAACAGAATGGATGTCCTAGGACTAGGTCCTAGTCCTAGCCTGTCAGAAATGTGAAAGTAATACACCGTATCATTTATTAATAAAATAAACTTGTTTTTAAAAATTATCATTTCTCTCACTGAAGCTGCCGTCTTCTGAAGAATCACTGCCTCTATTGTTAGGCCTGTACATACCGATGCATCCTCCCATGGCACGTAAATATCTCAGCATTTCATTGGCATTGAAGCCACAGATTATGACAGTCACTTAATTAACAAAGATCTTTAAATTTCGCACAAATTGGCGGCATTCTTTGAATGAGCTAATCATTTCGCGATGGCCAAAAAATGCAACCGTAATGTAAAGCGAAATATTTACTTTCAAAAATAACAAAGTTCAAGGCCACACGTAGCCATTCTTTAAGCTTACTTTTGTCTTGTTGCGCTGAACTATTTAAATAAACAATTGCAAGATTCTATTTAATCAATAATTTTACAGCGTCTAGATTAGATGTTCTGATATTGACGATTTCAATTAGTGTATTATTTATGGCTTGTAAAACGTAGATAGGCTATAATGCTAAATAGTAAATAATTCACTTCGTATATAAGTTCACTTCCTCTGACTTATGCATAAAGTAGCTAAAGTCATGGTTGTCATTGAGTTCATTTTCCATTACCTACCCAATTCCTAGTCCACCGAATGTTGAAAATGTCGTCCAAACCTAAAGGTAGGTAACGACTTGTGAGAAGTTTCTATTTAATTTATTAGTCTTCTAAATTTTAAACTGTCTTTAACACACAAAAGATATAATCTGTTGTCATATCATCAACGAAAAACATTGATGTTATATCTACTATTATCTACGACAGATAGAGAGTTGTCCTCAGGTCGGGCAGTGACGTAGGACCTGGAGTGAACAACGGTACAGTTATCCCCGGGCGCGGGGTGGGGCGAAATATCAGTGACCAAAAAGTATGTTGTTATCAGAGGCGCAGCAAAAGAGCAGAAAAAAACGAGGAGGCAAAAGTAGGTTTTGCTACCTACGACTACCTCCCCCACTGGTCATCAGCTATTTTTTGGATGTAAAAGTGTATAATAATGTTTTGATTTTTTAAAGTACCTTTACCTATTTGAAATAAAAGTGTGTGTTGAAAAACTCTTTTTTTCCCTCCTACTTGTTTCTAGTCATATTTCATAAATAAAAAAATTGCAAATGTGCCTACTGAAATTGGTTCTAATATTCATAAAGATAATGAAAATATCTCTTTGTGTGAAGCTGTATGAACTGTCTATAAAAAAGATCAGGCAATCCTTGCTCAACTGCGTTTACTTACAGATTTCTTGTTTTTTCTCACCGAACACAAACACAAGTAAAAAAAATAAAATACTGTGAAAAATTATTAAATTTAATTTTTATTTACACATTGAAACGAGAACGGAAACTGTCTGACATATGAACAATTTCACTCGTAACGCTTAACACATTTTAAGTGGAGCTTAAAAAACATCCTAATAGATTTATTGTTCATGCAACTAGAAACTTTTTTAAATTAATTCATTAACAAATGATATTAGGCTTGTGAACACCCCGGTCTCAAAACTCAAATGCCTGTGTAAATTGCTTCCTGGCGTTCACTCGGTTGTGATTTAACGAATCGTGAACTACAGCAACGATGGTACTGCGAGGAAAGTAAACAAATTCGCCGATCCTTCGAGTCTTCATTAAGTAAGCAAACTTTTTATAAACTGACTCTTTTGAATTTTAGAAATGTGAGTTGATTTCGAGCCTTTAGCAAATGGGTAGAACAGTTTTTGGTTGATTTGTGAAACTTCTAAGTTTTTAAAACACCGGGGCATGCAATGCATACTTACTACGCTACACATCTACGTGTGTACGAATTGCGCTACTCTTCTTACTTACTTACTTTCGATAACTTAAAACGAGATACATGGGAGATCTGCTGCAAATTTCAGTATTTTCATTAGTTGAGGGTTTTAATAGTGTTTAAGACTGTTTTTGACAAAAAAACTATATATATATATATATATATATATATATATATATATATATATATATATATATATATATATATATATATATATATATATATATATATATATATATATATATATATATATATATATATATATATATATATATATATATATATATATATATATATATATATATATATATATATATATATATATATATATATATATATATATATATATATATATATATATATATATATATATATATATATATATATATATATATAATCACAATATCTCGTCTCTCGATAATAGTTCACTCGATTTATGTTCCAACTTTCGTTTTTAGATTTTTAGGGATGAGGCTTATAATCATTGTATTATAGTATAAAAAGTTGTTTGTGAAATTGTTTCGTTGTATCTCCGGTTAATGTTCAAAATCTATATTCATAAAAAACGAAAAATTTGTAATAATTACGCCACCAATCGAATTTCTCGAAACAATTGTTTACATTCCTCAACTTGAATGTGAAAGTGGACCATTTGATCAGTTTTAGACATTTTTGCAGTTACAGCATAAGCTTTCAAAGATATGTTTCAGCGAATAGTTTTAGTACTGCATTCCACCTTCATGGCTGTTAATTTGTAAATAAATATCGGGAAAGCTCGATGTGAACATGTAAATTAGTTTGCGTGAGGCAATAACTGGACTGGAGATAGTTTTCAATCATCTTCAACATGAGATTTGATTAATAACTATTATAGTTATTTGGTTACCTAACTGACTTGACACGTTAGTTGTGAGAGATATAAGTGTAACTGCCGACTAATATAGACATATTATCTATTTTTTGCAGCGAAATGTTTAGCGTCAAATTCTTATATATATATATATATATATATATATATATATATATATATATATATATATATATATATATATATATATATATATATATATATATATATATATATATATATATATATATATATATATGTGTGTGTGTGTATGTATGTATGTGTGCGTGTGTGTGTGTGTGTGTATAGCGGCAATATAGCCCTAACACTTATGTCAGAGCCGAATAAAAATCAAAATGTCTAAGAGTCTATAGTTAGGAATCTAACAATTTAATTTACAATTGAGTAACCGAGACATTTTTCTTCGTCAATAAAATTTTTCATATTCCTGTAGTTAGATTTGCACATTGAGTCTGGCTCTGACAAATGATC
>OZ022239.1:27644431-27699431 GCA_963978895.1 Erpobdella octoculata
AGACCATCTCAAAAAAGTTTGTTTTTTTAATTTTTTAAAAGAAAATCTCTGTACGACCACCCCACTCTCCCGGCAATAGATATTTTGGAAGCAAAAATGAGGTAGGTACGACAGCCAAGCAACAGTCATGTATAGCCTACCATTAAAGGTCACCACTAATGTTTATTTATTTATTTTAGAGGGTAAGGGCACTCACACCATAGTCCCGGCACTGCATATAAGTCTTTTTTCTATCTAAATCGAATCAGTGGGTAATACTAAAAGATTATCATCAATATGTGTCGTGAACCAGTAATTACATATACCTACTTAGATATCTTTGCGTAAAATGGGAAAAATTCCGAAGATTTCGGTGTTTCTTTGACTACCAAGTAGGTACTAGTTGTTATTAAATAATATAGATGTTTGTATAAATTTATTGAATTGGCGGTAAATATAGAAAGCACTGTTTCTAGATTCTAGAATTTTGTCGTTTAAAAACAAGCCATCGCCTTTTTGTAAATCGGAATAGCGCTTGCGTACTAGGTGTTTTTTAATAGCCCTATTAGGCAAGCCTAGGTTTTCCGTGATCCTCTGTCTATGGTCGATTTAATTAACGTACTAACTTGCGATTAAACCACAGAGATGATGTAGTCAAAATATAATAGTGTTGAAGTTAAATATTGGGTTTAGCCTGAGTTTGGTTGACTTTGTAGTCAGTTTGCTTTTCGTTAAGAAAGGTTGATCGAAACATCTGTTTTCAGGATCTTATCGTCGTGGTCTCATTTTGAGATCTCCCTGATCAGCAAAACGGTATAAAAATCTAACCCGTATATTTCTATTTAACTTTTTTGTTTTACTGCAGTTTAATTTGGCTTGTTTTTTATTTGTCTTTTTGTTACATTCGCCATATTTAAAAAAGTGTTTTATTTCATTATGTAGCTAGACTAGCTAGAGAATAGCTAGATCCAGGGACTAGCTTTGGTATGGTGATAGTAATAGATCAGTTTATCGCACTGAGTTAATTGGGCTGTAAAAAAGTTACACTTAATAAATAATATTGTTATCGATATAGATTTTAGAACAAGAATATTAAAAGTATTCTCAAGTAAGTTGGTAAAAAAATAATATTCATATCAGTTTTCAGAATTTATTTAAAAGTAATGATAAAGAGCTTTACAACCCAGTTGACTTAGTTATTCTGATAAACTGGTAAATTACAATTGCTATATCAAAGCTAGTCCCTGGATCTGGTTACTTACTGCAATGAAACATATCTTATGATTGAAGTAGTTCCTTGTGAGGATCTATTCTCAATAGCATCTTGAGTAAAAAGCGTGTCGGAATCTTGATTACAAAAATAGCGTTAATAAACTTTGAAAACTTGAAAATTGTTATTTATTTAAAAATTATAGTTTCTGAATTTTACTGCTTTAATACTTTTCTCCTCACAGATCTAATTGTTGTGTAAGGTTTTGAGTACATACTTTCGGGAATCCGCTTAGCTTATAAAAACTGGACGTGTTCTAACCAATAGTTATTAATTATTAAATTGTATAATTCTTATAAAAACATTTAGGCAGCTTATCTGGACAATTACAGCTAACCTTAAACAAATACTTTACAATGCAGTTTAATGCAATTTTGTGCAGGAAGACAGTGTTTTGAGCTAACCAAAACATTTGACAACCTTTTTTGTTATTACAGCTGTTTTAAATCAATATTTTTCTTGCATTGATTTATTTCTTGTCTTGCAAGGCTGATGCTTAGGGGTCATCCCCTCGATTTCACCCCACGAGTCAGATTAGATATTGGGTCAGTATCTCAATTTCATCCTGTGAGTCAGATCAGATATTGGGCCAACCCCTCAATTTCACCCCCTGAGTCAGATCAGATATTGGTACAAAGTACCTGACTCAGATGACAGCCAAAATGGATCCAAAAAGCCAATGCATTGTTTTGCACATCTATGCATTGTTTAGCTGATGAGCTATAATATATTGCACAAGGGAGTTTAAATATATTATGCTGAAAGCCAGGTGTTTCAAGCACTGAGCAAGCTGTGAATTTAAATAGTCTGCCTGCCTGGGTAGAGAGAACTTGATATTGTTGTCATACTACTGGGCTGCACTGTTAAGCAGCTGAGTTAGATGTTTTGCTGAGATATGCAGAGTAAATACTTTCTTGTTTGTTCTGATTTTGAATAATTTTTAAATTATGATAATGAGTTATTTACCAACATATGTTATTTTGTTCATTGTTTTCTTTTTTCAATGGAAATTTGATCACATGGTTGCTTCTTATGACAATGTTCAAATAAATAAATAATATATATATATTAATATTTTTTACATTAAATAAAATAATATAAAGTTATATTTGTTTTTTAATGGAATTTTAAAATGAATATTTATTCAAGTTATCAGTTAATTGACAATGATTTAATTTTTAATTGTTTTAATTCATGAATGTTGTAATTTTGATCATATTGAAATGATTGGAATCTTATAATTATCAAGAAGAAAAATTCTTTTTTTCAAATAGGTTTTGTAAAATGCACAAAATTCTTTTTTTACACACTTTTACTTAACTTGACTTCTCTGTCTGTCGTCAAATTTTGCAATGGATTTTAAACTAACTTCCTGATGAGCTAGAGACTTAAAAATTTAAACATACCTCCGAACTAATTAACAATGCATTCTATCAAATTTTGGAATCGATTGGACAAAATTTAATCAAATAATTATTTGTGATATTTTTGTCGAACTATTTATTGTCTATGTTAATATGCTCGTTGTTTATGGAACACACACGCACGTACGCAAAAATATAAAAGTGTGTTTTTAAAAAAACTTTGTTTTTGCTTCACTTGTTTTAAATGTCAGTTTCAGATGAGTACAATTATTTCCATCTTGCAGTTTCATTTTCATCACAAAGTTTGAGCTGACATTCGCTACTGTCACTTCTGACACATGAAAGTTATATATATATGTCAGTACAGCATCTAGTTAAAAATGCTTTCAGTCTAGTTAAATTTAATTTGATATCAGTTTTTATTGTTGTTGTGCAAATGTTGTTGGGAGAAGCTGATTATACAATTTAAAGGTAATTGTTTAAGTTTTAGGTATAAGAAGACAGAGTACATTTTTATAGAAAAAGTTTTAGGTATAAGAAAATAGAATACATTTTTATAGAAAATTTTTTTATTAGATTTATCCAAATTTAAAATCAGGAATAAAAAAAAAAGAAGTAAAATTTATTATATCTTACAAAAACTGTCTGACATCCAAGTTAGAGAAATTTTAGAGAAATTTTCTCTTGAACCCTTTCCTAATCATGTTTGACCTGCCTTTTTATAGAGCATTCTTTGCTGGTATCCACACTTGCATTGAATATATTTATAAATCTTACAATTTTTTTCCAGATCATGTTGGGAACGGACAGACGCAATCTGAAGGAGCAGCAGTCGTGCGAAAGGAAAAGACGTGCACAAGCATTGCGGAACAAGTACAAGGACTTGTGTCATCTTTCCAGCTCCAGAATAACAAAAGTAAAAATTCAGTTCTGTTTTTATTTTACTTATTAAAGGTTAAAACTAGAATAAACTTTTTTATTATCTCGTCACAACGTGTGCTGTCTCGTACCTGTGCAGGCTGAATCAAAAGACAACATAAAAAAGATGCTCGACAGTGTCTTTGGTAACCAGAAGGAAAATCTTGCAACGACAGACCGGAGGTACCTCATATCCAATCATGACTTCAGGGACTCTTTCTCATCAAATCCTGCAACTCCGCAAGCTTCTTCGCTTGCCAATCACATTGCCAACAATCCAGATCAAGTCACACAACAGCAACAGCAGCAAAAAGAACGAAACTTTATAAATAGTCATAAAACCGTTCAGAAAGTACCTACGAACGAAAGTCAGACTGGAACCGGTAAAAACTCTCTCTTCGGCCACGAGACCAGACCTGTGCCGCACTGCGGTGTCTCTCAGACCATTCCCGTCAAAGATCCTGATTGCCAAAATAAGTGCGGTGAACAAAAGACGACCAATAGTCTTCTAGACTGCTCACAGCATGAATTTCTAGATCGCTCATTTGACTTCACATCTGTCCACACTGTAGTCGCTAAATTAGATAAACTCCTCAAAGTGGGTTTTTAGGCTTTTTGTTTGTTTCTATTTTTATAAAGCTTATTCATTTATTTATATTTATATTTAATTTTATTGTATTTTATATTATAACAATTTTTGAATATATATGCTACCTGTACATAGCTTTATATTATTTTATGACTTTGTTTAATAGTTCATTTTAATTTGTTTATTTTTGTGTTCCGGTCGGAAATTTGTTTAAACGTTCTATTTTAGGCTTTTTTATTTTTGTATGGTAATAAATAAAATTTGAAAGTTCAAATTTTAATCTACAAAATCAGGAGATCAGCATTCCTCCCTTGTTGACGCGAATAAACGACGTAGCTTTAAATGAAAAAGCGCCGGACGCGTTAGCAACCGCCTCTCAACAATTCCTGCAGAAAGACAACGAACTTCCTAAAGCTTCGGTCGGGAAAGTTTCCGTTAAAGAAGTCGAAGAACAGAGTTTCGATCGAGCTACAACCCTCGGTCAGAGCAATTCGTTAGGAGCAGGTACCAGAAAGTCTCAGAGAAATAATAATTCGAAGCAAGAAAGAAACTGGCTGGAGAGCATCGGAAAGCAGATGTCCCCGACCGCTCCGCTGAAGGTGAAGAGATCTCAGCTGTCGACATCCGTATCCCTGGAGGAGGGGGAGATCCGGGAGGAGGGATCGAAGAAATCCGCCGGGCAGATTCAGAAGCGCAACAAGACGAAAAACGACGTCGATGAAGAGTACGAAGCAGCCTTCCAGCTTGCGAATTCTGAAAAGGTGAAATTTTGTGTTTTGTTTTGATTGGATGGAATTTCATTTGGCAGGCTGTTTGGGGGAGAAAGCTCGTATCAAGGGGAGAAGTCCAACTTTAGCTCAACTTAGAAAGGCCTTTTTGTTAAAATCAAATTCCAATGGCGATGATTATGATAGTTATGTCGTCGTGGTCTTTGAATATGTCTGCTGTTTAAGAACTATTATCATTAGTTGAAATGAGTTTTAATTTTATTAAGAAGATGCATGTTTCTACGATGAATGTGTGTATGTGCACAAATGCAAGCACCGACTAGGTAGTTGTGGCAATTATCTTAGGAAGAGATGGTGGGGGTGGCCTTTTTCTCTAGCACTCTCTATAAGTCTTCATCGGTTGTAATTGTGCTGTTAATAGGCGTTCAATGCCAAAATTACCTACTGATGGTTAGCTAGTATGTTGTGATTTCCTTTAGTTACTAGATTGTAATTGTAATTAAATTAACGTTATTTGATTGAGACCTTGTAGGGCAGCAGTGTGTTATTTGAATAACAATAATGTAGTGTAATTATTAAATTAAATATGATGTAACGTAATGTAATTTAATTATTTAATAGTAAATCTTTGCTAAACTCTGGGATTGAATGACTAAGTTATTTTCTAAGTTTTTTTGCTGATACTTTGTTTTTACACACTTTTACTTAACTTGACTTCTCTGTCTGTCCGTCGCCAAATTTTGCAATCGATTTTAAACTAACTTCCCGGTGAGCTAAAAATTTAAACATACCTCCGAATTGATTAACAATGCATTCTATCAAATTTTGGGATCGAGTGGACAAAATTTAATTAAATAATTATTTGTGATATTTTAGTCGAACTATTTATTATCTATGCTAATATGCTCGTTGTTTATGTAACATATATAATTTTCGGATCGATTATACTACATCAACGTCCAGAAGATGTCAAATGATTAATTGAATAGTGTAAAAATATAAAAGTGTGTTTTTAAAAAAAAACTTTGTTTTTTCCTTTACTTGTTAAATAATTTTTTTAAATTCGAATTAGTTTTATATAATGTTGTTTTGAAATTTGTTCTTACCTGTTACTTAAAGTAATGCTGTCTGCTCCTGCAATCGACTTAGACTTTGATCTCTTCTTGTGCCAGTTGTTTCCTTGCTCACTAGCTGCATGGAATAAGACTTGCCCAATTTCTTATTCAGGACACATTTGTGTTTGGTGTGATCTAATACGCATGAGCTGTTACTGACTCAGCCAAGGCAGTTGTCCCCTAATATCATGACCCTCTTTTTTATAAACTGTTAATTTGTTTAGTTTTCTTAATGCTGTTATATTTTCTTTTTAAATTTGGTATGAAAATAAATAAATACTTAAATGCCTGTATCAATTTTTTCCCTTTCGTAGTTTTACACCACTCTTGGCATTCCGAAAGAAACGGCAGATTGTTTTACTCTGGAAGAAAAAATGAGAAAAGCCAAAGTTCTCGTGAACGTGTTCGGCGGGCAAATATCCGACATAGATGACGAAGACGAGGAAGATGACGACAAAGACGATAACATCGACGGAGAAATAAAAACCGAGACGTGTCCGGAAGAAACAGGAGACAAGAATTCCATCGACCTAGAAGACGGGGAGATCCAAGAAGGAGGACACAACAGCAGTTATTCCCTATCCGATTCTTCCGCTTCTCCGTCCGACTCGTCCGATTCCGAACCGCCGACGTCTCCAGTGTGTAAAGATTTGTCCGAGTCCCTTGCGGACAACAATGTAAGCATTTGTTACGGCCGTGTTGTTGTTTTGAAAATATTATGACCTACGAGAAGATCAGCCCATCATCGTATATGACGTGTGATAGATTCGTCATTTAAGCATGGCAAGCTTCTGTCGTTTTAAGCTTTTAAAAATAGGATTGAATGATATATAATATATTATTTAAAAGTCTCAAATTAAACTACAAAGACTACATGTTTGTAGAGGCATCAGACGTGTGCTGCGATTGAACCGGTGACAGCTAGGTCACGGGACCGGCACATTTGCCGCGAGGCTAAAAATGCATCTGAATTATTTGTTGTTTATAAAATAGATGTTTGATATTTTAGTTTGGTTATTGTTTTCCTCCAGGAACAGAGTCAAAGAAACTGGAGTTTAAGC
This sequence comes from Erpobdella octoculata, assembly GCA_963978895.1. NCBI lineage: Eukaryota > Metazoa > Annelida > Clitellata > Hirudinida > Erpobdellidae > Erpobdella > Erpobdella octoculata. The sequence goes on from OZ022239.1 coordinate 27,651,456, forward strand.
TGCATTGTGGAAGACATGAAAAAGGAATTCGTCAACAACCCGACAAAACCGTCCCCGGCTCGGTCAGCTTTCACCCCCAGGGGTAGATCATCTGGCCAGCCTGTGTTTAAACCTGCTGCAACTCAACCGCCAGCCCTTCCGATTAAAGTCGAAAAAGCTTCGCCTCTCCCTCTTGAGAAGAAGTCATCTCAGCGAGACTCATCCACAAGGCCCGTGTCGCGAAACGAAATCAATAACGCTTCGTCAGAAGAGAGTAAAGCTTTCAAGGAAGGTAACTCTGAAAAACAGTTTGAATCTTCTAACGTACTTCTCAGCAAGTCAAAACCAATCGGCCATTCTAAAAGCTCGTCTAAAGATTCGTTAGAGGCCAAAGAAAATAAAGTAAAAAGTGTGGCGTTAACCGGTGGTGCTACTACGAAGCAGATCGATGAATCGAGAAAAAAGTTAGACATTAAAGCTACAGAGAATGCTGTCAAACTACCAGATGAGAGTAAAAAAGGAGAAGGAAAGAAGAGCGGAAAGAAATCTGTTGAGGCGAAAATTCCGGAGGCGGTCGAAGGTCTAAGCGGTTCCAGTTTCGCATCGGCCATGAATTCGCTCCCGACGAAGAGTGGAAGCAAGAGGAGATCGTCTCAACAGATCGGAAAGAATCCTAACCCGAAAGAAGTCGTTGTTCCAGAGAAGAAAGAAAGTTTAATAAAAATGGAAGCGAAAGAGGATGCGAAAAAGAAGAGAAAGCTGGAAGAGTTGAACGAATCGAACGATAAGACGGAATCGGAGAGGAACGTTAAGAAATGTAAAACGGAAGTACAAGGCATCATATTGAAGTTCGATAAAGAAAAAATAGCCAGGCTCGAAAAACTGGAGCAGAGTCTTAAGAGGAAGTTGGAAGAAGATGAAGAAAGTTCGACCGTTGAAGCCAAGAAAGCAAAAATCAGTCGCGTCGAAACTCCGGTGAAAAGCAAGCTCGGGTCTCGTGCCGATAAGGAATTGAAAAGAAAAAGTAACGAAAGTACGGAGACTCAAGGAGATGTGGAGAAACTGAAGAAAAAGAACAAGAAAGTTACTAACAATGATATCGATAAGAAATCTACGATTTCAGGTTCGAGCAAATCTGATGTCTCGAAATCATCGCTAGATGCTGACAGTGCCATGAAAGAAAAGATTCATAATGATCTTTTCCAGAAAAATCATAAAGTCTCGGATAATAAACCGGCAGCTTCAAAGACAAAATCCATCAGTAATTCTATTAAGAAAGTTGATGCTTCATTGGATGATTCTTTAAGCGGTTTTCCCAAACCGTCTAATGACGTTAAGTCAAAACCAGCCAATAATAATAATTCCGTTAGAAAAGTTGATGCTTCACTGGACGATTCTTTAAGTGGTTTTCCCAAACTGTCTACTGACGTTAAGGCAAAACCCACCAATAACAATAATAATAATAATGCTGTTAAGAAAGTCGACAACCAATCAGACGATTCACTGAGCGGTTTCCCGAAACTTTCAACTGCTGTCAAAATGAAATCGAGTAATAATTCGGTCAAGAAGGTCGATCCTCCTCCATCCGATGATTCCTCCTCTGTCGGTTTTACGAAAACTTCGACTGTCGCGAAGACGAAATCGAACGGTGGTAGTTCTGCTAAGAAAGTCAACGCTTCATCTAAAGATTCCTCGAGCAGTTCTCTAAAACCATCCACTGATGTGCCTAACAACAGCTTCCTTGGTACGAGCACGAGTACCATCGTAGACAATTCAGCATCGCAGAAGGACGGCAGGCAGAGGCCAGCCGGTGAAACCCAGAAGAAGTCCGATCAGGACAAGAAAGCTAAATCGTCGGATACTCCCCAGCAGCAGGCAACTTTAAACAAATCTAAAACGCACAGAACCCCTAGAAATGAACTGTCCAGCGATCGTACCGAACCTGCGACAGTTCAGAGTAAAAGTAAGAAGAATGCAGAAGATACGACGACTCCAGGTGGCAGTCGAGACGGATCGTCAAAATCCTCGCACCTGTAATTGTTGTATTTTTTCCAGGGGGAGGAATGCCCGGGGGCACGGGTCGATGAACGACTGACTTTCATATTTTCGTCTAATTCGCTTTTTTGCAGGAATGCACTCTGCGAGAGACTTGCCAATCCGGAGGTTGTGAAGAACAGGTCGGAGAGTCTGTGCAGCGATAGTATTTCCTCCGTAATCGTAGTTCACTTGATGGTAAATGCTGACCTTCTCGCCAGGTACGTCAGGGAAGCGGAAACCCGGCCGGAGGCCTTCGACATTAAAGGCCTTAAGAAAACTATCAGGTGAGATTTATTTATATTTTCCTTCTTTTAATTAAATAATTTTTCAACTTTTACGATGAGAAATGTATATTTTTTTCCTAATTCAAACTTCAGTTCGTTGGAGTTTTTAACGAAAGAAGTTACGGACGAAGTGGACAAGGAGAAACTCCATTACATGCTGTGGTCGCTGGAAGCCATGGTTTACTATCACTACCATAAATTACTGAAATCTCAGAAAGATGTCAACTACCTAAACGCTACAATAGAGAGACTCCAAGAGCAAATCATGGGACACAATTCTCCTAAAGCTTCACCCGACTCCAGTTCTGTCAGTATTTTTTTAAAGTTTTAAAGTTTATTTTTTTAATCGTGTTTCTATTAAATTTCTTTTTAAATGATTTTATTTAACTTCATTCGTCTCTCTGTTTGTTTGTCTGTTGTGATCAAATTTTAGAAACAAAAATTCACCCACTTTTCGACCACCTAGAGCTCTAAAACTTTCAGGAAAGCTTTATTCTGGATGACAATACTTGAATTGAATGTTTCCGACATGAATTAGGCCTTAAATCAATTAAAATTAATCAAATTTATGTATAAGTCGCCAGAGGTCCAAAAATAATTAAACAGTACGGATGTTTATTTATAAGTTGCCAGAGGTCCAAAATAATTAACGGTTGTTTTAGATTCAAAAATTTTAATTTGTTGACTCAGATAAAAAGGCAAATAAAAGCATTTTTTTTAAATTTATTTTTTATCTTTACTTGTTTATTTTTATTTCATTTTTCTAGGCATCGTGTTTGAAAGAGTTTCAAAATCTACTAAAATCCGGAGCTGTGAGCGAAGGTCGTTCGGGCAAGGTCGTCGACAAGACCAAACCGGACAAAACTTCGAGCGACGACCTGACCTACATCTTCAGCTTCTCCCACATCGCAGTCGAACTTGCGGAAAAGCTCAGCGAGTTGGAGACCAGGCCATGTGAGTAAACGTTTGAACAAAAATTAATTAATTGCAACCCGACGAGCAGATTATTACTCATATCAATCATCGTTAGCCGTCGTTGTAGTGATTAGTTGCGTGACCGAAAGTAGAGTTTTAACAACTATATTTTTTCCGTTTTTTCTAGCCTGCTGTTCGGTTTGGAAGCAGTTTGGAAAGTTTAACATCTCGATGAATATTCAAGAGTGGATAAAATGGTTAAACAGCATCAGCCAGCCTTTCAGGTCGACCGGTACGGATTCCCTACCTCTGTTGTAGTCCGATGCAGTCAGTCAGTCCTAGCCCTTCTCCGCTGCCAGTTTTCTTTAAAAAAAAAATTTTGTAGTCAACATCTAATCCACGACCACCTCCCAAGACTTACCTGCAAATTTCAAGGTTCAATTGTGAACCTACAATTTCACGCATCACGAAGAGCTAAAGAAACAACAAGACTAGTCAGTCACTTATAGATGAATGTAATGAATGGGGAGAGTGGCAGAAGCAGATGTAGAGGGGTCAACGACCAGGCAAGAATGAAAGTTTAAAATTTTGAATTCATTTGTTCGTTCGCATACTTACTTCTTCTTGGCTCTGGATCATCCACTTGAACATCTTTAACCGTAAAAAAAAACTGGAGTGATGGTTTGAATGTTTCCATGGTAACTGTTGTCACGTGTGGTGTATGTGTGTGAACAGGATCGAGGGTACGAGAATCGCATGACACATAACAAAACTGCTCAACATACACGCACATGCAGACATACATACATACACGTTCTCCTATATGATTATTGATTTGTATCATCCGATACGTTGTTCCGATTGCAATATCTTCTGCAATGGCGATAATGAATCGTCACTCTTTTAGTAGCCTTTTAGCTCATTCGTTCTGAACTCTGAAAAGGTTGTGCAAGTGCAAAGTTCAAATGAGGCAACGGTTATGATGATGATGTTGTTGATGATGATGATGGTCGTGTCTGAGAGTTGAAAGCACATCTGCAAATTGTTCGTGTTATTGTCTTTACCGGATGGTTATTTAAGTTTTAAACGTTTCTTTTTCTTGGTTATAAGGGACACTTCTTCTTTTGATCGATGACTCTTTATTTATTTATTACGGATTGTACGATAGATAAAAAATCTCGGCTTGCATGGTTTGTCGTTGTTTGTGTGCGTGTGTATGACGTAAGTGAGTCTGTCTCTCTCATGTGTTGTTCCTTGTGTGAGCAGTCCCTCACGTCGGTTTATCGTTTGCTAGTATTCCTGGTGTACGCTTGTTTCAGTCATTCATTCGATGCAACGAAAAACGCATCAATCCAATTCGTTTTTTTTTTGTGTTTCAACCGTTGCATATGTAAAACAAAACTTGCAGTCTGAATTCTTAATATGCAGTAACTATTTTCTAATGATTTCAATCATGCATTAATATTCGGTTTCTATTTTCGTGTTTGTTCAAACACTGTTTATTATTTCTTGGTGATTATTTTTATTATTATTAACATTATGCCTGCCTCTCTTTCACACAGTTTATTTGACCTGATTGATTTTTAATTGTTTCTGTCCACACTGGTAAAGTTGAGATGTCCTAACATTCCCAGACGATCCTGGCCATCTATCCGAGAGGCGCAGTTGATTTGCACGGGCACCGATGCACGAGTTTTATTCATCTTTTTTTTTGTTGCAGTGGACAAGTGTGGTGCTTTGTAACTATTTTTCTATCTGACAAATTTGCACAACAGTTTGTTTTTGTGTGTGAGAGCGTATGTGCGTGAGTCTGTCTGTGAGTGTGGTTAATTATTTAATATTTACTTGTTTGCTTTGATAAAATTGTGGAGATTTTGTGTTCTCGATGATTCTGTATAAAACATATATAATTCGTATATTCTTTGATTTGTCTTTGGAAATTTTTTTATTTAGTCATCATGTTTTTCCTTCTTCGTTTATAACGGTTTTTATCATTTTTGTCATCGCAATGAGTTATTATAATATATGTTAATTACTTGATTGATTATTTGATCGATTATGTACGTCTGCTCGCTTTCGGCTGAGTTTTGCCGACCTGGGACGCGTCTCGTTGCAAGCAGCTTCCTCCTCTACTACTGAAGTGCTGAGGGATCTCAACAAAAACAATAATCACGTTGCGATGCTTTTGAACTTAAAATTCGTGGACTTCCCCCGTCGAATTTCCCGACGCGAGTCATAATTTTTGGGGGTCGTCGGTCCCGAGGACCGTCGTTTTGTTGTTGCTGTTGTTGATGGATTACTTGAATGATTGGTTGGAAATTTGTATTTAATTCTTTCTTCATTTAAAAATGACAGATCTCTCTCTCTCTCTCTTATTTTCTCAAGCTGAAGATCTAATGATGAACTGAAAAATTGATTATTTTTATAAGAATAAAAATTCTTTTTTTAACTTTCAACTATCTGAAAGATAACAATTATGATAGTATTTTTGATCCTGTTTTGTTTACTTCTGTAACTCTATCTATCTATCTCTCTTTCTCTTCCATTGGTTGCATGTTTTTTTTCTTTCTTTTTATTTAGTTTTCTGTAATGCAAATATTTTTTTTCAAAAACCTTTCGCTTGAGTTCTCCGTTTGAACATCCTTATATAGATATAAGTTTCCTATTGTTGTTGTTTCCATCCTTCTTTCTTTCTTTCCTTGTATTTCATGCTTGCAGTTTGCCAGTGTACAAATGAATGAACGATTCCAATGTTGGATTTCAGTCAGTGCAAATTCCCGCTCTCACCAACGTCGCTGCATTGGATCCGACACGAGGATCGGTTATTTTATTTTCTTTCCGCCAGTTTTTCTTCATCGAGGGGATCGACCTGCGTCGTGTTTCTCCGCTGCGATGCGGGTTGTATGAATAAAACAGTCACGTGCAATCCTTTTATTTCTCTTTCTCATCATGGCCACTGATACATAATAATAGTAATAATAAGATGATTATGATCATGAGAGGGTGTCACTCTTATTTTTTTATGCTCAAAAATACTTCTGCATCATTGGAGGAAGCTCGCCAGTGGGTATTCGTCCAGATCAGCTGAAAAACTCCACCCATCCTGAGTCATTTCCACCATCCTGCTGAGCAATACCTCTCTATTCGATTGTATTTGATATTATCCTTTTCCACAAACTTTACAAATTGTTCCCTCTGTCAAAGCAAGTGATTTCTTTTCTTCTTTTCAAGTTATATTTAATTCAAATAAAATCTACTGTCTTTCTCACTCCACCCCCTTTCTTGAGATATCAAACTATTAAGCTCCTACGAATGCGCTAGTACAAACTGCAAAAATTTATGATCAAATGTTCCATTCTAGCTACCTTTATTCAAAGCATTTTAAATTCATTGTAAACTGTTTTACTTGGTGACTGATTCGCAGTTTTACTATTCCTGCGATTCTAAGCGCATCATATATATATAGTTAATTTTAAAAGCAGATATTTTTGTATTCGAAGAATGTTGATTCAAATTATTTCACATGGAAATCTCGTCTGCACAAATGATATTACCGTCCCCGGCAAATAAAAAAAAAGTGAGGATTCTTTGATGGTCCTACTACATACACACTGCAGGAATTCACTGGATTCGTTGTTTCTTGTTATCATCGTATGAAATTGTCTCGAAAACTTTTCAACAAAATAATCCGCATTCACTTGATTTTACATTCCACACGTCTCCCGATTTGTCCTCATTCTACAGTCGATTTACAAACTTCCATCCGATCTATATTTATTCCACGGCCCATATCAACGGGTTATCGAGATGGTCTCACCATATATTTAATATCTATAAACAATCTTTAAAACATCAAACTTTTTCTTTCTCTTCTTTTGTTAATCCATGATGCATTCTCCCTTGTAACTGTAGCCATATTATTTCTTTGTTTTTCCATCGAGATGCAGTGATTTTTGGAAAAATATTAACACTATTATTAGTCAATCTCTGCACATGTCCTTGCATGTATTTATGTTTTTTGTTGTGTATATATATATATATATATATATATATATATATATATATATATATATATATATTTGACTACCATTTATGACTATCAAGTGCTCAGATCAGAAGTTTTGTATTTTTATTCGGTTGTCTGCCAAATATTTTGAACGATAATGCATTTTTCATCAGAGCCGTGTTTGGTGTTTCGAGCTTATATGCATCGATGAGGAGGTGCGTCAATCAGTTGCGTTCATCTTTTATTACTCCTGTTTTTTTAGTACGTTTTTTGCGCTGTTCAACCGACCGAGTAGATACGTCTGTTTTTTAAGGGTTTTCGTTTTTTTCCCTCGTCCCCCCTCAATCGTGTACAGAAACAGATTTTGAAATTATCCCATTGATAAAATTTTTTCAGAAGTTAGTCCTTGTTGAAATGTGCCCTTAAAAGTCAGATTATTATTATTTATCCACTTATCCAAACGAAGTGCTCATTTGATGTGTACATAGGCAACCGTTTGATGATTATAATTTTCATTACCACACGAATGTTAATGGTCATCTGCATTTTACCTAGCGTGATCGTTCGTTGCAACAAAAAGTTATCGTTACTATTATTATCATTATTATTTAAATTAAACTTAAAATTTATCCTGTTTTCATGCATGTAAATATAAGTTCATTCATTTGATAATGATGTTTTTGATTACTTGTTGTAAAAGTCGTGATGATGAATAGGAGGGGGTCGGCTGGCCGCGATGCGTCTCAAAGCTGACGGGGTCACATTTTCCAATGTGCCGATGCAGTTAGATGGAGTGAACATTATTTGAATTTCGTAAGAGATGGTTGATCAATCTCTTGAGATATAAGTAAGTTAGCATACAAAGGAAAAGGATAATTGTGTTATTGCAAAAGTCAGTGATAGCGCCGTGGTGTCATGGCGTTTCGGCTCGTGAGCGTAGTTAAATTTGAATTGTTTTATTGTTTCACGTGGAAACTGTGAGTTTTTTTTCTTTTCTTCTGTATTCCCTTTTTCTAAACCTTTCTTTCTCTAATAATGTACTCTAGGGATTTCTTATTAAGCCTCTCTCAATCTTCTACTCTGCCCACTCGCACTGTTCGCCGTAAGATTTATTACGTCGCTGAAGTTAGCAACAGTAGCTAACTTTGCCTGCATTATATAGGGAAATTTCAAAGTCGAGGCATTTTATTTTTTTTAATATATTTTAATAGGAAATTAAAAAACAAAATGATCTGTACTATTTTCAACTAAATGCCTCAATTATTAACAGAGTTATATGGTAAAAACTATTGCGATTAAATCGATCGCGGTCTTTATTTACAATAGGCTACTCAAAATCTGTTGCTAACTCTTCACGCATTTTATATAGAAAATTCAAAGTCGAGGCATTTTAATAAAATTTACTTATTTTAATAGAAAATTCAAAAACAAATCAATCTCTTCAAGTCTCATCAAATTATCTAAAAAATTAACAGAGTAATTCAGTAAAAAGTGATTAAAAATTAAATCTGTCCAAGCCTCATCAAGATATCATAAGCACTTATTTCTGTAGACCCGTTTCTGAAAAGAAAAGTGACGGAAGTCTTTTAGATGAGAAAAAAATATGAGTACAATTTTTTTAATAAATATTACCATTTTTAGTTTAGCAGCAAAGTAACTTACATCAGGACGGCGCACCATCATTAGATTGGTTAAGGAACGCTGAGCACAGCTCACACGTAAATCTCCTGGTGGATCCATCTTTTACAGAGACCACACTGCACCCAGTCGGAAGTTCGATTCCTTGTACAGTAGGCGCAGTAATCGTCCATTGGATCGGAAGCAATCAAAATGGATTTGGCATAATGCAACCTCAAACTGTCCGGATTCAGCAAAAATCCCACAATTATAACTGTCTTTTTGACGTGGAGTTAGTGGGGCATCAACAAAATTAAGTCCAGACTTTTTAATTTTAGTACCTGGCTTGTAGTTTTTATTATATTTACTTAAGAATCTGAAAAATTTGGCTTGGACAGATTGATTTGTTTTTGAAATATCTATTAAAATATGTAAATTTTATTAAAATGCCTCGACTTTGAATTTTCTATATAAAATGCGTGAAGAGTTAGCAACAGATTTTATCGAACAGTTTTTACTGAATTACTCTGCTAATTTTTTCGATATTTTGATGAGACTTGGACAGATTGATTTGTTTTTTAAATATCTATTAAAATATGTAAATTTTATTAAAATGCCTCGACTTTGAATTTTCTATATAAAACGCGTGAAGAGTTAGCAACAGATTTTGAGTAGCCTATTGTAAATAAAGACCGCGATCGATTTAATCGCAATAGTTTTTACCATATAACTCTGTTAATAATTGAGGCATTTAGTTGAAAATAGTACAGATCATTTTGTTTTTTAATTTCCTATTAAAATATATTTAAAAAAATAAAATGCCTCGACTTTGAAATTTCCTTATATAATGCAGGCAAAGTTAGCTACTGTTGCTAACTTCAGCGACGTAGATTTATTATCTGGATATCCTTAACCTAAATTATATTAGGAAATTTAAACGTATTGCTAAGTGCAACTCTTCTTTCTCTGATCTCTCTATATCAAATCCTCTTCTTAAAATAAACAATCCTAAAACTAATAATAGTCATAATAATAATAATAATAATAATAATAATCCTAGTTCTAGCCTTAATATAGCCACCCTTAATATTCGTTCTCTAAATAATAAATCACTCTTTATCTCTGAGCTAGCCCTGTCTAACTATCTTGATCTCTTTCTCCTGACTGAGACCTGGCATGAATCTGCATCTTCTCCTTCTCTCCTTGCTTCTGTTTCTACTGGCTTCTCTTTTGTTGAGCAGACTAGGCCTCCTACTAATCCTTTTTCTGCTCAACATTCTTCCTATGGTGGCATATGCCTTATCTTCAAGTCTTCCTATTCTGTCTCTCTCAATTCTTCTACTAAATTCTCATCTTTTGAATGCCTCTTTACTTCTGTTAAAATTAATTCTTTTAAGTTCAATTTAATAGGTATCTATAGGCCTCCTAAATGCTCTAAACCACAATTTCTGGAGGATTTCTACAACCTTTCTGAATCTCTCTTCTCTCTATCTACTCCTTCTTTTATCATTGGGGATTTTAATATTCCTATTAATAAAACTAAGGACTCTTTTGTTTCTCAATTTCTTGAAATCTTATCTACTTTTAACTTCTTTCAGCATTGTGACTTTCCGACTCATAATCGGGGCAACACATTGGATCTTATTATTTCTCCTCTTTTCTCTAATATAAGCAATCTTTCACCTGTTAATCTTCACTTTACTGATCACTACTTTATTTCTTTCACCTTACCTCTATCTCAACCTTTAATTAATCTTACTTCAGTCACTAAAAGGTGTTGGTCTAGGTTTGATAATATTCAATTTTCAAATTTATTTCTCACCTCTGGGTTTTCTTCTTCTTCTTTCACTGATGTTGATTCCTTTATGGACAATCTCAATCTGACGATTTCATCCATACTGGATACTTTGGTTCCTTTCGAGACGTTTAAGTTTCGACTCTTTTCTAAAAAAGCTCCTTGGTTTGATCGTGATTGTGTTCTCTTGAAGCAATCTGCACGTAAAGCCGAGCGAGCTTATCGTTCTAAATTGTCTAAGGGTTCTTGGTATGAGTGGCAATACCATCTCAAACAATACCATAACCTCATCTTTACTAAGCATTCTTCCTTTTTGAGAAAATCTATTGTTCTTGCTTCTAGCTCGAGGAATAGGTGGTCCTCTCTTTCTAAACTCCTTAATAAAAAATCTCCTCCTCCTTCTTTTTCTCCTGATGACTATCATAATTTTCATACCACGAAAATTGAAAGCATCAGATCTTCTAACAATAGTAAAACCCCTATTTTTTCTAAATTCTCTACTGAAACTTTTACTTTTTTCTCTCCTATTACACTTGACTATCTTACTAAACTTATTAACTCTATGTCTTCTTCTACTTGCTCTTTGGATCTCATTCCTACTACTATCTTTAAAGAGCTTTCTTCTGTTCTTTATCCAATTTTACTTGATTTAATTAATCTCTCTTTATCTACATCTGTGTTTCCCTCTGTTCTTAAGTCCTCTTTTATTATCCCTACTATTAAAAATGCCTCTCTTGATCCTTCTTCTCTATCTAGCTATAGGCCTGTCTCTAACCTATCCTTTATCTCTAAAATTATGGAAAGAGTTGTGTATGAGCAAATAAGTGCTTATCTAACTGCTTTCTCACTTCCCTCTTCTCAATCTGGCTTCAGACCTGGCCACTCTACTGAAACTGCTCTACTTAAGCTTCATAATGACCTTATTGTTTCTTCTGACTCTGGCCTCTCTACCCTTCTTCTTTGTCTTGATTATTCATCTGCATTTGATACAGTTGATCACTCACTGTTGTTGGATGTACTTGATAAATCTTTTAATATAACTAGCGATGCTCTCCGGTGGATTAAATCTTATCTATCTGGTAGATATTCCTATGTTTCTATTGAATCTTCTAAATCTACTCCTGTAACTCTGAGCTACGGTGTCCCTCAAGGGTCTATTCTTGGTCCTTTACTGTTTATTCTCTATACTTCTGAACTTCCTCATATTATATCTTCTCACTCTCTCAATAGCCAAATGTATGCCGATGACTCTTATGTCTATTCTACTTTCTCTAACTCTTCTCTTGAGTCTGTTCTTAACAAAATAGCTGCCTGCCTTCAATCTATTATATCCTGGAGTTCTTCTATGTGTCTTAAACTTAATCCTGACAAGTTTGAACTAATCTATTTCAACAAGTCCTCTAAATCCCTAAATCTTCTTCCTTTGGTTTTGCCACCACCATCTTCTCTTTCCATTTCTCCTTCTCCCTTGATTCGTAGCTTAGGTTTTCTCTTTGACTCTAACTTGTCGCTAACCCCCCAAATTACTTCTGTTACTAAATCCTGCTACTTTCATCTTCGCCGTATTAAGCAGCTTCGTCCACTTCTGGATGATCCTTCGCTGCAACTTCTAGTCTCTTCTCTTGTCCTGTCTCGAATTGACTACTGCAATTCTCTATACTATGGTCTTCCTGACACTACCCTCTATCCTCTCTCTAAAGCCTTCAACTCGGCTGCTCGCTTAGTTTCTCGCACCTCCTACTCCTCTCACATCTCTCCATCTCTTGTTCTTCTCCATTGGCTTCCTCTCAGATATAGGGTGATTTTTAAAATCTGTTTAATAATGTACAAAATAAAAAATTGCCTTTCTCCTCTCTACTTAACTAATTTAATACATATCCCTCCTAAGTCTGGTCTTCGTTCTTCTTCTCGTAATCACTCTCGCATCTTCACTATTAAGCATTCTTTTGCTAAACGCTCTTTCTCCTACTCTGGTCCCTATCTCTGGAACTCTCTTCCTTCTTCTCTTACTAACTCTACTTCTCTCACAGTTTTCCGTCGTGGACTTAAAACATATCTGTTTACTAAGTTCACGACCGAGCGCTATTGAACACTGCGGAAATAGCGCTATACAAATAAAAATTGATTGATTGATTGCACAAATTTAGCCATGTTGGTATTTTGCTAACAGCTTTTTTCTGGCGTCGACATTTCTATGGTTTCTAACCGAAATTGCATAATAAATCGTGTGAATAAATTTGGCTTTGCTTCAAAGCGTTAAGAATGTCAATCAAGATTTTCAAATAGAAAAATGTATTTGTCAACTTAAGCATTTGTGATGTTCATGAAAAAAAATAACGGATCATCTCAGAGCATGCGAGCAAGGCATTCCATCTAAAAAGAAAATATGATTAGAAGATAATACAAAAATAATAATTTTAAAAAAAATTAAAATATAATTGTAATCATATAATATATTCAGCGGAGACTTTTGGTCAAACTGAATCAACGAAGAGCTGCACTTGCCACCATAGACTGCAACTTGGACAATATGCTAGTCGTTTGTAAAAACTTCCATTGAAGCTTAATTAAGAAAAATATAACTAAAAACGTTTTTTGTGCTACAAACATTCCTTTAAGTTAATTTTAAATACAGAATCTGATGAGATCAAAGCCCAGCAAAAATAGATAAATACCAACCAATAATTTATATACAAAACAACATCAAAAGTGACCAAGCAACGATCAACTCAAATTTCAAACAAGCGTGTTTCACTTCAAATTAAAGCCAAAATTAAGCTAAGACGATGCTTTTAAATCATCTATTATAATAATTGAAAATCAAGCTTTATGAGAGGGTTGGGGACTCTGACGATCGGACGCAGATGTTCTCTGTCTCGGCCGCAGATATCTATCAAAATACGAGCCCGGCTCGGGGTTAATCTTTCTAACCGCACGAGGTAAAATTTGCGATGATGCAGGAGGAGATAGAGGACTTCTGCGACGGGCTGGGGCGGTCGTGGCTTGGGAATCTTGAAAAGATTTAGAAACTGGACTTGTTTTTGCTCTCTTGATAACTTGTGTTGAATCGCTTAAAGATGAATGGGATTGGTTGATGATAGGTATACATTCTTCAGACAGGTCTTGCTTGGATGTAGAGTTTGCTAAGATGTAAAAGTTGTTTTTATAAATATTTTATCTATTTAAACATTTTAAATATATATATAATATTTATATATATAAATGACTGTCTGTCTGTCTGTTTGTCTTCTATAACGATTCAAACCACTGGACCAATTCCAATTGGCATGGAGTTACGCTATAAAGGAATAAAAGATAGGGTAGGGACATAAAAAACATTTTGTGCAGTACTCTATTATTTATATGTTGAAATTCTGAAAGAAAGCGAGAGAAAGAGGAAGAGGGAAAAAACAGCGATAGAGAAAGTCCTCTGAAAATCTCGGGCAACACTAGGTAGTTCTGCTGGTAGATTATAAAATGCTGCAAATACGTAAATTACTAACATGCTTCCTGGATAGAATTTGATGGATTCTTTTCATTTGGAATTTCTTTCACTTCTTGCAAATTGTATCGTGACTTTATCACTTCCAATATTCCATAATGTACCTAACCAAATATGCATTCATATTTTTTAATTTGGCCTCAAATCTTGTTTAATCTATGTAAAAACTTGTATTAATTAAATACAAAACAAAAAACTAGTGAGTGGCATGAATGATAAAAAAGTCTATTTCCATAATGTAAATAATATAAATTAAATCAAAATATATAAAATAAAAAAATCTAAACTCACTTGGCCAAACATGGCCAGGAGAAGACTGAAAATGTGGCGAAACAGCTGCTTGAAAGCAGAATAACTGAGTGAGTTGAATGATGCGATTAATGCATCAATCTCCTGCACAAATAAACAATATAGCTGAATTAAAACAATTAAAATATTTATTACAAACAATTTAAAATATTTATTATAAAAAATTGAAAATATTAATTACAAACAACTTAAAATATATATTACAAACAATTTAAAATATTTAAAACAATTAAAAATACCTACTTATTTAAAACTATTACAAATACTTATATAAGAGTATTGACAGTGTTGGGAATGATTTAAATCAAACGATTTACAAATCACGATTTAAATCACTTTTTGTGATTTTTGAGCTTGGTTTAAATCAAAAAAATTATACTGATTTGTGACTCTGATTTAAGTCACATTTTGAGCGATTTTAATTTAAAATCACAAATCATTATCTGAAATCGATATTACGTTTACTTATTTATTTATGTTAACACTTTAACACTGCGTTTCATATTTTATGTTGATGTTTGTAAACAAAGTGACTGAATCCAGTAGTAGTTTGCAGTTGCCAGCAGTTTTAGATGGCAAATTCTCTAGCATTACTAAGAATGAAGATGGGAAAGTTTCGAAAAGTGTTTGAATTGTGTTAACAAAAGCATAAATGGAACACTTCAATCCACCAGTAACTTCAACAGACATGTCAAGGTGGGTACCGTATAGGCTACAGCACACATAGTTGCATAAAGTAGCAGTATTAACTAGCAAGTTAACAACTTCAGACTATATAAATAAGGTACCAATTTAACCTAACAGATTATTTGATCACTATTATTAACTAGAGTTAGCCCGTCAAAAATGACAGATTTTTAAAATTTAATTATATGCTCTTTTCAGATTGCAATAGCACCTTTTTTAATATTTGAGACTGTCATTGTACATTTGCCTCATAACTTTTATTACATGCCTGCGCTCACTAATTTTTTACCAATGCTTTTATTAACTCGTCGTCTCTGTTTGTTTCTCTGTCTGTCTGTTTGTTTCTCTGTCTGTCTGTTTGTTTCTCTGTCTGTCTGTTTGTTTCTCTGTCTGTCTGTTTGTTTCTCTGTCTGTTTCAAATCTTGCAATCAATTTTTGAGTCACTTCCTGATGATAGATTTTTTTCAAATTTTGCATACATGCTCAAAATAGAAGACAATGCAATATTCAATTATTAGTTTTACAATAAGTCAATTAATTTAGTTAATTTTAATTAATTTCGATATTTCGATATAATTAAGATATTTCGACTTTAATATAAAATAAAAGAGTAATATAAGAAAAAATTGATTGCAAAATTTGTGTTTTAATTACATATAAAAGCATTGGGTTTTAAAAAATCGTTTTTAATTTACTTGTTATCAACTGCTGATTGCTGACCCTTGCGGCCGCCGAGTTATGCGTAATTGCTAACATACATACACAGTGGTTCTGCCCGTCCCAAGGACGGATGTTTTGAAATTACGATGTACTTTAGACGCATTTTATAAAAAATAGTCAACAAAAACAAAATGACATCTGATAACCATAACATTTTTTTTTGTATATATCAGCAAACTTAATGAAATTTTTTATTGTGTTTAAATTTTCAATTTACTAAAGTATTTCATATAAATTCAAAGGATGTGAAAATTAAAGAGTGCAATAATTAGTTATTTAAAAATTTCAGTATACACAACATTTCTTGTGAATTGACGGCCGTCGTTGAGAAGTGGTCTTTGCTTCTGATATTTTTTTAAAATCTCATTATATAATATTTTTTGATTGCAGCGCCACTTCTTTTGATCTCTAGGACTGAGAGTGTATATAGATACAATTGCATAATAACTTTTATTACACGCCTCCACGCAATAAATTCTTACGTGCACATCGATATCATCTATACGACTAATTACGTAAGCGTGACAGAATCAGTGAGTGAGTGAGTGAGTGACGTGGGCTACTATAATATATATTTGTTAAGATCTTCTGAATAGAAGCAAGTGCCAAAATAACATAAATATCTGATGGTTCACCCAAGCCTTGTAAAATCGTTTGAAGAACACAAGATGGCTAAAAGATCAGGAAGCATTAATCAGTCAGAATCAAAAATGATAAAGATGGAAACACCAAGTGTTGCCGAATATGTTGATAGCAATCGGGGAAAATCAATAACACAAGATCAAGTTGACAAGTTGATTATGCAATACGTGGTATGTGAAATGTGTCCATTAGCACCAGTTGAGAAGCTAGTTTTTAAAGCACTTGTCGAAGGTTTGTCTGGTAAAAAGAAATTTATGTGTTGAAAAATGCTTTCGAGTAAACTTGAAGAGAAATACACTGAAATGCTGTCTAGCATAACTGAAGAAATGAAAACTGACAAGTGGATATCCGCAACTGCTGGTACATGGTCTGCCAACACTCACTTACTGAACAAGTTTCGAGTAGTGATTTACGTGATTTAAATACATTTATGTTTGATTTTGATTCAAATCACTTTTCAGTAACTGAACTTGAGCTGATTTACAAATCCTTTTTAAGTCCGTGATTTGTGATTTTGATTTAATTCATTTCAACTGTGATCTTACCCAATACTGAGTATTGAACACACAAAAATTTTTTTGTTTATGTTTACCTGTTCTCTTTTAATTAGAAATGGATGAAGGCATTTCACATAAAATAATGTTGAACCCTTCGTAGCTGGTGATACAAGCCACAAAATAACGAGGATTTTGATTTCGTAATAAAAAGGTATCCTGGAATTTTTTTTAAATATTAAATTACAACGTAACAACTAATTTCAGCCCAATTTAGTTATTCAACAAACCATATAACAAACTGATCAAAAAATCTTTCAACTGACAGAAAAATTGAAAATACAATCCAATATATCAACCACTGAGCCTTAAAAATGAAAAAAATCTCTTCAAATTTAAATTTATATCAAAATTGCAAAGCAGAAAAGTTTTCTGAAAAAAACCTTACATAACGTTTTGAGTCTTTTGTATGGATTGCTTTGAAGGAGCAGTAACTCGGATATGCAAGGCCAAATGTTAAACTATAATTCAAAACAAAATTATGCGTAATTATACACTGTATATAAATAATAATGCTACCTACATCTTCATTTATGTTGCTGGAAATAGCTGTTTACTCAGTAATCAGTAAACTTAACTGTTTATTGTCTTTATGTTTATAGTTATAATTAAAGATAAGAAAAAATCGAAGCAAACTTACACAAAAACCTTTGTAACAACACTGGATGGCATCATTTTTTTGGTTTAATATTTAAAAACTAAAACACTGGAACAAGAGCCACTGCGATCCATCATAAAATCATAAAACTCCAAATTCCACATCCATTACGATACACTGCACCAACCTCCAAATAAACAAGATGAACGAAAAGTGAAACTAGTTCTTAGCAGAGTATTGTTTTTTTATTCTGGTTAAATTGAAACGTGATCCGTATTATCCATATCTTCCAAGCACCAGGCCTACACAAAACAATTTTAAACATTTGATTATATATCAAAGTTTAATAAAGGGTGCTAATTAAGAAGATAATCCAGCTTAAACCTACTACACACATATGTGGAGAGAGGGAGAAAGTTAGAGACCAGCAACCAAATATTATATTTTAAAACGACCTGTTGTTGTAGTTTATTCTGACACATTTCATTATTAATAAACATGTATTTTCTTTAAGTAACCACACAAATAAACTGTTATGAGCTGAATTCTAACCAGGTAATTAAGTTTACTCAGACTTGACCAAGTCACTTTGCTAACATGTGCTAAAACCTACTAAAACTCTATCTTAAATTGTTCACAAAGTAAAACCTTGCAAAAAAAAACGTCTGCCTGAGTAAAAATAGTAGATAAAATTCTAAAACATTCTAGCAAATATATACGAGAATAGAACCAATAAAAAAAATGGTTTGCCGGACTCGATGACAACTTAAAGATTGTTTTTTACACAAAGTTCGCTGTTTTGATTTCACACAGTCAATGGCGACAAGCCGATGTTTTCCCAAAGTGACTACACTTATTTGGTGACCTGTGCTATGATGAGCCTCAAGTTAATGATTTTCGCTGCCAAAAGCTTGTTGCATTCAGCCGATCCAGGAAGAGGGAGTTCTCTGTACGTCGACTCAGGAGTCTCGGCCGTAAACTCAAAATCATAAATGACTGGGCTGATGTGAGTTTCTCCAAACGGTCCTTTTGTGGCCACGAATGATAACTGCAATGTGCAATGATTGATTTTTTCACTGTTTTACTTATTAAGATTTTCTAAAGAACCAGCATTTTTAAGATATTTAGAAAAACCAACTTGAAATCTAATGAATTAATAAACGAAGCATCGGCTAACTGCGATTGGACCCGATCCAAGTTTACTTTTCAGCGAGAGCTGATAGCTCAGCGTTCTGGTAACGCTATGAAGTGGGTTGCTGTTTTGACTTTCATTCACCCGGGCTTTCATCGCCCACTGATAACCGTGTGCAGTGAACTTGTTCGATTCGTAATATAACTTTGGTATGTATTCATCAGTCCTGAAAGGTCTCAGCTGCAAATCTGAGTTTTTTAAACATAATTATTAAACTCAGATCTAAAATTCACGATTAAAAAAATGAAATGTTAACAATAAAACACAGCCATCCAAAACAAAAAAAACCATTTCAATTTTAAATTAATTAATATCTAACAAGTTAATCAAAAAACAGAGTTTTTTAAAAACACACTTTCATATAGAGCAAGAATCATCAACGAGTGGAATAAACTAAAAGAAGATGCTGCAAATGCTCAGACTTTGAATGAATTCAAATCGAAACTTTCTTTATGTAACTTTTAGTTTTTAAAAAAGTAGTGAATATTATACAGTAATTTTTGATTCCTTATTCACTATAATAAAGTTATGTTATGTTATATAATCGATTGTGTAGGCCACATTCTGTTCCATAAACAACGAGCATATTAGCATAGACAATAAATAGTTCAATGAAAATATCACAAATAATTATTTCATTAAATTTTGTCCAATCGATCCGAAAATTTGATAGAATGCTTTGTTAATCAGTTCGGAGGTATGTTTAAATTTTTAGCTCATCAGGAAGTTAGTTTAAAATTTATTGCAAAATTTGACAACAGACAGACAGATAGACAGACAGAGAAGTCAAGTTAAGTAAAAGTTTGTAAAAACATGTTCAAAATCCAACCAAAGTGGCTTAGTCTTTCACAGCTAAGCAATTCATAGATTGACTTGAAAATAGAGACCTCCTTATCTTTTGCATGAAATGCTTGCTGAACAGCAGGTAGAATATCTTGTCCAGAAGTCTTGGAAACATGACACGTTGCTTCATGGATCTGCAAACCATTGAACTTCCCAGTCCATAAGCAACCAAGCTTAGCATAGGAGCAAGGAACAACTCTGTCACAATAAAATGTTTGAATGTATTTATAAAAAGTTCAACTATAAAAACAATTGACTTAGAGGTAACTAGGTACTGAAAAAATCTCAAAACTTCAATAGTCTTCTTTTCAGCCTTTAAAAAACTTAAAAACTGAACTTTGTCCTTAAATTTTATGACAGCTGCATGCGCCTTTGTAGCGGTTTCCACATTTCCACTAAAAATCGTAGATAAATATCTGCTTAAATTAAATTAAGTGCTATGAGGTTTGTTTAGGGTTCAGTTGAAGAGCAAAATTTGACTCAGACTGGAAAAGTATGACGCGACTCTATATTCTAGACCCATTTTTAAAATAATATCTAACAATTAAACAAAAATTTTAGAAGCAAGAAAAAAGTGGAAAAAAACAAATGTCGGTTAAAATTTGTAAAGCAGATTATAAATCAGCATGGTCTTGAATCTGTAGAGAAGTTTAATAATAAACATGCAACCCGTGCATAGTATAGAAAAGTGTGTGAAATCACACAAATAATTATGAAATAACATTAAATGTCAAACATACACACCTGTCGAGACAAAGATTCTTCTCATGGTTCAAGACAGCTGATCTTGGCATTTGCTTGTTACAATGTGCACACAATATCGGCAGTTCAGATATTGCCTTTTCGACTGCCAAATTTCTAATGCAAGCATCTTTTTTAATTTCACACCTACATTGTGGACAAGTTGCATTTTCATCTTTAATCCTTGCATCAGCAAGCAAATGAGACAGACAACTGTTGCACATCAAGTGTCCATTTGAACACTGCAAGAGTACAAATAATTCGAGCTGAGCTCAAAAATTAACTAACTGCACGTGGAAAATTTGCAAAAATATCAATTAACATACTTGATAAAACGTCAAATTTGAGAGGTCAAGACAGACGACGCAGCACAGGACCCCCACCAAGCGCTCTTCCAATGGCGGCTCTGTTTCATAATGTTCCGACTTAAATCTTTTTGTTTCTGATTCCAATGAACTACTTGACAAATCCAAATGCAATGTTCCTTCGCTTGCCTGACTTAAAGCTGCTGATAACGGCTCTACAGAATCGGCCATTTTTGTTTAAACTGTCCCTTTCAGATGAACAGCTGATCTCTTGAACGTTTTTTTTATATTACGTTTTTTTAAATGTTTTAACAAATTATTTAACTAAAAAGATATACACAATTTGATTTTATAAAAATTTTATAACTATTTATAAATAGTTTATAAACTTTTGTTTTATGGCTTTTTAAATTATTTTAATTAGTACCTGCGTAAACATATCGAAACCGGTGCCGGTTATTGCTCGCAATCAGTGGATTTTAGTAATAAATTTCATGAGCATTAGCAGCGTTAAAAACATTTATAATATTTTTTAAATTGTTTAATTTTAAATGTTTCAATAGCTTGCTCAGTGTAGAAAAAATGCACATCAAGCTGCTTATATTTGGATTCTTAGTTCACCTTATTTTTCTTTATTCAATATTTGACATATATTTTTCTTCTCCTCTTTCGCATGGAATGAAATCTCACACTAATCTTATAGCTCCACCTGCACAGAGATTAGTTATTTTCAGTGCAGATGGGCTAAGGGCTGACAAACTGTTTGAGTTGAATTCTGGACAAACAAAAACTCCTTACCTAAGGTTTAAAATTTTAAAAATATTTAACTTATTACATGATTTTTTTTTATTTTGATTGTTTGAACAAGTCCTAATTGTGGTAATATAACATACCATACATTATGCTGAACGTATTTGAGGCTGCAATAGATTTTGAATTTCATAAACTATTATCATTTCATTAAAAGTTTATTTTGGTCATTATTACTAGGGCTGTGCCGGTATGGGTTTTTTTGCCGGTACCGGTATTTCCGGGCCAAAAACCGGTACTACCGGTACCGGTATAATGTCGAAAGCCTGAAAATGGCTAGAAATAGTGTTTGAAAGTGCATTAGTGTTACAAGACATGTAGTACTTAGTACTCGTACTTGTACTCGAGTACGTTTTTTAAGTACTCGGACTCATACTCAAAGCCTTGGTACTCGTACTTGTTATTCCAATCAGTACTGAGTAGCAGAGATGTAGTACTTGATACTCATACTCGAGTACAACTCGAGTACGTTTTTCAAGTACTCGTACTCGATGCCATAGTAATTGTACTCCCACTCATACTCTCACCATAAATACTCGCAACAACTCAGAGTGTTACTGTCCTCGGTCGGTTAGTGCTATGTTATTGCTAAAAACCGTTGTCCGTATTTGAAGTGTATCAAACAATGGGCATATAGTTAAATTGCACTGCCCATCCTGCTGCTGTATGTCTTTCACTCTTTTTTTTTATGCGTGATGTGCTGACTGAAAACCAATTGTTCAATACCGGCACCCTTCATACGGCGGAACCGATATTTGGCGGTATTGCCGAAAACCGGCCAACATACCGGTATACCGGCACAGCCCTAATTATTACTCAACTGGCAGGTACATAATTGAGAACTTAGGAGTCTGGGGTGTTTCGCACACTCGTGTCCCTACGGAGTCAAGACCTGGCCATGTCGCATTCATTGCAGGCTTTTATGAAGACATAAGTGCCGTTACCAAAGGTGCCATCATGTAGATATTCTTGTTTTTTTTTCAAATAAAAAATTTAGTATGCGTCTATGATCTTTTTTTAATATCAAGGATGGAAAGAAAATCCTGTGGAGTTTGATTCGGTTTTCAACCAATCCAGGTACACCTGGTCCTGGGGCAGCCCCGATATCTTGCCCATGTTCTACAAAGGTTTTCTATTTATACTTCTTGCTCATTTATTGATAATTTACACCAGTGGTTCTTAACCTTTTTTCCCTGCACCCCCTTTTGGACAAACTCGATTTGACCGCACCCCCCCTACTTTTGCATATAAAAAAAATAATAAGTAAAATGTAAGGTATTTGCATTAAGTTTTTTATTTGATTTTTTTTTGTTGCTTCTCACCGATTAGGTCACAAAAATGAGGACCAATCTTTAACAAGGCAATTCGCATATCATCACGGCCTCCAATCAAATTCTTTGCTTGGTTTCCACATTTACCAAAGCAGAAGAAGCTAATCTCACACAAGTAGGCAGTAGCAAAAGGAACGATGAATGTCAGTGCACTTTTGGCCAAAGCTGGGTAGCTATTTAAAAAAAAGAGTGTAAAGTGTAAAAAGTAAAGAAACTAGGTAAGAGGCAATCAAGATTAGTTTGTCAATAATTGACCAAAATATAGATGAGGTAAACTTGCTGTGGCATCACACGTTTTCAAGTTCAGGAACGTCAATCGATTCGGGAATTGTTGGGATGCACTCCACTGAAATGTTTTTTTTAGCTCGTTTGGTTTTAAATTGTCATTTGACAGGACTTTTTCACATTAAAAACAATTCGGTCGTTCGTTGTGTGTCGTCTTTGTCAGTAATACGAGTGAAACAATACTGAACAGTTGAAGTGTTAGATAACCAGGGAGGGAATGCATCTTCCACCAGAGTATCAATTAAACAATTATTGGGTAGAATACTTGGTTTTTTAAAATGACTGTTGTTGAAAGTAAAATTACTAAGAAATACCTACGACTACCCCGTTCATTAGTTTTTTTGGAAGAAAAAAGTGTGTCATTTTAGTTTTTTTTTGAAAAATACCCCTCCCCAATTTTGGGATTGCATACCCCCAGGAATTTAGTTTAATAGAATGTGAAGTCCACCAAATTTCAACTCGATTGGATAAAAGGAAGTTGTTTTTTTTAGTGGTAAAGGGTCACAACTTATGGTTCTAGCAAGTAAGCAAGCAATCACGGTGAATTTCAAATAAAGGATTTAAAAATACAAGCATTGCCATAATTAAAGATTTTTTAATATTTCTTATTATTCTCTGCAAAAATTAAATTTGTACAGAATATTTTTCAAATTTTGTTTTTAAACTTTTATTTTTTGCACCCCCTAAACTAGAACGGCACCCCCTTGGGGAGGGGGTGCACCCAACCGGTTAAGAACCCCTGATTTACACAAATCATCAGTAATCTACACTCTAGATGTTACAATCATTTCTTCAGTGTGTTTGTTGTAAACTGCAGTTTTTTCTTTTCTCTAACACCAATAGCTTCTCATGCCATTCATTAATGGGCCAGTAATTGATGAAGGTTTTTTTGGAAATGCTTTTCTAAGAATTAAACATTTAAAGAAATAAATTTCATTCAGGAATATCGGGAAATCACTTGTTTATGAACGTTTATCCAGGCGAGTCGGAGGACTTTGCAGGAAGCGATATAACGAAACTGGACACCTGGGTTTTCGACTGCGTTGAGGTTTGTGAGTTTGTGGTTGTCATTGATGAGTTGATTTAGTTTAAATTTACTATGATTTTTTTAGATTAATTTTGTTTAGGGTTTTACAGCCTTCTAAAAAATAGTTGAAACATTTTTTAAACCCTCTAAACCTTAAATTATAAAAAAATGGGTAAAACTGTAATGTTATCAGTAGAAAAAAATTGAATGTTAAATAATTAAGAAAAAAGGAGGTTGAAATAAGAAATAAAATTGTTTAATTTAAACGAGGAATTTATGTTAGACACACATACAAATTGGACTAAAGAGCTACTTGGAAGTCTTTCATGCTTTCGAACAATTTCTAAAAAATAACGAAATTATGCTTGAAAAAATATGAATCTTGTTAATATTACGAATGATTTTTTTTCAAACTTCGGCCTAAAATTTCTTGTTATTAGGAACCTTCAAATAAATAAACTAACATTATTAATTAAAAATGAATCATAATTATTTAAATAAATATTCATAATTATTTACAAATAAAAATTCATAATTATTTAAAAATAAATGTTTATAATTACTTAAAATTTTTTAATAAATGAAACCACATTATTTTCTTCATCATTTTTTATTATTTATTTATTCTGGTAAGAAATTTTATTGTGAGGTATATATATATATATATATATATATATATATATATATATATATATATATATATATATATATATATATATATATATATATATATATATATATATATATGTGCATTTCAGCTCTTTTTAAAAAATGCGTCCACTGATACCAGGAGTCGACTTCAAAACGGTCAAATTATTTTCTTTCTCCACTTGCTGGGGCTGGACACGACCGGGCATGTCCACAAGCCCCATTCCGAGTAGGACTTTGTTTTTCTTCGAATTGAAACGCAGATGTTACGTTTTTTTTATAGATATGATTATTTACAGTTAAATTATTTTTCTAGGGAATACGTCAGAAACCTGAAAGTGGTTGACGATGGTGTGAAGAGGATGGTTGATGTGATAGAAAGTTACTTCAATCACGACGGACGAACTGCGTACATCTTCACATCAGATCATGGAATGACGGACTGGGGTATATGTTACTCATTTTGTTTTTGTTTTAGTTTATATTTAAAAAAATAATAATAATTAACTATTTATGAAATTATTTTTATCAGTGTTATTGTTCGTGTAATGTGTCTTTAAATCATATTGAAATATCTTTCTTACAACCACTGTCAGGGTCGCACGGGGCCGGGGATAAATCGGAAACGGAGACCCCGTTTGTGGCATGGGGGGCTGGCATCAGACCACCAATTCATGGTGAATATAGACACAGTGTTTCAGGTTTTTTTTTTATTTTTTGTTTTGGTAAAACACTTGAATAAAATTACTTTTATCGGTTTATTTTTTTATCAAAAATCAGCAGAATGGGGTTTAAGCGACATCGAAAGAGTTGATATCAATCAGGTAAGATATTTTAAGGTGTTCCTGAATGTTGGAAGTAATCAGCTGTTTGCAAGTAATTACCTATCTTTTTTTCTACAGGCAGATATATGTCCTCTCGCATCACTATTGATTGGAATTCCCATCCCTCATCAATCTGTAGTTGGTTGTTTTCAGCTCTGTTTAATTGTCATTATCATCATCATCACTATCATGTTTGTAATCATCATCATAACATCAATATTATAGCTTGAATTGTGAAATGTATTCAATGATAACATAATTTTAAGAATGATTTCTTAAATCTTTTTATGTCTATTGTTTTTATTTTTTTTTTAAAGGGAGTTGTGCCTGTCGCTGTCTTGAATGCATCTATGGAATTCAAATCTCACAGTCTGTTCACAAATTTCAAGCAGATATATGAACAATATAAGGTTCGGTCGGACTG
Source organism: Erpobdella octoculata (assembly GCA_963978895.1). Lineage (NCBI taxonomy): Eukaryota > Metazoa > Annelida > Clitellata > Hirudinida > Erpobdellidae > Erpobdella > Erpobdella octoculata. Next base: position 27,677,531 of record OZ022239.1, read on the forward strand.
CATCAGAGGTGGATATTGGTTGGGTTGACCCATGGGTTGGATTGGATTAGATTGGATTGGGTTGGGTTCAATTTTTTTGACACATGTGTGGGTTGGGTTTGAAAGTTTAACTTTTCAGGCGGATTGGGTTGGGTTGAGTAAGTGGTGGGTTGTGTTGCCAAAAATGGACCCATGTCCACCTCTGCGCTGGATTGTATATTGTTAGATTTTTTTAAATAATCATTCTTGAAATCTCCTGATTTTAAATCATTGATTTTTTTCACTTTCAAAGATTAAAGAAGAGGAGAAAAAGAATTGCGTGTTTTCCTGGCTGTTCCGACCTTACGAGTTAGTAGGATTTAATTCGCTAATATAATTTTTTTATATCCAACTTTACAGTTTTTTTAAATATCAATTCACATGAGTCCTATGTGAATTGATGTTAAAAATTACATTTAATTAAAAATTATTTTTAGTTGAATATTTATTTCTTATTTTCTATTCGCAGGCCAGGATCAAAACTGGTGGGTTTATATATTATATATCTTTTTAATAGGTGTATGTATAATTGTATATATGTTTATATGTATATATATATATAAATATAATGGAATAATGTGTATGTATTATTTCATTATATATATATATATATATATATATATATATATATATATATATATATCTGGTAGATTGTAAGCTCTCAAGCTAGAGGTGAAGTATCAAAACTTCCATAGTCGAGTTTCGTATAATGTAGTAGTTCCCAGCAAGTTTTTGATGATTGAAATTACTTGCAAATAATCATTTTATTTCTTTTTTTTATTTTATTTAGGCGGAAAGTTTAAGTGAGGTTGAATCTTTTATTTTGAGTGGAAGTTATGAGCAAGTTGTGAGTTATTTTGATATTTCATTTGGAAATATTTCTTAAATATTCATAATTAATAATTGATTATCAGGTAAATATTATCAATTATTTGCTGAATATTGTTGAATATATGATGAATATTGTTGAATATATGATGAATATTGTTGAATATATGATGAATACTGTTGAATATATGATGAATATTGTTGAATATATGATGAATATTGTTGAATATATGATGAATATTGTTGAATATATGATGAATATTGTTGAATATATGATGAATATTGTTGAATATATGATGAATATTGTTGAATATATGATGAATATTATTGAATATATGATGAATATTGTTGAATATATGATGAATATTGTTGAATATTGTTGAATATATGATGAATATTGTTGAATATATGATGAATATTGTTGAATATATGATGAATATTGTTGAATATATGAATATTGTTGAATATATGATGAATATTGTTGAATATATGAATATTGTTGAATATATGATGAATATTGTTGAATATATGATGAATATTGTAGTAAACAAGTTGATAGCATATTTTTCAAACCGCCCTTTTGTTTTGATACAACAGGCAGACATTTGCACGTCTTTGATCAGCATTATGCTAGATGGGATTCAATACTATCATCAGTATGAAAGAGGATTTCTCGGGTTTGTTTGTTTGATTGACTGTCTGTTTGTTTGTTTGGTTGTTTGTATGTTTGTTTGTTTGGTTGTTTATTTGTTTGTTTGTATGTTTGTTCGTTCTAAACATACGACACTGAATTTATTTGGAGTATTTTCAAGTTTTCAAAGAAACATTGAAATTAAGAAAAAATAATTGTTATTATCGTCATCGTGACTATTTCTCATCATAGCATCAGCATGGCATTGTGCTATCTTGGCTGGATCGCCTTCCTGGCAACGAAGCTCATCGAGGAACACACCGATGTTATGAAATCTTCGACATCGTTATCATCATCATCATCATCATCGGTTCGCTCATCTTCATTTGAAAATCACGGAGTACTGAACGCAGGCGCGCTGATCGTGTCCGCTCTTGTTTTGTTTTTTCTTGGAGGTTAACTTTTAATAAAAAAATTTTATTCTTAATTATATGAAATTTTCAACCATTATTATTTAAGTTGAATTAAATTAAGTAGTTTTTCTATAATTCTTGAAACTTATTATTGCAGCTCAATACAAACCTCTGATGCACTATGTTTACTGTTTGCTACCCATCCTGCTGTGGTATATCGTCATCAGAAGGTTGGGGAAATTGAGTCACACATACACATACATACATACATACATACATACATACATATATACATACATACATACATACATACATACATACATACACACATACATATGTACATACAGTATCGAACAGATTAATTGAAACAAAAAATTTTTCTGTATTTCTTGCTTTGGCAATATTTTTATTATTTGTAATGGCAACACTGTCAGTTTTTTACTTCTTAACACAGTCTAGCGATAGCGAGCGTTGCGCAGTGTGTAGCACGTGTTTTGTGATTGGTTGAGGAATTTAATAATGACAGATTAAAGAGTTTATAAAAAATTTCATCTTGTTTCAATTAATCTGTTCGATACTGTACATACCATGGATATCTCAATATAATATCTGGATCCACAACCAGGGCTGTGGAGTCGGAGTCGGGGGAATTTTGGGTACCTGGAGTCGGAGTCAGCAAACAATGCACCGACTCCGACTCTGACTAAAGAATTTAAAAAAAAACTGCATTTATTAAATAGTAGAGAAAAAATTAAAAAAAAACTCTATTCATGCTTTGGGCCTTCCCTACCATACACCGTAGTGCTTTGGTTACTCAAACTATTTACATGTGACAATCCACCCACCCACCCAACCAGCCAAAACTCCTACTAAATTCAGATCTTGGAATTAAAAAAAAGCAAGTTTATTAGAATACAGCAGGAGGTTTTAACGAGTAGCCATTTTACATAATTAGCCACAGTGAGCTAAAATCGATTGTCCAATCGCAGCGTTTGTTTAGGTTTCGGTTTTTGAACTGATTGATTAATTTAAAAAATTATTAAAACTTTGTTTTCATTGTGTTTGTCTTTTGCTTAAACTGTATAATACAGTAGACTGTTGGCTTCCCAGCCAGTAGTCTTGTAGTAGGTTGCGTTTCTTTCCATCAAGGAATGTATACATTCGCATATTAATACAGAGGAGTCGGAAGTACATAAAACTGAGGAGTCGGAACAGCCCTTTCCACAACATAATAAAAAATACTTATTTAGGATTTATGCCTACTGTGTTATTACTGATTACATCATGATAATGAATTAATTGATGTAACAGTAACGTTAGAAGATATGTCACACTTATAAAAATCTTGATATAACTATGGCTTTACTGGTCGTACCGATTAGGCCTATTTTATTAGGTTGTCGATCCAGTGGTTATATCAAGATATCCATGATACATACATACATACATACATACATACATACATACATACATACATACATACTTACTTACTTACTTACAATGACATACATATATGTATGTTAGTTTATGTGTGAATTAAGTTCTTAATGTTGCAGGAGATTTGTTTGGAAGGAATCCTTGTTGTACATGAGAAATAGTTATACGATAAGAAGATTTCTTCCATCTTTTTTTGTGGGAATTCTCAGTCTTGAAGTTCTTGTGAGTTTATTATTTTATTGTATTGCAAGTATGTGTACCCAGTAAGCATCTGCGTCCCGTAATCGTATCCCGATATCAATCGGGATTTCAAAACGATACGGGAAATCCCCTATCGCTATTAAAGCGATACAGCCTGCGGGGAAAATCTCGTATCGAAATAAAATTGCGAGACTTAAATTTTGTTCTCGTATGAAGTCTCGAAAAAAATTCCGAGATTTAAAAAAATATTTTTTAATAAATAACGAAAGTCATACATATTTAATTAACGATTGTCACAACAGTTAATATTTGCAATTGATTATCAACATTGATTAATTAATCTACCTATTGACAGAAGTTTATAACTATTATCATCTCCACTTTATATTCGGTTTTCCTAACAGCCTGTAGCCCCATTATTTACTATTTTTAGTCTGGGAACCGGCCTTGAAGTCATTTGATTTACGCCACTTTAAACTTGTCAAATAAATAAAAATAAATAAACGGGTCTATATCATCATATCCACAACTATGTTATGCCTTCAAATCACTTGCCAATTTAATTATCTCAGATGGGTTTGTTGGAGCAATGTCCATTGATTGAAGAACTGGGTTACTCATAAAGGAGTCAAATGTCTTGTTTACATGATTAATTTTACTTGCTAAATCAGACCCTATTGTAGAAAAGAACTCAATGAATGAGTCAGCAATATCAGTAGGAGATAAGATGCAGTGTCCATCTTTTGAATAAAATGAGTTTACAGAATCACAGGGATTATTATTGCTAATTAAAGACTTAATCAATGCCCAAGTTTTTCTGATGTTACTTTGAAAGAATTGAAATTTAGAAGAATAATATTGTTTTATTGCTGCCAATTTGATACTTTTGAATTTGTTTCTATATGCAGTGAATTTTAATTTATTTTCAAGAGTAGGATTAGCTAGATATTTCTTATATAATAAAGCTTTCTTTTTACAAGACTTAAAAAAAAAAAAAACATATTTTAATATAACATATAAAACCAGCTCGTCTCTGTTCTATAGCTTTTTTTAGTGCCAGGCCCCTCTTAGGCTGCTAGTCGACCTCTGCATACTTCCATTTAGAAATATGCGAACCGGCATCAACGGCTGGCAAGGCAATCATACTCGCTGACATCGATGACTATTATTATTAATGACTATTATTAATATCATTCTATGTTTATGTTTTGGTTTAGTCTGTTTCATAAACTTATTTTTTCAAATTTGTTACATAGAATTGGAATGATTATTTTAGTGTTTCGATATTCTTAAGTGACCGTAATAGTAGCTCATCTAAGATATATCTTTATAATCTCGATTATATTCTTGGTTGTATGTGAGTATGTGTGTGTCACCTGTAGTGTGCACGTCGTTATCTCGTTTTATTCGAGACAATATTTCCACAGTTGATATTTCATTCGAGATCCCGATATCGTATCGGATTTGTCTCGTTATTGTTCGAGGCGTCTCGTATCGTATCGTTTTATTCGAGACAAATTTCAGAAGTAGTATCGTATCAAAAAAATAACGGGACGCAGAATCCTAGTACCCAGGGGAGCAGGGATGTGAAAATATTTCGTTTCAAGTGAATTTATTTATAGCTGGTTTTCAATTTGCTTTGCTCTAATTGAAATAAAACCATGATTTTGTTATGTTTTTTATTTATCAAAAATGTGTGAACAAAATTAAATAAGAGAAATCGGTTTTGTTTAATTATTCCAGATATTTTCCTTCATTCATCGCCAGTTGATTTCCATTGGGCTCGTCTCCATGTCTCTCTGGGCAGTCTGGAATTGGAGACATTTTTCCGTTAAAGTAAAACACAATTATGGAAATTTTATTTGTTATGCGAATGCATTTTAGGGTCAGAATCAACAGAGGTAATGAGGTTAGAATGAGAGGCAATAAAGTTACAATCAGATCTAATAAGATTAGAATAAGAGATTACGAGATTAGAATCAGAGGTTATCTTGTCACTAAAACTGTCATTGGGTATTATCTGCCATAATCTGTTGAATAATATTTTGAGATAAGGACTGCTGAACCTGTACATTATATACAGTTTAGCTTGCTTGCACCGTGAGTCTATCTTCCATTTGTGTACAGATGGTGGCCGTAACACGAACTTGAAATTAAATTTGTTTCCAGGCGCCAGTGGTCGGATGGATTGCCTCGTGTTGGCTTGTTTCCGTATTCCCCGTTCTTCCAACAGTGGGGTCTTCGTCCAATTATTATCTCGTGTTAGTTTTTATGTCTTGAAGTTTTATTTAATTCAACACAAAATTGTTTGGCTAATCATTGTTAAACGAGATTAATAATTTCTCAAACTATATAAGTAAATTTGATTGATTGATTGATTGTTTGATTGACTGATTGATTGATTGATTGATTGATTGATTGATTGATTGATTGATTGATTGATTGATTGATTGATTGATTGATTGATTGATTGATTGAATAAGATTATAGTCTTAAACTGGATGCTTCTTAAACCAGATTAAAAACTTTTATATGAGAATAATTATTATAAATTTCTATTCATATATATTATTTCTTCAACTGTATTAATATTTCATAAACAAGATTAATAGTTTTTTTTCATAATTAATAATGATTTAGAATCTTAAATTTATATTTTAATCACGGAAAGTTAAATATAAAATAACTTTTTATTAATAAATGAAAATAAATGTGTTAGACTTCTCATTGGATGGATCTTACATCGTGGCATTATGTAATGTTTTAATTTCTTCAGATATCTCTCAGCCATCGCGGCTCTCTGTCTTTTCGTTGCACTGGCTTTCAAGTAAGTTGTGAAGTGGATTTCTATTAGTTAATTTATTGCTATATACATAATTTCCTATGTCTGTATGTATGTTAGCAATTTTGCATAACGTGACAGCCACAGTTGTCAGCAATCAGCAGTTGCTAAAATTAGTGCTTGTTACGCAATTGTACACTGTCAGTCCTAATGATCAAAAGAGGTGGCACTGCTATCGATGAAGAATATGTAATGAAATTTTAAGAAAATCCGTCATTTTTGACAGGCTATATATCTAGTTATATTAATAATAAGAATAATAAATATAATGGTAATGATAATGATAACAAAATAATGGTAATGATGATGATGATAATAATAATAAATTAGTTATTTTTCATCAAATAAATTATTATTATAATTGAGAAAATCAATTATTTAATTGTTCAATCAATCATTATTTTTATTGAATTAAGAGAATATATTTTTTTAATATTCAGTATTATTTTTTTGTTCTGCCTTTTCCACTTCAGAATTTATTCGAGTTCAATGACCGAAACTAATTCCGTACCATCTCGCCTGCTTCACCTCTTTCAGGTTTCTTTACTTTTTTATTATTTGAATAGTTTTATTAAAAATATGCATAAAATAAAATATGTAAATAAATGAATAAATATGTAAATAAATGAATAAATATGTAAATAAATGAATAAATATGTAAATAAATGAATAAATATGTAAATAAATGAATAAATAAATTAATGAATTATAATATATTGTTTTTATGCAAATAATAACAATCTGATTTATAATTATATAAGTAAACGAGATTCCGCAATTTCTCTAATAGATTGTTGTCGTAGCGTCGTCAGGAATTTTATTACACCGATTTGTTGAGAAGAGGAGATTGAAAAGTTCGTCATCAATCTTCTTGCATCTGATCAGCTGGATCATTCTTGGTTTGTTGGTGCTTCTCTCTTTCTTTGTATAATTTCACACAATTCCTTTTTTATTTGATAACGTTGATAATTTAAACTTATTAAAATAATTTTGTTTATTTTTATCGAGATTTTATATATATTTTTAAATAATATATCTGTTCTTTTACATATGTAATGTATATTTTATTAATGTTTTTTAATGTCAATATTCATTCCAGTTTAATGCATAAGAAATAAAATTTCGTATGATTTTTTAGCATCTTCATTTGTCCTTCCTCTGATTGGTTCAAAGAAAATCTTTCCGAGACTGGCATCAATTGCACTGGCATTCTTTCCACCTTATTTACTTCTTTCCATCGCGTAAGGAAATGAAATGAAAATTATTTATTGCCGGGCAAGAAATCTGCGTGCACCGTAAGCGCCGCCCAATTCGGTCACATTTGTCCAGTGAATATAATATTTATCATAATAAGCGGTGATTCTAATAAACGAACTATCGATGTTGTGTGATTGATCATTTTCATTTATTTTTGGAATCGGTGCTCGGCCATTGGGCTCAATGAAGCGGCTGATTCTGATGACAATGATCACGCTGAATCATGCCTACTGTGTGTGTCTGTATGTGTGTATGTATTAGTGTATGTATGTATGTATGTATGTATGTATGTATGTATGTATGTATGTATGTATGTGTGTATGTATGTATGTATTTATATGTATGTATGTATGTATGTATGTATGTATGTATGTATGTATGTATGTATGTATATGTATGTATGTGTGTGTGTATGTATGTATGTATGTATGTGTGGGTGTATGTATGTATGTGTGGGTGTATGTATGTATGTATGTTTGTATGTTAATTAGTGTTCTTTATTTATGTTTTCATATTTATTTATTTATTTGTTTATTTCAGGCACGAGTCGCTTTTCTATTTGAGCTTCTCCATTTTGATGTTGTTCTGGCTCCAATTAGAAACCGGAATGACCATCGGCAGGGTTTGAACATATATTAATTTTCCTTTTACACTTTACGAGTCTTTCCTTCCTCCGTTTGAACCGTAACACTTGACTTCCAGTTATCAGATATCGACTTCAACGAGCAGACATTCGAAGACACGCGTCATCTACGACTGTCCGACGTCCGATGCTCGTTCTTTTTCGTATCTTTTTCTAGATGAACAAAATTTATAGGGTTACTCGATTAATTTGAACATCCAGATTGTTTGATTATATATTGATTTATCGAAATATCGTAAATGACTTTGTACAACCGTGGAACGGATTTTTCGTAACCGCTTCTCAAAGATCTTCTTCCTGTTCACGTCATTCTTCGGTACGGGAAACTTGGCAAGCGTCAATAGTTTCGACCCGACCTCTATACTCTGCTTTGTCACCGTCTTCAACCCTTTCGTGATGGGTGGCCTTCTTGTCTATAAGGTTTAAAACTTTATATATCTACATATATAATTTCTTCAATATTTATGTATGCATGTTAGCAATTTTGCATAGCGCGGGGTCCGCTGTGGTCAGCAGTCAGCAGAGTATAAAAATTAGTGTGCACAGGTGTGCAATCAAAAAATAATATATGATGGGATTTTAAAAAACCCGTCATTTTTGACGAGCTATCTCTAGTCAACATACATAATTTCCTATGTCTGTATGTATGTTAACATTTTTGCATAACGCTGTAGTCAGCAGTCAGCAGTTGCTGCGCGCATGCGTGTAATAAAAGTTGTTACGCAATTGTGCACTAAAAATCAAAAGAGGTGATGCTACAATCGCATAATATTATATGAGATTAAAAAATCCTCATTTTGACCTCTAGTATAGAAATAAAAAGACAAAACTTGTAACAAAAATTCAGATTTTTATTTAATAATTAATTAAATTAAATGGTTTTTCTCATTTGGGATATTTAGATCCTCATTCCTGTCCTGGTTGTTGCGAGTTGTTACCACGCGATTCAGGTTGCTGTGAATGTTCCAAAGCAGAGTTTCTTTATTCTCATGCTCCTCATATCTGATTACATGGCCCTGGTATGTTTCATCTTGCTTTCTTGCTTTTTCTACTTTTTTTTTAATTTTAAATTAAATTTGTTTCTGGTTTTTGTTATTAAATTACAAAACATATTTATGCTTTTTATGCTCTGAGCAAATTATTTATTTATTATTGACATTATTAAATAATATATATTTATTATTGTTATTATTAAATATTAAATTGTTTATTTATTTATGTGCTGCAAGAAGCATAGATATTAATCTTCAACTGTGACTTGAACTTTCAGCATTTCTTCTTCATGATCCGGGACTCCGGCAGTTGGCTGGAGATCGGGGCAACAATCAGTCGTTACGTCATCGTCATGGCGTTCATATTATTCCTTTTTCTCGTTCTTTCCATATGCGAGTTCATCACTGAAAGATCGCTCCCTTGTAGTAGTTTTTCCTTCACCAGGAAGTTGAGATTAGATTGAGAATGGTGGTGTTTATTTTTTATTTAATTTTTAAATTTGTAAGTTTTTTATGTGTTGGTGTTCTTCTATGGAAAGCTACCAGTATTTTTTAGTTTTATTCAATTTCTGATTAAATATTTTGAGAAAAAATGCTAGAAATCGCGTTGGCCGACTTTTCGAGCGTCATTTGTCTCCTGGAGTGTTTGCCTCGTTCAAACATGCAGATGTAACTTGAGGAAAAGACAAACTATCCTCTGCAGCAAACCATCAAAGGGTTTTTTCTCTCTCTCCCTGCTAACTTTCTCTCTCTCTCTCTCTCTGTCACTCTCTTGCTTTTCGCTTCTCGTTTCAAACTATTTCATCAAATTAGATTCTGTTACGTACGGTCAGTTATAAAGTTTACGGAAATAAAGTTTGTCTAATGGTGACCTTTACGCATGAACAAGATGAGAAACTTAGAAGCTTTATATGTCAGAAAAAAGACTTTTTATTTGAAAAAAGAAAATCAAATTGCAAGAAAATAACTGAGTCATCTAAATCCTAGACGCAATTGAACGTGACAGTCGACGCTACGATGATGACGATGATGGTGATGATGATGATGATGGTGGCGGCAGCGGTGACCGTCTTATCACATTTGGCTATCGTCATCCCGCTTCCTTGGTCGCCATGACAACAAAGGAGGATTCATTTGACGCGTGCGACCTTCTTCGTTCGCCTCCAGGTTTGCATCGATTAGGGTCACGCGAGAATTTGACCTCCCACGAGTTTAGAGAGGTCGAAAAAGTTCGTGTGAACACGATTGGACGAACATTTGAGCGAATGAAAACTCGAAGAAACTGATGGTTCCGCTCCCGTCGGCTCACTAGGAATAAGCCAAGAAAGAGACCAGTTTTATAGCGCCGTTCATAGTGTTAGCACCCTCTCCTGGAATGGCATCTAATGCACTTCCTTCCGTTTTCGTGACTTTGTAGAAATTTTTCTACTAGCGTTAAAACAACGAAGGAAAAAAGTTCCTTATTTACCTTTGTTTCTTTCCGTTTAATCTCTTAAAGTGACCACAAACATCGGAACAAACACCGCCTGGTCACCACACACTGTTGGCACAGTCCCCTGATGAAAACGTGCCTGCAATCAATTTCTCTCCATTATTTTCCCCCTTTATTATTTCCTTCGATTTTTTTCTGAGTGCAGCGAAATGAAGCACTTTAGGAGTGGCGATGATATATATATATATATATATATATATATATATATATATATATATATATATATATATATATATATATATATATATATATATATATGAATAAAAAAATTGCAAGAGAATTGAAGTTATATTATATATATTTTTTTGAGTCGTTGTTCTCCCTAGCTTTTCATAATTTCAAAAATCATTTAGCGCTTTGTTTCTCTGCCGTTGGTTTGCATCCGTTCAATTGAAAACTCATTTCCGGACTGCTCATTTATACTTAATGAAGAATCTTTCAAAAAAAAATATTGATGCAAAAAAAGAAGAAGACAATATTCATTGGCGGGGCTGCACACACATTGTCTTGCTGTTATCGTCCGCTGCGTAATGTCGCCGTCCTTCGTAAATTTCGAAGCCTCTGGGACATTACCGTCGGAGCTTTCACCTCTTTAAGGCTGCAAAACAAACATGGAACCGCCGCGCCTCCGGTATTAACAAGCAGATTAAAAGAATTTATTTGCGCATTTAATTCCGCCATCGGTACTGGGCGTCGTGCGGGCGTGCTGCTGAATTTCATCTGCATGTCTTCTTCTTCCTACCAGAGTAGTGAGGAGAACCAAACTGGAATGAGGCGGCTTGATTGCTTTTTGTCCAGATTTATCACCGGGACAGGATTACTAAGGAATCTCTGTCCTTTGGAATCGCACTATAGCACTGGCTGATTGATTTCTAAATCATCTTCTTTTCTTTCGTTCTTTTTTTTTCATTTTCTTTCTTTCAATCCGCCATCATGAGCTGCTCCTTCCGACCAGATGGTAGTCACGTGGTTGAAGTTGTTCACGAGATGCCATGAGGAAAAGTTTGGTTTGAGTTTGCAAACTTTGGCTTTATAAAAGTGGATTCAATTGATAAGCTATAGATTATTGTATTTAATGGTTGAAAGTAAAGCTATAGTTGCAGTTTGGGTTCTCTTAACTGTGGGTTCCCTTAACTGTGGGTTCTGTTTTGATTTTTTTCTAACTTGGTTTGGATTTTTTATTAGGATTTTTTCAGCAAGAAATAATTAAACAATTTTGGTTCTTTGGAACGGCTCGGTTCTCTCAACTGTCTAATTTTTTAAGGTTAAGGTTATCAATGACAAGAATTACCTGTTCAACGAAATAACGTTTACCTGATTGATTGAACAATTTTTACCTGTTCAATAACAAAACATTTACCTGTTCAATAACAAAGCATCTACATGTTCAATAATATAACATCTACCTATCCAACCTTACAATTTTACAATTTCACGGTCAAAATGACAAAACTTCAACATGTCCAGCATACCGATGATCCAAGAACAAATAATCCTTGTTTTAATAATTGGTGATTTCTGAATTCAATTTATAAAAAAAATATGCAGCAATAAATCTTTGCTGTTCATAAAACGACGAGAGAGAGAGAAAAGAAAGAGAGAAGAGGAGAGAAAGAGAAAGAGAGAGAGGAAGAGAGAGAGAGAGACAGAGAGAAAAAAGATAGAGAGAGTGAGAACTGACAGGAAGACCAATTCTATGAACGTGTCGTGACTACAAATACTTGCTTCAGTCTTCTGTACATGCATTGGTTTCAAACATTGACGTCTCCTTATGCACTAAACTTCCTCATATTCCAACACATGCGACACCGACTTGCAAAAAAACCCATGTGATCAAATTCTGATTAAGGCGTTTTGTTAAATTTTGTGAGGCTAGGTCAGGATTAACGATATATATATATATATATATATATATATATATATATATATATATATATATATATATATATATATATATATATATATATATATATATATATATATATATATATATATATATATATGTATATATATACATGGATGGGCCGTAAAATGTAAATATGTGTTCAAAAGTTTTATGTGGGATCTTTGGTAGGGGGTGTAAGAACGCCCCCCCCATCTCCTCCTGACCTTGGTTGAACCAGTAAAATGTGAAAATGTAAAATGTAAAACTCATGGCTGGGCCAGCAAAATGTGAAAATGTGAAATTCCTGGCTGGACCAGTAAAAACGCATTTATTATTTAATGCGATAAGTTACTGTTTAATTTGAGAAAAAAAGTTAAAAGTTTTCCGGCTCGAATGTGGGAAGTTTATGTGGAAAATAAAATTGTTTTTATTCTTTTAGTAATTTTTATTTTTATGACTGAACTCCGACCTTTGTTTTTGCCATGAAATTTAAATCCCGGAGAATTTTCAGTTAAAAATTAGTTTGTCTATTTTTTTGCATTTAAAATCAAAATAAATTTATTAATTATCTAAAAAAATTTGTTTTTGTTTATTTTTCAGTATGTTTTTTAAAAGTCAAACTTGAATGAATGAATGAATGAATGAATGAATGAATGAATGAATGAATGAATGAATGAATGAATGAATGAATGAATGAATGAATGAATGAATGAATGAATGAATGAATGAATGAATGAATGAATGAATGAATGAATGAATGAATGAATGAATGAATGAATGAATGAATGAATGAATGAATGAATGAATGAATGAATGAATGAATGAATGAATGAATGAATGAATGAATGAATGAATGAATGAATGAATGAATGAATGAATGAATGAATGAATGAATGAATGAATGAATGAATGAATGAATGAATGAATGAATGAATGAATGAATGAATGAATGAATGAATGAATGAATGAATGAATGAATGAATGAATGAATGAATGAATGAATGAATGAACGAATGAACGAATGAACGAACGAATGAACGAACGAACGAACGAACGAACGAACGAACGAACGAATAAATGAATGAATGAATGAATGAATGAATGAATGAATGAATGAATGAATGAATGAATGAATGAATGAATGAATGAATGAATGAATGAATGAATGAATGAATGAATGAATGAATGAATGAATGAATGAATGAATGAATGAATGAATGAATGAATGAATGAATGAATGAATGAATGAATGAATGAATGAATGAATGAATGAATAACTAAATAAATAAAAAATAAATAAACCAAAAATAAATAAATGAATAAAAAATAAATAAACAACAAATAAATAAATAAATAATTGATTTGCCGCTTATTTAGACAAATTTTAAATATAAAAAATTAGCAAAAAAAAAAGAAAAACATCCGGTTATATGACTTCAATTGGACGAAAAGATCATAAATTCATCGAGGCAATTGGTTCAACGAGATGTTTCCATTTCAGAAACGAATGAACTTTTCTAAACAAGATGGAAGTCGGCGAAAATTTTCAATTTTTTAATTTTTATAAACATTTCAAGAGAAGTTTTAAGTTTTGTTTTGTTTTTCGCTTCCCGCGGTGAGGAATGGAAACTAATTTTCAAATTAACCGAAAAAACGAAGTTGTTGTTATTTGCGGAAGGAAGGAGTTTTTGAAACAGCCTTGAAGAGATGTACGGTTTTACGAATGAAATTGAAAATCGAAATAATTTATTTACTCAACGTAAATAAATTATAAGCTTTTAATTAATATTGTTATCTTTATGATAATTAGATGCCAATAATTATTATTATTAGCTTTATGATAATTAGCTGAACTGGATTCGAGCTGTGGCTTTCAACAGAACTACAAATGAATTTATTTTATTTTATTAAAAACAATAATAGTTTTCAATTTTATCTAAAAATCAATTTGATAAATAAAAAGACATGTGCATAATACACGCATGCATGCACGACCACCCTGCAGCCACATCATCATCACCACCGCTACCAATACCATCAGCATCATCATCATCACCACCATCTTCATCGTCATCGTCATCGTCATCGTCATCGTCATCGTCATCGTCATCGTCATCTTCATCGTCGTCGTCGTCGTCATCATCATCGTCATCATCATCATCATCATCATCATCATCATCATCATCATCATCATCATCATCATCATCATCATCATCATCATCATCATCATCATCATCATCATCATCATCATCATCATCATCATCATCATCATCATCATCATCATCATCATCATCATCATCATCATCATATTTTTCTTTTCTATCGTCTTTTGCTAGAATTTATTAATTTCACGCTAGAACGCGTCTCTTTCGAAACTCTTTTTCAATATTGAACATTTGTTTGCAGGCCCGGGCAGGCAGGCCAGGGGGACATACAAGATGTTTGTCCTCTTGTCCTCTCGCGTCCAGTCGATGGCTTTCATTGAGTTTAAAGTTCAAACGCAAGTTGACCTTGCCACTTGAAGCGGAAAATGACACATTTTAGTCGAATAAAAACCATAATATCTGCAGGGAATGTTTTTATTTAAATCTCGAAAATTAAACAAAAATAAATTAATAATGGAAAAACATTTGCGTGAAAACACAATTCATAATCTTTTATTAGATATTATTTATATTTAAAAAAAATTTTTATATTTAAATAAAAATCATTTGATAAAAGGAGAAATTTTATTTTGTACTTTGAAGATAAAAATTAGTTTGAACGGAATTTTTAGCTTTGCAAGAACTTGAAAGAGTTAACTCAAAAGTTTTCCCCATCAGCAATTCAAATAACTGGTTTTCGAAATTTAAATTATTTAAAAGTTTAATATAATTATTAGAGTTGTATTTAATATTTTAAAATGCTTTTTGGAATTATTAGAGTTGTATTTAATATTTTAAAATGTTTTTTATTATATTCATTTTTACTTCACTCTAAAATCTTAATAAAAAAAACAAAAAAAGGGGAAAGAAAGAGAAAAAGGTATAGAAAGACAGAGACAAAATCAGACAAAAAAAGAAAGAAAAGGACAGAGAAAAAAACAGAAATAAGAAGAGAACGATTGAAAGCAAAAAGAGATGAAATTTAGGCGACGAACAAAACAGATGGTTTTGTCCTCAAGAAGCACCGAACTTGCTCGTGCTGTTCTGTAGTTGGAGAAGAGAAAAACAATCTGAAGTTTTGCAGGTGGAAAGTTTTTGCCGCTGTGAGGTGGATGGAGTGCTTTCCACTGGTGGTCGTTCTGCTGTTGGTGCTGGTGGTGGTGGTGATGGATGTATGTATGGATGGATAGATGGATTGATGGACGGACGGACGGATGGCTGGACGGATGGATGGATGGATGGCTGGATGGATGGACGGACGGACGGACGAATGGACGAATGGACGGACGGACGGATGGATGGATGGATGGATGGATGGATGGATGGATGGATGGATGGATGGATGGATGGATGGATGGATGGATGGATGGATGGATGGATGGATGGATGGATGGATGGATGGATGGATGGATGGATGGATGGATGGATGGATGGATGGATGGATGGATGGATGGATGGATGGATGGATGGATGGATGGATGGATGGATGGATGGATGGATGGATGGATGGATGGATGGATGGATGGATGGATGGATGGATGGATGGATGGATGGATGGATGGATGGATGGATGGACGGATGGAACGAACGAATGAATGAATTCCTCCGATACATGAAAGAACGAAAGAAGTAACATCACACAAAATATCCCCGTGACAGCACCGTGATTAAATGTCGAATGCTTATATTAAAATTTATGGCATCTCCTACGACCAAAGCAGAACCAGCAACATCAAAATCCTTTCATTTTCTGACCATTTTTCATTCAATTTTTGAATCCCTCATGTCTTAGTCGTTTCTTTTCTGAATTGGATTCACTTATAAACGGTTTTCTAAATTTTTCGTTAGTTTTGATGGCGTAATCTTTGTCACCTTTAGCGCAAGTCATGTTTAGTGCACGAATCGTGAACCACACGACCGATGTTAAAAGGTCAACCGGATGTTAACTTGCACGCCATTGAGACTGCAAAGTTTGCCCCGAGCACTAGTTTTTTACTGCTCTGTGTAAAACATTTTTTTCGCTCCTTAAAATGAAATTCTAAAGTTTTAAAATTTACGAAAAAAACTGAAACATTTGACCAGCTGCTATTCTGCTACATCACATCAACACGTGCTAACAAAACAACTGTAGAATTCTCTAATAATAAATTTTATTCAGTTTTTATCTTATCATAAAATTTGAAACTATCATCATCATCATCATCATCATCATCAACACCATCATCACCACCACCATCATCATCACCACCATCATCATCATTATCATCATCAAAAACAACATCATGATCAACAGCAACACCATCATCATCATCACCATCAGAAAGAGAGACATGGATGCAAACGATGTGTATGGAACATTCCATTGAATTCCAGGCAACTGCGTGTGATCTTATCCCCTCCTCGTTATATACGAACTTCCTCCCCTCCTTGGTGACAAATAAACTCGACCGACTTCGGTGACGCGTCAATTCTTATCTGGACGCAAATTCGCTTCGTTTACTTATAAACAATTATTTTTTAAAGTTAATTATTTTTTCCAAATAAAAAAAAGTCATATAACATATTTATTATTAATTAACTATAAGTCTTAATGCGCACTGTCAATATGAGTAACATCGATTAGGATTCATTGGGGGTATCTATTTCTAATTCTTCAGCAAGATAGAATTTTTTAGTTTTCGTTAATTTCATTTATTTTTCTTAGTTATTCACATAAATCTTTAAATAAATATTTTTTTTTATAAAAAATCCCATTTCTTTGAACAAATAAGTTTTTTGTGAAATTTTTGGTACGGGGTGGAGAACCGGCCTCACCCCATTTAACCCCCTCCCCCATCTCGCACTGACTCCTCCTCTCTTGTTTTATTTTTCATTTTCTTTCTTCCATTTCTTGTGCATAACACGTCTTGTAAGAAATGAAACGTTGTCATGGCAACAATAGCAAACGATGAACAATTTATGTTCGCAGAGGACGCGTGTTCGTTCGTTCTTTCTTTGAGGATCGAACCTGCAACGCTAGGTGCGTGCGTGCCATGCCGTGATCAATAAGAATTAAATTATAAACAGTATAAAATAAAATATTACTACTAATACTACTGCTACTACTACTACTGCTACTGCTACTGCTACCGCTACCGCTACCGCTAACGCTACAGGTACCGCTACAGGTACCGCTACCGCTACCGCTACCGCTACAGCTACAGCTACTGCTACTGCTACTGCTACTGCTACTGCTACTGCTACTGCTACTGCTACTGCTACTGCTACTGCTACTGCTACTGCTACTGCTACTACTACTACTACTACTACTACTACTACTACTACTACTACTACTACTACTACTACTACTACTACTACTACTGCAACTACTACTACTGCTACTACTACATAATATGCTCTCTCGTTTGAGTTTTGAAATGGATCGACGTACCAAAAAACAATCTTGGAAACTGCTTCCTATATGGTTTTTTTTCTATTTTGTCGTTCAAAAAACACAACGGGGTTTAATTCATGTTAAACAAAAAAGTTTATTCGATAAAACTTCAAACGCGTCTCGCCGTGTAATCGTGTTTATGCTTGTTCGTTCGCCTTCCCCTTTCTCGCGGCTCTACACAACAACAAAAGAAGAAAAAAGTTTGGAAAAGTTGCACAGATGTAAATATCTGTTCAAGGTGACGAAACGAAATTGCTCCCGCTTGCAAATTCAGAAAAAAAAGACAAAAAACAAAATTAAAAACGAAAGTAATTCCAATTTCAGGGCAGAAGCTCCCATGTCGATTTGGCGGGAAAAGGTGTACATGGTAGGTTGATTTACGAGAAATTCTCCCTACTCGCTCCTTTCACCTGGAAAGTCCTGAATTTCCCGGAAGTAGATGTGCTGCCAATAAAGCACGGCTTAGATCAGCGGATAAGAATTCGTCCCCGGGTATTCCCGGGTCGTTGAAGCTTGAAGAGATTTACGCTTGATGCGCGTGGGAAATTCCGAATCTATTAATAGTCTTTTCCCTTCTTAACTCATTGGGTGTTTTTTTGTGTCGTTTGGAGATAGAGGAGTTGAATAGCTTTAACTCAATTTTATTTATTTTTAAATATGAATATGAATATTTTTATCAACTAAAGAGCGCTGGTGGTAATGTAATTAAGCGTTCGCCTGTTGGCCTTAAGGTAGGCGGTTCGAATCTTACCGGAGTCCGTATGGGGTCTGGGAAGACAGGCACCAAAAACAACTGCTTCTAATTGTTGTAGTGGTTCTCACACAGGCTGAACCACTCTAAACCATGTTAATGTTAATGTTAATTCATATTAATTAAGCTGCTTTGATAGTGATGTATTTTCTGTTAGTATTCGTATTTGCCTTTACAGTAATCTCTGAGATAAAAAGGAAATCAAACATCAGTAAAAACAGTCAAAGCGTTTATTTTTCTCATCCCTCAAGTTTTGTTAACCGAATTTTTGAATCACTCGAATAGCACATTGCCGGGGAAAACAATTCATACGCATTGCTTGTGTGAACTGGATAATGGTGCTTTACAAATAATCCCCCAAACATCTACAAGCCATCAAGTCTAGGGGGTGCGAGAGGCGGTAGTGAGAAGGCCAATAAACGTTGGGGGTGTAGAGAAATACTCATCACGTGGAAATGAATATCAGTCGATGGATAGAAGGAAAGTTGCGATGAACGAATCTTTCCAAGTAATTTCGTGATGCGGTCTTGTGACCGGTTGGAAATCATTCCAGGTGCTTATTGGCCCACTTCCACGAAGTGCGCATGTCACGGAATTGATGAAGGTAAAGTGCATATCTATGGTTTCCATTAATTTTATTAATTATTACTGCTATTATTATCCGTATATAATACATATATATATATATATATATATACTTTAGTTTTCGTTTGCTTTTAATTGTTTTTAATGTTAAATAGAGCCAAACAATATTACTATTAATGTTTTCATATGAATTGAAAATATGCCGTCAAGTATTAAATGAATAAATAAATAAAAAACCATCGAGCAAGCGATATTACATCCAGCCGGAAGTAGCAAGCGTTGTCCACTCATTAATGCTGGTCTCAATGAGACGTCGTGGGCGGCCATGATGATGATTCATTGCAATTTGAACACACGTCAGATGGCAATTACTCGATAGAGTTATATGTATATATTGTTTATCATCATCATCATTATCATCATCATCGTCGTCGTCGTCGTCGTCATCATCATCAGCATTATCGCCACCAGCAGTGTCGTTTGGTGACGTCATTAATCATCATCGTCGTCGTCGTCGTCATCTTCATATTTCTTCTTTTTCATATCTCTCATAGTTCCTCGTAGTAGTTATCTCTTCATCGTCGTCGTCATTATGGTTGCCACGGCTGCCGTCACCGTCATCGTCACTGGCACAACAGCACTGCTGACGGCCAAGGATGACATATGGTGGTTTATAGTGAATAGAGATCTTCCAGATGGCTGGATCTTTAGATCGCGTCAAATGGAGAGCTGCACTATGCAGCGCAGAGAGAGGCAGGCATGCCCACTCCTCTCACCAGTACAATGGAGACAGCCAGAACTTAAATTTAAGTCCCCCCACGTTTAATATAAACCTACCTAAATCAATATGGCCCATGCATGTTTAATACAAGCCTGCCCAGGTCTTATATAAGCCCAACCAAGTTTAATTTGCGCCAATCCAATTTTAGTAAAAAGTATAAGCCAACCCAAGTTCAATATACGACCCACCTTTTTTAAAATAAGTCCACTCAAGTTTAATATAAGCCGACCCAAGTTTGATATCACATTTACACCATCTCACCACGACGACAAATAGTCACATGTGTGTCCATTATTATTACGGTGGCCTCGCTTAAATTTCACTCATATAAACCTTAACTATTAAATATAACGAACGATGAAGGTTTCAATTAAATTGTCTATTATGTTATTTTTTTATATTTCATTTTCTAATATTTTTTTTACTATTTTCAATTTATTTTCTGTTAAATAACTTTTTAAGAACTTTCAATATTTGAAAACCTCCGGCGATATTTTATGACGAAACGTCTTTATCTATCTTTTCAATGGCAGGCCGCTTTCATTTCAAAATGCACTGGCAGAATTGAAAATTCATATGATTGATTTCCAATCAATAAAAGCTTTATCACCCGTACTGTGGATCGGAGTCTTTCACGCTGATTGCAAACGAACGAACGAACGAGAGAACGAACGAACGAACGGATTAAAGAATGAACGAGTGATCAAACAAACGACTGAACAAGGCGAACGGACGAACTTATTGACGAAATAATGAATGGAAGGATGAAAGCCGAATTCGACCTCGACCTTGTGGCTCTTCTGGGAAGGTCGCCGACCCAAATTTAATCAAAGCGAAAACACGCCCATCCCTGCTTTTTACGTCCAGGCGTCGACTCCTTGAAGCAATCATGGTTTGGAAATTAAAACTAATTTGACTAAAAAAAAATTTGCATAAATAAATGAACGCGTTCAAGCTTTGTTGTCATTTTATTGAGACGAAAGAAAATGAAATGGAGACAGTAGTGGAGAAGAAGAAGAAAAGAGATGGCAAAGTTATTTGCTTTTTTAAATAGCTTTTTTATTATTTTATTTTTTTTAACTAAATAAGATATTTTTTTATCAAATATTTAAGCAGAGAATTATTTATTTATTTATTTTAAAGATAGAAAAAAAAGAAAAGAAGAAATAAAGAAGAAGCAGTTTGCGGTTTTAAAAATGGCGGACGAATCGGGCGAGGATGAAATTATTGCAATTTTGGAGATGAAAGCAGCCGAAATAATGTTGGCAGACATGATAACTAATGAGTCATCAGTCTGCTGCGATCCGGAGTGGACGCGGCATGGAAGAGGACAGTCGTGCCTATCAAAGAGGGAGGCTCTGAATAATTCTTTCCTCAATTTCGTACTGTCTCATCCTGATTCCAAATGCATCGAATCACAAATCCGTTCCAAACCAACCCCCCCCTCTCTTTCCTCTTCTCTGCCCCTGCCTCTCACTGCTTTTCTGTTTTTTTCTTTTTCTCTCTCTCTATCTTCATCTCGTTCTCTTTCATTTTCACACTTGTCTCCATTTTCTCTGCGTTTAGCA
>OZ022239.1:27701931-27711931 GCA_963978895.1 Erpobdella octoculata
ATTTATTATTCGTTCGTTCGTTCGTTCGTTCGTTCGTTCGTTCATTCCTTCATTCATTCATTCATTAACTGTACCGTGAATGTATAATTTAATTATACTGAGGTCCATGTTTTCAGATATTTTTAACGTTTTCCTTGATTTCCAGACGCTTTCTTCAAAATTAACTTTTCACACAGCCAACTGGAGAGTGTTTCATTTGCAATTGATGCTGAAAACAACAAGAAAAACCTCCGGAAAAGCATGTTTTTTTGTTACAAAGTCTACTTGATGGGGTTTTCCACACATTCCACATATTGTCCACGCATATTCCACAGATATATCACACACTCCACATATGGTCCACACATATTCCGCAGATATACAATACATTCCACATATGATCCACACATAATCCATAGATATACCACACATTCCACATGTGATCCGCACATATCCCACATATATTTTACACATTCCACATATGATTCACACATATTTCAGAGATATACCACAACGACCTCTAAATATATCCACAATCCACAAGCACTTACACACACATGCAGACACGAACACAACAACACGCACGCACGCAGACAAACACAAACACACTCACATATCTTCTTCCACGGGACACACAAAAACGTTCCAGTGTGACAATTGAACTCATCAACTTCTCCAATGCATCAATTCATGACGTGTGTCAAAATTATTTACAATAATATAATAATATAGTGCTTGTCTTTCGAGAAGAAAGCACTGCTTCTAGTTTTGAAGATGTTATAATATAATTGATATATTTGTTCTAAACAAATCAAATTTCAATATATGTTTAAGACTTGTATTATTAAAATATAATAGTTTAAATTTTTCGTGAAGAAAGGTGATAAAAAATAGATAAAAATATTAACGCTAGAATTATAGCCGCTGAGATAAGCAATAATAATAATAACCCAAAAACGGGATTTGGCGCCTTCAGTTGGAAATTTCCTGGAGCATGCAGACAGTTGAGCACAATAAAATGGCCCATCTCTGATTGGTTGAGGTTCTCCACCGTCAGATTTGTTTGTTTGCTTGTTTGTTCGAATAAAAACAGCTAGATTATAAACACAATAAACAAAACTGTCTAAAATTTTGGGGAGAACATATTTGCTCATCAACCACATTGAGGGCGGGGGTTGGCTTGCACCATCTGGTCCAATTTTACACCTCCGAGCAGTTTTGGATAGTTTTTGGACCAAGATAGGCTCGACCAGATAACATCATCATCATCGTCGTCATCATCGTCGTCGTTGTCACCATCATCATCATCAGTCATCATCATTATCATCATTAGAACGTCATCATCATGAGAAATAAATATATTACCAAGTACTTGAAAGGACGTATTTATTTACCCGCCCGAATTGCGGGCGTGGAAATGAGAGAAAGATCAGAAGCACGTCTTGTCGCGGAGATTTTTTTTGTTTACGAAGCAGCAGAAGTTTGTAGGGACGGGGAAGTACTGACCTGTTTGACCTTTTATCGCTTGATTGCTGGTTGGTTTTAATTTTTTCCGGTGGCAATTAAGAAATTAATGAAAGAAGATAGTTCTTAATGCTTCCTTATTTCTAACAGATGTCCTAATGGGTGCAGAAAACTACAACAACAACGATGATGATGATGATGATGATGATGATGATGACGACGACGACGATGACGATGATGACGATGATGACGATGATGACGATGACGATGATGATGATGATGATGATGATGATGATGATGATGATGATGATGATGATGATGATGATGATGATGATGATGATGATGATGATGATGATGATGATGATGATGATGATGATGATGATGATGATGATGATGCTGATGATGACGATGACGATGACGATGACGATGACGATGACGATGACGATGACGATGACGATGACGATGACGATGACGATGACGATGACGATGACGATGACGATGACGATGATGATGATGATGATGATGATGATGATAATGATGATGAGGCTTATAGTGATGATTATTGTTAATCATGTAAATGCGTGTTATCTATGCATAAATTCAACAAGTTTTGTTGTGAAGTTTCTATTTTATTATACAAGTTTAAAACAAACAGCTTTAAAAAAATATAAATTTCTCCGAGAATTTATTCCGAAGTTTCTGCTGCTGACTTTTTATAGCTGAAGTTTGAAATAATTGTTTCCATATTCAGTGCATAGCCTGAGACTATGTTTGAAAATCACTTAACAATAAATTGAATGTCATTATCTCATGCAATGAAAATTATCTTTTTTCTACATTTTAGAATTCTGACCTTTCAACTTTATAGTTGTATCTCCCAGTTTCTTCAATTCTATACATTTTTTTCAATATTCAACGTGGTGCTAATCCCTAGGCTCCGTGCCCCTTCTCCCTTCCTAAGTCCTATTGACCCCCGAATACATTTATCTGCCCTGCTAACACCACGTTCCACAAAGTAGGATTAGATACGAGTACCAATGTATTTGTTGGAGGCCCCCACCCCAGTAATTTTCATATCGTACTTTTTGCATTCTTGTTTGCACACTCCACACTCCACATGGAACCGAACAAATTGTTCCTTCTGCTAGATAATATTTAAATTGTATTGCATATTAAGCAAATTATATCATCTTGGCTAGTATAGTTTTGGATTGTTACCATTTAAAATTGTTTTGCTGATTTTCGTTAAATTAAGTATTTTTTATATTTTTTATAAGATTAAATACTAATTAAATATAATATTAGCTAATTTATTTAGGTAAATATAATTAAATCTATCAAATTGAACTGAAAATAAAATCTATAATAAGCATTATTAACGAACGTGGATTACACCAGCGTTGTTGTTGTTGAATTTGAAAGCGTTACATTTTGTAATTTTATAACACAAAATTTAAGGATTTTATTTTAAAATGTGTAATAATTTCTTAATTTTACTTTAAAATTTATTCATTCAGGATTTGATCGGTTTTTGTTGATATTTTATTCGAAATAATAAAAAAAAATTAATACGTCAAGAATATTTTTTAACGTGTAAACAGATGGGTATGAGACATCAATTCATTCAGATGAGGGATTACAAATCGTAAGCGAAGTTGTGTTCATTTGTCTCATCACCATTGATCATCGTTCAGACATTTGATGCGATGCTCGAGAGAACAAGTAGGTTTTTAAACGGATCAACAATAAAAAACGAATGAACAAACATATGAATTGAACGAACACATGAATTGAAGGAACGAATGAATTGAACGAACACATGAATTGAAGGAACGAATGAATTGAACGAACACATGAATTGAACGAACGAATGAATTGAACGAACACATGAATTGAAGGAACGAATGAATTGAACGAACACATGAACATGAATTGAAGGAACGAATGAATTGAACAAACACACACAAATTGAGAACCTCCTACAATCACGCCTCAACGCACCCTTTTCCTCCTCCCACCCTGCCTCCCCACCCCTCCTCGGAGCAATGACTCATACACGCTCAAATAAACTCCAGCGACGCGGACAATGTTTAAAATTAACAAACAAATCAAAATAAATAAAAAAAACAAAACAAAACACCAAATTATGTAAACCAATATATAAAAAACAACAATAATAATTAATAATATTGAAAATAATATACTTTATATCTCCCTCTCCCTCTCCATCTCTCTCTTTCTCTCTCTCTCTCTCTCTCTCTCTCTCTCTCTCTCTCTCTCTCTCTCTCTCTCTCTCTCTCTCTCTCTCTCTCTCTTTCTTTCTCTCTCCCTCTTTCTCACTTCTGCTTCTTCTTCTTTCTTTTTCTCTATCTTGCCATCTTTCTCTTTCTTACTCTTTTCATTGCGTTCAGTTCAAGTTCCGTGTGTTTCCCCTCCAAAGCAAGATGATACAATCAATTCCAGAATGACTGGAGATTGGAGATGTTTTGTTTCCTCGTGCATTTCATCCACATGTGATTCTAATGTGACGATGCGAGTGTGCGAGAATGTGATTATGTGAGTATTTTAGATTAACGTGTAATAGACATATTGATGGTTTTTTAAAAGTAACATCATTAACAAATGCACACTATACATGCATGCATACATACATACATACATACATACATACATACATACATACATACATACATACATACATACATACATACATACATACATACATACATACATACATACATACATACATACATACATACATACATACATACATACATACATACATACATACATACATACATACATACATACATACATACACACACACACACACACACACACACACATACATACATACATACATACATACATACATACATACATACATACATACATACATACATACATACATACATACATACATACATACATACATACATACATACATACATACATACATACATACATACATACATACATACATACATACATACATACATACATACATACATACATACATACATACATACATACATACATACATACATACATACATACATACATACATACATACATACATACATACATACATACATACATACATACATACATACATACATACATACATACATACATACATACATACATACATACATACATACATACATACATACATACATACATACATACATACATACATACATACATACATGCATGCAAAGAAACGAACATGAATACACACTCAAAATAGTATACGCACATATACTTGCGAACATACAGAAACAAACACATACATACAATGCATACAAACAAACAGAAACATATAAACAGACATACAGAAAGCTGCATATCAGTCATACAAACAGGCATAAGAAACATACGTACAAACATACAGATACAAATCACGTACAAATACAAAGAAACAAACAAGCAAACATACGGAAACAAAGAAACAAATAAGCAAGCATACGGAAACATACAAGCAAACAGACGTAAGCATAGGAACAGGCGCCTGCATGGAAACCCCGGTGCACACTGGAGAATCGATTCAGTTTTATAAGAGCGAAGGAAAAAAAGATTGTATGATGGATGGAGTGAATAAATATTCTTCTGGTGAATGAATACATCGATATTGCTTATGTCGGTCGGTAGGAGAAAAAAAGACATTATTGCTCGGCACGCCGTGAAATATGAATATTATGAATATATAATTATGAATGTATTTATGGCTGTAAATAAATATGAATCAATATAAATCAGAAGAAATAAATTATATAAAGAAAATTATGATATTAAAAAAAGTAACAATTACAGTGATGATATTATTAATGACGATGGCGATGACGATGATGACGACGACGATGACGATGATGATGATGATCATGATGACGACGACAACGATATAATGATGATGATGATGATATTAATATTAATATTAATAGCAGACACTCCGTAGTAGCCTTAGCTGTTTATAGCTGTGGAAACAATTCGAAACGACGCATTAAACTTCCAGCTAGGTACGACTGGACCCCCCCCCCCCCCCCCGTTCGAGTGTAACGTCATAAAAATTCCATTGTTCCTTTTACGATGAAAGTCCGGGAAGCAATACCATCTCCCCTTTGATGGGTGGGTACAGCCCCCTCAAAAATGCACTCTTATTTATACAATATTAATGTTATAAAAAGGTTTTTTCCATTAAATTTTAAATATCTGCTATTACTTTTATTAATATCAGTTATGTGTTTTAAAATAATTCAACTAAAATTCAATCTCTCATTTTTATTTCTATTTTTATTTTTACTATTTCGTATTTGTATCTCTTTTTTTTATTATTTCTGCCGCCTCTCTTTCTTGTCAGGCGATCAGACCGCGCACAATATAATTCTCGATTCGATAAAAACCTCGGTTCGAATTTAACGTTCTCTGATTGATCCATAAAGTCCCCCGGGAGGCAGCGGGGTACGGCAGGGGAGCGACAGTGGACGGGATCGTGTCACGACTCTTGGCAGATTTCATTTCTCCAGGAGTCGGGCAAATATTCGCGAGTCGTAAAAAGTGCGAATTCTCGATGAAAGATTGTTTAATAATGGCGACATTTCGGATGGCATTTATGCCGCCATTCGAATGAGATTAGCGCCAAGAATCAATGGAGTGTTGTGAGATCTTTCTATTTCTGTGTCTCACTGTATCTGTTAATGTCTCTCTCTTCTCTGTTTCTCTCTCTTTGACAATCTCTCTCTGCTTCTGACTTTCCTTTTCTGTCTGGCTATCTTTCTTTTTCTTCGTCTCTCCCTTCCCCTTTCCCTTTCCCTCTCTGTCTCTGTCTCTGTCTCTGTCTCTGAATCTGTCTCTCTTTCTTTTCTTATACACAAACTCTCTTTCTCTCTCTGTCTTCTACCTATCTTATTCTCTCTCTTTCAAAAACTACAACATTACCAACAGCATACACATCTCAACACCACCAACAACGACAACAACAACAACGACAACAACAACAACAACAACAAAAACAACAACAACAACAACAACGACGACGACGACGACAACAACAACAACAACAACAACAAAAACAACAACAACAACGACGACGACGACGACGACGACAACAACGACGACGACGACGACGACAACAACAACAACAACAGCAAAAACAACAACAACGACGACGACTACAACAACAACAACAACAACAACAACAACAACAACAACAACAACAACAACAACAACAAAACCAACAACAACAAAACCAACAACAACAGCAACAACAACATCAACGACACCGACAAGTTTCCTAGGAATTCATCGTCACGTGCAGTGCACTCAGCGAACTTACAAGAGAGGCCAATTCCAGGCCATTCCACATCATCTTGATGCAAGCCATTTACTCTCTCTTTGAGTGTACATATAAGCCACGTCTGTATATGTGCAAATTTATTGCATTTCTCTTGTACTGTGTACATACATACATACAAAACTTACTACTAACTCTGATAGTACTACGTGTACATCGCGTTTCCTTTTTACCAATGCTTTTATTAACTCGTCGGCTCTGTTTCTCTGTCTGTCTGTTTCTCTGTCTGTCTGTTTCTCTGTCTGTTTCAAATCTTGCAATCAATTTTTGAGTCACTTCCTAATGATAGATTTTTTTCAAATTTTGCATACATGCTACAGATAGAAGACAATGCAATATTCAATTATTAGTTTTACAATAAGTCAATTAATTTAGTTAATTTTCTTGAGGATTTTATCGAGGGGTTTCTTGAGGGTTTTCTTGAGGGTTTTCTTGAGGGTTTTCTTGAGGGTTTTCTTGAGGGTTATCTTGAGGGTTTTCTTGACCACAAAACGCTAACCGACTGGCAGACTATTTTACCAAGTTAACACGAACCACACTCACTGACCGCGATTCTCAAGCGTGTACGAAATTTTCATGAAAATAGTTGAGATATTTAAATTCGATGCTTTTTGATCATATTTTTATTATTATTACCAATGCTTTTATTAACTCGTCGTCTCTGTTTCTCTGTCTGTTTCAAATCTTGCAATCAATTTTTGAGTCACTTCCTGATGATAGATTTTTTCAAATTTTGCATACATGCTCAAAATAGAAGACAATGCAATATTCAATTATTAGTTTTACAATAAGTCAATTAATTTAGATAATTTTAATTTATTTCGATATTTCGATATAATTAAGATATTTCGACTTTAACATAAAATAAAAGAGTAATATAAGAAAAAATTGATTGCAAAATTTGTGTTTTAATTACATATAAGAGCATTGGTTTTAAAAATTCGTTTTTAATTTACTTGTTACAATACAACATTATCGCCACCACCGTCACCATCATCACCAACACCACAACCACCCTAATCATCACCACCATCATCTTCATCGTCCGCGCCTTTATCTATATCATTATTATCACTCAATCATCATTTATCATCCATCATCATCGCCAGCATCAACTGCATCATCATCATCATCATCATCACCATCAGTTGTATCATCATCATCGTCGTCGTCGTCGTCGTCATCATCATCATCACCAGTTGTATCATCATCATTATCACCACCATCAGTTGTATCATCATTATCATCACCATCAGCTGCATCATCATCACCACCACCATCAACGTCGTCTATGATCTACACAGCTCGTGTCTGCCAATAAGATGTAAACTGGAAGACAAACCTTTACGATTCGGCCATCTTTGAAGGTAGCAATAAATCGAGTCAGGTTTTTATCGGGCGAGCGATAAAAAGAGGATAATAATGAGCCCGACCGACCGTGCCGCCTCTGTGGTACATGTTCTCCGTTCTTTGGATGTTTTTTCTGGTTTTACTTTGATGATAGCCGAACAATCACTTTGTTTTGGTTGAAGCTACTGCCGCTGTTGCTAATTAATATGCAAATTAGCAATGTACATGCAGTGTGTGTCTGATGTTTGCATGTTGGTGTTTTTTTCTGCGGAAGAGCTGAGCTTCGGGGGCGTCGAAGGTTGTTTTTTATTTGACTGGTTGGAGTTGAGGCTAAGGTGGACGGATCAGCACAATCACGGGGGGCTCCACGTGTTGAAGGTCTGGCTTCTTGGCTCAGTGAAAACCAGCTTTTGGTGTGGTTTTATTACAAAACCTTTATGTATGTGTGTGTGTCTTTCTCTGAACGCAAATCTTGCAAGTAAAATTTAACCAGCTTTTTGACTAGCTAGAAAGCTGAAACTTTCAGCATAGCTTTATATTGGATGACATGATTTAATTAAAAAAAATTGGAAATCTTTCGTATTTCTAAATTGAGCGTATTTGTGTTGAAAAACTCGTTTTTTCCTTTACTTGTTTTTCTAGGTTGTAATGGTTTTTTCAGCTTCAGTTTCCACCAAACTTTCAATTAAAATGTATGGGTGAATGTGTGTGTGTGTGTGTGTGTGTGTGTTTGGGCAGGTATTGAAAAGTGTTTCAATTGGAGTCTCGGTCAGTTTCATAGGACTAATTTTCAGCCTCTACATTTTTTGGGAGGTGTGCGAGTGATAAAAAAAATCTAAATTTTCAGCTAAAAATGTATAACTAAATTTATTTTAAATAATCACAGTAAATCAGAAAAATTGAGAACCGTTTGAGCGGGCCCACTCCACACTCCCGTCCTTCCCACTGGTGCTTGCTGGATTGCTCATCGCACAGGGCAAGCCCAGCGTGTCAGCAAATCGCTCAAAAATAGTTGCCGCTCGCTGGGAAAAGTATGGCGAGAATGGATGATTGTCCCCGCCGCTTCTCATCAGCTGTTGTTTCATCAGTGCTGGAGAACTCAATTGCTTCCTCGATGATGATTGATGAATGAACGGGCACCCCCCCCCCCCCGTGTAGTAGTGGCCTGGTGACAACACGATGGTGGCGTTGGTGGTGGCGATGATGATGATGATGACGATGACGATGACGATGACGATGACGATGACGATGACGATGACGATGACGATGACGATGAAGATGACGATGACGATGACAATAATGATGTCGATGATGATGATATCGATGATGATGATATCGATGATGATGATGATTACGACAATGACGTTGCAACAATATTTTTTTGTTTCCAATGATTGATGACTTGCGTGGGAGGCTGAGAATTTGGCGATGATAAGTGTCATTAGTACATTGCTAGAAGTACATGCAAATGAGTAATTTCTTATAATTAATGAGCCTCCCCCCTCATTCTCCCTCCCATTCCCGCTGTATTAAATGCAATCACGTGGTGTGAATTGGAAGATGAAGATGAGGTTGGAGCTTGCTGTTTATGCTCATATAAGTATTATAATAAAGGTGGTGGTGGTGATGATGATGATGACCATGACTATGATGGTGATGATGACGATGACGGTGGTGGTGATGATGACCATGACTATGATGGTGATGATGATGGTGGTGGTGGTGATGATGATGAATTGGAATATGAAGA
This sequence comes from Erpobdella octoculata, assembly GCA_963978895.1. Taxonomy (NCBI): domain Eukaryota; kingdom Metazoa; phylum Annelida; class Clitellata; order Hirudinida; family Erpobdellidae; genus Erpobdella; species Erpobdella octoculata. The sequence goes on from OZ022239.1 coordinate 27,711,825, forward strand.
TGAGGTTGGAGCTTGCTGTTTATGCTCATATAAGTATTATAATAAAGGTTGTGGTGGTGGTGATGATGACCACGACTATGATGGTGATGATGACGATGACGGTGGTG
>OZ022239.1:27717762-27720262 GCA_963978895.1 Erpobdella octoculata
AAAACAGGGGATGGGGGTTGTTACATTTGAGAGGTTGAAGAAACGGAAATTTGAGGGGCTGAAAAATGAGATTATGACGGATTGGGAATGGAGAGCTTGAGAGACAGGAAAACGGCAATTTTAAGGGTTTGAAAGGGAATCTTTTATATTGTGACTTCATTTTCAATCATTTGCGCACTCAAAATGATTTCGACTACAAACTTATTCTATTTATTTTATATTTGTTGTTTTTTTTACATCGTCTTCCTTCTGTTTAAAAATACACGACCGATTTTTTCACTGACCAAATCATCGTATTCATTCATTCGGTTCATTAAAAAAAAAGAAATTGCAGTTTCTTAACGAAGCTGAACGATCAACCCTGTCGCTGCTTGGCGGGAAAATCAATTTGGCTCGCTTTTCCAATAAAATCGTTGAGATCTGCCTTCGGGGTAGGGAAAGGGGGATGTTCACGTGGTTGATATTAGAATTGACGTTTCCTTCTTCCAACAGAGCGCAAGCCCAGATTGCAAGTAATAATTCGTCGGTTTCTTGTTATTATTATTATTATTATTATTATTATTATTATTATTATTATTATTATTATTATTATTATTATTATTATTATTATTATTATTATTATTATTATTATTATTATTATTATCATTATTATTATTATTATTATTATTATTATTGTTATTATTTATTTGAATTATTTCCACAAACCATTTCATCAGAAGATGACCAGGGAAAAGAAGGGAAAAGAACCGGAAATTTGTATAAAAAAGTTCCCGCTTAAATTGTTGCAAAACGTCCGAGAAAAAATCCCGGCAAATGGCAGACCTCCCCCACCCCCATCCTCCCCCTCTCGTCCTCCCTTCTGCGCTTTTAATTGCTTGACCTTTGAACCGACCTCAATTTCTCATGCGTAGGCGGAGCTTGCAGAAGGAAAAAAAACGTTTCTTAGTTTTTGTTTGTTTCGAGCCGTCGACGCGAGTGTTTTAGTTAGTTTTTGCTATGTAGCAAATTCTTAATATTTAAATTAGTTTACATTATGTAGCTAACTCTTAATATTTAAATTAGTTTACATTATGTAATTAACTCTTAATATTTAAATTAGTTTTAAATTATGTAAATAACTCTTAATATTTAAATTAGTTTTACATTATGTAACTAACTCTTACTATTGAAATTAGTTTTACATTATTAAATTCGTTTTAACTAACTCTTATTATCTAAATTAGTTTACATTATGTAACTAACTCTTAATATTTAAATTAGTTTACATTATGTAACTAAATCTTAATATTTAAAATAGTTTTACACTATAGCTAAATCTTAATAATTAGATTAGTTTTACATCTTTACATTTACATCATCAAAGAAATCGTTCCAGAATCGGAATAAATACATGATTAAAAGAAAAGAAGACAGGCATGTTATGTGGTAGTGCAAAACCACACTGTGTGGTGGTATAAGACCACATTGTATACCGGTGTAAGGCAGAATTTTTTTATCCCGTTGTTTGCGTGCACTGAGACATTCTTCATTGGATAGAGAGATCCAACGGGAATAATTACATAGAGCCACGTATGAAAGGGTTTCTCCCTGCTCCATTTCCTTTTCCCATCCCTCTCCTTCTCCCTCCTCCTCTACTCCACCCCTTGTATTGGCACGCACATGTGAATGGAGAGGTTTCTTCCCTCGTCGTCGATCGATGGCTCGCCAGGAATCGACACAGCACGTCCGGGTGGGTTGGCCATTTGTTTGCACGGTGCGTAAAAAATACGCCAAAATCGCATAAAAAAATTTTTTTTAAATTTTTATTTTATAAAAAATATAATAAAGATTTTGATGAAAATTAAACGGATCGAATAATACGTCAAGAACTCCGATAAGATTTGCTGGAGAGAAATAAAATGAAATAAAAACCGTAAAGATATCTTGTGAATATAAAGTTCTTTTAATTTTCCAGTTTCACGTGTCCGAGCGTTAACGTTTATTTACACTGAAAGCCTCCTAGCTCTCTCTTCTGTGTGTCCGCTCAATCGCTGCGTGTGTCCACGGTGCTGGCTTTTCCTTCAAATCGTTATTTATGGCTTCGAAACTTCTTCTCTCTCGCTCGACGAAACTAAAATTATTTTCTTTTATTTTTGTTTTTCTTTTGTTTTTTTATTATTTGTTTTTCTTTAACTTTCAGATAGAGTTTTCAGTCTTGAGTCAAACTCAGAGGGCTTTCCTTCAGTCCCCCACAACCCAAACTACGCCCAGCCCACCCCCGCACGTTGGGCTGATATGCAAGCGTAGAGTTTTAAACATTTTTTTTATCGCGAGGACAAAAAAAATGTTTATAACGATTTGCATGCAAAGTGCCGACCGAAACCGGCAATCTTCGTTTAGGGAATATGGCGGGAATAAATCAAGATAGGAGCGTAGCAAGTGGTACGGGCGGAATAAGCAATTGCGGGATAAACCTTGAAATATAGGGGTCACCACATTTTCATGTGTATATACAAGTGTG
>OZ022239.1:27727762-27950262 GCA_963978895.1 Erpobdella octoculata
GAACGAACGAACGAACGAACGAACGAACGAACGAACGAACGAACGAATGAATGAATGAATGAATGAATGAACGAATGAACGAATGCATGAATGATACGAAAATCAATTGCAACACGGATCCGACCGTTTCAAGGCACACACACACACAAGGGCGCGCACACAGCAACAACACTCAAAGCATGTGAATTATTGATGCAAATGATTGTATTATGAGCGGCTTTTGTTAAGTTGGTGCATAACACTGGCAAGTTAGGGGAGCGAAAAGGATTGTTTTTGTTGCACATCGGGGATAGCGGCTGGGCGGGTGTAGGCACAGGGGGTGCCAGCAGAACCCTCTTAGGGTCAAAAACATTCTGGATGGATGGGTGGAGGTGCATGTTGTGCGATTCAAGAAAAAGAGAAAGAAAACAACAGAAAGAAAAAGAGAGAGTGGCAGAGAGAGGGAGAGAGAGAGGCACAGAAAGAGAGATGCAGAGAAAGAGAGAGAGAAATTAAATATAGATGTAAAGAAAGCAATAAAAAGTTAAAAACAGAAAGTTAAATAGAAGAAAAAAGAAGAAAAAAAGTTTCGTTTAAATTATCGACTGAGAAGCTTGATAATCTCCTGGGTTCTTCTTCGTTCTTCTTCCATGTTTTTTCTCTCCAGCTAAACAATCGCTCGTGTGCCCTTAGACTTGCCGCCATTTTCAAACGTCACTAACTTCCTCTCTCTCTCTCTCTCTCTTTCACTGTCTCTCTCTCTCTGTTAGTTTGTTTGCTTGACTGTCTCGTCTCAGGTCTGTTTCTCTGTTTGTCCGTTCCCGCCCTTTTTCACCGCTTTCTCTCCTTTATCTGACCATCCATCTAACTTCTAACTAACAAGAAACTCCAAACAACATCATCAACGACGACGATAATTATTTCAACCTTCCCTCTCCTATCTGGAATGTTTCAACTATTACGGATGGAAGTGTTCCGTACGACGTTCTCTCTCTCTCTCTCTCTCTCTCTCTCTCTCTCTCTCTCTCTTTCTCTCTTTTTTCTCTCTCTCTCTCTCTCTCTCTCTCTCTCTCTCTCTCTCTCTTTCTCTCTTTCTCTCTTTCTCTCTCTCTCTCTCTCTCTCTCTTTCTCTCTTTTTTTTCTCTCTCTCTCTTTCTCTCTCTCTTTCTTTCTCTTTCCCTCTCTCTCTCCCTCTCTCTTTTTCTCCAGGCGTTCTTCATCGTTCGTTACAAACGACAGACAACGCCGACATAAACAGACATTCGCGCGAGTTGAACAGAAATGCATTCAAACAATGAAATGATAAAAAAATCTCAGGACCACCCCTTGTGATTTGTAACTTCGAAAAAATGAAGAAAGTTTTCCATGATTTTCAAAGCTTTGACGGCGGAAACGATAATCGATCGGCTCTCCATCATGCAGTGTTTAAATCTCCTTATCTTCTCCGGCCAAACTGTTTTCAAATTACTAACGAAACTTCTGGAAAATTTATGAACATCATCATCGTCATCGTCATCATAATGAACATCATCATGAATATCGTCATCATCATCACTTTCATTGATAGTATTAGCATTATCATCATCGCCTCTTTCAGCATATACATTATTGCCTTAAGCATCATCATAATCATCAGCATCCATCCATCCATCCATCCATCCATCCATCCATCAGCTTATTAAATTCAGAACATAACCAACGTACTTGTCATTAAGTTTACTTTTATGGCGGTTCATGTTGTTGTTGTTGACGACGACGACGACAACGATGATGAAGATAATGATGATTATAACCATGACGATGATAATAATACTATCAAGGACGTCACATTCCTACCACAGCTTTATTACACGCAACTCATTTTCTTACCAGTTTCTAAACACTATCATATCACCACCATGATCATTATCATCATCACCATCACTATTATCATCACCATCACCACCATCACTATCATCACCACCATCATCATCACCATCATCACCACCAACATCATCATCACTACCGCAACCTCGATGGTCTAGTCGGGAGTCTAAAAGAAATGAGCAAGTTAAAAGCCGCTAAACTTGAATGGAATATAATTTCTCAATTAATCACTATAACAACAAAATAAGAAAGGCAAAAATCTAATGATGTCTTCTCCCAGCGACTCAGCTGCCGGCTAGCCGACTGGAGTCACACCCATCCAATTGACTAACACTTGAGCTGTCCCTAATCCGGATGGAAATTCCCGGGTATTTCTTTTATCTGTTTTGATTTCATCACTGTACGAGTTTATGAATGGCTTTGAATAGCTTGGGTTTTATGTACACGAGCGTGTACGTGAATAAAAGATGATCTGTATGTGAGTGGGTGTGTGTGAGTGGGTGTGTGAGTGGGTGTCTGGCATTCGTGCTGCTCCAAAAAATGTTCCGCATCGCATGTGTGTGTTTGACAAGCAAGCAAGGCGATTAGCTGGGCTGGCGACTAGTTGGAGCGACTAGATGGCTTGCTCCGAAGCACGCGGGAGGGGAAAGAGAAGGAGATAGAAAGATAAAGAGAAGGATGCAGGAAAAGACAGAAGATAAAAAACAAGATAGATAGAGAGAGAGAAAGAGAGAGAGAGAGAGAGAGAGAGAGAGAGAGAGAGAGAGAGAGAGAGAGAGAGAGAGAGAGAGGCATGTATTAATAACTCTATTATTGCGTGCTTCTCTCGGTACTCCATAATATTTATGGACATCATAGACGGACAAAAAAGAATCCACCAAGGGGATAATATTCGGTCTTATTGTACGAAGCATGCGACCAAGCGGACAGCATGTGCTGAAGAAAACTCATTTGAATTATTTTCGCTCTTATTGCTGTTCCTTGAACGTTTTGTACTGTTGCGTTACGTTTTGTACTGTTCCTTGAACGTTTTGTACTGTTCCTTGAACGTTTTGTACTGTTCCTTGAACGTTTTGTACTGTTGCGTTACGTTTTTTTACCGTTGCTTGTACTAATTCAGGTTGTCATATGACTCCAAAACGTTCTTGAAGATTTCAATTTTGTAAATTCAAAATGAAACAAATATATACAAATAAAAATTAATCCAACCTATCGCTACAAAGGTCTTTAATCTATTGACCTTTCAAAAGAACTCCGAACCAAAACATCTGACCTCACCTATTTTCATCAACTGACCAATAAGAAAAGAGCTACCAGTGGCTCAAAAGGTCGTTCAGATCTTTCCAGTATACTTCCAAGCGCTGGCGTTGGCGCCGGGATTTGAACCGGCGGTAGCGAATCTCTAAGCCAGTCTAAGCAATTGTATGCATGATTCTAATAGCGTGCCGTATCAATCCGCCCTGATGTAAGAAATGTTCAGAAAAACGACTAGCTTCAGTGGCGGATCTAGGGGGATCGAGAAAGGCCATGGCCCACCGTGGATTTCAAAATTTATTTTTTTGAGATACTAAAACATTTATAACAATAATAATATGAAAAAACGTCGTTTAAAACCAGTAATAAGTGAGAAAAAGTTCAAATTGACCGAATTTAGAAGAAAAATTAACTACTTTCTAGAGAAATTACAAAATTTTTAGCATCCAGCTTTTGTTTTCCAGTGGGGTTTGAAGATCTAAGATTAAATGTTTGCTTTTACCAACGTCTTTGACTCCTACCCCCACCGTTTTCGGCTTCTCCCGCCATTTGTTTGGCCCCCATCTAGATCCGCCACTGAGTACTTTAATAGTACATATATTCAAATTGTACATGCTTCAGCGCGTGTGGCTCTAAAGTAGTCGAAAGTAAGCCATAAGTGAAGTTGCCTGATGGCATCGGCATATGGCCAGGATGCCGAGCTGTTTAGTTGGAAACCTGGCTGATTTATCCATCAGCAGCACTTCACGCTCCAATGCCCGAAAACCAGCCATCCGTAGCGAAATTTGATTAGATCCAACATGATCTCGGGAATTCTTCTGGAAAGCGTCTTGTGTGTTCATCACGGTCTGAAGTCATCATATACTGTGTGAGGTCCGTGCTGGTACATGGTTTTTGTATTAAGAGGCTTTAGGCGGTTCTCGTAGTAGAAACTTTTAATTTATTTTATCAAATATCAAACATAAGCCGACAGGTGTTTTGAAAACTGACAAATTCACAAGTCGGAATAATTTTCCTTTCACTTTCACTTTTCGCCCCCTATGTTTTATCATTCAATATATATTGAAGGATGTTTAATCATCTATATATATAAAAATGAATGTTTGTATATATGTATTTATGTATGTTAATGTCCTTTATGCATTGCTACACCATTCATCCGATCGTAATGAAATTTTCACACAACCTTGAGAGTCAAGGGGAGTCAAATAAAAAATAAAAAAATTTGAAATCCGTCACAAAATGAGCGGAGCGGAGCGGGTGAGTGAGCGGGAACTATATATATATGTATGTGCGTATGTATGTGTGTATGTATGTATGTGTATGTGCATGTATGTGTGTCTGTGTCTGTGTTTATGTATACACATATATATAGACTAGCGGGGTTACCCGGCGTTGCCCGGGGTTTTTAGAGGTTTTTCTAATGTTTGTCTCTCTCGCTCCCGTTTCCTTCTTCACTTTCCCGTTTTCGTCGCGTTCCCGGTCGCTTTTCCGCTCTCGGTCGTTTTCCAGCTCCCGTTCGCTTTCCCGCTCAGAAGTTTTGTTATCGATTTTCTCTTTTGCTCGCGTTTCCTTCCAAGCTTGCTCTCCCGATTCCAGTCGCTTTCCGCGTTCCCGGTCGCTTTCCGCGTTCCCGGTCGCTTTCCCGTTCCCGGTCGCTTTCCCGTTCCCGGTCGCTTTCCCGTTCCCGGTGGCTTTTCCGTTCCCGGTTGCTTTTCCCGATTCCAGTCGCTTTCCGCGTTCCCGGTCGCTTTCCGCGTTCCCGGTCGCTTTCCCGTTCCCGGTCGCTTTCCCGTTCCCGGTCGCTTTCCCGTTCCCGGTGGCTTTTCCGTTCCCGGTTGCTTTCCCGTTCCCGGTCGCTTTCCCGTTCCCGGTCGCTTTCCCGTTCCCGGTCGCTTTCCCGTTCCCGCTCACGCTTGCTCTCCCGTTCCCGGTCATGCTTGCTCTCCCATTCCCGGTCACGGTTGCTCTCCCGTTCACGCTCATTTTTTCTTTTCCATTCTTTCATAACTACCTGTTAGCCTATAAAACGTAAAATAGATTTGCTAAGACTATATATATATATATGAATGTTTGTGGGTTAGTTTGTCTATTATAGAAACGGGAAAGCGACCCGGAACGGACAGCGAGCGGGAACGGAAAAGCAAGCGTGAGCGGGAATGGGAGAGCAAACGTGAGCGGGAAAGCGACCGGGAGTGGTAAAGCGACCGGGAGCGGGAAAGCGACCGGGAGCGGGAAAGCGACCGGGAGCGGGAAAACGACCGAAAACGGGAAAGCGAACGGGAGTGGGAAAGCAGGTGGGAAAGAAAACGGGAGAGAAAGAGACAAACATTAGAAAAACCTCTAAAAAACCCGGGCAACGCCGGGTATCTCCGCTAGTTCAATATATATTTAATAATGTTTTATTATTCAATATATATTGAATAATAAAACATTGAATGACAATAATTATTGTTATTATTAAGTTGCTCGATGATTGAAGAATTGCAGTTTTTAATAATTGAAAGCTTTTAATTAAATTCTATTACGAGCAATTAAATGTTGAAAACTTTTGCGAATAATTCAAGGCGTCAACAACAGATTCTTCTTTCATCTTTCAATTTTTGTTCTCCTGTCACGTGATACACCTGCCATACATACATACCACCACGAGTACCTACCCATCCACCTGCAATAATACCTGCAGTGCTCGCTTGTCATGCCACATACCTGGGCTGATGTAGGTATGGAGATGTTTCATCTTTTCAAGATGAAGTTGAAATAATCACATTGCCTCTTGATTACTTTAATCAATCGTGAAACAACGCTTTCAGTCTCTCCCTCTCTTCTCTCTCTCTCTCTCTCTCTCTCTCTCTCTCTCTCTCTCTCTCTCTCTGTTCTTTTGTTTCTTCCTTTGTGGCCCTGTGCTTCTCTCTGACTCCTGTTACATTGATTGAAGCTAGCCTTCCAGGAATTGCGACATAAACATCACACGTCTTCTTAACGACTCGCTAGCATGAAATCACACCGACAAACACTAACTTCCACACACACACACACACACACACACACACACACACACACACACACACACACACACACATACGTACATAAGTAGAAAGTAAATTAGAGTCACCGTCGTTTCGAATCCATCCTGCCAGAAATAAGAACTTTTTTTCTCAGAAATTTCGCTCGAAAATAAAAAAAAAATTAAGACGTTAAAAGTTGATTTAAATTTCAAGAAACAAAAATAAACTCTCTCGGACATATTTGTGGGTGTGTGGCACGAAAGTCTGCAAGGGTGACGCGTTTTTTATTTTATTTTAATTTATTTTATATTTTTTCTTTTGAATTCCAATCTGACGTGCTTATCCCAACTTTATTTCATCTGGAAATCCAATTTGCAACTTCGCGTGCGAGCGGAACACCCGATCGGAAGCTGGCGCGAAAACTTTTCCCGGCGACAAATCTCACTTGTGAAGCGCTTAATTAAATTCACATCAGCGTACACGCACACACACATACACACACACACACACACACACACGTACACACACACGTACGAACACACGGACACGTGCGTACACAACTTTCGAAACTTTCCAGAAATCACGTGACGGGGGCCCGAACAAAAGGATCGTCATTCGTTAATGGCGCCATAAGTAGCTGACGATTCTCCCTCTCCTTCCCTCCTCTCCATTTCTCTCTCCCTTTCTTCTCTCTCCACTCCTCTCCCCCTCCCTCTCTTTCCCTCTCTCTGTTCCATAGTTTCGTTCAAAACTGGAAACAACAATGACAATACGCGGCGGCAGCCATTAAGACCACAAACGATCACAAATACGAAATCATTCACTGCCGTCCGCATAATAAATAAATAAAAGTAATAAATAAATAAATAAGTATATAAATAAGTATATAATTTTGAACGTATTTCGGCATAATGTTTTCTTTTAGGCATGCTCTGTTAAAAATGATAGACCACTTTGCGTTGATACGTTTTTTCGCCAAGCTTAGCGACTGGGTGGAGCGGTGATAAACGGATTCAAGAAATACTTTTCGCGGTGAACTTTGAAGAAGAATAATTCCGCTCCGCTCTTTTAATTTTTCTGTCATCCACATTCTCATCCACATTCTCATCCACATTCTCATCCACATTCTCATCCACATTCTCATCCACATTCTCATCCACATTCTCATCCACATTCTTTCATCGCAAAAATATCAAAGGATGAATAAAATATAAACGGATTTGTTTTTTATTTTATTTTTATTCAAATTAATTTGTTTGAGGTTGTTTGTCACGTGGTTAACAGAATATTATTATTATCATCAGGAAAGATAGAAAAAAATGCACATGGAAGAGAGAGAGAGAGAGAGAGAGAGAGAGAGAGAGAGAGAGAGAGAGAGAGAGAGAGAGAGAGAGAGAGGAACAAAAACCGAGACACCGACAAGGAGGAAGGATATTGATCTGGTTGTCAGTAAGAATCTGTTTCAGATGGAATATTCTTCCTGAGCATGTCATTTTGGCAGAATTCCACGACAGTCAGGAAGCCTTTCAGCACATCTTCCGTTTGTAATTATTATTTCCAGAACTTTCCGTCGGCATCATCGTCGTCGTCATAACCATCACCACGGTCATCATCATTACCATCATCATCATCATCATCATCATCATCATCATCATCATCATCATCATCATCATCATCATCATCATCATCATCATCATCATCATCATCATCATCATCATCACCACCACCACCACCATCGTCCTCGGCATCGTCGTGCCACTATTCTTACTGGTTGGTATGAGCATCCGATTGATTTCACTGCCAAATAATGCTACAGGGACAGTCGGGGTTATCTCTTACAATGCATGGATTAAATTCTGCAAGCACTCAGAATCTTATAAGATAAAATTAGAGGCTGGATATTCATACGTGGATATGCACGTCCTGGTCTTCCCATACGTGTGTGCACGTATGTGAATTTGTGTCCGTATGTGTGTGTATGTGTTTGTAATTGTGAATTTGTGTCCGTATGTGTGTAATTATGTGTGTATGTGTTTGTAATTGTGAATTTGTGTCCGCATGTATGTAATTATGTGTATGTATGTGCATGTAATTGTGAATTTGTAACCGTTTGTGTGTGTGTTCGAGTTCACTCATGAATGAATATATTTCGGTTCATTTTTGTGCGTGTGTATTTCAGTGTATGTATATATGTGTGTATGTATGTGTGTCTGTAGTATTTGAAAAAAGTAAATTTTGAATGTATGTATGTATGTATGTATGTATGTATGTATGTATGTATGTATGTATGTATGTATGTATGTATGTATGTATGTATGTATGTATGTATGTATGTATGTATGTATGTATGTATGTATGTATGTATGTATGTATGTATGTATGTATGTATGTATGTATGTATGTATGTATGTATGTATGTATGTATGTATGTATGTATGTATTGTATGTATGTATGTATGTATGTATGTACGTATAACTCCGCCTCGCTAATTGCGAGCCAGTCCCAAGCCTGGATAAAGGTATAAAGTCATTATGAAAATTAAATTTTTTCTATTAATAAATATCAAAGCGATTAATTTATTATCACTGAGTTTTCCTGATGATGATGATGATGATGATGGTGATGATGATGATGATGATGATGATGATGATGATGATGATGATGATGATGATGATGATGATTATGATGATGATGATGATGATGATGATGATGATGATGATGATGATGATGATGATGATGATGATAATAATAATAATAATAATAATAATAATAATAATAATAATAATATTATTATTATTATTATTATTATTATCATTATTATTAATATTATTATTATTATTTATATTATCATTATTATCATTATTACGATTATGGTGATGATGATAATGATGACCCAGAAAACATGTGATTAAATTATGGTAATGTATGTAAAGAGTAGCGGGAAATCAGCTTGCAAATTAAGTTCACATGCTCCAAACACACTACACCCACCCACCCTCTCCACCCACCCACCCCCTCCACCCACTCACCCTCTCCACCACCCACCCCCTCCACACACACACACACACATAATCCGACATGCAAAATCAAACATTACAATCGATTCAACTCACCGACAACTGAACACATCGCAGCAGCGACAAGTCAACTCGTGTAATAAATTCGTCACCACAACAACAACAACAACAACAACAAACACAAAAATAAATTAAAAAACATTCATCGAGTGCAGCTTGCATGTAAATTATTGTAAATCTTTTCCATTCCTGGAAGCGTTACTTTTCTGCTGCTTCGATTTTTAATTTCCACAGTCTCGTTCATTTCCAAGAGAGCTTCCAAGCCGAGTTTTATTTATAACCGGATTTTCTCCAGCCGTGTGCGTCTGTGCTTTTGTGTGTGTGTGTGTGTAAACGCGCGTAGAGGTGGTGGTGGGGGAAGTTATAATTTATTCAAGCAAATATAAAATAAAAAACGTTAAATGAACAAGAGAGAGAAAGATAACGAGAGAAAGAGAGAGGAAGTGAGGGAGACATGTGAAAAATTAGAAATAAATAAAAAAAATGTCGGTTGAACACAAGTAAAAGACGGGAGAAGAAGAAGAAGAAGTTGAGATGGAGTTATCTCTTCCTCGCATGGATGGCTCATTATACCACGCTCCAGCGCTTTTTATTTTAAGACATGATACCAGACCCTCTCGCACCAAACTCATCCAGAACGCCCCCTCCCCTTTGCTTTCTAACATTTTCTTCCGATCTAAATCTTTTGTTACTTCTTCCCACCCCACAAAAAAATGTCCATCCATTTCCCCCTCTCCCCGCTCCGGCCTACATCTTCGCACACAACCCCCTGCTGCTGTGCACTCCAGGATGCTACCAGGATCAAATATCCCAAGGGTAGAGGCGATATCAAACGAACAAAAATTGTTTTAATGTTTTTCTCATTTTTTGTTCCATTTTTGTTTATAGAAGAGAGGTAATAAATTCTTAATGATGTTATTTTCATCAATTCTCCTCTTTCTCTCTCCTTCCATCTCTCTCTCTTGCTCATCACTTCTGCCTCCATCTCAAAATTTTTATCTCAACACTTCAATCTCTCAACTACAAAAATCTTCATTACAGTTTCAGCCTTACAATATCTACATAACAACCTCCAAGTTACAACATCTTGATTAACACTATTTACATTACAAAACTTTTAAATTAATATTTTCAGTTCGGTTATATATATATATATATACATTTATATATATATATATGTAAGACTCTACTAGGAATCGAACCCACGTGTCTACGGCAACACCGCCTTGCCTAAATGCAAGCGCTCTTACCAACTGAGCCACGTGGGTTCGATTCCTAGTAGAGTCTTACAAATATTTGCGTTACTTGTGGTGACAGTTAGTCATCCTATTTGTGGCCTCTCGAAACATTTCAACGCAATGTTTCACTTCATAAATATATATATATATATATATATATATATATATATATATATATATATATATATATATATATATATATATATATATATATATATATATATATATATATATAAATGTATATATAAACAAAAATGCACTTAGAATTGAAAAACCAGAAGCGAACGTTTCATTTTATTTAAGAAAGATTTTTTACTTTTACCTGCGATTCTTCGGCTTTCCGAGAATTTTCAACGAAAGCCGATGCCGTTGTACCTATTCTGTGATGCCGTGCTTCAACCGTTGCAACTACTTCAATTCACTCCCACCACTGCCACCACCATCATCATCATCATCATCATCATCATCATCATCATCATCATCGTCATCATAATCATCATTGTCACCATCGTCATCATTGTCGTCATCATCATCATCAACACCATCGTCGTCATCATCACCATTATCATCATCATCAACAACATTATCATCATCAGCATCATCATTGTCACTATCGTCACCAACATCAGCGTCAATTTCTACTTCATCGTCATCAAATAGTATAATTTATATTATTACCGTCAGCACATCCTTGTTCGTAATTACTACGAGTCTGGAGTCACTTTTGCAGCCGTTGTCATCACTGTTGTTAATCATCACTACCCTCATCATCAGTATCATGACTATCATTATTTGATTACCATCATCATCATCATCTCCAGTTTTATTAGCGACATTCTCGGCATATATGAAGCCAGCCATTCCATTATCAGCCGGCAATCATTTATTTTGACCGACTGGGCCTACTGCAGTCTCACTACGAACCCATTCCTTGCCCCAGAGAACTACAGGGACATACGACAAAAGCAAATTATTTCAAACAAATCCAGGTTGGGGAAGCTTAGGCAAAGGTTCGTAACGTGACCACTGTAGACCCAGCCCGTCAAAGTAAACTACTGCCCCCCGCCACCCCCACTCCCACCACCCCCACTCCCACCACCACCAAGTTATAATCAAATGACAAACCTCAGATCGGAATAGAAGAATAGATAAACAAATATATCCAAGAAGTTCTTTTAAAGCAATTTAACTCAATTAAAACAATTAAATTTGTCAGCTCAAGAAGAGAGCTGTAGGAAAGCTACGAATATTTGGAAACTGTCAGCATATTGAATATTCAGCGGCTCAACCAACCAATCAGCACCTCTCCGTGTGACTTGAGCGTTACGTATCCAGCGGAAGGTCCCGTCGAATTGTGTTTTTATACGACATGAATCGTAGCTTGCGTGCTCTTCTGTGTTTTGTGTTGTGAAGTGTACGCGTTGTAGAGTGCGTGCGTGAGTGTTTGCGTTGAGCGTCCGTGCGTTTGTTTGTATGTGCGATATGAATGTATATACAAGCTTGTGCGTGTGTCTGTTTGCGTGTGCGCGTGTGAAAAAACATGTTCTTGTCGGTGTAGACGCACATGCGTACCAATACTTCTTTAACTATGAAGAAAAGTCTATGGTGATGATGATGATGATTATGATGATGATTATGATGATGATGATGATGATGATGATGATGATGATGATGATGATGATGATGATGATGATGATGATGATGATGATGATGATGATGATGATGATGATGATGACGATGATGACGATGATGATGAGGAGGAGGATGAATATGTAGATGAAGAGGACGATGATGAGGAGAAATAGATTGACCACAATGGCGACGATGATGACGGTGCAAATTTATTTGGGTGTCATATTTCCTCAGTTAATGCAAAACGTCTTGGACACACACAAACCAACACAGAGACGCACTGATTTATACAGATACAAGGAGAGAGAGAGAGAGAGAGAGAGAGAGAGAGAGAGAGAGAGAGAGAGAGAGAGAGAGAGAGAGAGAGAGAGAGAGAGAGAGAGAGACAGGGAGAAAGCGACAGTGATACAATTGCAAGTTTCTTGTGTACAGTTCCGAATAGCGAAAGATGAGAGAAAGCATACTTGATTACAATACAAACACAGACACGTACGTCATTCACTTGACCAACCATTGTCATCATTGTCACGCACGAACCAGAAGAGGCGCACGTCACCAGCATTGTGTCATTTCTCGCAGCTGTATCACGTGTACTACCCGACAACAAACACTCAATTTTACACTTCCAGTGAGAAATTATGAATGAAAATGAAATTGATGTGTATGGTTGTTATTATAACTTATTATCATCAAACCCGCCGGCGTTAGATTTGGCACCTTTTTCTGCAACAAGTGAGCACTTCAGGCTTGTTGTTCTTTTGTTACATACTTGTATTCTTTTTATTAACTTTCACTTGTCCGGATGTCCAGGGGATGTCCGCGGACGTTTAGAAGCTCGGAAGATCATTATAAAATTCACCAACTTCAAAAAAAGTTTAATTTAACAAAAATAACTGTGACAAAATTTAAGAAACAAAAATAATAAAAAAAAAATAAATTAAAGAAGCAATGACGACAACAATTTTCATCGTCATAGTAACTACAAACATCTTTTGTTTACTATTCACCGGGGTAATATTTTCACGATACGATGTCGCTATGAAATTTTTCATCTATCTTAAAAGCAGGTTTTTAATTTTTCAAATTAATTTTCACTTGTTACCGGATAACCGGATTCTTTTGACAAGCGTTAACGCCGATAGGTCCAATATATATAGCTCCAGGCTCACGCCATGTTAACGCCCAACTCTATCAATTGACTCCTACTTGGAGCAGGGGTTACTGGGGGGGGGGTTAACCCAGGGATTCACTAGCGGGAAAAATTAAGCAACACGCCCTTCGTTTAATAACTTAAAAACGGGACAAACTGGTCGGGTCTTTGGCTTCTTCGGGTTGAACTTTTACGACCTGTAAACGCTGTCGATTACAACCTGAATGCAGTTTTTCCCGTTCCGTTTTATCGCTGAGAATAATAAGAAGAATGAAAAAAATACCAATGAAAAAGCAGTTTTACGTCCTAGAATGCAGTTCATCCCATTATATGATGTCGTGTCGTACGTAGTAGTAGTGGTAGTAGTAGTGATAGTAGTAGTAGTAGTAGTTGTAGTGGTAGTAGTAGTAGTAGTAGTAGTAGTAGTAGTAGTAGCAGTAGCAGTAGCAGTAGCAGTAGCAGTAGCAGTAGCAGTAGCAGTAGTAGTAGTAGTAGTAGTAGTAGTAGTAGTAGTAGTAGTAGTAGTAGTAGTAGTAGTAGTAGTAGTAGTAGTAGTAGTAGTAGTAGTAGTAGTAGTAGTAGTAGTAGTAGTAGTAGTAGTAATAGTAGTAGTAGTAGTGCGTCTGTGTGCTCATGTGTGTGTGCGATTGTCGATAAGATAAGTGTTAAGTACAGCGGACTGCCTGAGTACACGCTGTACATTGATGTGCATAAAGCATAGTACCTACTCATAAAAGTTACACAACTTAAATTTCCTGTAAACCCAAGTTTAAGTACTTGATTGTGCACATGAAATGTGGTATTGAATCGTGTATATTCTTAAATGTGGAGTTGTACTATATAGCTGGAATTGTGCCCGCGGAGCTGCAGATGTGGAGTTTCACGTAGAGTACTTTGTAAAGTTGTACATGTTAAGCTTGGCTCCTGTAAATATTGTGGAGATGTACACAAAAAGTTCTGCCTTCGGGCTTGGATGTAGTGTGGAGTTGTACTAATGTGGAGATGTAAAACGTGTGCGGAATTGTGCACATGAGATCAATCGCCAGCAGATATAAAATATTCATACGGCCGGTATCTTCAACTTGATCATCATCATCGTCGTCGTCGTCATCATCAGAACCATCATCATCATCATCAGCATCGTCATTTCATCATCATCATCATCGTCATCGTCATCGTCATCGTCATCGTCATCGTCATCGTCATCGTCATCATCATCATCATCATCATCATCATCATCATCATCATCATCATCATCATCATCATCATCATCATCATCATCATCATCATCATCATCATCATCATCATCATCATCATCATCATCATCATCATCATCATCATTTTCTTCTTCTTCTTCTTCATTATTGTCTCCATCATCATCACAACAAATATGAAGTTCCGTTACTATGGTAACCAGTTTAGAATTGTTTGAAAACAGCTGAACGTCATAATTGTTTATCTTCCATTTTAAAACGAATTAGAACGACCCAGATATTTGCAATATTTGCATAATTCATACTTTAATCTATAAAAAGTATTTTTATTATTATCATTATTTTCTTTTTTTAATATTTTTTCCTCCTAAGATGTGTTTCATTTAAATTTCTTCTTGGAAACGAAAGCGAAAGAAGCAGAGCGGTAAGATATTTCGTTGGAAAACATTCGGAAATGATTCATGCTTGCGCAGTTCAAAGTTCACCAGTTTGCGTGGAAGGTCGTCGTCGTGGAGAAAATTTAAGAGGTAATGCGGAAGGAAGCGGTGTGCTATAGAGAAGGAGAGAGAGAGAGAGAGAGAGAGAGAGAGAGAGAGAGAGAGAGAGAGAGAGAGAGAGAGAGAATTTGGAAAATGTGGAAAGTGCAGGAAATAATAACACGTCACATTCTCGCCTTGTCTTTATTTCCATTGTATTCCTGTCGTGATCTCTTAAAGATTTCTCACAACAATATTTTTGTGTGAGCGAGTGTATAGAATCGAGGTTTTATTGTTGCGACGCCATTATTATTCTTCGTGTTGTTGTTGTTTTCTCATGTGTTTCTGTCGTCTGTCTGTCTCTCTCTCTCTCTCTCTCTCTCTCTCTCTCTCTCTCTCTCTCTCTCTCTCTCTCTCTCTCTCTCTCTCTCTCTCTCTCTCTATCTCTTTTTCTACTTCTCTCTCTCTCCACAACTCTCGACTTCAATGATGATGATGGTGATATAAGACTATCATGGAAGCTTAGTTGTGCCCGTTAATGTATATAATAACGAAGGTAAAAAACATTATACGCCCCGAACAACTGACTGATGGGGCACCGACGGGGCTACTATGCAGAAAAACGCCCCAATTCCATCGACAGAATCTTCCATGGCGACCATGGCGAGACTCAGGACCAGCAGACCCTAATTTCTTCGGCAGGTTTCGGCATTTATCTCCCGAGCCAGCTTGGTCAACGTAATGCGACCTAAGTGCAAGTAGCATGCGGCTGTGAATAATTCATAGGGCGCAACGAAAATATAATTCCATACGAAAGTATAATTGACAGATAGCATTATACCGATATGATATTGGCCTTATTTGGCCGGTCGATGATCTATTCTTTGCAAACACGCAAGCTCCTCCACACGGAGATGATATGAAGGAGACACCGAGAAAGAGAGAGAGAGAGAGAGAGAGAGAGAGAGAGAGAGAGAGAGAGAGAGAGAGAGAGAGAGAGAGAAAGAAAGAAAGAAAGAAAGAAAGAAAGAAAGAGAAAGAAAGAGAGAGAGAAAGAAAGAGAGAGAGAAAGAGAAAGTGAAGGAGGAGATAGAACTGTGTGTGGCAGTCCCCAATGTCCTCTCCTGGTGCAAGGGAGATGCTTTGCTTTGCTCTGCGTAGAACTGTAAACAAAGATCCTATTAATTTCTAGCCTGGATCATTTCGGAAATATTTTCAAATATAGGGAAGAAAAAAATAATATCATTGAGAGAGAATTATGAGTTATGTATATATATATATATATATATATATATATATATATATATATATATATATATATATATATATATATATATATATATATATATATATATATATATATATATATATATATATATATATATATATATATATATATATCGTGTTGGAAAGTCAACATCATCTAAGTGGATTGGAAGGTCTGTGTGGAAATATAATCGCGCATGGCCTCCTGGATGTGACTGAAGATCAATAAAATGGAGATCCAGGAGAAAGTTCATCCGCCTGCCTCTCATCTCGGCGCACTGGACGGACGGGTGGTCCATGCAATTACACATTGCATATATATTAATGGCTATTTCGTTTTTTCCTTTCTCTCTCTCTCTCTCTCTCTCTCTCTCTCTCTCTATCTCTCTCTCTCTCTCTCTTTATTTCTCAAGCTGAGCTTTTTTATTCTGTAATATTGCCGTTGTTTGTACCAGTTACTGCGCAATACATTAATTTTGAATAACCCCTTACACTTCGCGTACGGATATTTTTCTAAAGCGAGGTGGCTTGAGAAAAAAATTAAGCAACAAAACAACTTAACAAGCAAGTCTAATTATCTCATTTGTCGATCCATCCACCTGTCCACTCGTCAACCTCACCTACTCACCTACCCACCAGCTCACCTACCCAGCAACCATCAATCCACCCACCGGTCCCTGGTCCGTCTGCCGACTCATCCATGAGCCTCTACATTCACCCTTCTACTCATCCATCCGTCTACCCACACATCCATACGCCTTCGCGTCATCTACCAGCCATCCGTCTTACCATCCACCGGGCCCCACCTACTGAATCTTATTTTAGCCTTGACAGCATCATTGGAAATCATTGACAGAAGAACGTGATCAGAAAAATATCTCGGAGCTTCCCGGTCCAGAAAACAATAATTTGATTTTCTCTCGAGTCACCGTCAATGTTCTTCTACTTCTTTCTCGGAGCGGAAGAAAATCTTCTGAGAATCTATTCTATTGTTACTGAATTATGACCTGCTTATTCTAGAAAAATGCAATAAAAACGTTCGGGAATCTACGAAAATGTCTTACAATCCGTTTATAATAATTAACATATTGACATTAATTAACTCAACGTTCGCCTCTCGATTTCCTGTTTTTGGTCGATCGTGCTCGGAAGGAAACAAATTTTCAAGACCTTTAAACCAGACATTCTTTTTCTTGTGAGAAAATCGCTCGTCTATAAGTGGTGGTCTTATCTCTCCTCGACACACCACTGTTTATTCGGAAGCGCCCGGTTCCTTGTGGGCGTCGGACCTACCCGGCCGTAGATTTACAACTCCTGGTCCTAAGTTTAACGAGAGCAGACTTCTTTAAACTTAATTCTCGCCTTCAAAATAAACTCAAATTGAAATTTATCGCCGCCGTTATATTTGGCCGACAGTTGCTCTAAATAGACCCGCCGTTGAGTGAGAACGGTTTAATTCATCATCGCCGCCATCGTGAATAGAGAAAAACAGCAATATAATAATGATAACCTTGGTCGGTTCGCCATTGGACGACTGGGCGCAACACAAAAGTGGACTTAAGTTTAATTCATGATCGAAATTATATAGTTCTTCTGTACAACCGGCAATTTCGATTCTTCGTCTATACGAGCTATACGCGTTCTGAGAGGCTGTAATTTCATCCGCTGCCAACAATTTTTCTCCGCTCTCCCGTGCGAAACAAACCAACTTTATGGAGCGGCTCTCCCCTAAATATAAAGATTTTTATCTTCATACTGGGAGCTAAAAGAACAATCTAATCATCGTAGCGAATGTTGATGCTGATGCTATGGCGGCATCTCCTCGATCGATTCCTGAGACAAACAGCAGAATAAAATGTATAAAACAATATAAGTACAAAAAGCAGAAAAAACAGAAAAAAGTTACCGTGCTCTTTCGCATTTGTCTTCCGTCGTGAAGTCGTGATAGAAATAATGGCGTCCGAGGAAATGAAGCTTTTAAGAAATTAAGATCCTTCTCGGCCTGCGATGTCGATGCGAATTGCTTCAAATTTATTCGCCATCTCGCGATTGGATTTTAATTTATCAGAAATTTATTCATTTTCGCTTTTCCACGTTTCGTGACCGCCTGCTGCAATATGTCGCAGAGCTGAAAGTGGCTGGGAATGTGATCTTTTTCAACATTGAAAAATTGTTTTAATCCAACGTTAAAATTTATTTAGCCTTCTATTCACCATTTTATTACCTATTTAAGAGAAGCCATCTTTGTCTACCGATGTCCTATGGGGAAAATTAAACTTAAAGGCCGATTGCTTAAATATTCATTATGAAATCCATTAAAACATATATTATTTTAGATATGAGATATAAAATATAAATAACGTATCGAAATAAATTATTGAGTCGATTTCCTGAAATGAAGTAGGTTAAACAAGTTAGAGAAATTTTGCGGCAAGAAAAACAAAATGATAAACAATCGTCCAAGCGTAAATTGATTTGTATATATTTCCGAACAAACCGAGTTCCACTTTACTCGATTCATCTATAGAGTAAGCAATAAAACAAATCAATTACTCGTTGACTTCGGAATTAAATAGTTGGCTGCATTTCGGCCAGCGGAAGTCGATCTGCGGTCATTTTCCAGCATGGACTTATAATATAATATAATATTATAATATAATATAATATTATATTATAAGTCTATGTTTTCTAGCCGAATGCTCACCGTAATACTGTAAACTACAAACTGACCCAATCTAGTTTATCGTGTTATATTTATAAAATTTCTATAAAAACAGTTTTGCTAGACGTTCCTTACCAGGACCCATCTCAGTACTAATGAAGCCATTTTTCTTCATTTCTGCAAAACAACTGCTTTGAAGAAAAGAAAATAACATATTAGCGTGGCAGTCTAAAAAATATAAAGATAAGATATAGAAAGAAAAGAAATTGTTGCACCTACTGAAAAATATTTCTATTAAAACCCATTTTCCAGCATCAACCTCTACAGCCTACGGGCTCTGTAAGAATGTTACAATTAGCTAGGCAGGGTAGGGCCGTTACTTACAGATGTCCTTCCTGATAAATTGCTGTCATTGATTCCCGTAGATGTAAATTACTGTAGAAAATAAAATAATTCATAGTTTACTTGCTTAGTTTCCAACTTATAGGGTTTCATGAAATACTGACATACCCTCTTGCTTCTTTTCACTAAGTTGTTGTCGTGGTCGACTGACACTGCTAACAACGACAAATAATATCTTGGGTTTCAGTCCAACCTAACCGACCCGTCGATGCAGCAAAACAAAATAAATACACCGCCATCTTATTCTTAACAACGTCAGTGAGCGTAATTAAGGAGCCAAAGTAGTCAGAACCCTGAGAAGGGAGAAGGCAAAGAATTACGATTTAAACTTTCGTTGGATTTGCAGAAATAGAAAACATTAGATATATTATCTTTACTCTTAGTTTGAGTTGAGGTATAAAATACCTGTCGACGAGGTCATATTTGATTGGAAAATCAACACAGAACTTGATAATCCAACTAACAAAAACAGTCTAGAATAGGTACTTTAGAATGAAATAACAAAGCCGACAACATGTCATCATACAAATCCAGGAGTATGCAAATAAATTTGTTTGGACAGCTGCTGCGGCAGACGACATGAAAAATGAAGTTTGCTCTTAAGAATTTAAACATTAAAAAAATGATAGAAAACAAAACTTCTAAGGATACCTATTTCCTATACATATAAGGAAGACTTTTTGCATTGATATCTTTTAAAAATAATTAATCACTTCCAAGAAAAAAAAGACCAGAGAAACCCTTAAGTAAAGAAATGAAGTGATTCTAAATAAGAAATAGTAGTTAGTTATAAACAAGTAAAGGAAAAACGAGTTTTTCAACACAAACTTTTATTTCAAATACACTCGATTTAGAAATACGAAAGATGTTCAAATTAAGTTTTTTTTTAATTGAATCATGTATTGTCATCCAATATAAAGCTATGCTGAAAGTTTCAGCTTCCTAGCTAGTCAAAAAACTGGTTAAATTTTACTTGCAAGATTTGCGTACAGAGAAAGCCACACACACACAAACAGAGATTGTAAGAATTGTAACCTAAATAAAAGTTTGTAAAAAGATTTGAACGCAATGAAAGGAGATGGTGAGGATATTGATTGTATAATTGTATATATTTCAAAGGGCTGATGTTGGCGTGTTCAGTGTCAACTTCGTTTAATTTTCTTCCCATTTATGTGAGCTGAAATAGAATGAGGAAGTCTTCCATTGGTCAATATATATATATATATATATATATATATATATATATATATATATATATATATATATATATATATATATATATATATATATATATATATATATATATATATATATATAGCCGAAAAACGTACATTCAAGTTAAGTTCAGCCAGCGCTGATACAATTATTTATTTATTTATCTTCATCTCGCTTGATGCGAGTCATTCCCAGACCAGTTTAGAGAGGATGGAAACATATAATCATGTCAAATTATGATCAGCGACAGGAAATTTACACCGGTATTAATGGGTATTAATTCATGTCTACTACTATTTTAGACTTAAAACACTTGGTTTAGAAGACTATAAACTTTATACGAAAAAAACACAATAAAAAAATGTTTATATCAAATACAGATGAGTGAAATTTCAATAAACGGAATAATATATTGAGAACGTGTATATACCTGCTGGAAACGAAATAAAAATTATGTTTTATATCGTCTTGGAGAACTTTACTTAAATCAACCGTCAACAGATGGTATCAGACAGACTGGGAAGTGCATGTGATTGTGACACGCACGCGCGTTCGCTGAATCTGGAATAACAACGCTCCAGGTATTACATAATAACAACTAATATACCTACTCTACAATTTAATCGTTTAGTGGGTTAAAAGTATTATGCAAATTTTATTTATCACAAGATGACATGGTATTAGAACGCAAAATACTTCATTTTTACGGCAAGTTTTTACCACCTTCCATTTATTCATTATCACTACCTGGAGAAATGGAGACTTTGTTGAGACATTTCAGGCAAAATACATGACGTGTTTAAATTACTGTCTGGATGGCTTACTAGGCCGAATCTTTCCATATATAGCTATGCACATATCGACAGCATTCAGCGAAAGACTCAAGCGTCTCGAATTTCCGGATACCTGGATATTTCCACACGCGGTTGCTGCAGTTCCACGCTTCTTCCAGCGCAAGCTCGGTAGCGGAGAAAGCGTGCGGGCGCAGCTGCTTTCATAAGCAATGTGGGACAGTACGCTGAGGTCATCTGTATGTATGTTTGCGTGTGAGAGAGTGCGTCACTTTCCTTTTACGGTTTATACTTCGAGGCGTGTGAACGATTCGTCCCATCCAACTCTGCCCGACATCAACAACGAAAAGGTTGTGCTGTCTATAGTTGTATCGCGTGAAGCACCGTTTAAATGTTTTTTCACATAATTTTTAATTAATCGTCTCTTGTCTCCAGAAGTGGGCATAGATATAAAAATTATTACCGCCAATTTCTGGAGTCCTCGGCTACGATCCATCAATTCTCTGATTATCTATCTGGGTGGTCTAGACTTTTAGGAGTTTTATGAAAAACGAAAGGCGTTTGTTTTGGCATCGTTTGGGTTTGATGAAAGGGAAAATGTTGCTCCAGCCTACAAACGTCGTCAGTTTCAATTCTGGTGGAAATGTTTCATTCTTGATCGATCCCAAACTCGTGAGTCTTCTTTTTATTTTTAAACCGTTGAACCTATGTGTGATGATTTGTGCGTGATTTAGATTAGCTGCAAAACCGTGATGCATCATTAAAAGTTGGAATCAACTCAAGTTAATGATAACATTATAACATGTATAGTTTTTGTTAACATGTATAGTTTTTGATAACAGGTGATATAGTCGTCTGCTTTTGTTGTGATCTGTTATGTAATTAAAAGACTTTACTCATAGAAATAATAAAAATGAATTTATTTTATATTTGAAATTGTATATTATTTTACTTTAAGCTGATTTATTTTTTAAATGTATCCAGTTTTTGAATTAGGACAAAAAGTTTATAGGAATTATGATGATAGAGAAAGGCTAACTTACTTATATAATGGAAAGGTGTTAGTTATTATGTTAATGAAATATGTAACATCTAGTAATTAATATTTACACCTTGAGCAGGGTGTTCTGCAAAGACAAGTCCATGTGGCTCCTCAGAATCCAGTGAAAACTTTGCAGCAAATAGCTCCAAATGTTGAATATTTACAACAATGTACCAATCAAATGTTATTATCTCCTTTAACAAGTATAAATGATGGATCGAGTTCACTCCTCTCTCCTGGCCATGCTATCTCTACTACATCTGTGTCTACAATGGTTTAAACCTTTTGTGGTTTTTTTCACCATTAGCAATTTAGAATACTTAATATCAATCTGTTTTGTTTGTGAAAAATTACATAAATGATTCTTGTGCAATGAACGAATTAAAATGCAAGTAGCTGGTTAATTTAAAGTATTAAATTGATAAATCAAATATTATTCTAAATTTGTTTTATTACAATCACTCTTTATATCTAAATGACTTAGAGTTTCTTCTAAATTTTAAAACTAGATTTAAATTGCTGTTTTTAATAAATGTTGTCTTTAAAGACTGATAGAACAACTTTAAACTGCTGAGCAATCATGTTAATATAAATGCTAAGAAATTATGTTAATTTTCATGAATATACAAAACAATAATCATCACTAAGTAGATACATTATAATATTTAAAGACATGCGGTTAAACAAATTTTTTACATATTGGTTAGTAATATCTGACTTTGAAACCTTCTTTAGGTGTTTAGTATTTGCTGTTATTTAATCAACTTTGATTAAAATTATTTTATAGCCAAACGTACAGTCGATTGAACCGATACGTCAAAAGCGCCTCCACATTTCCAATATTCCATTCAGATTCAGAGAAGCTGAATTACGAAATCTTTTAAAGGTAGATTTTTTAATATTTATTTTTTAATTGAGTTTTTTCAATCAAAATGGTTCAAAGAGACCAATTTTACTAATTTTACTCTAGGACTTTGGGCCAATATCAGATGTGGAAATTATTTTCAATGAGAGAGGATCTAAGGTATTGTATGAAATTGATTTGTGATAATTCTGCTGTTTAAAATCACTTTTATAATGTTTATCAACCTATTTGCTATTCAGTCACTATGGAGTTCCATCAGGTAATTTGTTAAGAAACAAAAGCGTTCTCCGAATGTGTCAAATAGTCATTTTTTCTTCAAGAGATGCTTAACAATTTTTTTCTTGTGTGAATGCTGCTCTATTTTATTACTTAACATTTATACTTTGTCAATATCTGCATTACTTTTATAATCATTTGAGGAGCATGTTTAATAGCAATAAAATTATTTTCCTGAATTTCTGCAACGTGAACAGTATTTCCAGAATCAATTAGTTTATTTTAATTCAATGGAATACTCTTAACAACAACAACATTTTTACTTTTTCTATTCATAAAATTTCGATAAACCAACTAACAGCATGATCACTCAAAATTACCAAGAGTTTATCTACCACCTATATTTTCATACAACTAACTATGTCCATGATTTCAGTTTAAATTCCTTCCTCTGCTTGATTGCAATTCAAGCAATCAAAGCTGTTGTTATATGTTTTTTATGAATAATTGTTTGGCATTATTGATTGTTATTGCATGAGCTGTCTGCATGTTCTCCACTAATTCATCAGCCATTAATCAATATAGTTTTTATATTCATTTTTCCAATAGCTCCACCCATCGGTTCGGCATGTTTATTATCTTTTATATTTCTTATTGGCATCTGAGAATTGTTTTGAATAATTGATCAGGGCTTTGGTTTTGTAACCTTTGCAAATGCTCATGATGCTGATATGGCCAGAATGAAATTGAACGGTGCAATAGTAGAAGGGCGCAAAATCGAGGTATGATGATTTCAATTTCTAATGAGTGTCATTTTTTTTAAATTAGCTCAATGGAGGATTCTATAATTTTCTGCTGTTTGCCTATTTTGCATGGGAAATATTTTTTTTAAGAACTTATCATTTTAGTCTTTTTTTTTGCACTACCAGTTTTCTTTTTAAATAACTTAGTCATTATTAAATGCAACTAATCATGGCATGGTTAAATTGGTCATATTTTTAATGTTTATTATCATTTTAAATAAATGTTTATTTCAGTAAAGTTTTTGTTTATTTTTTTTTCTGTAGGTTAATAATGCTACTGCCAAAATATTAAGCAAAAAGGCCCATCACAGTTCAAGTCAGCTTTTCTCTTTGTTCAATCAAATGTTTATGAAATTTTTTTTGCATGTCGTACGTAGTTTAACTGCGCCAGGCTCTGTTAGCACAAATTATTAAGTTATAATCAATGATCTGACCTTATGATGACATTTTCTGACAGATGTAAACTTTAGAAAATACATTTTTCAACTGGGAAATATGTTTATATGTTTTTAATAATTCATTTAACCGTTAGGTAAAGAATTACACATTATTGATGCTAAATTGATTTATAAATTGCTAACAATTTCAAATTTTGATGTTCATGCAAATATTTGTTGTCCTGCTGTTTCACCTACTTTAGAGTGGGAAAATATAGATATAAAGCAGGATGATGATGATTTAATTACTAATTATCATAGTTGACATTGTATTGTGGCCTACTTGAAGTAAACAATAGCCAAAAATGATAGCCTTTTCATCAAGTAACTCATTAGGGAATTGAACTCATCAAAAATTGTGTTAATTAAGTCGTCGAGAATGTGCACCAGTGAATAACCATTTCTTAAGACTGAAAAATTCTGTATTTGCAGGCCTGAAAAGTAGCATCGCTGAAAGAATGCTTCTTCTACAGTCTAAAATGGACAGCCAGAACTGCATCAGTACAGCTCAACAGAACTCTAACAATTTTCCTAGTGCTATAGCAGTACCATATAATCAGTTTGTTTTCTGCGTTTTCTTGAAATTCTATTAGCAGCGGTTCAAAAATCTTAGTTCTTTTGTCATTATTTTCAGCACTATTCAAGTCGAAAGAGTCCTAAACAGTGTCGATAGAACCGTCTTACAAGTTTGTCCCTTTGTTTGTTTAATTGTAAAATCCACTCGCTGAAAATCAAGTCCTATTTTTTTACTTGTACAATTTCCAGACTTTGCAGTTTCCGCAGCTTAATAGATCTGTACTGCCAACAATAAACAATTTGCAGAGTTTTTTGAAACCAGAAAAGTAGGTTTTAAAACTGACATTTATTTTTCTATGTATACATCAGTATAATTGTTATCGGTTTTAGTGATGGCATTCATTTTCAATAATATCAGTGTTAATGTTATTTATTAACAGTTTTTCAGCTAAAATACCTAGCCAGACTGCAACAAATCAGCATATCTTACAGTTCAGACCAATTGCTGAACGGGCCATTGTCTCGCTTCCTTCATACGGGGTACTTGATGTTTTTTGCTCAACATCTGTCCAATAAAAACCCGTATTTCTTACAAATGTTTTATTTGCAGACACCTGTTCATGGCAGCGGATGCCAGAAATACAGCCCGTACTGAGAAGATATATAACTCAATGGAACTGCTTATCTTGAAACCTTTTTTCTATTGCATATTGCTGTTTTATGTGTACTTCAATCAACATCGCTCTTTCTGCTTTTGCAAGTCAGCAGATTATGAAGCACCATTTTAGAATTCCGCCTGCTTAAAATGCCTCGTGCTCATGCCGATCAGGTTGAACTGCTTACAACTTCTTAACAAACGTTTAGTGTTTTGTTTTGTCTGTAAAATGTGTCTCAAACAAACTGTTGCTTCTCTGAATTAAATTTTAATTAAAAAAAAACAATTTTATTGAACCAAAAGCAAATAGTTTAGACCAAGCTTGAAACATCAACTGTTAAAGTTTAGGAATGCCTCTAAAGTCTGAGTTCAGCAGCTTGCAAAGAAAAAAAACATGGAACGTGATTGATCGCTTAGAAGCACTTTCTGTGCACAATTGATGGGCCGGACTCGTCGTATTCTTGTTTGCTGATCCACATGGCTTGGAAGGTGGAAAGAGAGGCAAGGATCGATCCTCCGATCCAGACGGAATATTTGCGCTCCGGAGGAGCTATGATCTTGATCTTCATCGTAGCTGGTGCAAGTGCTGTTATCTCTTTCTGCATTCTGTCAGCAATTCCTGGGAACATGGTGGTTCCTCCAGAAAGAACAGTGTTGGCATACAGATCTTTACGGATGTCGACATCACACTTCATGATGCTGTTGTAAGTTGTTTCATGAATACCACACGATTCCATTCCCAGGAAACTTGGCTGGAACAAGGCTTCAGGGCATCTGAATCTTTCATTGCCGATGGTGATGACTTGACCGTCAGGGAGCTCGTAGCTCTTTTCGAGAGAAGACGATGCAGCGGCCGTGGCCATCTCTTGTTCAAAGTCGAGAGCCACATAGCAGAGCTTTTCCTTGATGTCTCGAACAATTTCCCTCTCAGCTGTGGTTGTGAAGCTGTAACCTCTTTCGGTCAAGATTTTCATCAAATAGTCAGTTAAGTCCCTTCCAGCAAGATCCAAACGCAGGATGGCATGAGGAAGAGCATAACCTTCATAGATCGGCACAGTATGGGTTACACCATCACCAGAGTCCAATACGATACCTGTGGTTCTACCTGATGCGTAGAGAGACAACACAGCCTGGATGGCAACATACATAGCTGGAGAGTTGAATGTTTCAAACATAATTTGGGTCATCTTCTCTCTGTTGGCTTTGGGATTGAGGGGGGCTTCTGTGAGGAGAACTGGGTGTTCTTCAGGGGCAACACGCAGCTCATTGTAGAAGGTGTGATGCCAAATCTTTTCCATGTCATCCCAGTTTGTAACGATGCCGTGTTCAATGGGGTATTTCAGCGTCAGGATACCTCTTTTGCTCTGGGCTTCGTCACCAACATAACTGTCCTTCTGTCCCATGCCTACCATAACACCCTAGAAAACATAAAGTCACTTTCAATAAAAGTTCTCGAAACTTTGAACGAATAAGTTTAAACTAAACGACAGCAAATTTAAACTAGATTTTACCTGGTGCCTCGGTCTGCCGACGATCGATGGGAAGACAGCTCTTGGAGCGTCATCTCCAGCGAAACCTGCTTTGCACATTCCGGAGCCATTGTCGACCACGAGAGCAGCAACGTCGTCTTCACACATTGTTCGAAAAGTTAATGGAAACTCTAAATAAAGATATTGAACAGATTAAAAACTTATAAACAATATAATCAACACGTTGCCTAGCTAGAGCTATGCCAAGCTATATTTATATTGGCGTATACTGGCGTTTAGCTTGTCTTATTAATAAAGGCGTCGAGTAAAATAACAGCAGACGAATTCAATTCGAAACGCCACGATATGTTTGTATGCAAAAAAGCTGAGAATGACGTTAAGAAGAAATAAATAAATAAAACTCACTGAATTACAAACCGAGCACCACAGAAGCGCAAAAACCGTAAACGGATACACGACAAAACAGGCTTATAAGCATAGAAACCCGGACGCGGACGTCTGACCTTACCATTTATGGTTATAATTTGAAACTAAAGCTCTCATTGGTGGAGATGTTCGTCAGACCCGACGCGATTGGTTGGCATTGCAGCCCTTAAATTAGTTACAATTAAATATTTTTAATTCGAATCCTAGTACAATTACTTGCCATAAATTATTGCATCGGACAAGTATTTAATTGCTTATTAAACTTTGAGTGGCTCAGCTCTCAGCTCAACTGATTCTCAATTCTCGCATATTTTCAACATGTCTGCATTTCAAATGCTTTCGTCTGTGAAACACGAATTTATAAATTATTTATTAATGTTAGATATTGTTGCATATTTAAAAATAACAATATCATGTTTACAGATAAATAACTAATAAGCTCAATAAAATGTGGAGGTGGGCATATTCAGTCCTTTGGCTGCGACGTGAGAAAACATTTTTTGAGGATTTGCTAATCAAATTTCATAAATAATTTAAACCAAAATATCGATTATAAGTTACGAAGCTGGCTTGCATTTGGGAACCTGTTTTAAAGAGAATGAAAATTCCCTGGTGATGCAAATCAAGAAAAATCTCAAAACGACTTATACCTACACGTTTTTTTAATGCAACGACAATTATTGTCAGATAGGAAGCAAGCTGTTGTTCTCATTAGAACGGGACACGGATATCAATTAATGGATTTCACATCCAGGATGTGCTCACGGAACTACTTAAAGATAACGACAATTGCATGGTGCCAGAGCTACGCACTGACGTTTAAGAACATAGCTTACAAAAAAATATCATAATATGAATATTGAAGCTTTAAGATTATAAAAAATAGTTTAAAATCACTGTTGCTTTGAATACGGTTTCTTTACTGTCACGAAACCGGCTATGTTGAGTTTGAAGTGGCCAAATAGCTATACCTGGAGGCTGTAGTTTGAATTGGCCACATAGCTATACCTGGAGGCTGTAGTTTGAATTGGCCACATAGCTATAGCTGGAGGCTGGACATATAATAATTACTAGCCCCGACCTGACATACCTGAGATGCCTAAATTAACGTTGACAATAGTAACTGACTGATTATTTAAAATTCAACTTTCATTTACTATTTACTTCGCATCAACTAAGCACACCTAGCAGCAATGAATGGCAACTGCTGGAGAAACTTAGGCCGACAAAAAGTTTAAATCTATCAAAAAAACAATTTATTGTATAGTAATAAATTAAACTAATTGGTGTGATTGGATTGCAGCCAGCCAGCCACCCGGGGGACCTTCTGCCAAGCTGTTCATCAATTTTATCGAGGGTAAAACATCCTTAAGAACGTCTGTGACTGTGGAGCTCATTCTGTAGAAAGCTAAGCTTTGGCAAGAACATTGCTGGTCAGATATGATGCATTCTCAGGCGTTAACCTAGCCTACGTATAAAATAAAGCAATATTGGAACATCTAACATCTTTCGGCCGACCCACACCGCTACCACTCACCTAATAGCTGAAATAAAGAACAGGGCTGCTCGAAACACTGCAACAGTTCGAAAAAATTTTCTCTTGGAATTACGGGGGTTATCTTTCAAAAATTTCATAAAGCGAATCTTTTTCAGCAAAAAAGCAGGTTTTCACTAAACGTAACTGTTCTTCTCCTAGAATCGCTGTCATCGTCGTTTGTCTCTAGTCAGCGCAGTCAGTCAGTAGTCAGTCAGCCAGTCAGTCAGTCAGTCAGTCAGTCAGTCAGTCAGTCAGTCAGTCAGTCAGTCAGTCAGTCAGTCAGTCAGTCAGTCAGTCAGTCAGTCAGTCAGTCAGTCAGTCAGTCAGTCAGTCAGTCAGTCAGTCAGTCAGTCAGTCAGTCAGTCAGTCAGTCAGTCAGTCAGTCAGTCAGTCAGTCAGTCAGTCAGTCAGTCAGTCAGTCAGATATATTGAAGAAAAAGCTTAACTGAAGTGTGGAAGTTACGAAAAAAAATTCCACAGCTGAACAAATTTAACAAGTCTTTCGATGTTGGCTAATTTCCGATATAGCTAAATGAAATTTGTGAGATGAGCATGTGCTTGCACAAAAGACGTCTTCTAGATAGAATCATTTTCACACCTTGACATACAGCGTATCGTCCATTTATCAAGCAGCTGAACTCACACTTGAAACCATGGACTTCTAGATGTATACACACTACTATCCACCAAGGAGTCCACGTTGAGGTGGATCAAGAGCGAGCATACCTAAGACTAAGTTTGCCCTCGCTGACGACCATTGACAGCTATCATAGCATAGGCATAATGCCTTGCACCTTCACGGTCAATTTGCTTCATGACCTTAACCTTTATCTTTCTTTACTACTCTCTCTTCTTGTTTAACGGTAAATTATTTTTAACGGTAATTCTTTAAAGCTTGCAATCTTCAATATGTAAAGTTTGGGACGAAAACGCTTGAACTCCGCAATGCTATGAGAGCATTTGGAAGAAAATGGATATGTAGGTAGCAGGGTGGTTGACGTTGGTAGCGTTCATTTCAAATTAATTGTAAATTTGTAAATAATATAGGTAATCGTTTCTTTTTAACATAAAAAGCAACTCTATAAAAAAACGCTTAATCTATTTCTATGATTATTTGCAATAAGGTCTTCCTTAAGCTATGTTTAAATAAAAAATATGTCGTAATAATATTTTACACGAGTTTAAAAAACCCGCAGAAAGTTATGTGCTCGTTTGTTTTGTTGTTTTTATGTACCACACGTGTCTTATCAACAGGGAGAAAGAGTATTTTTCTTATCCTGAACAAAAAAAATCAGAAACTCAGCATAAAGCTCAAAAAAGCCTGATGCTTTTCCAGACGAAGATTGAAGAGCAACGAGTTAACAAACCGATGAAACGGTGATGACTTGTGGGCGGTATCATAAGTGTATCACGTGTCTATTTGTTCTTTGTTTTCACGTCTTTGCCTTTTTTCGAGACACGCACGGATCCGGCGAGTCACACCAAATTATAGGACACTATTGTAAATTTATAAATACTATATATATATATATATATATATATATATATATATATATATATATATATATATCTTTATTAATAATTAATGCGTTACCACGATTATTGCACTAAAGCGGAGATTTTATGCAGCGAATCTCCTTGCAAGTTTTTTTAATTAAAAAAATTCTTTAAAGCGACTTTCCATTCCTGACGGAGCCTCAAGACTACTGAATATTCATATTTCCATAACCTCTCGTCAGCACACTTTGACAAGCATTAGGTATGACAAATGTCCTTTGTTTGAGTTTAAGGGGTTCAGTCAGTAAGTACTGTGATTCGCAAACTCTGAATCCTCCTGTCGGAAGCCCCCGGCTTTGAAAGGCCCCCAAATTATGGTGAATTAATTTTTAATAAAGATTTGCCTTAATAATTACTACTCTACCTCCCATAAATAAAGGAGCACCCACATTCCCCCAGTCATCAACCATTTTGCCGAAATAGTTATACCTTTTAGAACATTTTTCTGAAATGGTCATCGGCTATTTTCGGATAAAAAATGAAGTAGGTATCTACAATAGAATAGCCAAGCATTAGTCGCGTAATCTATCAGCAAATGATACAACTAATGTTTGGGGGTACTACTCACACCACAGCCCCGGGACAGGTTCCAGTGTCGTCCAGTAATGAAAATTGTTTATCTTTATCTTCAGCTATTACCGTATATAGCCTGTTACAATATAACTTGCCAGTGGAGCGTCGCCAGAAGTTTTTGAAGTTTCGAGAAACTTTTAGTTTAAAAAGACTGCTTTTATTCCTTTTAATAAATTTATAATGGTTTATAAAAAAAATTTGAGATTATGAAAAAATGTACTTAAAAACAAATGTTCCAACGAGTTTATTAGTTTTACAATCGAAAATCGGAAGAGACGATAAACGCAAACTTTTCTAACTGTTCAACATTTGAAAAAGCTGAAAACGTTCAATAGGAATAGTTATGTTTATATTTATATTATAAAATAAAAATAAATTTTCGTGAGTGGGCTACTGGTCCGTAGTCCAGCGGGGTGAAAAAAGGTACATGCTTACGGGCCTGGTGAGCTGTGACTTTAACAGAAAACAAATGAATAAATACATCAAAATTATAGAAAAGCTCACAAATTGAAGTAGACAACATATGTTTAAAAATGAAAAAATTACATTTTTATAGATAAGGCGACGATCGAATATAGAGCTCTTCCTGTTTCCAGGCAACACCAGACTTGCACTGCTTAATTCCCAGAGACGATGTTGAAAAACTACATTACCGTATTCGAGAGAATTATTTAGCACAGTAATTTATATTATTATAATAAGCATATATATATATCTATAGTTTTTTTTTATTAATGTCATCGCTTTGTCATCTTCTTTCAGGTGAGACACGATGGAGTGATGCAGCGGAAGTGGAAATTGTTCGTCTTCAGCTGCAGTGAAAAACATTAAAAAAAAACAAAATGTTTGTTTCAACAGAAAATTTTTTTTATTAAATATTTTTGGTCAGTTGTCTTGGTGATAGGTTGTCGCAGGAACTGGCAACAGAGGCGTGGATTCAGCAAAATGTTGAGGGGGGCGAAGATTTTTCAAATTTAACCCAGAGAAACTTCAAACAAAAATGACTATCCGAATATACATTTGTATGTTGTTTTTTTATATAAAACATCATATTAGTTAAAAACAGTTAAAAAAATTAACTTTTATTTGATATTGAATGCAGACAAAAAACGTAATTATGAATGTAACAAAGGGTATCGACGTTCTTTCATTTTTACAAAATTGTCCACTGAATCATTAAGATCAAACAGACTAAAGGTACTTGAAAATTGGAAAATAATAGCAGATATTTAACTAATTGGATATTAATCAACAACTGTCAACAAGTATGATAAATACTGCTTCCATCAACTAATCTAAATACTCAATCGTGTGTGAGCTAATAAAAATAATTTAAAAGGAATTGAAAAAAGCTTGGTAAGAAAGCTCAAACAACCGTGTAGGATAAGAATAATGCTAATCGTTCGTCAAGCTAGGACAGATACATGGGGCTAAAGTTCATGCGAGTTCGATCGGATGGACCGAAGGCACTAGAAGAAAATTATTAGCAGGGATATAAATAAGTAGATATAATTCAAAAAGTATGATAAATACTGCTTTTATCAACTAATCTAAATACTCAATCATGGGTGAGCTAGAAATGATATTTTTTTATTTGGTGGAAAAATCTTGAGGGGGGCCGTTTCCCCCCTCAGCCCTCCCCAATCCACGCCCCTGACTGGCAAGTTAACTCGTGACAACTTAACTCGGTTAACTGTTAACTCACCGTCGTCTCGAAGCTCGCAGTTTTTTTTAAGTAAGTTGCGACGACTTTGGAAAAAAATCCAAGTTTTAAAAGCTAGTTTGTTTTTTTGTACATGCCACACATGCAGTTTCAAATAACTTGTATAACCGAGCCCTAGAACTTCACACGGAAAACCGCTGCTTGGATGTGTGCAGTGCATATATACACTGCATAACTGCTTGGATGTGTGCAGTGCATATATACACTGCATAACTGCATGGATTTGTGCAGTGCATATATACTCTGCATAGCTGCATAGATGTGTGCATTGCATATATACACTGCATAGCTGCATATTTTTACAAACTTTTATTTAGATTACAATCTCTGTTTGTGTGTGTGTGTGTTTGTGTATGTGTGTGTGTGTGTGTGTGGCTTTCTCTGTACGCAAATCTTGCAAGTAAAATTTAACCAGCTTTTTGATTGGCTAGGAAGCTGAAACTTTCAGCATAGCTTTATATTGGATGACAATACATGATTCAATTCAAAAAAACTTAATTTGAACATCTTTCGTATTTCTAAATCAAGTGTATTTGAAATTAAAGTTTGTGTTGAAAAACTCATTTTTTCCTTTACTTGTTCCTTTACTTGTTTTTATAATATTTTATAGTCCTTTACATCATGTGTTTTAAGACTGAAATGGCTGTCTGTAGGAAGCACCTAAGCACTTACTGTTTTGAATCATAATTTGATCCTTTTAATTTTTTCATCTTTTTTTCTCAAGGCTTGGGACTGGCTTGCAAAACCCTAACCCTACATGGATAGGTGCGGTGCATAGTGTATATACATTGCATAGCTGCATGGTTGAGTGCAGTGCATATATACACTGCATAGCTGCATAGATGGGTGCAGTGCATAGCGCATATACACTGCATAGCTGCACGGATGGGTGCAGTGCATAGCTGCAAGACCAAAACTATTAAATTAAGAAAAAAACGTGTTATAATGATGAGCAAAAATTATTACTGGCTTTTCGGCAAAGAGAATTAAAATTAGAATGAGGTTGTGTAAATTCAATTTGCAGTACATTAAACAATCTATATATATAAAAGAACATGTCCTGACTGACTGACTGATAATCAACGCCGAGCTCAAACGCCTCATCCTAGGAACGTTAAATTTGGAACTTATATTACTTTTATTGCGTAAGCATCCACTAAGAAAGGATGTTTGAAAATTTTGCTCCTGAGGGGAAGAAACTGGAAAACAAGAGAGAGAGAGAGAGAGAGAGAGAGAGAGAGAGAGAGAGAGAGAGAGAGAGAGAGAGAGAGAGAGAGAGAGGAAAAGAGATATGATGATTAATAACGGACACGGTTTTCTACGCAAAAGCTATAACGACACAGCCTATATATGGCGGTGACTAATTTATTCCGTTATCTTGTAATTAAAGAAAAACTTTCACGGAGACATAAAATTAAATAATAAGAAAACTAATAAATTTCTAGAAAAAGTAAAAATATCACAGGCCAATAATTATGCATAATAGTCTAATAGTACATAGGTACCTTGTAGTATGACTGTGCTGAGTGAAACAGAGATGTCTGCCGACAGGGGAAATCAACTTTCGAGCAAAATTCCTGACGAAGACACTTGCCAAACTTTCTGATACAGGAAAAGTCTTCAGCTGGACAACTATGACATGGCGGCGTCTTTCTTATCAATTTGCAAGCGGAGCATGAAGTGTGCTGGCAAACACCTGAGCAAGATTTCTTTTCTTCAACGACATACCTGTTGAATAATTATGTTAATAAACTAGCGGGGTGTCCAGCGTTGCCCGCAGTTTTTCTAATGTTTGTCTCTCTCGCTCCCGTTTCCTTCCACGCTTGCTCTCCCGTTTCCGGTCGCTTTCAAGCTCATGGTCGGTTTCTCGCTCCCGGTAACTTTCCCGCTCCCGGTAGCTTTCCCGCTCCCGGTCACTTTCTCTTTTGATCTCGGTCGCTTTCCCGCTCTCGCTTGCTTTTCCTTTCCCGCTCGCTCTTTCGCTCTCAGTTGCTTTTCCGATGGATGGATGGATGGATGGATGGATGGATGGATGGATGGATGGATGGATGGATGGATGGATGGATGGATGAATGAATGAATGAATGAATGAATGAATGAATGAATGAATGAATGAATGAATGAATGAATGAATGAATGAATGAATGAATGAATGAATGAATGAATGAATGAATGAATGAATGAATGAATGAATGAATGAATGAATGAATGAATGAATGAATGAATGAATGAATGAATGAATGAATGAATGAATGAATGAATGAATGAATGAATGAATGAATGAATGAATGAATGAATGAATGAATGAATGAATGAATGAATGAATGAATGAATGAATGAATGAATGAATGAATGAATGAATGAATGAATGAATGAATGAATGAATGAATGAATGAATGAATGAATGAATGAATGAATGAATGAATGAATGAATGAATGAATGAATGAATGAATGAATGAATGAATGAATGAATGAATGAATGAATGAATGAATGAATGAATGAATGAATGAATGAATGAATGAATGAATGAATGAATGAATGAATGAATGAATGAATGAATGAATGAATGAATGAATGAATGAATGAATGAATGAATGAATGAATGAATGAATGAATGAATGAATGAATGAATGAATGAATGAATGAATGAATGAATGAATGAATGAATGAATGAATGAATGAATGAATGAATGAATGAATGAATGAATGAATGAATGAATGAATGAATGAATGAATGAATGAATAAACAAATAAACAAAGAAAGAAAGAAAGAAAGAAAGAAAGAAAGAAAGAAAGAAAGAAAGAAAGAAAATAAATAAATACCTAGGTAAGTAAGTAAATAAGAACATAAATAAATAACTTAATTAATTAATTAATTAATAAACAAATAAATATAACGATGATAATTAATTATATCTTTAATCTTTTCATTGTCAGCGTAATTTATTATTTAAAAAAGTTCTGTGTGTGCTTATATATGTGTATGTCAGTGGGAGTGTACTTATATATGTGTGTATATCAGTGTGTTTTATATGTGTATGTATGTCAGTGTGAGTGTGCTTATACACGTGTGTGTTTATATGTGTGAGTATGTCAGTGTGTGTGTTGCGTCTTAAATCGAAGTTTATAATGGCTGGTCGGTCTTTCTAATGAAAACGCGAAAAACTTGCAAACGAGACTTCGTGAAAAGTCGACCATAAAAATGTCCTTCTTGCCTCAACTGGTCCCAGTTAACATGCGATAAAACCTGCTTCTTGTGATCATAAAGACGTCATGATCACAACTATCGACAGAAAGATCTCGTGGTGATCCGCGCACGTGCAACTCCTGCGCTAATGGGATACATTTTCGCATCAGCAATCATTTCTTTAACTTCTAAAAATAGAGTCAGTTCTAATATTCAAAAAAAAAAATATAACGACATCTCGGTGTCGAAAAGACGTAGTTAAGGTTGGCAGAAAAATAAACTCTTTGCAGACTTTTCCGACCAGATTTCGGTTATAATTCACTTAATTATGGGTTAAAGAATTTTCAGTAAATCACCCCCCCCCAGATGTCAGTCAGTATGGGGAAGAGGAATGAGAGTGACTTATATTGTGGAACTTTCTCGAAATGATAGATTGACAGCTCTTCAATTCGCACGAAACCTCCATGAAAAAACAGCGAGAAGGTGCCTACCTAAATCTTTCAATTCACTACTCTCCCTCAACACATCATTTGTTAATAAACGCTTTCTATTAGTGCTTTTTCTTTTGAATTAAAATCACCATTTGCTACAATTATCTTGCATAAAAATTAACATAATTCATAATCATTTTTATGGCACTTAATTTGTTTTTTTTTTTTATATATCCGCCAACTCTGGCGGTAATAACTCGTGACGTGTCTTCGAGGAGTGTACTTTTCACTTCACGAGTGTAGGAGCGAGTTTTTTTCTTCTTCTTTTTTAGAATATTGATAGCAAGTTCAGCAGCGTGGAATTTCGGCGTAATCATTCCAACTTAAAGGAGAGAAAGATAAGATGATAAGGTTAATTAACAAAACTGATGTCTTGAAGTGGGTGATTGATCTTTCGCTGGCGCCAGTAGCCTGTGACTCTTCTCGAACTTCTGCAAAACGTAATAAAAATACTGTTCACAACTCACGCGCAACATCCCCGATCTCGTGTCGTGGACCGCATTTTAGTAT
This sequence comes from Erpobdella octoculata, assembly GCA_963978895.1. Classification (NCBI taxonomy): domain Eukaryota; kingdom Metazoa; phylum Annelida; class Clitellata; order Hirudinida; family Erpobdellidae; genus Erpobdella; species Erpobdella octoculata. Next base: position 27,765,024 of record OZ022239.1, read on the forward strand.
ATACCTACGAGTATGTGGTTCGAGTCATTAACTTTTGATTTCTGAATACTCAAACAACAATTTGAATACCTAGGTAAATGCGACCGTTTAGGCCTAATTGGCCTAATAAACATTTTTTTAAATACAGCTTTACAAAATCGATTTAAGTCATCCAAGTTAAAACAAAAAAGATACATCCAAATAAACAAGAAGACCTTGAAACAAAATCAGCGTGCAGTGTCTTACATGGACATGTATGTTTTAGGCCTCTTGTCTAGATTGGAAGTTGCTAACGGGAGAACAGCAGCACAGAGCTGCCAACCAATTCAACCGTGCATAGAATAACAAAAAGCAGAAGGCGCTTATAATCGAACACCTTTCCACAGCCGCAGACGCATGCACGCTCCGGTAATTGAATTTATTGGATCCATCCTTAGGTGGGAGGAGGGAAAATGATTTAAGACTGAAGACAGGTTTCTTCCACGCTTTCCCGGTAGGTCTCGCATTTGCTTTATTTATGAGCTGCTGTATTAATTACTTCACACCTATATATATATATATATATATATATATATATATATATATATACACACACACCCAAACACACACACACACACACACACACACACACACATATATATATATATATATATATATATATATATATATATATATATATATATATATATATATATATATATATATATATATATATATATATATATATATATATATATATATATATATATATAATATTAAACTACACGAAATCACATCCTATATTAAGCGACTAATAACATTTTCAAACCTTTGCAATAAAAACTAACCCATAAAAACAAAGTTTTTATTATAAATCCTTTATATACGATCCTAGATTTCCGGTACTATTTCCTTTTACAGCCCAGAGCCAAATTCAAAAATTAAAAATCCGTTAAAATTTGGTGTTTTTTGAAAAGCTTAATTATACAATTTCCGATCAAACTGAAATTTTGATAGATTCAATTGTCTCGCAGCCCAAGTCGATGTGCCAAATTTCAGCTCGATCGGATAACGGGAAGTGAGTTAATTTTGAGACTCAAAGTTTGTGACCGACAGGAAGACAATCGAAAATAATATAAAGGATTTAAAAAATTAACAAGTAGCAGCAAATGGCTGTTTATAGCCCACTGGAACTAGAAAGAGTTTAACTATTATCAACATAATTAATCTAGTTTTATATCTTAATTAAATTTTGTTCAATGAATCTGAAAATGTAATATAACTCATTGTCATTGGCGACAGTTATATACATAAAATATTAGCTCGATTGGATGACGGGAAGTATGTTTTGTTAAGCGTTAACGGTTCCAAACGCACGGCTTAAACAATCAATCAATTAATGAATTAATCAAGCAAGCAAACACAGTAAACTAATATAACAGATTTAAAAAAGAGTTAACAGTTCTCAACTTACACAGCAGAACATATCTCTTTTGGGTTTTCCCTGCAAAATTCCAACGAACATTTCGGTCTACATTTCACCACAGTTGAAGGCGAATCATTCATTTCGTAGCCTGAAACAAAAAAATAATCAGCTGAGTATTAACTAGATGGAGTTTTGGCACACATTTTTATAAACTGTCCGTAACTGGCACAAGAAACTGTTTACCTGGGACGCATTTTCCCTCTGGAAACCACTTTGGTGAAGGTTCAGTAATTGAGCGCTTTGGAGACTTGTTTTTGATTTTGTAGTCTTGTTTTATTCTGATCGTTTCATTACTTACTGAAACCATTGATTTGTTACTTGAAAAATTGCTTTCGGGTTGTCTTAGTTGGTGACGAACGTCTTTGATGCTTCCATCTTCCACCAACTTCACTTTGTGAAAATATTTTACGTTTGAATTTTCTGAAAATTTATTCAACGGTTCGCACACAAGACCTTGATCGCATTTGCCCAGATAGTTCCAGTGACCTCCGCAAGGTTCGTCCGCCTGCTTTGCGCACACGGGACAGCAACCGCACACTCCGCTCGTCAGTCCACCATGGCATCGCAGATGGCGGGCTCTTCTGGGACTACAGTGGACCTTGTCACAAGGTGGGCATTGAATTTCGAATATATTTTGAGAAATTCTATTAGGAATTACGTCTTTGGAATTGAGAGAAGAGAAAAACAATTGCTTGTTGTTTATATAATCCAGATGTTTTTGGCTCGAGCTGTTATTCGAGATATGATGCATTTTCTTATCAGCGTGAGCTGGCGAGTGTTTGCCAGTGCGTCGAAAAGCGTTCCAATTTTGAGTTGCATCAACGTTTACAATTTCTTGGTGATTGTGAAAATTTCTTGGAAAATAATAATTCGTGCTTTTTACTCGAATTGGATTCAATTTAGAACGGCTAGCCGAATTCGAATCCCGTTCATCTCCACGATAGTTTTCAAGTTTTTCATTTGAAATACTACTTCTTTCTGCAATTTTATAAGTGCTATGAGCTCCTTTTGCGTGGTTCAATAATTCAAGCAAAATGAAGATTCCAAACCCCGTGATAACAAAACAGTCCCGATAGCTTGAGTTTTTCAGGTAGCGCATTTTTAAGAAATCAATAATTGAAAAAATATTTTTTTGTTTTTTTTTTATTTATCGGTGATTATCTGAAATAACAAACTCCAATGTTTTCCTACAAAAAATACGGCAACGGAAAACCGCGTGCTCTAACTATAATAATCATCAGTCGGCAAAGACCGCTTCCATGGGATCTTCCAGGCGGCTTTTCCGAGTGGCATTATATATCAAGCGATGCACGTGCTACTCATAGAGATTCCTTCATATTTTCTACTTTTTTGCACCGATAACATAAACTTTTTGCGCTCAAACGAGAACATTACAATTAACTTGCATTCTCTAATGTCGTGTCAGTTGTGTGTATGTATGTGTGTCTGTGTAAAAAAAGGTGCTACCGTATAGTGACTGACTGACAAATTGCTTAATTAAGATATGGATTTATAACTTAGCACTTTTCATCTACAGCTCTTTATGTATGTATGTATATCTCTCGTTCAGCTTATATTTCTTGCCTTAATTCTTGTAGTTCTTGGCTTTCGCGCTGAAGAAAATCAAAGAAAATGCCGCCCCACATGTGATAAACTCGGTGCTTTAGAGTTTTTTTTTCCAGTTGTAGTAGGATACTAATCGCAATCATTGTCGACATTTTTGTGTTGCGACCGGCATGGAGTTTCATTTAAGGTTGTTATTTATTGCAGACAAGTAATTTTTATAAAATTTCACAATTAGTTGGTTATTAATTATCACAAAAGCCAAATAATTTCATTGTGTTTAATTACCAGGGACGTCATTTAGGAGGCTATCCCATCCCGATTTTGAAGTAGACCTTTTCTGACGCTGAAGTGGGAAGCTTTATTTTCCTATTTTTAAGTGTTCCTCTTCTGACGCCGAAGCATTGGCGCCAGAACAGGGTGCCAGTGGGCCAGTGGCCCCCCACTTTCAAAAGTGTTTTTGTCAAATACCAATATTATTTTATAACGAGAGACTCGTCGATAGCTTGTCAATTGTTGATATGTTCAGTAGAAATAAAACTTTAAGAACTTTATTGTTACAATTAGACAACTTATTAAAATTGTATTTGGTTTTTCCGATATCAAATGTAACATCAGAAAGAAGTGTCTCGGGATTGCATCGAATTAAAACCTATTTGCGGTCAACAATGACCCAAATTAGATTAAACCATGTCAAGTTTTGAACTATACATAAAGAAACAAGTAAATTAAAAACGAATTTTTAAAACCAATGCTCTTATATGTAATTAAAACACAAATTTTGCAATCAATTTTTTCTTATATTACTCTTTTATTTTATATTAAAGTCGAAATATCTTAATTATATCGAAATATCGAAATTAATTAAAATTAACTAAATTAATTGACTTATTGTAAAACTAATAATTGAATATTGCATTGTCTTCTATTTTGAGCATGTATGCAAAATTTGAAAAATATCTATCATCAGGAAGTGATTCAAAAATTGATTGCAAGATTTGAAACAGACAGAGAAACAGACAGACAGAGAAACAGAGACGACGAGTTAATAAAAGCATTGGTAAAAACAGACAATCTAAACTTGTTGGAAATGTGTAAATCTTTTTGTATGCTAAATGACAAAAGAAGTAATTTTGGTAAATGGTAGTTAAAGTTGTAATTTGTAGTTAAATTTTGTAAATGGTAGCTTTTTTGACTTTGGTAAAATGGTAATTATCTAAACACTAAACATTTTTTACATAGACTTATTCATTTTTTGTACTTTTTATTTTAGAAAATTTTTTTTTTAGCCCTCACTTTCAAAACCATTCCGGCGCCCTTGCGCTGAAGTGGGTTCTCTTTGCTAAATTTTGGGAAAAATACCTTCTATTACCCTTCCCCCGGCCATCAGCTATTATGGGAAAAAAAGTTTAGCATTACAAAATTATGAGACTTATGAGGAACTTTTTGGAGCGTATGTGCCTTTCAGAGGCGTAGCTAGGGGACAAAACACAAAATCCGCGCCCCTACACAACCCTTTTGCTTTTGGCCAGTGATGGGCACCAACTACTACAATTGTAGTTACAACTACATGCCAACTACCTCATGACAGAAGTAGTTATAACTACATGTTAACTACTTTAGAAGAGAGGTAGTTATAACTAGTTTGTTAACTACTACTAAAGTAGTTAACTACTTTCCAACTACTTTTTAACTACTCGTATATTTATAAAACATGTACTGTAAGATATAAAAACAACAACAAAAAATAAATTTGCATTTAATAATTTTTTTTAAAGAATAATAATGATTGTTAACTAAATATAATAAAAACAAAGTATTTTTAAGCAAATATAATAAAAAAAAAGTATTTTTAAACAAATATAATAAAAACTAGCGGGGTTACCCGGCGTTGCCCGGGGTTTTTAGAGGTTTTTCTAATGTTTGTCTCTCTCGCTCCCGTTCCCTTCTCCACTTTCCCGTTTTCGTAGCGTTCCCGGTCGCTTTTCCGCTCTCGGTCGTTTTCCAGCTCCCGGTCGCTTTCCCGCTCAGAAGTTTTGTTATCGATTTTCTCTCTTGCTCGCGTTTCCTTCCAAGCTTGCTCTCCCGATTCCAGTCGCTTTCCGCGTTCCCGGTCGCTTTCCGCGTTCCCGGTCGCTTTCCGCGTTCCCGGGCGCTTTCCCGTTCCCGGTCGCTTTCCCGTTCCCGGTCGCTTTACCGTTCTCGGTCGCTTTCCCGTTCCCGGTCGCTTTCCCGTTCCCGGTCGCTTTCCCGTTCCCGGTCGATTTCCCGTTCCCGGTCGCTTTCCCGTTCCCGCTCACGCTTGCTCTCCCGTTCCCGGTCATGCTTGCTCTCCCATTCCCGGTCACGGTTGCTCTCCCGTTCCCGTTCACGCTCATTTTCTCTTTTACATTCTTTCATAACTTCTGTTAGCCTATAAAACGTAAAATAGATTTGCTAAGACTATATATATATATATGAATGTTTGTGGGTTAGTTTGTCTATTATAGAAACGGGAAAGCGACCCGGAACGGACAGCGAGCGGGAACGGAAAAGCAAGCGTGAGCGGGAATGGGAGAGCAAACGTGAGCGGGAACGGGACAGCGACCGGGAACGGGAAAACGACCGGGAGCGGGAAAGCGACCGGGAGCGGGAAAGCGACTGGCAGCGGGAAAACGACCGAAAACGGGAAAGCGAACAGGAGTGGGAAAGCAGGTGGGAAAGGAAATGGGAGAGAAAGAGACAAACATTAGAAAAACCTCTAAAAAACATGGGCAACGCCGGGTATCTCCGCTAGTACATACATAAACACACACACAGACACACATACATGCACATACACATACATACATACACACATACATACGCACATACATATATATATAGTTCCCGCTCGCTCACCCGCTCCGCCCCGCTTATTTTGTGACGGATTTCAAAAAAAAATTTTTATTTTTGACTCCCATTGACTCTCAAGGTTGTGTGAAAATTTCATTAGGATCGGATGAATGGTGTAGCAATGCATAAAGGACATTAACATATAAACATATATACAAACATTCATTTTTATATATATAGACAAAGTATTTTTAAGCAAATATAATAAAAACAAAGTATTTTTAAGCAAATTTTAGAAAAACAAAGTGTTTATTGATACATAAAGGTTGAATGACAAAGTTTAAATTTGTTAAAACTGGAACGGCTTTTCAGAAAAACCATACGGTCAAATAAAGTGTCACTCATTTTGCACCTTCGAGGTATCAAAATCATACCAGCCATGCTTGGAAGAGTAGAATTGGCTTATATGAAAGCTCATTCTACAAATGGATAATCCTTCAGTGATTGAACATTCGATGCTTTAGATTATATTTTTAAATTATCTGGCTTTTTAATAATTTTGTTACAGCGCTAAGTCAAAGTAGTTAGACTAGTTATAACTACCAAACTAGATCATAAAAGTAGTTATAACTACATGGCAACTACTCAAAAACAAAAGTAGTTATAACTACCATGTAACTACTATAAATGTAGTTATAACTACAGTAGTTACAACTACAGTAGTTAAAGTGCCCATCACTGCTTTTGGCTTCCAAACAAACCTGATGACAAGGTGGGTAGTCGGAGCCATAGAAATTGCTAGATACAGCAAAATAATAAAAAAAAATTGTTTTGCTCACTGAGATACGTACCCTCGGATCCAGACCTGCACCCGGGGACAATTGTTTCCCCCTCACTACGCCTCTGGGGCCTTTACCAGGAATATCATTTCAGCAAAATCTTTAGGGGGCAAAAAAATTTATGAAACCCACAGATTCCAAAATTTTATTTTCTTAATGCTAGATTTTTATCCAAAAATAGCGGATAGCCGTAGATACTTTTTAAAAAGATTTATTGAAACCTCACACTTTTTCTCCAAAAAATTGGGACTGGAGAAAAAAGTTGTAGCCAGTGACGGATTTATGAGAGGACCAACATTGTGTGCCCCCGTTCATCAGCTAATTTTGGAGCAAAAGTGTTTAAGGTTTTCAAAAAAAAATTGGAAAAGAACTAACTACAATTGCTCCCCCATCATCACCTCTGTTTGGTGGACAAATTTATATATATGATTTTCTAGGGGCGTATTCTTTAGACTTTGCCTAGGGTGCCAAAAACTCTAGCAATGCCACTGCAGTTACTGGGTTGTCTTGACCTATTTTTTAAACTTGTGTTAATATTGGTGTAAGCAGCCTTACCAAATGTGCTTATTTATTTCTCAAATCCCTGCACAAACCAATTTTTTCAAACCTGACCCGTAATATAGATACAAAATCCCAAGCCCGGTCCTGTTCATTTTCATTACCACAAAGACTTATTGGTCTGGCCCGATCCGTTTGATAACCCTTGTATAAAGCCCCACACCAAACAGAACAGTGTACCGTGCAGGGCTCTACTCTGGTACCAACTCTGATCAATGTTTTGAGTACAATTTTTTTAGGTTACACTGATGAAATGGAAAAACACATTGTCTTTACAAATATTGTAATGTTTTTAACTGAAATTATAAAATGTATACTGCCTATTTGCTAACGCAAGGCGCTGCCACATGTTCCCGAAATCAGCATCCAGCTCTTATAACTACTTAAAAAAATTCCAAACTTTAAACACTTTTCTCCTAAAAGAGCAGATGACCGGGAGAGAGTATTCCAAGCTATTTTTCAAAAAACTTACATCCGTAGGGGGGAAATTTCCCCCTGTCCCCGCAAATGACGCCCTTGGCCTTTACAACATGCTGACCACCAAGGTTTTGCTGAAATGAGTTGAAGTGACGTCTCTGAAAATATGCACGTGTAAACCCGCACTAGCACAAAGATGCAGCTGTATTTTGGTTTGGCGAAAGTCAATATTTGCCCGTGTAAAACAGTGGCGTAGCAAAGGCGGGCAGCCGCCCTTGGCGCCAAAGGAAAGCGTAATATCACTGGAGGCAAGTGAATGTTATGGAAAAAATCTAGGGCGCATTCTTTAGACTTTGCCCCGAGCGCCAAAAAACCCTAGCTATGGTACAATTTAGGCACGTGGAATAACTGGTCTGCTCACATTATCACGGACTGACCTATCATGACCTCAGAAGAGACCTAGGCATAACCTCTTAAAGCCTTTTAAAACTTCTGTTTATTTGAAGGTCATAGATAAAACCTCTCAGCTTTGTCACACAGGGTGAAGAGGTAAACATAATAGACGTGTACTTGTTATAACTTTTGATATAAAACTGAAATTAGCACCTATGCTGGAGTAATTAAATACAACGAAATATCAACTACAATTTATATAATTCTTTTTACCTAGACAGTTGTCAATCAAGACCTAAAAAGTATGTCCGGGGCTTCAACTACTACGTCTGGAGAATTATTCCAATTAATAATTGGGAAAGAAATGTTTTTTTACAGTTTTTGTGGAAGATTTAGTTGATATTGTGTTATCCTTTAATCTTATTTCAAATATCCATCCATCACAACCACTGTAGATCTTAAGAATTTATTTTATTAGCATTTTTCATTTTCTAAAAGAACTTATATCTATTCATTGGGCTTAGTGCAAAATAAAAAATCTAAGCTAAATGCAAAATTTAATGAAATTGTACAAATTGAACAATGATGAAAAAGATCTCTGGCTAAACATTTAAAGAATTAACTTTTTAGAGTTTTTAATTTAAAAATTTCAGAAATCTGTTGAGAAGAATTGACGACCCTTGAGAGGAGTTTAATCGATTCTGGCATAGCATAAATTACCCAAATTCAGACACAAATCTTACAGAATAACGATGACCTGAAACACATTTAGAATGGACAGTCGACATCCCCCATTTCAACGAAAACAGATTTGACTTGGGTGTAATAATCGAGCACAGCTTTCCCGTTTTCCCTTCCAATGCCTGACATTTTCACACCACCGAACGGAAGCTCACACGGGGTCTGATTGTAGTTGTTTATCCAGACCATGCCCGCCTCCAGTCGCGACGCCACCCTGTGAGCCCTGGTCAGATCTCTGCAAACCAATTGACTGAATCACTTGTTTTAAACTATAACTTTTTAATACATGAATATTTATCTTTCTTTAGAGCAATTAGCAAATTACAGTGACAAATACTTTAAATAAACACAAGAAATACTGGGACAAAGGGAGGCATATTTACACCAATGCAGAAAAGCAAACTATTTTATCTCTCTAACGATGTTACTTTGGTGTATAAATACAAAATAGCATTCGAATTGACCAAGTGGTATTTTGTCTAATTTAACGGATTGAAGCATATTTCTTAAATTTTCAAAAGTTACCAGTTCTTGACAACTGCCAGATGATAAACCCACATGTAGAAGTAAGTAAGAAAACAAATAAATAATAAAAAAAAACACTTCGTGAACAATCCAGCCGCAAGACCAAATGGAGAATCGTTGGCTCTTTTAAGTACCTCCTCTTCAGAGCTGAACTTAAAAAGACACAAAACTGGACCAAATATTTCCTCCCGAGCAACTTTCATATCATCGATAACATCAGCTAGTATACAAGGGCTCATGTAATAACCTCCAGATAAATGACCACCAAGAACTACTCTCTCGCCCCCACACAAAATGGTGGCTCCCTGAAAATACAAACAATCAGCCGATACTTCCCTAACCAAATATAACCGATGTAAAAAATTAAAGCTAACTTCATGTTGAGCCTCTCTAATATAATTTGAGACTTTTTCAAAATGCTGCTTATTAATGGTTGCACCAACGCGAGTAGACTCCTCCATAGGATCGCCTATTTTTATAGAGCGCGTTTGTTTTACAAGCCTGTCGATAAACTCCTCCCATATTTTCTCGTGGACGAAAACTCTCGTGCCGTTCGAACAGACCTGAAAAAAGTATAAAAAAAATCTGGATAAAACCTGGGTTTCACACCTGAACAGTATTCAAGAAGCAATGACATATTATTAACAAAATATTTTAACATATGAAATAAATAAATAAATATATATATATATATATATATATATAAATAAATATAAATAAATGAAAATGATCTGAAAACTATCTGAACTATCAAAATATTTAATTTATATATATATACTAGCGGGGGCACCCGCGTTGCCTGGGGTTTTTAGAGGTTTTTCTAATGTTTGTCTCTCTCGCTCCCGTTTTCTTCTCCGCTTTCCCGTTCCCGCTCGCTTTTCCCGCTCTCGGTCGTTTTCCAGCTCCCGGTCGCTTTCCCGCTCCTGGTTGCTTTCCCGTTCTCGGTCGCTTTCCCTTTCCCGCTCTATCTTTTGCTCTCGGTTGGCTTCCCGTTTTCGCTCATTTATGTATGTATGTATATATATATATATATATGTATATAGCTCCCGCTCACTCACCCGCTCCGCTCATTTTGTGACGGATTTCAATTTTTTTTTCACTATATTTGATTCCCCTTGACTCGCAAGGTTGTGTGAAAATTTCATTATGATCGGATGAATGGTGTAGCAATGCATAAAGGACATACATACATACATACAAACATTCATATATATATATATATATATACTAGCGGGGTTACCCGGCGTTGCTCGAGGTTTTTAGAGGTTTTTCTAATGTTTGTCTCTCTCGCTCCCGTTTCCTTCTCCACTTTCCCATTTTCGTCGCTTTCCGCTCTCGGTCGTTTTCCAGCTCCCGATCGCTTTCCCGCTCAGAAGTTTTGTTATCGATTTTCTCTCTTGCTCGCGTTTCCTTCCAAGCTTGCTCTCCCGATTCCAGTCGCTTTCCAGCTCCCGATGGCTTTCCCGCTCAGAAGTTTTGTTATCGATTTTCTCTCTTGCTCGCGTTTCCTTCCAAGCTTGCTCTTCCGATTCCAGTCGCTTTCCGCGTTCCCGGTCGCTTTCCGCGTTCCCGGTCGCTTTCCCGTTCCCGGTCGCTTTCCATTTCCCGGTCGCTTTCCCGTTCCCGCTCACGCTTGCTCTCCCGTTCCCGGTCATGCTTGCTCTCCCATTCCCGGTCATGCTTGCTCTCCCATTCCCGGTCACGGTTGCTCTCCCGTTCCCGTTCACGCTCATTTTCTCTTTTCCATTCTTTCATAACTTCTGTTAGCCTATAAAACGTAAAATAGATTTGCTAAGACTATATATATATATATATATGAATGTTTGTGGGTTAGTTTGTCTATTATAGAAACGGGAAAGCGACCCGGCATGGACAGCGAGCGGGAACGGAAAAGCAAGCGTGAGCGGGAATGGGAGAGCAAACGTGAGCGGGAATGGGAAAACGACCTGGAGCGGGAAAGCGACCGGCAGCGGGAAAGCGACAGGCAGCGGGAAAACGACCGAAAACGGGAAAGCGAACAGGAGTGGGAAAGCAGGTGGGAAAGGAAACGGGAGAGAAAGAGACAAACATTAGAAAAACCTCTAAAAAACCCGGGCAACGCCGGGTATCTCCGCTAGTACATACATAAACACACACACACAGACACACATACATGCACATACACATACATACATACACACATACATACGCACATACATATATATATAGTTCCCGCTCGCTCACCCGCTCCGCTCTGCTCATTTTGTGACGGATTTCAAAAATTTTTTCTCTATATTTGATGATTCCCCTTGACTCTCAAGGTTGTGTGAAAATTTCATTACCATCGGATGAATGGTGTAGCAATGCATGAATACCATACCTATATACATACATACATACATACAAACATACATACAAACATTCATTTATATATATATATATATATATATATATATATATATATATATATATATATATATATATATATATATATATAGTTCCCGCTCGCTCACCTGCTCCGCTCCGCTCATTTTGTGACGGATTTCAAATTTTTATTCTCTATATTTGATTCCCCTTGACTGTCAAGGTTGTGTGAAAATTTCATTACGATCGGATGAATGGTGTAGCAATGCATAAAGAACATACATACAAACATTCATTTATATATATATATAGATATATATATATCTATGTAGTTAGATAACTTATAAATTTTTTTTCTAACAAATATTATTTCATTGCTAGAACAACAACCAACCTGCCCTTGAGATGAAAAGTTTGCCAGCATGGTTCCTCTCACTGCATTTTCAATATCACCATCATCAAAAATGATCAACGGTGATTTTCCTCCGAGTTCCAATGTAACATGTTTCAAGCTCTTCATCAAATACAATTACTACTTATATATAAATAATAGTTATATCAGAAGATAACCACAGAGCTATGTAGTAAATAGTTTTATTCCTTCAAAACGTTGGTATTTATGAATTTAAATATACTTTTGCACAAGACTGCAGAACTTTAATCCCAACGGGAACGCTGCCAGTTAATGAAACTTTTGAAACGTTGGCATGTTCGCACAAGAGGTTTCCAACATTCCCATCACCCTGAAATAATACCTGGCTTAAAAATTTACATATTACATTATAACTTTTATAACATTAACTCGAATGCATTAATAATAGTTGTGAACTATTAACAAATACTCAATAGAGAAAAAAGTGATCAAATATACCTGTACAATATTGAAAACTCCATCTGGCAGACCAGCTTCTTTATAGATTTCAGCAAGCAGTAATGCTGATGCAGGAGTAAATTCCGAAGGCTTAAACACCACTGAATTACCACATGCAATCGCTGGAGCCGATTTCCAAACAGCAATTTGAAATGGATAATTCCAGGCACCTATTCCAGTCACTACACCCAGGGGTTCGTAAATGGTATAACCAAATGACTGGTTGGGTAGCATAATGAATTCTCCTAAAATATATTTTTTGAGAATAAAATATATTTTTTGAGAATAAAATATATTTAGTGAGTAAAATGTGCTGAAATATCTTGTATCTTCAAATACTTATTGGGACCTGAAATTGTTTTAGCAATTCCACCAAAATATTCAAGAACATCGACACATCCACCAACATCCAACCTAGCCTCCCAAATTGGTTTACCATTGTTGAACACTTCTACCTCACTTATTTCATTCACTTTAGTCTGGAATAATTAAAAAGTGGCAATGGTCTTTTTTAAAGAATTTAAACAAAAAAAACTAAAGATAAACAAACTTTTAAAATTGCTGCTGCCGCTAATAGAACTTTACCCCTTTCTGATGGGGAGAATTTTTTCCATTTATTAAAACCAGACAATGAGCTTTCTACTGCCGTATTAACGGTAGATTTATCAGCAGCATTTTTCTTTATCACACACTGACCTAGAAAAATTTAAAACGTGCTTTCATACATATTGTAGTCATTTTTAGGTAATCTTTCCTACGGACGGCCCGTGCCGAAAAAATAGTCGTATTATTTTTATTTTGTTACAATAACCTAAATAAACAAATTTAATACCAAATTTAATTTTAAAAAAAAACATTTATCGTAATTTGAGAGACTTTGAAAACGGTAAGTAGTACTTTTCCAAGCACTATTTACATCGTAGTTGTGAGTGGTGAGGTACGATGATCGTATGAATGAAATGAATAAAAAAAAATTACTTTATTAAAAAATTTTATTTAAAAAACAAACTCAGTAATAAAAAAAATTAAATTTTAATTTAAATTTTAAAACTTTTTCTATGTAAAACGATAAAGAAAAAGCGAGAGAAACAACGAAGTAATCCCCGCTAATCACTATATAAGCTGCTATTGCCCAGGCGGTTCGCCGTGATTGCAATCTGTAAAATTGCAATCCCGTATTAAAATGAAACTCTACCCCTACTCCTAACTTTACCCCTAACCTTACCCTACCCTACCCTTAACCCTACCCTACCCCTTACCCTACTCCTAACCCTATCCCTACCCATAACCCTATCCCTACCCATAACCCTATCCCTACCCATAACCCTATCCTATCCTAGGTAGTCGCATAAAAAGTTTCAATATAATTTTTTTTTTAATTTTACTAATATTTTAAATAATGGTACAAATTCTGAGTTTGAATATACTATATAGTGTAAAAAATAAAATTAATGAAAAGATCGCATACCGGCGCCTACCGCCGTGGTAATAGTTATAATGTTATATAACACGCTACGCGATTCCTTCGTTTACACTTTTCCTTAAAACTCAAATTTTTTATATGTAAAATTTTTTAAATTATAATTACATTATTTATTTAATTAAAATAACTTTATATAACATTTTCCCATTTTAAATAAATTATTTATACTAATTATCATAATTTTTAAACTAGTGTTTACTTTTCGTCGTGTTTATAGTTAATTATAGCCGAGAATTATGTATTAATCCGCCACACGGGCCGTCCGTGGGAAAGATTACCCATTTTTATTTTATTTCTTAACTCTTAACACATAGAAAAAATGATCTTGTGGTTTATGTTGGAATAAACAACAAATTAATTAAAACCTGAAGCTGGTTCATAAACATCGATTACATTTTCGCAATTTACTGGCTCGAATCCACTTCCGTCTATGTAATGGAAAGGTTTTCTTAAAACGTTCTCAACGTAGGAAGAAATCGGCATTGAGAAACGAAGGAGCGGAACTACGGTTCTAGAAAATTTTCTTGGAAAAATGTCGCCCACAACAAAAAATGATTCTTTTAAGCATGTTGCGCGGCAAAATACATATTTTTTGCAGACATTCATTATCTTATTTCACTTTTTATTTCGTATTTCACTTATTTCACGATTGAACTTTGGAACGCAAGTGTAGTGATGGTCAAGTAGATGATGAAGACAATTAATATAAGTATAGATAGACTGATAGACTGCCACCGCCACTAGTGTAATAGGTAATAGTGGCAAATTATTCGTCTATAGTTTATTCTATTAAATGGTCCAGTCAAGCTGTCGTGCAAAAGTCGGCTGCATAAATAACTCCTTGATAAAATTTTTTATCTACTGCTTCAAAAGCTTCAATTATGTTTGAAAATTACCTTTATTGTCCTTTATATATAAAAGACATATCTGTCTTTATAGCAAGAACAGTCAGAACAGAGATAAACGAAACCATTATAGGTAGTGGCGCGTAAAAAAACTTAATCGATTTTCCTTTGAAAATCAACGACATTGTTTTGGACAGTTCTGCACGTGCCGTTAACTAATTTTATTTAATAAAATATAGCAATTATAAACGTTTAAATAAGTATTTTTTAATTCAGTAATTTTTTATTTTTTCACACATAAAATTAAAATCCCAAACAAAGGGTTTGTAATTTCCGGTACAATGGCAGCCTCCGATGCAGCTGTGTTTCAAAACAAATAGCATTGTTGAAAGAAGTATTAGTCGTGTATTTTATTAAAACTTATATTGACTAGGTTTTATAAGTCTGCTTGCAATGTGTGACATTTGCAGCGACATTTTAGAGATTCTTGAATCAAGTCAGTACTCTGTTTCTTGCTTTTTTCACTTTTGGTTTTGACTTGGACTTAAATATTACCGACTTTACTTTTTAACAAACTTAACATTCTTATTCTGCGAAAGCTGATTATGTGTGTTTTTCTGAAGAATGTATTATCTAATTTCCTGAAAAAATTGTTAGCGGGTTAAGCACAAACCGCAAAACAAAGGCATATTCGCCCTATTTCGTTTAAAATAAAAATAGAAAAACAAAAATGCAGTGTTATTATTAATATTTATTATTAATATTATTTATATTTATTTTTTAAATTAATATTGCATCAGACGCCAACAGTTTTTATTCAAGTTTCAAAAAATCCTATATAGAAATCAGGGTAAAAATTGCCGGGGGGGTTGGGGGGGTTCGACCCCCCCTAGACACATTGACTACCCTCCCTAAGAAAATCAAAACATTACACTGGGGGGGTCGGGTTTTGACCCCGCCTGACCCCCCCAGTGTAATGTTTTGAAAAAGGTTAGTAGAACTTGAAGCAGTTGCCAATGAACTTTCAGCTGAAATTTTTAAAATTGGAAAAGTGTTTGATATTCGCTGGCTTATGTCATTTTTTAATGCTGTGAATGCCCTGTGGAAAAACTTGTCACCTCTACAAGAACATATGAGCAAACTGACAAATGAAAGCACACTAAACGGCAGAGAAAAATCAAAATATTCTGGATTACATCGAAAACTCAAAAATTGGTTGGTTATTGCAGAACTTACTTTAATGGTAGATTCTCTTCAGGTACTTTCTCAATTTAGTCTGCACTTACAGCATCGAGATACAACCATCTTGACTGTTGGTGATCGCTTAGAAGCCACTGTTCTCACTTTACTTTCAATGAAAGACAAATGTGGCCCAAAGCTAAAAAGCATAATTGAATCAGTCAGAGATGGTAACATAGATAATGCCAAGAAAGTGTTATTAATTTCAGGTTACGACAATACACTGATATCTCTTCAAACTCCTTCAGAAAGAGACAAAAGTACTTTTGACAATTTCAGAAAGCAATTTCTACAAGGACTTGTTGACAACATTTTGTCCCGTTACCCTGATCAAATTTTAAAAAGTGTAAGTGTCTTAGATGTAAATGTTTGGCCAGAAAATGAAATTGACAGGGCAATGTTTGGTGATCAAGAAATAATGAATTTAGCTAAATTGGTTAAATTTGATATTAACTCTCAGGCTGAGCTCTTAATGCAATTCAGAATTTACAAACTGAAGATTAGGCCAAGATCATGTCCTTCCCTGGTACAACAACTTAAAAATGATCTCTGCATATTTCCTATCAGTTCAACCTAGTGTGAGCGTGGTTTTTCAGCAATGAATCGACAGCAATCTGACGTTAGAAATAGGCTTCAGCAGGGCACTCTTAGATTTCTTCTCTTCATTGAAATTAATGGGCCAGAAATAAGAGATGTTCAACTACAAAAATATGTTATCTCATGGCTTCAAAAAAATAGACATTCAGCAATAGACAAGGCAACTCATTATATAAAGAAAATATATTTCTGGCATTTTGTTTGAAATAGTAACACTCTTTAAACCATATGATTTTTAAATGAAAAATATCATTTTTCATCTTAGAAATAGATATATTGACTTTTTCAGCTAAAGAATTATATTTTAACTTAAACAATTTCTTGTGTATAGTTATTAATTAATGTCAATGAAGGTTTTGTAACATTTTTTAAAAGGATAGTAAAACATCTTTTTTAATTTTGTTGAACATAACATGAAAAAAATAAAGTGGTTAAATATGTGTACATTATATATATATATATATATATATATATATATATATATATATATATATATATATATATATATATATATATATATATATATATATATATATATATATATATATATATATATATATATATATATATATATATATTCGGGGGTCGAAGTCCGAGGTTGTAGAATGAAGGTGAATGCCCTGGTATATATATATATATATATATATATATACCAGGGCATTCACCTTCATTCTACAACCTCTGACTTCGACCCCCCCTGGAAAAATTGTTCAATTTCTACACTGATAGAAATACATGCATTATTAAATTATTTAACAGATAGGAAATCTTTAATGCATCGTATAGAATATAAATTTACTATGTAAATGAGGGATGTTAGACACAGTTTTAGTATTTAATAATGAAATAAACACTTGTTATTTATGCGTGTGAAGTTAACCTCGAGGTTGGCAATGCTAATTCTAAAAAAATAATATGCTTGCACTGGGGCTGTGCTATATGTTGTTGGACGGGGTTTAAAAAATGAAATCAAGTGGTATATTTTTATTTTCTTCGGTTCAACAAATAAAAAAGTCATAAGCCAAAAACGACGATTTTCCGACGAAAATTGCATAAAATCAAGCTTGCCTCTTCTTTGAGAAATTCGAACTTTTTTTAACTGCATTGGGAATATCCGAGACGCTTGTTTTTAGATAATTTAATTAAGCTTCTGCGTCCCGTTATTTTTTTGGAACGATACGATACGATACGATTTCTGAAATTTGCCTCGAATTAAACGATACGATACGAGACGCTTCGACCAATAACGATACGATATCGATACGATACGATACGATTTCGGGATCTCGACTGAAGCGGAAATTTTGCCTAGAGATAACATAGAATGATGAACTATACGCGACAGACAATATTAATAACTACATTAAAGAAATTCATTGAAAAAAAATATATAAATATTAAAAAATTTCAAAATTTATAAAAATTTACCAAATTTAATTTTTTTTTACAACTTGAAATAAGTTTCATTTGTTTAGTTTCGGTGCATCTATTTGTCTAAATTTAGACTCTAAATAAAATGCTACCGCCGATAGAAATTATTTATTTACTTTATTTAGTGACGCGGCATGATAATGATGACAAACACGAGAAAGTGCCTCTATGCAAGAATTAAAAAAGTGAAAAAACCCAGCGTGTTTATTTATAGGCGATGGCGAATGCGGTTAGCAATAGCAAGAAAGAAGCTGAGAAAGTTTCGAATTCCAGCTGCAGACGATACGGGCTACGGCACTGTCGTGCACACTACAGGTGGCACACACATACTCACACACAACCAAGAATATCATCGAGATTATAAAGATATATCTTAGATGAGCTACTATTACGGTCAATTACGGATTTCGAAACACTAAAATAATCATTCCAATTCTATGTAACAAATTTGAAAAAATAAGTTTATCAAACAGACTAAACCAAAACATAAACATAGAATGATCATTACTATTACATTACTCATTATTCTAATTAATAATAATAGTCATCGATGTCAGCGAGTACGATTGCCTTGTAGGGCTTGTAATATCAGTAGTATGCAGAGCTCGACTAGCAGCCTAAGAGGAGCGTGGCTTTTTTGCTGCCGGTTCCCAGACTAAAAATAGTAAATAATGGGGCTACAGGCTGTCTGGAAAACCGAATTTAAAGTGGGGATGATAATAGTTATAAACTTCTGTCAATAGGTAGATTAATTAATCAATGTTGATAAATCAATTGCAAATATTCACAGTTGTGACAATCGTTAATTAAATATGTATGACTTTCTTTATTTATTGGAAAATATTTTTAAAAAATCCCGATATTTTTCGGGATTTTAATCGAGAATGAAATTTTATGTATCGCCAATTAATATCGATACGAGACTTCTTCCGCAGGCTGTATCGTTTCAATGGTGATACGGGAATCCCGTATCGTTTTGAAATCTCGATTGAATTCGAGATAACGATATCGGGACGCAGATGCTTAAATTTAATATCAAATCCAACAATGTAACTTTTGCTTCTAAAAGTTAATAAATAAAAAAGTTATCGAATAAAACGTCGGACCATATACCAATTTCTCCGAGCAAACCGAAATGTAAACAAACGCTGCGATTGGACAATCGAGTCTAGCTTACTGGCTAATTATACAAAATATGCAAAGTGTCTACTCGATAACACTTCCTAACGAACTTTAGGGAAAATTTTATTTTTAAGAAACAAACAGTAAAAAGGCACCCGTGACTAAAATTCAAAATGATGCCCACAGTTGTGGTATATTTGTAGGAATTTTTATTAGAAGACTGGAAGATCTAAGTGTTTATTTTAATCCGGACAGGGAGAGGGAAGAGTGGTTGAGAGAAATCCTGCTATCATTCGACAACATGATGAACTATTGTTTGTATTGCGGGTCCGGTGGAGAGGGTGCAGGTGGAGAATGGGTGGAGTGCGAAAAATGTAGAAGGTGGATTCAGCAAAAATGCACACTCTTAATGGTTTCTAAGGAAGAGTTTCAAACGAAACATTTCACTTGCCTGCATTCCTTAAATTTTATTAAATAGTTAGCTTTTTAACAAAACTTTTATTAATAAAATTTGTTTTTCATAAAATTCAATAGATTTTCTTAAAAATAAAATTTTCCCTAAAGTTCGTTAGGGGGTATTATCGAATTATCTAAAAACAAGCGTCTCGGATATTCCCAGTGCAGCAGTTAAAAAAAGTTTGAATATCTCAAAGAAGAGCCAAGTTTGATTTTTGCAATTTTCGTCGGAAAATCGTCGTTTTTGGCTTATAACTTTTTTATTTGTTGAAGCGAAGAAAACATAAATATACCTTTCGATTCCATTTTTAAACCCCATCCAACAATGTATAGATCAGCCCCAGTGCATGCAATTTATTTTTATTTTTAATTAGCATTGCCAGCCTCAAGGCTAACTTCACACACGTTGTTATTTGCCTGTCATTCGTGTGTGTCGTAAGGCGATAACAAGCTATTCACACAATGGTGTAGTAGGGGGATTAGGAAATAGTTGTAAAGTTACTATTGTTTAATTGAGGTAGTGCGAATAGCGAAAAAATGACACATGTGAATAACTACTCTAAAATTAATACAGTGTTTTTGTTTACAATTGTTTAATTATTTAGAGTTTTTAATATTAAAAAAACGAGTTCTATGTGAATGTCTTTTCTGCAATTTTTGCTTTCTCTTATGCTAATAATAGATGGATTCCATTTGTTACAATTAAACTGATTTTCAGGGGATTCAAGAAACAGCGACAGGTGTGGAATCCTGCTGACAAAAAAAGAAATCACAAATGTCATTCTGTACACACAGCTCTGGCCTCAGCAGAGGTATGAACTTTCTTTTACAGAACTTTTGAGTTTTATGATATTCTGTTATTTTTGTATAATTTTTTCTTTTCTGTTATAAATGCTTTTATTAACTTCTAATCTTTGTTTCTATTTTAAATTTAGTGTCACACTTTGGTGATAAATTTTCTTCAACTTTTGTATATATGCTCTTGCTTGATGACAATGTAATATTCAATAATTAGTTTTGCAATAAGTCAATTGATCTAGTTAATCTTAATTAGTTAATTTTGATTCATTGCTAAGTTAACGAGAGAAGTGGTTATTAGTTTATGGTTTTTGTTGTTCAGAAAGAGTGCTGCTATTACAGCAGTGAAAGTGTTTATAACTAATTAAGAGTAAAAATAGCTTCTCCAGTTAAATAATTTTGCACCAAGAGATCCCAAGTAGTTATAATTTGAACCATCATCATTATTGCGGTGAATTTGCATAATTTTTTTTATATTTCTTTTTATTATTTTCATTTTAGACAAATAGAGAAGTGTTTATGTTTAACCGCTTAGTCATACAGGCTTTTCCCAGAGATTTTATTAGAGCTAGTGAAAAAATCATTTCTGATGGTTATTTCATAAAAACGTTGTTTATCATCTTCAACCGTCATAGATTGGAATGCAATCATACTGCTGTACCAGCTTGTTGCATACTTACTTCTGAGTTATTAGTTAATCTGGAATATAATTTGTTGTTTTTTTAAAAATCACTCGATCTTCTCCTTCATTGGTCTATTTCGAGAGAGGTAATTATTATAAATAAATTGTTAAAACGCAGGCAGTGCATGTGTTGCTACACGGACATTAAGAACTTCAGCAGGTTCAACAACGTCATTCAGCTCACGCTGGCTCAGGCCATACAGTTCATAGAAACGTTGACTCAAGACGGCAAGAGTAGCACGATGGAGGACGATGAAGTTGATGTTACTGGCCTCGAAACGGCTTCCAAGACTTCGAGAGATTCGACAGAAGATGGAGCAGACGAGAGGAAAACAGAAGCTTCGGAGGTTTGTCGTTTTTTGCTTGTCGTTCGGTTTTCAATTTGCGGATTAAACTAAATTTTTTATTAGAGATTATTAAATGAGATAAGAAAAGATGGGTTGGAGAAAAGATAATTCTGTGGGAAATTGTAAAAGAGGAATTTTTAACTTAACGGTTTTCATGGGGCTAAATGTAGAAAAAAAGTTCCAGTTTAACTTTGTGATATTATTGTTTTGCAAACTCTTTGATGTGAAACATCTTCTCGTTGGTGATCTTTTTCGGGTTTTAAGTTTTACACTTTATTTACAAAAGTTTACGTTTTGTTATTTTTCAAGTCAAGAGAAAGCTGGACGCTTGAAGAAAAAGACAGACTTTTTCAGTTTGTGAGCAAAGTATTCTCTCCCGGCTTTCCTTTATATCTTGCATTCAAGCACAGAGTGCCGACATCTCTCGAAGAACTTGCCAAGCACGACGCCAGTGTACTCAGCAACTATTGCGAACTTAACGTTAGCACTTGACATGTATTTATTTATTTAACACTTTAACCCTGCTACTACCAATGGGTTCAAAAACGACCCCAGAGGTACTTTGAAAAGCTGCCCCTGCTACACCCAGGACCTGAATTTGATTAAATTTTATGACTTTGTACAAGTGTACCCCCTCCCCCTCCCCCAACAAGACCCTTAATTTTTTTAATTTGGTCATAAAATTTTACCGAATTCTGATAATTGTTATTTTACCCTTGGTAGTACCAGGTTTAAAATGTCACTTGTAATTTTTTAAATTAAAATCTTTTATATCTTTGAATTGTTATCGTAGACTTGTAATAATTAGGATGACTAAAATTTTATTTCTTAGGATCCTGATGTACCTCTACTTCTCCTGAGGAACGTTTGCTACTTCTGCGATAGCAACGGTTTCCGAGCTCTGGCCCAGTGCTTCAAAGACAGTAAACCCGAGACACTGTCTTTATCACTTGCTCACACTTTGGTTACCGTTTGTGCCAATGTAAGTTTCTCTTCTGTTCGAAACCGATAATTTGCTTTTGCCATTCTGGTTGGCATGAAAATTTAAGGTGTTTTTAAATTTGTATTCCTTGCCTCCGATCGACAGGTCCGAATGTGGATGAACTACAGAGCGGCAGCGAAATTCATGAGCATGATCCGACAGCACATCATCGGCTACATGTGCCATTTCACGGAGAAAGATCTCAGGTCCACGATGGCTAGAAGCATGACGGAGCTCGTGTGGCAAGCCCTGAAAGACTCCAGAGATCTTTCCAATCAAGCCGGAGTTGTAACTTTCGACAAAGAAGGCCTCGATCTTGCTTATAAGTTTTTCACCTGTTCCACTCTGACGCTGAGACTGGCTGGAATCGCTCAGATAAACGTTGGTCTCGGATTGAAACTGTCAGATTTGTTGAAAATTTAAAAAAAAAATTTCTTCAATTTTTCAGTCACAGATCAACATGTACACGGAATACGCGACTGGCGATGGCGTCGTGGAAGTCGAATCGGTCGGAACGCAACTCTCCGATTGGCTGATTGAGAATAAAATCATCGAGCAAATCTTCGGACCAAATCTTCATGTCGAGGCGAGTGAAATTTTTTTTGTTTGAATTGATAAAAATTCCCCCATTGTTGAGTCAATTAATTCAACTGTTTGGTCAATAAATCGGTCAGTCTGTCAATCAATCTGTTAATCAATTGATTAATACTAGATTATTTTTAGATTAGTCAACAATCTGTTAATTAATCAATCTGTTAATCAATTGATTGATACTAGATTAATTTTGAGATTATTTGAAAGACAATTTTGACACATTACATTCATTAAATCACGCATAGAAAAAAAATTATAACTTGTTTTTTCCTTCTCACAATTCAGATCATCAAGCAAAGCCAAGTCATTCTCAACTTTCTCGCTCTGGAGTGCCGGTTCACAAACGAGCACATTGATGTCATATGGGGTGCCAGCCAGGTGCGTCCCTCCTACCTGGAATTATTATTAATATTAAAATCTTTAAATTCATTTTGTTCCTGCTTATTTGTTTCTCTATCAACGAGAAAGTGATTTTTGCTTATTAAGCTGCTTATATTTCAATCGGCAGCACAGCTGTGAGCTGTTTGAAAAGTTTTGAGTTTCAGTTGATGGAACGATGCCAAAGCTGTTCAATATAAATAATGTGATTTGTTCGTGTGAGACTGAATGGTAATTTTTAAGCTGAATAATAATAATAATTCTAATAATAGATGTATCAATAAATGTGTAATTAGTCAATAATTAATATTTAAAATTGAATTAAATTTCTTTAACAGTTGAAACATTGTGGCAAGCAAGTCCTCGACATCCTGGCGATGATGGTTAAAAGCATGGACCTCATGCCTGCCCAGCACCTCCACGGTCTCATGCAACAGCTTGAACCAACAGCCCATACAGAACAGGTTAATTGTTTTTTCATATAAATATTCGTATGTTTATTATTTAACTTTGTTAATTTTATTAAATGATGCTTATTTATTTATGATAGGCTGGATTTTTATTATTATTATTATTATTATTATTATAATTGGTAATGTTCAATTGGTCGTATTTCAATGTAGACTCTCATGCTGGCTTCCACTCTGACCAAGTTCCTCTGGGTAAGCGTTTGCGCTCCGCAGAACCATCCCACCCTCACCCTCGTCACTCGTCACCACGGGAACCAGCCCCAGGTCTTTGCAGTGACGACCCAGCCCATGGCGGACGATGCCGATCTAGTGGATGGTTATCTCGACTTTGTGTATTTTTTATGTATATTTTATTAACTGACGTTGAACGAGTATTACAGAAAATTCAGTTTCTTTACTTTTTATTGTTTCGTTTTGTTTTTCTTAACCGTTCAATTGCTGTCGCTGAACCGTGTTATCTATATATGTGTAAATATTTTGCATTATATCGTTTTTTTGTGTTATATTCATTTATAAACGAAACTATTCCGACAGTGGCCGGGGAAATCTTGAAGCAGAATCAGTTCAGTAGTAGTCGATCGGACAGTGACGATGAGGAAGAAGATGACGAGGATGACGACGACGATGCAGACGGCTCGGGCAACGAACTGGAGATGGGAGAAGTGAAGCAGTTGAGGCATCATCATCACCACCAGCTTCAACATCACCACTTCAGCGACCACCACCTTCAACACCACCGGCTTCCCCATTTGACGCTCGCTTCCTCGTCCTCGCCTCTGAAGGAGTGTTGGAGCGATTCGATGCACCACGCCGGGAAAATTTCCGGCCAACATCCGCAGGGTCGAATGATACGAAACCGCAGGTAACCCCCATCTTTGTCGTTTTAATTTATTATTTAATTTCGGTCTGAGGTTTTGAATTTATTTTAATTAAGCTCATACGAAAAGGAAGGTTTGTTCTTCTTATAGTTTTGTGGAATCGAACAGGAGGAAAAGTTGGCGTCGATTGGAGTCTGGTCTGTAATTATTGTCTCGAGTCGAATTACAGCGAGACTTTGATTTACAAGCATAATCAGCCCAGTAAACGAGCTCGCATTTTTATGCAGTCGTGAAATGAGAAAACCTTAAGTGTTTTTGTCATTCTAAATAACTCATACATTCAAGTTAAAAATTTAATTGTATATAAGCTAATTATGCATGAGATAGACACAAACTTAGTTCAGCTTCATATTGTGTAGGTTATTTTAAAAGAGTAAATTTTTAAATCAGTTTTTAAGTTGATGTTACCCCCAAACTGATTTGACTTTCCCACATGCTAAGTTGACGTACCCATTGATTGCAGTCATCAGTTTTAATAAAAAACTTTTGAAAATATTACACTACCAGGTTCAAATCGAGTTCAACTGACGGGCAAAGATCAGAAGAGCAGAAGTCTGGCGAGGATGAAGATGATGAAGAAGAGGATCAAGGAAATTCGGTAAACAGTGATGACGATGACGATGGTGAAAACATGTCACCTCCCAAAGCGAGGTCGTCCGGAAAGAAGACGTCCATCAAAATGACCAGGAAGGTGAAGAGGAAGTGCGTCAGCCAGTTTTTAAAGCTTCAGAAGAAAATGAAACAAAAGTTAGATTTTACGTGTAAATTATTTGAAAATCTATGATAATAATTAGTGTTGTTGACATCGGTATGTTTTTTGTAGCTGGCTTAGCAGTGGGTACCTTATATGACTGCTTTTGATAGTTAATGCTTGATCGCTCCACGAGTTTTGAAATCGTTGCATTACCTTTTTTGTGAGGGAGGATACTGCATCCCTATAATGTATTGCAATTGCACCATATTGTTTTTGCATTGTATTCATCTACAATCTTTTTTTAGCATCAATGCCAAGTTCGTGAGGCACCATCAGTGGATGATGTCGAGAAAGCAAAGATACACTGCCGACAACGAAAGCGAAGGCAAACAGCACAGAAGGAACGCAGAAAGCTCGAAAAAGTCTGCTTCCAAAACCGACCAGGTCATGACCTTGAAGAGAAAGCCTAAGATGATCAGATCGTCGGGTCTTCGCAAGGGTAGAATCATGAAAACTCCGTACAGTCTCAGCGGGATTAGAAACAAAGTTCAGAGAACGGATGATGCTTCCGATGATGGAGCGAATAAAAAAGAAAGCGACGACGAACAGGAAGAAGTGTCGGACTTCGACGTGGACGGCATTCGAGTCGTGTCGAAAGACGGCAAGCCGAGCGAAGAAGAAGATGACGAAGAAGAAGAAAACGTGGAAATGGAAGATGAGGGAAAAGAAAAGTCTTCTTCTGGGTCGCCTTCTTCTTCCTCGTCCGGTAGCGTGTCCAGTTGTGAGGACGAGAGAGTGACGGTGAAAGAGGGGTCGATGAAGAAGGTGTGTCTTACCAGTTCGCCAGAAATTCTTCAAGCTAACGTCTCCGTCAGCAGGCCATCTGTGCGAAAGAATCACAGTAAAGTCGCGCCCGTAGCCGTACGTCTGGAAAAGGAGGGCGACGGTTCCGATTGTCATTTCGAATTAAGCAGCTCCGATAAAGGTAAGGTCACATCCAAAGCTTTGCGACACGAAACGTCAGGAAAAATGAACGTCAAGGCATGTAGTAAAACCGAGACCATCGAACAGGCAATTTTATCGCTCTCTCCGCAAGCCTTGGATATCTGTCGTTTGAACAATAAACCCTCCATCTCGCAGGCATCCTTGTTCGAGTCTTCTTCCCCTGGAGTTGTCGTAAGTGACGAAATCGACGGAAGCCATTTTGTCGGCGAAGACGGATTGGTTTCGACGCCGGACAAACTCGCGTATCTGCAACAACATCTCAAGCACCGACTCGAGGGGATAACTGTTCAAGAGAGCTGCGAAACTACTCCCCGGCAGATTCACATTTTCCACCAACACGAGTCTAAAGGCGGCATTTGCGATGAAAGCAGTTATCACTTGTCGCAGTCACTCGTCGATCCGTCCATGTCCGACCAACAGGTCTTGAAGTTGGACGTTGTTGTTACTGTATGTTTTTGGAGTGTTCGTTTTTGTGGTTGTGTGGTTGTTGAAGTTTAAGGGTTGTTTTATTGCTGTGAAATTTCATAAGATTATAGTCAATCGAATAATAAATAAATTATATTCAATTAAATAATAAATAAATGAATAAACAAATTATATTCATTGAATAATGAATAAATGAATAAATAAATTATATTCATTGAATAATAAATATATGAATAATAAATTATATTCAAACAAATAACTGTTATTTTATTAATAATTGAAAATATTGGTTAGCCTTTACACATCATCATTTATTGAATAGTTATATTAAAATTCCTTGCACATTTTTGAAATATTTAATGAACTTCCACCAGAGGGCACTTGCCGATTCGTCTTCAGAAGAGCGAATGCTCGTCATGCCCGGCTGCAACGATGACGACGTCGCCGTGGTTTCGGACGCCGTGCTGCTCGGGGCGTACACGGTGAAGGACGCCTGCGGGATGATGCAATTCGACGATGAAGGCAACAAGGGCATCACTGCCGAAGAGCTTGAGGCGTGCCTGGATTCGACCACAGGGGAGTCCGGGGTCATCCTACTCAAGCAGAATCAATCCATGACTGGGTCGGTTTGAAAATAGAATTTCTTCTTTATTCTCTGATATGATTCGTTGTTTTAAAATAAATTTGGTGCTAAATAAATGCATTTTCGTTCTAAACAAATGCATTTTCGTGCTAAATAATTGTATTTTCATGCTAAACAAATGTATTTCATGCTAAATAAATGTATTTTTGTGCTAAACAAATGAATTTTCGTGCTAAATGAATTTTCGTGCTAAATAAATGTATTTTCGTGCTAAATAAATGTATTTTTGCACTAAATAAATTTAGTTTCGTGCTAAATAAAGGTATTTAAGTGCTAAATAAATGTATTTAAGTGCTAAATAAATGTATTTTTGCACTAAATAAATTTATTTTCGTGCTAAATAAACTTATTTAAGTGCTAAATAAATGTATTTTCGTGCTTACAGCAATCTGGTCGAGGATATTTTGAGTCCAGAGGCGACCAGCAATAGTTCTCGTCTGACGAACAAATCGGAGAAGAATATGTCAGACTTTGAGGGAGAGGATGCGATCAGTGATGAAGAACTTGTGACCATCAATGCCCAGTCTCAGTACGTCGGAATTCATCCGATGCAGCAGCAGCTAGCCAACATGGCTTCTCTCTATCATCACCACCACCACCATCATCATCATCATGGCCACCATCACGTTCATGCTCATCATTTGCACGAGAGTTAGTGAATCTTTTAATTTTTTTTTAAATATTTATCATACACATGAGATGCCCAGCACACTTACTCCAGTCACGTTAGCTCGCAGTACAAAGATCAAAGCTCTTTTAAGCTGCTAGCAAAATTAAAAGTTGCAAATTTAAGCTGCGCCAAGTCTACAGAAGGCATGGCCTATGTAACTCTAGCTGTTCTGATGCTAATATGAATATTTATCTATTAAAAGTGTTCCACGAAGCGCAGATAAACTCTGGAGGTCGTGAACTTTCAAGTGACGGGGTCAAATTGAACGAACTTTGTCAACCTCAGAATACGATCATATGGAACCTCTTGCAAGATCATAACATCGTTTGTTTTCTTGAATTCGTATTGTTTTATCATGCTTTTACATTAATATACATTAACGATATATATAACAAGTTTTTTTTATTTTAATTTTTAAACATTTTCTTAGGATAAGCTTCAGGACGGCTTGGCTTCCGAAGCTGAGAAGAACCTGAGCTCGCTGGTGTGTTTAACCAATGACCGGATTGTCAAGTCGAAGTTCATCGAAGCGTGCATCGCAAATCTTTCTCAAAACAAGTACTGTTTTCACCTACGTGTGTTTACGTATTTTTATTACAGGCTGTTAATTGGCTTCATTTGTCTGCTCAGATGGAATCTTGTAATAAACTTTTAACCAACTTCCCGACTAGCTATAGAGAGGCCTGAAACGTTCAGCACGAGCGTAACATGCACGACAACATATTTATTATTTAATAATTAATTTTCTTCATCATCGCTGCGACAGTGCGGTCATATGAAATAATCGCTAATTGTTTGTTCTTCTCTACAGATCTGTCGTGATATCGTTGAGACTCCTATCGAAAGTACTGAATTCATTCAACCAGCATAGGGGCCCTCCTGCCACTCATCACATGACAATGTCGGTTATTTTGGAGTAGTGTCTTATTTATATATATATATTATGATTTGCAGAGTGCAGCTAAATGATTTTTTATATATATATAATTTTAGATGGGCAGAGAATGAATTGCAGATGACGAAACATTTCTTCAACAACATCTTGTACTACACGCGGGCTGCCAAACAGAACGTCAACATGCACAACATGTAAGTTGTTTGTTCGTTGATGTTTCTCTCTCTCTCTCTCTGAATGCTTTCGAGAGATTATTTTTTCAAGAACATTTATTTAGCAGAGATTATTCTGTTTAAATTTTAATTTTCCAGCTTTTCACACAAGGAGGAGATCCAGGCTCGATTGCAGTTCCTGACGTGTGTATTTTCATCCAATGGTTCACCCGATGTTTTCAGTATGCTTCCATCTTTTTCTTTTAAATGTTGTTTGCATAATTATTTAGATAACTGAATTAATATTAAATTTAAATTTTAAAAGATCTTTGGTTCTGTGTACCGTTGTTGTCATTAGGGGTAACATTTTATGTGTACAGTGACAGTTAAATGTTTGTGGTGACATTTTATGTCTGCTTTGACATAAAATGTCTACAGTAACATTATCGACACAAGTTTATATTGGCAAAGTTTTTGTTTTCTCCAATAATGCTTACAATATTATTTGTTTTTGTCTCATTTTCATTCTCCATCTGATAAGTTTGGAAGCATTTCAATCAATAGAATAAAATTATGTAATTGTCTTTTTCACTAGGACTGAATACTGAACAGGTGGACATTTTGTGGGACTGTTTGGCCACAGATACTCAATGTTCTGATGATTTTCTACAGTGGATCTACAATCAGACGAAGAACAAGGATTATCATGCACTGAAACTTGACACTCTCAAGCACATTTTCATGGAAAAAGTTTGTTTTTTGAGACTTTAATGAATAAGATAAAAAATTATGTTAATGATATGCTAATAGTGATATGTGAATATGTTATATGTGGGCCAATGGATCAAAAATTATGTTCATGATATGTGAATATGTTTGTTATATATCAATTGCGAATATTAACTGTTGTGACAATCGTTAATTAAATATGTATGACTTTCGTTATTTATTGGAAAATATTTTTTAAAAATCTCGGTATTTCTTTCGGGACTTTATACGAGTACCAAATTTAAGTCTCGCTATTTTATTTCGATACGAGACTTCTTCCGCAGGCTGTATCGTTTCAATGGCGATACGGGATCTCCCGTATCGTTTTGAAATCTCGATTGAATTCGAGATAACGATATCGGGATGCAGATGCTTAATAAATAGTCACATTTATTGAATTATAATAACCAGGCATTTGTTTCTTGATTGTTGACCTATATATAGGTTTTTTTATCGCCTCTTCTTTTCTCGTCCAATCAGATGCCACAGTTGAAGCCGGAAGAGACGAGCATGATCGGACTGAATCTCTTCACTCAACTTTGTCACCTGGCCTTCTCGACATCGGGCGATCCTTCGATGACGACCGATCAGGTAAATCCCACACTTGGATGACGTGATAATCAATCATCTGTTTATAACATTTCGTTTGATGATATCTGTAATTGTTCATTCAACTAGTACTTGTGGAAATGTGTAGAAACATGATGTTCGTTGAATTTGTTTCTCCACATTTTGTTTGTTTGTTTTTGAATATGTTTGTCTTCAATGTATATAAACTTTGCATCTGTTTGTTTTAATTATGTTTGTCTTGCATACAAACTTCACGTCTAACTTTCCTTCTCTTTCAGGCTATTGGAATCGACCAACTGTGGGAAATAGCCTTGAGGGCGAAGAATACGGATGTCAGCATGAACGCCATATCCGTTCTCAATCATCACTACATAAGCAGTTTGTATTCTTAATTAAAAATTATTATTTTAATTGTTGGCCGCTCCTCCGATTCTGTCGTGTTTCCCGAGGGAAAGTGATTTTCTTTTTGGCTCATGTCTCTTAAAATTTGTATCTGTAAAGAAATATATTCTACATGCTCCATGGTTAACTTTAAAAAAATTCTGCCTTCTCTATGGTTGATATTTACATAATGGAATTTTATATATAAAAAAAGTAGCTAACACGGTGCTGTGTTTATATTGGTGTAATTTGAATTTTATATTTAGAGTAGCTGACAGGTTTCTGCTGTGGTAATATTAATGTAATTGATGAATATTCATGTTCATACAGTCGGGAGTGTTGCATTGGAGAAAGAGGGTAGTTTTGTTGAGAAGTGCATGAAGAGTTTGATGACTGCATCGAACAGTCTGAATCAGGTGAGTGTCTGATATTGGTGACAGTTGTTACTTAATTTTTGATGACAGTTTCTAGTGGTTTTCTTGCTCATTATTATTTGTGTACAATTCCTTAAATTAGTGATTTTTTAATTAATTCTTTAATTACTGATTTTTAATTAATCCTTTTATTTAATGATTTTTGTATTTAATTCTTTTAATTA
Organism: Erpobdella octoculata; assembly: GCA_963978895.1. Taxonomy (NCBI): domain Eukaryota; kingdom Metazoa; phylum Annelida; class Clitellata; order Hirudinida; family Erpobdellidae; genus Erpobdella; species Erpobdella octoculata. The sequence goes on from OZ022239.1 coordinate 27,796,636, forward strand.
CTGATTTTTTAATTAATTCTTTTAATTACTGATTTTTTAATTAATTAATTATTTAATGATTTTTTAATTAATTCTTTTAATTAATGATATAAATATTATTAAAAAGAATGCAGACGGCAGTCTTCTTGTGATGCAAAGAGCATTGATACTGCTGACAAATCACCTGGAAAGCTTCCACAAGCAGCATGCTTACCACCTGCGACTCTTCCAGCTGAACAATCAAATGGTTCAAAGTCGGTTTTCTCCCGGAAAGCATCTTTCTTCCTCCCTATCGAGTCCGCAAAAGATCAGAGTAATCCTTCAGACTGGAAATTCTAATGCGAGAGTGTGTTCATTTTATTACAAATCTATATATTTATTTATATTTGCATGTTGTCGTATTGTTTGTAATTTTAAGAATTCTATGCTATTTACGTGGATTGGTTAATCAACATTTAAATTTTATTAAAGATAATATGTTACGTTGTGACTGATTTGTGTTTTTGTTTGTTTGTATTATTTGTCTATCACGACCACTGCGTAGGCTAGAGTTGGAATAATTCCATCAAAAAATACTTTGCATGCAGACAGCCATCGAGGTTTCTCCTAACGATCTCGTGGCCGAGTTGAGAGCCGAGGTGACTCACTGGTGGGAAACGACTCACAACAAAAGCGCGCAACACCCGGAGAAGGAAGACGGAAGCTCCGGTTCGAAGACGGCTCTTCAGCCTCTCCTGAACTCGGTTTTCAGTTATGGAAGCGTTCGAATGATCACTCAAGGACAGGAATTGTCGTCGCAGGTCGACGATAAAACACTGGCCGAGATGCAGTTCAAAGATCACCAGGTGGGTAGTTTATTACTTTACAGTTCAAAGGTCACCAGGTAGTTGTCTATTTATTACTTTGTGATATTTGAGATGCAGTTCAAAGGTCACCAGGTCATAGTTTATATATTACTTTTTGATATTCAAAATATTTGTTGTAGACTTTATGAAGCTGAGTTTCTTAAGCAAAATTATTCATTTTATTTAAATTATTTGAATAAATAGAATAAAATAGAAAATGAAAAGTAAATTTTCTTTTCTTTCAATAACTTCAAGACTGTAATTAAATAGATTATAAAAAAAGTAATTTGAACGAATCTTTTTTTTTCTCAGTTGGTCTTCGCATCTCAAGGAGGTAGCAGGTCGTCTAAAAGAGTGGACTGCCAACAGTTGATATCATCTCTGTACAAATTACCGATGATACTTCTGACAGAAGAACCGCATTTCACGTGTCTCTTTAATCTACTTCAACAGCTCAGCTCTTTCTTGCCTAACTACTCTGATGGGGTAATTAATTCATTTGAATTCAAGCTAATGGTTGCATGCATTGTTTTGTATTTGTATGTATTGGTTTGTTTGCAATTATATTGAGTCAAGACTGTAGGGGTGTTTTGCATATATTTTTTAAGCACTGTTTTGTAGGAATTGTGTTTTTACCCATTATTTTAAAAGAGTAAGAGAGGAATGTATGTATTATGTAGAATTGTTTTATTTTTCTTATTCAGCATAACAAACAAACCTCTGACCTTTAATAGGTATCTATTATATCTCCATGCATGCATTTCAAATGAACGAAAGGATTTAGCCTTGACATTCTAATTCAATTATATATATATATATATATATATATATATATATATATATATATATATATATATATATATATATATATATATATATATATATATAGCTTTAATTATGTTTGTATTTAATGCGAGTATTCAAACAAACAACAAAACTCTGAACTCTTGTTTATTTCAATATTATATCACACATCTATCAGGATCTCCAGGAGCAGTGCAGTCTCCAGACGAAAGCCCGTGTCCTATCGAGGAAGGTGTGGAGTTTGTTGATGCTTCTGCCGACCAATAAGAAGATGCTCGAGGCGTTCAATTCGATCTCTTGCGACACTGAGGTTTGTGACGACTGATTTCTTGAAGCTCAATTCTTTTAAAGTCCAGAAAAATTTATTTAAGTTTTGTTTTGATTTATAAAATTATTTATATTCTCTATTTAAGTGTTTCTAGAGACTTCTAGATTATATATAAATTTTAAATGATTTATAATATTATATTTAAATTTTAAAGTGACTTCTATTAGGAGATTTATATTTGAATTAAAAAATTATTTTTAGTAAATATTTAAAATTATCATATTAATACGCTTAAATTTAAAACCATTAATGTAAACATTCAAATTCAAAATTGACCCAGACCGGTCATTCTTCTTCTCAGAATTCAACCGACTGGGAGGAACTGCTCAACCCGATGAATCCCCACAAGCTCATGTACTCCTTGCTCATCATTGAGTCTCTATCAAAACCTTTCAAGGGCAAGTCTAAATCGTACAAACTGGTTAGAATTGCATGTCTATTATTCTATTTATTAAACGAAAATGGTGTTTTATTTTTGTTCAATAATAATAATGAATTTATTGTATTTACCATTTCAACAGTCTGCAGGTAACGTCCAAACATACGAAGAGCAGCACGACAATACCCCTGATAGGCAGTGGAAAAATAAGGTTAGCGTTCATATTATTATTCCTACTACAGTAGAGCGTTCATATTATTATTCCTACTACAGTAGAGCGTTCATATTATTATTCCTACTACAGTAGAGCATTCATATTATTATTCCTACTACAGTAGAGCGTTCATATTATTATTCCTACTACAGTAGAGCGTTCATATTATTATTCCTACTACAGTAGAGCGTTCATATTATTATTCCTACTACAGTAGAGCATTCATATTATTATTCCTACTACAGTAGAGCGTTCATATTATTATTCCTACTACAGTAGAGCGTTCATATTATTATTCCTACTACCGTAGAGCGTTCAATTATAATCTTAACTAATTGGGACATGGCGGAGCTCAAATGAACGCGTGCCAATATGCTACTTTATTGTTATCCTGCCTCGTTTGTTTGATTAACACGTAAGCATTAAAGTGAACACGCTCTCATATTGTTATTAGTGGCAAGATTGTTCACACGCGTGAGTGAATTACTTGCAGCCCCGTCAAGCGTACGTGTTGAAAAATAAGGTATATTGAAATAATTCATACTTTTACATACTCTCTCTCTGCTTGCAGTTCATTGGGAGTGGTGGTTTCCAGCATTTACTTTCCATCTTGTTATCTGGTGTTCTTCAAGAGCACGATGGCGGCAAGAGAGACGAGGTTGGTTTGCTTTCTCATTTTCTTTGACTGTTAGATAATAAAATAAAATAAAATGATTTGATTAAAATTTGAATTAAATTAGATAATTACTTTTATCTTTTTTTGTAACCCAGTGGCAGAACGACTGCTTGGCCTGCCTTCTGCTGTTGATAAACCTGTTTGCCATCTCGCACTGCGACGTGGAGATGCACCAGTCGGAACTGTTTGACATGCTTGACAGTCCGGCGAAGAAGACGGGAAAGCGGAGAGTTCCAGAAAGGTTGATCGTTCCCTGCGTCAACGAGGTGAGGTTTTACACTCGAAATAATTTAAACACGACTGTGATAATTTAATTTAATTATCTAATTTTATTCAAAATTTTATTAAATTATTTTATTTAATTCAAATTTATTTAATTTAATTCAAAATTAGGTTTGGTTATAATTATTTTTATTATTAAGTATATATAAAATGACAATAAAATGGTTTTAATGTTGACAGTCCATCTTGTCTCAAATGGATGTGGAAGCAGTGGTGAAAGCACTGATGTCGACCATGTTTAATGCAGCCACGCCTCGGTTCGTGACCTGGAAGTTGTCTTGTGTCGATGAAATATTCAGTAGAGTTATTTGTAGATTTAATTTCAAAGTTTCTTGTTAGAGTGCAGCGTCTTCTGTTTTGCATCGTCCGTAAACGAGTTTTGATTATTATTATTATTTTAAACTCGACAGTCGAGATTGCGACCGATTAACAATGACGTCCTGGGCTCACATTGACGTCGTACGACATTCCATGTCGCTTCTCGTATCTCTTGCCTATTCATCGCCTGTCATATTGTCAACTTTCGTAACCTCGGAAAATTTCTCTTCCTGGCTCAAAAGAATGACCTTGGAGGCACTTGAGGTTAATTACTACTGTTTCTACTACTACTACTACTACTGCTACCGCTACTACTACTTCTACTAATACTACTATTATTATTATTATTATTATTATTATTATTATTATTATCATTATTATTATTTTGGGTGAAGTATTATTCACATGTACTTCTTGGTTACATTTAAAATTTATTTCCCAGGTGTGTTACACTAAGGTCATATTTATATTAGTGATACGGGTTTGTAGGTTGAGATGGTTGATTTGTTTTGTTCACATGTCTGATGTTATTTCCAGTTAGAACAGAAATCATTTTGATATACCATAATTTCAAAGTAAATATTTAGAAACACAAATTCTTTACAGCCCGCCATAAGACAGGAGTCATGTCAAGGCTTGTATAAGTTGTGCCTGGGTAGAACTTCGGACGGCCAGCTGGGTTACAAATACCTCATTCCAGTCTTCAACAGTCTGCTTCCATGTCTGACCGATGCTTGCTCCATCAAGTCCGTCAAGAAAGGTCAATCGGCAGTGCCGTCATATGGAAAAGTAAGCACTTTATCATGATTATTATCGTGTTTGTTATTTTACTTTTTTTTTAATTTTATTTCAGTTTAAATTACTATATATTAGTATATATTATAGATTAGTATATTACTATACTATTACTATATATATATATATATATATATATATATATATATATATATATATATATATATATATATACTACTATTATTACTAGTATTATTATATTATACTAGCGGGGGCACCCGGTGTTGCCCGGGGTTTTTAGAGGTTTTTCTAATGTTTGTCTCTCTCGCTGCCGTTTCCTTCTCCGCTTTCCCGTAACGTTCCCGGTCGCTTTCCGCTCTCAGTTGCCCGCCCTAGATCCGATTCTACATACATACATACATACCGACATAGATACATACACACACATACATACTTTGAATGAGCATTTAGTGCCGAAATATTGTAAAAAACACATACATACATACATACATAAACACACACACAGACACACATACATGCACATACACATACATGCACATACACATACATACATACACACATACATACATACGCACATACATATATATATATATATATATATATATATATATATATATATATGTATATATATATATATATATATATATATATGTATATAGTTCCCGCTCACTCCTCCGCTCCGCTCATTTTGTGACGGATTTCAAATTTTTTTTCTCTATATTTGATTCCTCTTGACTCTCAAGGTTGTGTGAAAATTTCATTACGATCGGATGAATGGTGTAGCAATGCATAAATAACATACATATATACATACATACATACATACATACATACATACATACATACATACATACATACATACATACAAACATTCATTTTTATATATATAGATATATTATTTATATATGAACAGTTAATGATGGGGATGATTGTCCTTGGCAGGGCCATGACGACAAAGAACCTTACGGTCCCGGGTGCAGGGATTACTTGTGGTTGATGTGTCAGTTGGTTGATGGAATCAAGAAGGAAGATGCTGAAAGAAGCTGGTGCCAGGTATTATTATTTGTAAAGTTGTTTGTATTTGATTTCGTTTATTCCTGTGTGTGTGTGTGTGAGGAACGCATCGTGCATGTGTGTGTGGAAATGAGCAGGGTATTATTGAAGCTGTTCATTTTCATCATTTTCTTTGATTACTTTTTTGTTGGACAAATTCTGATGTTGATAGATTGCTAAGGTTTTTTAATTATTATTATTAAACAATTAAAATTATATATTAACTCCATGTTTTTCCCACCTCAAATAATAATCACAAGTGAATTGTTATTTCGAACTTTATTTTAAATAATTTAATTTCCAACAGAGCGACACGGCCGGGGGGAGTCGCCAGGTAGAAGAAGAAAGTTGCAACAAGAAAACTCACCTGGTTGATTTAAGCAACGTCACGCAGATGGTCGCCAGCAGGATCATCAGTCGTGGTTTCTTCGAGAAACGACACAACACCGTCGAAGATGATGGACTCGTAGGCCTGGCGAAGCTTTGTACTTCTCTGCTTAAACACAATCCACCATTTAAGACGTCTGCAAACGGGCAGGTAAGTTGTCTCTTGTGCTCTTGTTGTTGTTATTATTGGTTGACCTGACCTAGTTAAGTCGAGGCTGAGGAACTTTACTCATCTTTGGATGAGCGCTGTTTAAAAGAGATGATATAGGTGGAAAAATTATCTTCAAATATTGTGTCAATGATCAACCATTATTTGATTTGGGGCTTCATTTTGAGAAAACATTTACGTCTATCTTGTTTTCAATGACAATTTTTTTTAAATGTTAAAAGATAATCGTTGTTCATTATATTAGTATTTGGAGTTTTGTGAAATAATTAAGCTTTTTTTTAATTTTTTACTCAGTCCTTCTTGGTAGATGTGTTCCACTGTCTCTTTGCATTGCCATCGCCAAGTATGAGGTATCTGCCTAAATGCAAATCCCAGAGTGCCAGAACGGCCGCTTACGACCTCTTGGTTGAACTGGTGAAATCGAACATCGAGAGTTACATCATCTTGCACGGACTGCTCTTGAAGCAAAACAACAAAGGTATTTTTGAATGCCGAAATCCCTAATGTCATTTCATAGTATCCTGTAGTATCTCGGATGTTAATAAACGCTGCTTCTACTGCTCTTGTTCAGATTCACACACGCCCTATTCTTGGGACACGTGGCCACACGACGAAGAAAGGTCGAAGTGCGGATACGTCGGGCTGACCAACTTGGGAGCGACGTGCTACATGGCTACGTGCATGCAACATCTTTTCATGATTCACGAAGCTAGGAAGACCATATTGGAAGCCAAGGTGAATAATTTTTTCTTGATTACAATGATGTTTTGTAGAAGGTTTTTATAAACAATTTGCGGAGTAGAGTTGTTCATTTTCATTAATAAAAACTAGAAAAAACGTCTTCAGTGCGCTACAGCTATTTTGATTGACAAATAAATCCCGGTTTTGCTCATTTCAGTGTTCCGAAAACACGAACCACATTGGAATTCTTCTGGAACTGAAGAAGATGTTTGCCTATTTGCTGGAGAGCGAACGGAAAGCCTACAATCCGTACAGCTTCTGCAAGGTCTACACCATGGATCATCAACCGCTCAACACTGGGGAACAGAAAGATATGACCGAGTTCTTTACTGATCTCATTACTAAGCTGGAAGAGATGGGCCCTGAATTGGTTAGTTTTTTATTTTATTATATAATTTGGTGTGATAATTAATACTCGGGAGTCGATAACTTATTTAATTGTTGTTTTAACTTGAATATGGTTGTTTAGTTTGATTGTTTTATTGAATTTTAAATATAATATTTAATTTAATTATCTAATTTTAATTATTTAGTCTCTTTTATTTTTGCTGGTTGCCAAGATGCACATGGCTGTTGTCACACGTTTTGGCTTTTTGTAAATTCGTCATTTATTGTTAATTTTAATGAACTCTCCGATAAATTATTTTTTAAATTGATTAACCAATCGGCTTCCAAGTAGCAGGAGTTAGTTATTTAATTAATTAAATATCTAAAATCTATATAAAACCTAATTTACAGAAGAGCATGGTGAAGTCCCTATTCGGTGGCGTCCTCACCAACAATGTGGTCTCCCTAGTAAGTTTGCAAGTTTTCTGTTCATTTACCAAATTTTCATGGTAGGATGGTGAATTGACGTGCTGCTGATATGGAGCTGCCTCTTGAGCTGTGCTCGCTAACACTGGTGCTTGTGAACAGCTGTATTATTATTATTATTATTAGTATTATTTAATTATTATTGTTGTTGAGCTTGACTACTAATGAAAGCTGATTGGAATGATGAGATGAGATATATTCTCATCTGACGATGTTTTCTTACCAGGACTGTCCACACGTCAGCAGGACCAAGGAGGAGTTCTACACTGTCAGGTGTCAAGTAGCTGACATGAAAAACCTCTACGTAAGAAATTAACTTAAATTTTTTCCGTTTATAAACTGCTCACCAATCCCAGATGCCTTAATTTATAAGCTTGTTTGAACAATCACGATTTTTTCGTATCAACGAGATATGCATTTTCTTCCACTGAAAATATAAACATTACATTTTATTTATTATTTAAGGTTGATTTGGCTTTTATGAGTATATTTAGATGTATTTAGATTAGATATATCATATTTATAAATGTTTTATTTAGATACAAATAAAATTATTTATAAACTTCTGTTTCCCTCGTATTCGTCAAGGAATCATTGGACGAAGTGACGGTGAAAGACATGCTGGAAGGAGACAACATGTACACATGCTCCAAGTGTCAGAAGAAAGTCAGAGCCGAGAAAAGGTTTCTTTTTATTTGTTATTATTGAATTTTATCATTATTTTATATATATTTTCATTATTTATATATATATATATATATATATATATATATATATATATATATATATATATATATAATATTTATCTTATTTTATATTTATAATACAGATCTTATTTCTTTTTGTGCATGCACTAGTAAGAAATGAGTCTTCATTTCATTACCTATTATTTTACAAATTAAAACCTTTTTTAATTTTTAATTTTTCGTGACAGGGCGTGTTTTTGCAAGCTGCCGACGATCTTGTGCTTCAACACGATGAGATACACGTTTAACATGATAACCATGATGAAAGAAAAAGTTAACACTCACTTCTCCTTTCCACTCAAGCTGGACATGTCTCCGTACATGGAGGCAAACCTCATCCACAGGCAGCGTACGTCTTTAAACCTCTTTTTTTCCCATCCCAATGTAATTTAACGGTAATCCCCACTAGAACTTGGCCTTCATTGCTTATTAAAACAAAACAGACTGGTTTAATTCAGCAACTCCGCCTTGCTTTTGCAAGCCAGTCCCAAGCCTCCAAGCCTGGAGAAAGGAGGAGGGAAAAGATAAAAGGATCAAACAGGAAGTACTTAGGTGCTTCCTACATACAGCTATTTCAGTCTTAAAACACTTGGTGTAAAGGACTATAAACTATTATAAAAAAAAAAAGTTTAATTCAGCACTGGCCAGGCTTAGAGTTTTCTGCTTATGAAATGGTCTGGGCCTAACAAAAAATTGGTCCATACAGGGGCTTTGAACTCCCGCCATAGTGGGAATTCTGATCTTTAAGAAATGCACTTGCTTTCACATTCAAACAAATTCTGATCTTAACCAGCAGATAACAACGACGAAAGAGACAAGTGCGCCAATTCGGCAGTTTCCGACCTGGATTTAGACGAAGCCACGTGCTCGGCCATCGATGCCGCACTGCAGGAGGACAATCTGGAAGATCCGGGCGATCTGGCAGATGGAAAAGGCTATGAGTACGAGCTTATAGGGGTCACGGTCCACACCGGGACCGCCGATGCCGGTCATTACTACAGTTTCATTAGGGATAGAACGAACAAAAACGAGATGGGACAAGATAGATGGTTTGTTGTAAATTTATTATGATGTACTTGATGGCACGATGGTATAGCGGCACAGAGTGGCACGGTTGTGTAGCAGTACTGAGACCGAGGTTGTGTTATCCAGTATGATGCTCAGATTTTAGGCTGGTGTGTTTGAGTTTAATTTTTCTGGTGGCTAAAACCTGCATTGCTCTGATCTCTTGACTGATTGTCTTATGGGGTTGATTCTTTTTATAAATTTAAAATAGTGTTAAAAAGAGTTTATTTATTATTATATTTATGTTCTTTTTGTTCAAGGTACCTTTTCAACGATGCAGAGGTTAAACCATTTGATCCGGCACAACTCGCTTCGGAATGTTTCGGAGGAGAAACGACGGTTTGTTTTTTTGTTTTTACGTCTCGTGTGATTTCGTTTGTTGCGTGGATTAAATTTTTGTATTTATTTCGATTACATTTACTGAAAGAAAGACTTACGATTCTCGTTAAAATTATGTTTACACAGAGTAAGACTTACGATTCTGTTACGGAGAAGTTTATGGACTTTTCGTTTGAAAAAGTGAGTATTTTTGTGCATCTTTCTTGCTATGAAGGTAGCTTGCTGTTTTTTTCTTTAATTCTGTTTTTAAAAACTCGATTGCTTTGGAATATGTTCACGAAATGAATTTTCAGTGATGACTTCGGCTGGTCCAATGACCAACATTGAGGTGGCTCAGTCCGTTAAATGTTTGAGTCAGGCCGGAGTGATTTTATAAGCTATTTATTCTTTTTATTCACCTATCATTCAATCGTGCTAATATACTTTTATATATTATTCCGTCTATTATAGTTTCTCGTTCCATACTCGGTTGATCTAACGGATAACGGTTTAAATGCTTGCAGACGCATAGTGCCTACATGCTGTTTTACGAACGCATCAACGTCAATCCCTCTTCTTCGATGACGCCCAATAAAACAGCTTCTCTCATCAAAGAAGCCCTGCTCGGTGCTGCCATGACGACGTCGTCATCGTCATCATCACCGTCGGGCTCTCACAAGAACGAGGAGATGGTTGGCGCCGGTTCGGGTCCGTTCATTGGCGGAGATGATGATGATCTTGCTAAGTGTAAGATTGAACTATCGCCTGATCTAGCTGAGGTTAACTGCTACTTGAATTATTATTATCATTTCTGATAATTCAATTTGTGAATTGAATTAATATTTATGATTATTAATATTATTTGTGAATTCATAAATTTTTTGGTACACAGTGGATATGGCAGGACAATACGCAGTTCCTCCAAGACAAAAACATCTTTGAACATTCGTATTTCAGGTAGCTTCCGAATTTACAATCATGATCATCATCGATCGTTTGTTGATTTGATTTGCATTGTGTTGTTTTTTGTTGTGTTGTTTAGCTTCATGTGGCAGATGTGCAACTACATTCCAACCACTCTTCCGAGGAACAATCCGAACATTCAAGTCTCCCTTCTTGCTACCAAACTAAGTGCTTCTTTTATCTTAGAAACGCTCATACATGCAAAGGAAAAGGTTTTTAAATTGATATATTTTTGTAATTGAGTTTCAAACATTTATATCTTAAGAAAGTTTTGTTAAATTAAATTAAAGCAAATTTTCAAGTAAGTTATGTTTTATGTGTAACTTTTTTCAGCCAACGATGTTACAGTGGATTGAAAATACTACTAAGCTGTTCCAGAGTGATAGGAGATGTTGTGAGGTTGGTATTTTATGTTGAGAAGTTTGTATTTAATGTTGTAAGGGTGGTATTTTATGTTGAGAAGTTTGTATTTAATGTTGTAAGAGTGGTATTTTATGTTGAGAAATTTATATTTCATGTTATAAGGTTGCTATTTATGTTGAGAAGTTTGTATTTCATGTTGAGCAGTTGGTATTTAATGCCGAGATGCTGCTATTTAGTGTTGTGATGTTGGTATTTTGTGTTGAAAGGCATATTTCATGTTGTGAGGTTGGTATTTTATGTTGTAAGGTTGGTATAAAATTTGTTTATTAATCTGATTATAATCATAATTTTTGTATCCAAATTTCATTTATTTTAAGTTTTTAAGTGAAAAATTAATTTTTTTTATAAAGTGGTTCTTAGACACGATCACGGAAGATGATTGGTGGCCCCAGCAGATACTCATCAGGTGTCCAAACCAGACTGTCAGACAGGTCCATTTTGGGAATTGTTGTTGTTGTTGTTGTCCTATAATTATATCATAAACTTAATTTTTTTTCTTAACAATGTTTTTATAAACTTAATCGAATTTTAACATGTTTCACCAGATGTTCCAGAGGCTTGTCCTGCACGTGATAAACCAAGTGAAGCCGGCCCAAGGAAAGAAGTGAGAGTCTTTTTTGACTTGATGAACACTTTCTATGTTTATAATTGAAAATTTATTTTCTGGATTTATTCAATTTTTTCCAATTTTTAAATCAGTTTAAAGTTATTTTCTCATTCCAGCGATGATGATCCGGATACCAGCAGGAGTGTTGGAGGAGGAGGCGATGATACGTGCGTCAATCGCTTCATCAGGAAGATGCTGGCGATTGTATGTTTCCTTCCTCTATTATTATCATTATTATTATGGCGGTGGTGGCTAAGCGGTAAAGAGTTCGCCTGTCGGCTTAAAGGTTGACGGTTCGAATCTCACTGGCGTCACCATCGTAGCTCCCTTAAGCAAGGAGTTTACACGCATTGCTCAGGTTGAGTGTCTCGCGGGGTTAACTAACTCCTTTCACTAACCTTAAAAAAAAAAATTATTATTATTTGTATTTTTAATCATTTCTTCTTTATATTCTCTTATTTTCGTTATTAATGATACAATGATTGTTTTCAACAGCTTGAGCAAGATAATAGACTTCACTGTAGATATCTGGGCGAATACTTTGGACTTATACTTGATTATGCAAAGACGAGGGACAGCGAGTGCCGGTTCTTGAACCAGATAAACACCATCAGCATTCTCGTGGGGTTCTTCATGTCTCTCAAACAGCACGGAGATTATGTTGGTTTCGATGACGGAAATTTGAATATGTTAATTATTAAGATGCTGATTCGTAAAAATAATAGAATTTAATATTATATTGGGTAATCATTTACTTTAATGGGTTTGGCCTACATTAGTCACGTTACGAACCTTTCCCTAACCACCTCAACCTATCAAAGTAAATGATTGCTTATATTTGTACTATTTTCCGTTTCCGTGACACTTTGACATTTTCGTTGATTTATTTTTTCGTGACACCGCAGATGAGCACGAACGACATGTCCGACGATGATTCAGAACGTGACGTCGATGACATCATGAACCAGCCGGACGACAAATATCACCCGCCTGCTCTCGAGAAAATGATTACTCTGGTTGCCCTGCTTGTTGAAAAGAGTCGTGCCGAACATAAAAACCTACAACTGTCGGAAAAGGACATGCATGCTCTTCTCGGTGGAAGGGTAAGTTGGCAGTGTTTCATAGCTTATAATATTAAATTAAATTTTATATTCAAACTATTTAATTTATTTAATTATTCACATTTATTTTTATTTGATATATCTTTTTAACTATACAAGTTTTTTTAATAAGCATTTTTGTAATATGCTAAAATTTTAATATGCTAATTTTTTGGTATGGTAATATTTTTTAATATGCTAATTTTTTTCAGCATGCTAATTTTTTTAATATGCTAACAGTTTAATATGCTAATTTTTCAATGTGCTAATTTTTCTTAATAGCTTCTTTTTCTTAAGATGCTAATTTTTATATATGTTAATTTTTATCCAGTGATGATAATCATTTATAAGTTCTGATTATGAACGAATGGTATTATTAATCTGATTCAGCATTTCCCATTTCTATTCCATCAAATACGAGATTCTATCAATCTGAGGCAGACGTGCAATCTCATTTTCAGTCTCTCAAGATATAATGACAGGCTTGCTTCCAATGTGAGATATTTCATTGAGCATTTATTAATTTATTTATTTCAAATCAAACTGTTTTTATTTACACTTTATATAGTTTAATATAATTTAATTGCAATAAATAAATGAATTAATGAATAATATGTATTTATTTTTGTTCCCCCAGGTGATTCAGATTATTCTGAATTCAGTCGTGAAGTCAGGAGTTGAGGTTATTATAATTTTTTGCTTTCATTTTTAACTTTTCTTTTTAGATTAAATTTTATTTTAAATACGTAAGAATTTAATTTTAAAGTTAGTATTGTTCAACATAGCAGAATCTGTATTTTTGTTTATTATGTTATTTAAGAGTATTATTAATTATACTCTCTTTAATTTTTATCATATCACATTGAAGACTAACCAATTGAGTAACAATTTTTAAAGTGATTTTTGTTGAGCGTTATATGCTTATCATCTTAGATACGCAGCCTATTATGACATTTAAGGCTAATGGACATGTTATTAACTGAATTACTTGTTTTCTTTGACAAAATCTGGGAGTGATTTGATCGACTTTTGTTCAACCTTATTTTTAGATTCAACCGTTCTTCAAGTTACTGACCATGCTTGTAGAATTTAATGGCGGACCGCCGGGCATGCCCATGTTCCTCCAGTATGTCCTAGAAAAATTCTGGCAGGTATGAATAAATAAAACCACTTTTTTTTATTTTTTCTTTTATTTTATTTATTTATTTTTTTATTTTTTTTTTTTTTAAGGTTAGTGAAAGGAGTTAGTTAACCCCGCGAGACACTCAACCTGAGCAATGCGTGTAAACTCCTTGCTTAAGGGAGCTACGATGGTGACGCCAGTGAGATTCGAACCGCCGACCTACAAGGCGACAGGCGAACGCTTTACCGCTTAGCCACCACCGCCATTTTATTTAAATAATTAAATAGCTTTTTGTTAATAATAATAAATCATCAAGAAACACTACTGCGATATTGATGTGCTGTACTAATTATTTTTTTTAAACTGCGGCCGTGGTAGGTCCGCATATCATATGGTTTGATGATTTGTGCTCGCAGATGGCCGAAATATGCCCCCATCCTGCCCTAGACTGGTTGTCGACACTTGTCGTCAGGAACAAGGTGGCCATGTCTTGGACACTTCAGACTATGAACCAGTGGATGGAATTCTTTCTCATGGCTGTCAGTAATCTTAGAGTCAGAAATGGTTAGTGGATAATTTTTTTATTTGTTTTATAAAATGATTTATTGAGATTTCAACAGAGTAGATGTGTAGGTTTTCAATTTAATTATTTTTTTGTTAATTATTATTATTATTATTATTATTATTATTCAATCATGGCAGCCGCAGCAAACCTACTCATATCTTTGGTACCGAACAACAACTTCAGGCAGACGTACAGAAATAGCAGAAATGTTCTCATCCCGCACAAAGAGCCGATAACCGTTAGTTCTCATCCAATCATTAGCTGTGTACTTGTTTCTCATTCAATCATTAGCTGTGTTCTTGTTTCTCATCCAATCATTAGCTGTGTACTTGTTTCTCATTCAATCATTAGCTGTACATTTGATTATGAGGATTACTTTAGTTTAAATAGTTTATATATTCTTCACTGTTTAAATTTTGCTATCCGCAGATGAGTGAAGAAGCAACCGAAGTACTTCACGAGGTGTACGGTCACTTGTTGAAACTCTTGTGCAAGGCTCGTCAATATGTCGGTCGGTTGAATTCTTCACTAGATTTATTTTTAAACTTTGTGTAATAAATTTAATTTGTACTTCAGTAGAAAGATATTCACTGTAATTTTTTTATTTTGACTGACTGCCTTTTTCTCAAAAATATTTTTATAATTGATAATAAATGGCCATGTTTAAATGCCACAGATGGTCAAGGACAAGGTACCTCCAAGCTGGTTGCTTACTTCAGCGTCCTCAATTACTGCCTCATCTCTAAAACTGAGAAGCTCATGGTTTGTTTTGTCTTGTTTACATTCGAGATAAATTCTTATTAATCTCTCATCTCTCAAACAATCGTATGTTATATTTGCTGAGAGTTTAGTTGTGGTGTGTGTACTAAGAGTTAATTAGTTTAAATTTTTAAACGAGAATTTTTTTATGGCAGTGACACGTATTGTTGTTTAACTACACATGTGTGTCGGTTCTTTTTGTCTTTCAGTTTTCACGTTACTTTCCCGACCTTTGGTCCCTGTTCCAACCGAAACTGTCCGATCCTCAGATTGCCATTAATCATAACAAACAGGTTTGTTGTTTGCTGTTTATTTCAATAATTAAATTCGTAGTTTTCTTTTTACTTATTTTTAATTTGCAATGTTGTTTTTAGTTTGTTTCTTTGAATTAGCTAAAATATAAAAAAGCCTGATTCATAAAACCAATTTTGATAATGATACGATGATGATGCTTAGGACCATAATATGTATATTGCTGCTGATGATGATGGTGATGAAATTTGTATGCAGGCCATGATGATCTTCTGGTATCACGTCTGTCTCGACTGCCCAGAGAACGTCAAGCTGATCGTTTCCAACCCGAACATTTCCAAGAACATCGCATTCAACTACATCCTGTGAGATACTTGTTTCCATGGATTCGTTATATATTTTAATATTCAAATAGTTTGTGTACGGAATGACCTGGGAAGATTCGAAAGGGAAATGTTCCTAATCTTCGGTCGTTCGCATGCAAACTACTTTTTTTATTCAACATGTCTTTGAATGTTTTTATTGAAATGGTGTTAGCTATTGTTTGACGTTCCACAGAGTTGACCACGAGGATCAAGAGGTCATCGTGACCAACCGGACGATGCTGCCTGCGTACTACGGAATACTCAGGATGTGCTGCGCCCAGTCGCCTTCATTCACCAGACAGCTGGCCCAGCATCAGAACATCCAATGGGCTTTTAGGAACATCACGACACATCCCGCTCAATACACTGCTGTGCGTTCTTGTTGTTTTTTTTAGTTTGATTTTCTTAATTGGCTGGTTGATACTCGATGGTTTTGTTGATTGGCTGGTTGATAATCGATGGTTTTGTTGATTAGCTGGTTGATAATCGAGGGTTTTGTTGATTGGCTGGTTAATTATCGATGGTTTGATAGTTTTTTTAAACTAATAATTTGAAAAGGCTACAAAAGTAGCAAAATTTCCTATCGAACGAGACGTTTAGACTTTTTGTTTTTTATTTTGTATTCTGCAGGCTGTTGACGAGCTGTACAGATTGATGCAGTTGATGGTTGCAATTAATCCTGGAATGTCAGACGAGGATATGAAAGCGGTCGTTCAGTTCCGGAGGAATACGATACAAATGTACCTGCAAATACTCGATGCTAGGAACCAGTGGCAGACTCTTGTTGCGTTAGTAGGCTGTACTGTGATGTCATAATTATAACACCACTTGTACTGTGTCATCGCATTAGATGATTGAATAGTCTCGATTTAAATCATGTTTTTCACAGACCAATTTTTGAATTTAATTTGGCCTGTTGTATTCATTCAAGACTAGATTCATTAAATAAGACTTAGCAACGAGCGTAAAATAATTTCACGTTATCTTCCGACGTCGTGGCGTATACAGGGTCTTTGGAATCCTGCTGGACCGGGACGAAGAAAGAATATTTGCACTCCAGCACAACGGGTTGATGCTGATGTATGACGCCTTCTGCACTCTCCACATGATGCATTACGAGGCGACGGCTTGCCACGTCGTCGACGACATCGTTCATTTACTTAACGTCATTCTGCAGACTCTCTCCTCTGCTAGGAAATATCTCACCGAAAAAAAAGGTAACGTTAACATTAATTTTATTTGAGTTATATAAAAAAACAAATAGAAGTTTAAAATTTTAAAAACTACTAAATGTATTCTTAAATATATTTAATATATTTGTTAATATTTTAAATATATTTAATATATATATATATATATATTATAAATATATGATAATTATTGAAGTGACCGATGTAAAACCTCACCTCACTGCTTGGAAGGACAGAACTGATTTCGTTAAAAAGCTACTCTCGCTGCTCAACTTTTTCACACCCCCTGAAATGAGGAAAGCAACATTCGGTCAGTTTTTTATTATTTTATTTTTCAAAAATAGTTTGTTAAATTTTCACATTGGTGGAGAGCGGCCGGCTAGTAGTGGCACAGAGGGTTTGGTTTCTTTACGAGTGAACCGAAAGGTCAACGGTTTGATTCCCGTCGCCACTCGCAGGTGTGGCAGTTACCTTGAACAGCTGTCTTGGTTATTACGTTGTAATTGTTCTATGAGTAAGAAAGAGTGAAATTGCATAAGTCTTTTCCAAGAAACGAAATTTTTTGTGCGGCCTTCAAGTTCTTTAGCATTTATGTGTCTTTAATTATAATATATTAAAACATTATTAATGAGTATAGTGCCAATTTTATCTCCTATGCATATTAATTAACACATGCAAATTTTTATTTTGCGTCTTGTCCGTCATATAACTTTGGCTTTTTTAAATATTTTTCTTGTTTTGCAGCCTGTCTGAGAGAGATGATCTTGATTTATCAGTTTGAATGCATCCAGACAATTGTCCCAATATTAGCCCACGCGCATACGGCGTTCCAAGCGAGCAGCGATTTGAGTGAGTTGTCAATATTTTCTTTGTATTTTTTTAGTTTTTTATTTTTAAATTGTAAGGAGGAATAAACACCCTTCCAACCAACCATCATCGATTAATTTGCTTGAATTTAATTATTATTTAGCATTTGTAGTTCAAGTTATTTCAATGGTTTGTATTGTCGTTCTTTATTTGAATTAGAAAGATTTCATGTTTTAAATTTATCTTCAATTATTAAAACAAAGTAAATTTATTTTTCTCACGATATTTCAATTCTCAGTGCCCGTGGGTACTTACTTTCCGAGACTGGGACAAAAGCAGGCGATGTCGAAAGCGACCATCAGGACCCCCCGCCCTCAATTCCAAATGTTTCTTCACATCAACCAAGTCGAATCAAAAAAAGTACAAAATGTTTTTTTTAAACAATATATTTTTCTCATTTTTGTCTTAGATTTTAAATCTTTGTGTTTTAAGTGATTTATATTATCTTTAATTTTCAAGTCTTATTTTAGATAAGACAGTAAAATTGTATAACTTTGGTCACATTTTGTAGGGAGTGGATCCAGCTTATGACCAATTGTTGTACGAAGCATTTGAACCGTACCACCACTTGGTTGATCTTCTACTCCGGGTGGCAGTCAACCAGCAGAATCTCCCGGACGCCATCGTCAAACTGTCGGCCATGGTGGCATCCGAAGGGACGCCGCTCCACTTGCCTTACTTCGCCAAACTGTGGTACGAGATCTACCAGACGGAATCCGTTGATCGCAAATGGGTGGAGGTGTTGTGTTCCTGCCAGTCATTCGTGGAGTATGTCGATTCCGTGCTGACCAATGAGAGGACGTCTCTCAACAATCCGCACATCTTCCAGTTCTTCTGTAACTTCTTTCCAAAGGTTTGATCGAATTTTGGCATTCGATTGATGTTTTGAAGAAAAATTTTATTGGGTTTTTTTCGTTATCACATTTAAAGTCGTGTAAAAATTATTCGTAGATCCACCATAAAGTCCTCACCGACCAGAACGTGGATCTCATCGCCACCATAATCTCTTCCATTGACTCTAACAGACTTCACACCGAGAATGAACATCCGAGTGCCAAAGAGATGGAAAGAATATGGTCAAACATCAATGGGGTTGGTAATTTTTATATAAATATAAATGATATATTATAATTGCACTTGAAAAATAGACACAAACCACCACGTTCTTAAGATTAATGGGGGGGGGCTTAGTAAAAGTACTTTTCTAAAAAATATTTTTAAATATTCCTGCTTTCCCTAAATAATGCCCCTCAATTTGTTTATTTTCTTTATTTCAAAAATTTTCTCCATATTTATTTTTCCCAAAAGAAATTTTGAAAAATTTTTAGATGTGGGGCACAGCCTGACTTTCCCAATTGATGCTTCTCAATTCATATATTGGGTTCATTCCAAAAGTTTTCTAAAACTTTCCTTTATTTCTACAAATAAATTTTTTTTGAAAAATTTTGGAGGGGCCTTCCTGCATTCCTGTATTGTCTTCTAGAGAACGTTTATGTGCAAAAGTTGAAGTTAAAAAGATTTATGGGAGGTGGTAGAAAAATCGATAAGATATTTTGAAAATCCTTGGGGGTCCCCCAGCCAAATGACAACCCTGGGTTCACGTATTGTCTCCAAAAGGACGTATTCAAGTTTTTCTTATAAAAAAACAAACATCAGGTGATGTGTTGTAAAGACTAAATGTATTTTATTTACTTATTTTATTTTATTTATTTTATTTTGTTTTACTTATTTATTTGTTTAGGATCTGAAAGCAATGCAGATCATACTGTCGGTACAAGGATCCAACAAGATTTCTCCATCGCTCGCAGAATGCTTTAAATGCTTTCAACAGCAGTTTCTCAGAACTCTGCAAATCCATCAGCAGCAATCATCATCATCAGCATCGTCAGCATCTTCATCTCAATTCAGACCGACATCACAATTGAGGCCTTCAACGTCAACAACTCCAGTGAACAGTAAGAAAACACCGCATGGCTCTGGAAGTGATTCAGTTTCACCCAAGCTTTTGTTTAGCATTGTGACAGGTAAATATTATATATAGTAATACAAATAATATTAATGATAATGATACTAATCAAATTCTCCTTTTATGGTGTTATTGTTCTCTATTCAATGGTTTGTAGTCTCTGAAGTAGTTCAGTTAACTTAAAAAAGGGTTGATTTTTGCATGTTTTGAAGTCACGACATCTTAATTGTTAACTCTATTATTTAAAATCCTTCCATTCAAGTTATGTCAACGAAAAATTAAAATTTAAAAATAATTCTTTTCCTTCAGGTAAAACGCCAACAAAGAAACGTAGAGTTGGTGCGAAAGGCGAATCTGAAGACGTCTACCATTCGTCAGCTTCCAGTTCCAGCTCCGGCAAATCCAATGCAGCCGCTTCTGTTTTCGACGAATCTTCTAGCAAGAGGGCTGCTAAAAGACCGCTCGATGACAACGACTACGATGACGATGACGGTAGTAGCAAGGGAAAGGAGTTTAGTTATGTGGTGAACTCTGCCATCGATGTCAATTTTGACACGGAGAAAGTGGAAAGTACATGTGCCGCATCATTTCCATCGCCTGTCGTTAACGAAGTTGATCCTGCTTCCATTCCAGAAATCCCTTCTTCGTCCTTAACGACCTTGCACACCGCCCCTGCGTTGCAATCGACATCTTATGATTCGCTACAAGAGGGCACCAGCGGCGTTCAGCAAGATGACGACATGGACGTCAGCGACGATAATGACGAGGACGATGACGACGATGATCCGCAGGAAGGCAACTTCAAAAGTGGAAGGTCAAGTACGACCGGGGACCGAGCTCTTCCATCTTTATTGCACGGCAAAGAGAAACCCTCGCTTATTGACTCTGTCATTAAAAACGCAGATGCAGTTTTAAAACTGATACTCGATAGAGTGAATGAAAAAGAATGAGGTTGAGACAACCGGTGGCGTTGATGAACGGTTTTCTCCTTCTCTCTGTAAGAGTTTCAAATATCAAGATCAAATTTACCTCCATTTTCTTTGACATGTGATCGTAAAAATTCTTTTTTTTACCTTATGAACTTAAATGGTTTTATTCGAGTCTAATTTTGTTTGTATTTTTTATTATTATTATTATTTTTCTTGTGCATATAAAACCTTCGAGGGGTGGGAGGGGGGAGGTGGTTTGCTGTCCTCGTGTTGACAGCAGGCCGAATGTTCTTGTTCGTTCGTTTTAGAAAAACAAATATGTTCATCAAACGTTATTTACTAATTTGTCTCTTCTGCCAGTTGCTCTCCATGTACGTTGCCAGAAACTGCACATTTTTCATTGAAGTGTTTCATCATTTATACGTATGTATTTTGTACTACTCTTGGGGACAGGTCCAAGTGCAAGCTTCTGATGATAGACTGAATATTATTTTGTAAAGTCTTTCCCAATCTTTTATTATGTTTTAATTAAAATTCTTGGTCACGAACTTGGTTTTGTTTCGCTTCTCGCGACTAATTTGAACGCGTTCTAGCTAGCCCGGCCGATTAGCTACGTCGTTGGATGCGTAGGTCGAGTGGTTGTTGAAATATGAGTCGCCGGCGTTGAGAATTTGCATTTACAAGTGGCTCGTTCGCTCATCAGGTTTCTGAGCTATCACGAGATGGTTAGTAATATGAGCTCGTATCGTTTCTTGCCGATGCACAAATGTTTATTTGAAACAACGCATATCTGACGGTAAAGGTGTATGCGTATTAGTTAGGCGATATATTAGTTAAGTGATAGTAATATATTTCGAGATTGACATCCTGGGATGATCGAAAAAACGCCATATAGCGAAAAGTCCGAGAAAGATTGGCTGGTGATCTTAATCGTCGTTTTAGTAGGTCTGACTTTTCTGTTTCATCTTGTGGGGTTGGGTTCGACCAGATGGGCTAGTACCGGGCACGATTACAAGTCTCAGCAGGTACAACGCCGTGAACATATCGGACTGTGGAGGTATTGCGTCGATGCAGTCGGTAGTCCAGGGGCCGAAGTCTGTGATGCCTTCATCAACATAATTTATTCAGGTTTGTGTTATTTTATTTCTTGTTTTATATTCAAGCGTCATTGATTGTGAAACATAGAAAAAAAAACTTTTTCCTTAGACTGGCTGAAAGCGGCGCAGTCGTTTATGGTGCTGGCCTTTTTCGCGTTCCTCGGCTCCGTCGGCATTACGTTGTTGATGCTCGTGTCTGATTTCAAAAACAACGGCCTGGTTGCCCTTGCAACGGCAGCAGCGCTTTTTATAACAGGCTAGTAGTATACAGTCTTGTTTTGCTTTTATTTTAATGTCACAAACCTGGTAACGTAACTAATGAAAAATGACCATTTTATTCCAGGATTTTTCCAGTTCGTGGCAGTGGTGGTCTTCGGCTGCTACTACCAGACTTATTTCGACGACAAAGAACCGCAGTGGAAGGGCAAAAACGTCGCTCGCTTGGACTGGGCGTTCGTCATCAGCTGTTTGAGTTGCGTCGCCTGCGTCGTCAGTGCAGTCATGGTTCTTGTAAAGCACTTCGACTCAAAACTGCCATATCAACAAGTGTCGACTTCCCAGTCTTCAAAACGTACCAATATGATTTAACAGCTATTTTTTGGTTACAAACATGAACTGCGTGTTGAGAAGTGTTTTAAAAATAACCAGCAGAACAAAATTATGAACTCAGGTGACTAAATATCATGTAAAGAGACATGTGACTGAAACACAATTACATTCTGCAGATGTAATGCACAACTGTAACACAATTACACCCTTTACAGATGTTTTTATTGTACTTTGTGTGTAGCTTATAAATGATTGTCATTTACAAATAATGCTCAGCTATCTAGCTAGCAGAATGATTGGAAGTACCAACTGCAACCTGTTTATAAATTCATACAATTAAATGAAAGTTGACATTGAAGCAGGAGATTTACATAACAACTTACACCTGTGTTGAATCATCGAAAATATCGCATATAAAATCGAAAGTTCATTAGTAAAAATCAAAGACAAAAAAATAACAAAAAACGCTAGTTGAAAGATGATGCTTCCTTCATGACATTTTCCACCAGGGAACACGTGCTTATTTCATCCGGTGAGTCATCCAGATCGAGAAATGGATCGCTCAGGTTCAGTCGGTCGATACATTCAAGAGCAGCTGGAAAAGAATTAGGCACGTCCTTGTGCAAGCCGTCTGGAACTTGAGTGATGCTGTCGACAGTAGACTCATTCCCCTCTACAGTAGACAGATTCCATTTTCCAATTCTACCCGCTTCTTCACCAGGCACGGATTCATCTTCACTTCCACCATCAATGAGCACCGAAACATTGTTGCTTGTCGCAGACTCAGTGCAAACGTTCTCATAGGAATCGAAACAGTTCGTGCAGGAAATAACTTCAGTGGGTTGATGGAACTTGTTTCGACCCATCAGTTCAACCAGGGAATGAGACGAAGAATCTTTGCTGCTTGAATGGGGAATGCTGTTCAGAATTTGAGGTTGAAGAGGAGGAGGAAGAAGATGAGATTTACAATCGTCTTCTGCATCGAGGTCAACTTTGGTCCTCTTCTGTCTGGCTTTCAGAGGAGCTCTCTGACGCAAGGACTGAACTTCCAGGTGGAATGATGCACAGAAATCCGTCCAGTCTTGCTGCACCTGCAAAGCTTCGGCCATTAATTTTTCTTGTCTGTATTTCAGTTCGGATATATGGGTTTCGTTTATTTTCATCAATCTCAACCCCTCGCAAGTGTGGTGAGCGTGGGGGTCGTGAGCAGTTATCTCGCCTCTCATGTACCTATCAAACTCAGAATGAGGCATGCTCAAAGAATCGGCATTTAAATCCTTAATGAATGCCACTGCGCAACACTGAAAATAATGAAAAATTATTTTTCTAATCAAAAACAATTCATATTTCACAAAATTGTAATCATTTACTCAAGCAGTAATACTAAATCATTCTGCTATACAGAAGTCTACATGCACAACAAAACCAAAACCGAAAAATGCAGTAAATGATAAAATAACCATATTGGTAAAGTAGTATCCAGCTTCTCCAGTCATGAGTCGTGAAGGATTCGAGAACCTTGTGAGAAATTGAATGTTGGATTCAAGAAGCGGAGGATTGGCTTTCAGTATGATGTAGATGAGAGCGGGAAGAAATTCGTCTGCGCTTGCTGGTTCGTTTTTGGAGATCTTCAGAGCTTCGAAGATGTGCTTGCTGCACTTTACCACGCAAGCGAGTTTTTCTTGTGACGACCGTCGAGAGTTGATTTCTATGGCGGCTGTAAGCAGAATATATATATATATATATATATATATATATATATATATATATATATATATATATATATATATATATATCGTGAAATTATTTGTTGATTGCATGAATATCAGTGCCAAAGAAATGATTAAAAATCAATTCAATCAGTTGGAGACAGTTTTCAGTAAACATTTCAACAGACTGAGTTATTTTTTTATTTTCAAGAAGTGCATGAGCACTTAAATAAACAATCTCGACACTAAAAAAAAAGATTTTCTCAAATAAAATACAATTTCAACAAAACAACTTATACGCTTATTTATAAGAATTGCATAACATATATATATCATAGAATCTCAATGAACAAGTAAAGAAATAAACGGCAGTACCTGTTATAGCCTGATCGACGTGGTCTCTAACTTCTGGCAGAGATTCGTTGATGCAAGCATCCAATAAATGCACAGATATCCAGTGCAGGTTCCGGATTCTCGCCTGCATCTCTAAATCCTTGTCTTCGTCGTCCGTATTATGAGGGCTGAACAGCTGATTGTACAGCCGTGTCAGA
Organism: Erpobdella octoculata; assembly: GCA_963978895.1. Lineage (NCBI taxonomy): Eukaryota > Metazoa > Annelida > Clitellata > Hirudinida > Erpobdellidae > Erpobdella > Erpobdella octoculata. Next base: position 27,821,524 of record OZ022239.1, read on the forward strand.
ATGTACCTCTCTGAATAGTCCATTATCTGATCCAATGTATCTTGAGACAAATCTAAAATAAATAGTTTCAGTGAAAAAAAAAGACAAATTCAACAAAAATTAAGTAATCTGAGACAATACAGCAATATTAATGACATACTCTACCTTGTTTTAAAAAGAAATTAAAAAATCATTTATGCAAAAAATCCTCTACTCTATGAGGCATTTTAACATTTAACCGACTGTGTTGTGCTAGCAGCTTTTGAGACATTTTTATGAAAAGCTTTTGATAATAATAATACAATAATAAGTAATATTAAAAAAGAAAAGTGAAGCACTAATATTATTAAAATTAAATACTTTTATTATTAAAAGTATTTAATAACATAACCTTTGTATAGTGGTTTAGAATGTAAATGTTCACTGAAGAGCTGATAAAAAGTTGTGAGAATTTCCGAGAGTTCATCGATCGGATTGCTGGCGAGAGAGAAAACTTTTTCGATTATGGCTTTGATCTGCTTCGTGATGTCAACCGTCAGCTCCCTGTTGTTCAGACTCTTGAGAAAATCGGCAAACTCTCTTCCGACTTTTTGGCTCTCCTCGCTTGACTGTCGAGCAGCGTGCGGAGGTTTTGGGGGGAGGGAGTCGCTTTCTTAAAAATGGATAACAGATGTGCAAATAGAATTATTTTTTGCTTAGTATATCGCAACGTTTATTTTAAATATTGTTACAAACATTTCAGATTAGCATCCTGACAATTTAAAAATTAATTAAGAACTCAAACTCGTTTTTATATAAAGAAAAAAGACACATTGACATACTCCAATAAAGTCCAATAAATTATATGAAAAGATAATATACAAAACTCACGTAACGGTTTCCCAAAAATATGAGGTACGCCTTTTGTTCTTTTGTGAGACGTCTGGACATTTACAGGCTTCTTCTTATCATCAGGCCTGAATGGACTAGCTATGCCAAAAAGCTCATTACCTTTGAGAAATCTGACAAAACAGAATTTATCAAATTCATATGTTTTAGCATAAAAACAATAGAAATTTAATCAAGTGCTTACTTGTTTTTTGAAGGCCTTTCTTGCACAACTTTTGTTTCTTTCCAACATTTACTGCAATAACCTTTCCAGGCTGGATTGCCATAAAAGCCACATCCCTTTTTGCATAAAAGGTCGGTTTCTTCAATCTTGAGACTCGAAATCTTGTTCATATTTAAGAATTGGTCACTTAAATTACTTTTAATTAAAATTCTCCTTGAAGTATTCTACAATAACATAAACTTTGTTGTTTTTAGTACACAATATCACGTATAAAGTATAAAGTTATAAACTTATAATTCTTATAAACACACATACGGAGAAAATTGTTTTTCTTTTCTTATGAACTTATTGTCATTTATGAATATTAGTAAGTGACTAAGTAAGTCTTAGTTCTCCGGGTTGCATTGCTTTTTTTCTAAAATCTTCTAAAAGACCCAGCTAGACCTCCTAAAAAGTCAAGTAAAGTAAAGGCATACATGCATAAATGAAGAAAAATAAACAATAACAAAGTTATGCAAATGTGTGCTGTTCTGATTGGCATAATAAATAATATGTAATGAGCCCCTAATGAAACTGGTTCATGATTTTTTCAAGTGTATCATCATTTTTAATTTAAAACTATATAAATATTTTTTGCAAACAGTACTCTAGAGAAAATATAGGGAAATTGTGGATAGAGCGTACCTACCCACACTTTTTCTGAAAATAAAATCCTCTCCGGTAATTGACAAGCTTTTAAAAAGATGCAATAATTAAGTAATCTCAGTTAAAGATCACAGGATCACACTAAGGTTTTGGGGAGCCACTCACACCAATAGTCCTGGCACGACTACCAGCTTCGTAATGTAATAATATGTGAATATATCAAAAACAAGTAAAAGTAAAATTTTTACATTTGTTTGTTTGTAGTTGATTTATGTATATTAAATGAAATAACTTGCAAAGAAAAAGCCAAAAATGAGAAAATCTCTTTCTCGTCTCGTGGCTGTTTGTGGTTGTGCAGTTTCGTATTATCGCCGCGTTAAAACGTTGACTCTTCAGCTCATAAAACTGTATTGATATTTCTCTCAGACTGTATATCTGTAGCTATTTATATTATTGGTGAATCTTATTTTTTTTATTTTGGACTTATACTCACAGAAAAAAATTAGCGTCAGTACATTGGTACTATGTATTTCCTAACTTAGTTCTCTGAGTACAGTTATTTGTTATTTACATATTATTTCCGATTCTTCAAAAAGGTGTTTATAATTATATAATCTTTGGATAAAATTTAAGATTTACTGTCAACTTATTTTTAAATCTTTCATATTAACTTCAATTTGTCGTGGGTTGAGTCCAGCATGCTTTTTTGAAAATTAATTAACATTTCATTTCCCATCATCCAATTGAGCCAAGCTGATGATCGGCAAATGCAATCAATATAGACTTGTTGCCGATGACACTGCATTCTGTTCAATTAAAAGAAGTGTGACAATTACAAACAGATTTGTACATACATTCTTTATTTATAGTTTTCATGGATTGTATGAAAAACAACTATTTAAGTTTAGTAATTTTTTTGGTTCTGTAAAACACAAAATTGCGTTTGAACCGATGGTCTGGTGATCACAAGTTGGGAGGAATAACCCTAGACATAAAGTACAGTGTGCCACAGGCTGTTAATAAATCATGGGTTCAATTTTAATTGAATCTATGTACCAAATTTAATCTTGATTAGATGATGCTTTGTTCATAACTGGTGGGACAAACCCACAAAATCAAATTTAATAAAGATGATCAAAAATGAAAAAGGAAAACTGATGTATAAAAGATTTATATGAAAAAATTGTCATTTTTACAGATACTGAGTAATTATGGATGACAAAATATTGCAACAATTGGGTGCCAGCCACAATGGAATGGATCAACAAGTTGTCAGTTCAAAAATCAGTATTTTAATATTCAACATTTTGCACGGCATGTTGTTTTTTTTATCTTTTTGATAATTTTATAGGTACTTCAGTATTTTGAGCATTTCAAACAGTTGGATAATGGCTGGCAATTATCTTTGAATGCTCTCATTAACAGGACATACATTCAGTAAGTTTAATTTAGAATTCTAGCTTTTAATGCTCTTAATTTAATATATGCATGCACAATTTTTCATCACAGTAATACCCGGAAAAGGTATATATGGGATTGTATGCATTCATTATTATTTTATTATTGAAATTTATTCAATTTAATTTTCAGCAATGACCAAGCATACTTTTTCCTCTTGCAAGTAATGGAACACCATTTAAAAACAAGGTTTTTGTTAAATTTTAACAACAACAAAATATGTTTTCGTGTCAACAAATGTTTTATGATTACTTTAACAATTCAGATATCAAAATGCGACAGGTGATGAAACCTCTTACATAAGAAGTTTTCTGCTGGGCTGGCTTGAGAGTTTGGTTTGTGTGTTTTTTAAATATTCTAATTTCAAACTGGTAAATTTTACATAATTTGTTTATTTTGTTAGATTTTATTTTACTGTTTGTATTTATTTACATACTTTGGTAGAAGGATTCTCAAAGAATCCAGCAAGTCTTATCATTAATTCTCGTTTTGTCATGTAAACTATTTATACTGAAAATTTTATTTTATTTAAATAGCGTTTTATATTTTTAAAGAGTACCTCTTCAGAGAAAAGAGTTTTCATCATCAACAAATTTTCTCAACTCATTCTTCTGGCTTTTCTCTCGGACTATCCGTCCAGGTGGCCTACTTTCTTTACCGATCTTCTATCGACCTTAAAGTTGAACCTGAGAGAGCATGCCAGTCACGCCGCGGTTGACATATTTTTCAGAGTTTTAATGTCGATTCACGATGAAGTCGTTGACAGAGACATCCCGCATACGAATCAAGTTTGTTACTTTCCTTCCAATCGATGGTTCAAGTAGTTCTGTTTGTTTACTTTTAATCGTTACACTGTAAGCGAATCAAGTTTGTTACTTTCCTTCCAATCGATAGTTCAAGTAGTTCTTTTGTTTACTTTTAATCGTTGCTCTGTAAACCAAACGTTTACTTTATTTATCTGCATCTGCTTTCTGACATCTGAATAATCAAACTTACCCTACATTCAGGAGCTGAAGAGAAATACTTACATAAAAGACTTCATGAGGGAGCAGTGTGTTCAAATTCTCGTTTCATCGTGGCATGATTTTCTCGTGAGTTCCTTGGTTGGATTATTGAATGGAATATTTCTTATGGTTTTTATCATTCTGCTACTGATTGGAATTATATTGAAAAGAATGTTCTTGTTGTTGTAAAAGATTATTAGGTGTTAAAGTAGTAATATTTTTTCAGATTTTGTATGAATCGTTGCTTCTTTCTGTTCCGACTGCGCCTCAAATCATCAGAGCTTGTCTTGAAACAGTCGGTGCCTACATATCGTGGATTGATATTTCTCTCATTGCCAATGACAGATTCATCAGTATAATTCTAAGGCTGATGGGAGGACAGGGTCCAAACGGTCCACGAAGTTTTCCTGCAGCGGTGCGAGGAGAGGCTTGCGAGTGCCTTTCAAAGGTCGTTGCCAAAGGAATGGAACCACTGATGAAAGTCAAACTGGTAGAGTCGATTGCATCCGTGCTGGAAGAATACGGATTGATGCGTGTGCCCGAGGTGTGTGTTTTTATTTCTGTAGCTTAAAGATTTTTTCTAGTATTGTTATTTTTATGAAATTTTTTATTATTATTTAGCAATTTTAATGTGATATTTGTGAATGAAACTTCGTTAAGTGACAATGGTTGAAATGAGTTTATATTCAGTCAAGTCATTGTTTGACCAGTTACTTGATACGTTAAAAGTTGAAGGGAGGTCAGTTTGATGTAGTTTAAATATCTTAATTATTAAACAGGTGATTTATTTCAGACATAATAGCTTGTCTATCAGAGTGGTTGCTAGAGTAATTGATGCTTTATAATTATATTGATTGTTTATTTTATTGTAGTCTCACTGATGTTATGCGTGCCGCTTATTTAACCATACGAGCAGAGCCGTACAATTTTATTAGTTTAAAAAATTTGATTGTTAAAAAATTGGTTTGATATTTACAGGGAGATGATGATGAATATGTCTTGAAATTTGCTGGCTTGGTCAGTAATTTTGGAAATCAGCTTGTTCAGTGCTGGCAGAAGTGAGTTTGTTTCATGATTCATATTTGTGCTTATTGTGATTAGTTTCTGTATGATGTTTCTCCCTAAACTACAGTCAAATTTTTAACAGTTTTTTTTAAATTTAATCAGTTTTTACAACGTTTTTAGTAGGTCACATTGTTGTCTGTTTGTTTGTTCTTTTGTCTGTCCACGAATTCAACTAAAAAGTAGAAATACATTTAATCTAAAAACTCAAATTCTTACAAAATTTCACCCATCAAAAACGAAAAAGTAGAAAATAATTTTTACATCATAAAAAATACATTTTTTTAAAAGCAACGTTTTTCTTGCGCCCTAAAAAGTATAAAGGAATATTCCTATGACCCTCGCAGAATTTCTGAAAAACTTGGTCACATTATGGTAACATACTTTATAATAGTTTCTAATTCATATACAACTTTGGGCGCATATAGGCTACAACATCAAAATTTAGTAAAACAAATAGTTTTAAAGAATAATGCGCCCAACGTTTATATATCTGTTTTAAAATCCATCTTTAATGCATAGAAATTGTTTGATTATAAATAGTTTTTTGAGTATTTCGGTGTTAGTCTATGTTTTAGCAATAGATCAGAAGAAAAAGTTAAATACGTGATTGCTTCACATCATTTAAAACGAGTTACATTTACTCTGTATGAAGGTTCATCAAGGACAAAGATCACGAAAATGCCAAGATAACATTTGACGCCATACAGAGCAAGCTTCCTCTTCTTCTTAAGCTGTTTGCAGACGACGACGATGACATCTCTCAATCCGTCATCGTCTTTCTATCTGGATACATCGGCCTCATGAAGCAGCTGCCCCCATCGAATGAAAGAACTGATTTTTTGAAGGTGAATTTATTTTTTTTAAATAGTCCTTTACACCAGGTGTTTTAAGACTGTAAGGTGAATTTAGTTTAATTTATTTTTAAATTTTGTTTAATCTCGTATTTGTCGTCCAGTCACGTTTTGTGATTGTTGTAATTGTGTTTTTATTAAGCATCTGCGTCCCGATATCGTTATCTCGAATTCAATCGAGATTTCAAAACGATACGGGATTCCCGTATCACCATTGAAACGATACAGCCTGCGGAAGAAGTCTCGTATCGATATTAATTGGCGATACTTAAAATTTCATTCTCGATTAAAATCCCGAAAAATATCGGGATTTTTTAAAAATATTTTCCAATAAATAACGAAAGTCATACATATTTAATTAACGATTGTCACAACTGTGAATATTTGCAATTGATTCATCAACATTGATTAATTAATCTACCTATTGACAGAAGTTTATAACTATTATCATCCCCACTTTAAATTCGGTTTTCCAGACAGCCTGTAGCCCCATTATTTACTATTTTTAGTCTGGGAACCGGCAGCAAAAAAGCCACGCTCCTCTTAGGCTGCTAGTCGAGCTCTGCATACTACTGATATTACAAGCCCTACAAGGCAATCGTACTCGCTGACATCGATGACTATTATTATTAATGAGAATAATGAGTAATGTAATAGTAATGATCATTTTATGTTTTGGTTTAGTCTGTTTGATAAACTTATTTTTTCAAATTTGTTACATAGAATTGGAATGATTATTTTAGTGTTTCGATATCCGTAATTGACCGTAATAGTAGCTCATCTAAGATATATCTTTATAATCTCGATGATATTCTTGGTTGTGTGTGAGTATGTGTGTGCCACCTGTAGTGTGCACGACAGTGCCGTAGCCCGTATCGTCTGCAGCTGGAATTCGAAACTTTCTCAGCTTCTTTCTTGCTATTGCTAACCGCATTCGCCATCGCCTATAAATAAACACGCTGGGTTTTTTCACTTTTTTAATTCTTGCATAGAGGCACTTTCTCGTGTTTGTCATCATTATCATGCCGCGTCACTAAATAAAGTAAATAAATACTTTCTATCGGCGGTAGCATTTTATTTAGAGTCTAAATTTAGACAAATAGATGTACCAAAACTAAACAAATGAAACTTATTTCAAGTTGTAAAAAAAAATTAAATTTGGTAAATTTTTATACATTTTGAAATTTTTTAATATTTATATATTTTTTTTCAATGAATTTCTTTAATGTAGTTATTAATATTGTCTGTCGCGTATAGTTCATCATTCTATGTTATCTCTAGGCAAAATTTCCGCTTCAGTCGAGATCCCGAAATCGTATCGTATCGATATCGTATCGTTATTGGTCGAAGCGTCTCGTATCGTATCGTTTAATTCGAGGCAAATTTCAGAAATCGTATCGTATCGTTCCAAAAAAATAACGGGACGCAGAAGCTTAGTTTTTATGCTATTTATCTGAACCAATCATGTTTTCAACAAGTGGATCAGTTATACGAGTTGTTTCTGAGTTGATTAGTTGTACCACTTTTTTATTTTTTATTTAGAATGTTTTGTCAATATTAATCAAGAAGGTGAAATACGATGACTCTTATAACTTTGGTGATGAGGTTAGTGATGTTAAGAATTTAAAAAGTATATAAAACAATATTTTTAGCTGAGTTCACCTGATTTTTTCTTCTTTTCTTTTGTTTTTAGTCAGACGACGAGGCAGACTTTCAGGAATACAGAAAAGAATTAAAAATAATCTACATTAATCTTAGTTCTTTGGTTTGTTAGATATTTAATTATTAGTAACATGTGATTTGTTTTGTTTCTGGAGCGGATTTTTTTTTAATGATAGTGGTTTTGTTTTCCCAGGATTGCGACATGTTCATGGAAATCGTTAACGAAGTTTACACGACTGCCCTGCAGAAAATAATGTACTTGAAATTTTCCGAAGTCGAAGCGGCTCTGTACTTCCTCTTCCTTCTGGGTGAAGTCGTGCCCGTAAGTGAATTCTTCTGTTTAATGTTCATTTCTCAGTTGATTATGTTTTTAATAACTTAAAAATAAAAAAAATTTAAAAGAAAAATCATTTCAAGGATGATATTTATACATAAAGTAATAAAATAAAAAAAAATTTCTTATGTATAAATATCCCCTTAGAAAGATTTTGAAAAAAAAATTTATTTCAGTTTTCTATTCAATAATCATTTCGAATTATTACGCTTACACGTAACACCTTTGCTTTACCAGATTTCAACTCAAAGCAGTAAATCGAGCAAAATTCCCGAGAGACGATTTGCCATATTACAAGAAATGATAAAAACTGTGAGTTTTTACGATGCAATTTAAACGAAAAACTTGAGACCACGAAAACTGTTTGTGACTTAAAACGAGATTGATGCGATTAAATTTCAGATGCTCATATCCAATGTTAGCTGCTACCCTCATCCAGCTGTTCAGATGCAGTTTTTTGAGACTGTTGTTAGATATGAGAAGTTTTTTGGGACCTCGCCAGAGTTTATTCCTGAAGTTTTGGTTTGTTGTTATCTTCAACTGTTTTTTTTTAATCTTTTTATTTGTAATTTGAATTTTTTGTTGATGAAAATTTATTGCAAAAAATGATCATCTCAACAGAAAGCTTTCTTGGACGACCGAGGTTTGTGGAGTCCTCACTGTCATGTCCGCAGTAGAGCTTCTTATTTGTTTTCAAGATTCGTAAAGTCCATCAACAAGTATAAATTTGTCTTTATATATTGTAATGTAATAATCTGGCTGCAGGTAATCAGGTAATAATCATACACGTAAAATGATATCATTCTGGAATAATGCAGGGTTCACATACACGAGTACCTAGAAATGGTCCTTGCAAGACTTCAAGGTCTACTGGTTCTCAATACTGCTAACGTTCCTATGCCTCAGAAGAAGCTCCAGCCATTGGTTACAGCGACCAAGCATACTGTCGACACTACTAGTTACCACCTTACCGTTGATGATCAACAATTTATGTTTGAGACTGCAAGCATTCTGATCATTCAGAGCTCATTTCCTCCCGAAGTGTGTTATTCTTTTCATTTTACGATACAAATACATTATTATAATCGTGCGCTATTAGCCGATTTAGAATAAATGAATATTTGTTTTTCTAGAAGAAACGCACATTGATGAGCAACCTGGTTCTTCCGATCTTGGGTCAGTTCAGTGAAATCATGCTCCGACTGGTCTCGGAACAAGACGAAAACGTCCAATCCTATCTCGCTCAACTTCTCAATTATGCCATGTCATTTATAAGGTTGTTTTACTTGAATTTAATTTTAGATTTAAACGAGTGAACCGTAAAAAACTTTGTTTATTAAAAATCCTTTATATATTTGAAATAGAAATTAGATACAAATTTAATGCTAATATTTTCCATGAAGATAAAAGTATCATAAAAGTCTATAATTCTAAAAACTACATAAATAAAAAGATTTTTAGTGTAAAATTGATATCTGCACTCATGAAAAGAAAATCTGATAATTATTGATTAAATTGGTATAAAAACAATGTTCCATTATAAATAAATAATCAAATAAAAAGCCTCAGATCGATAGTAATACGTGAAATGATTAAAAGTGGAATTCAAAATTTGTTGTCTTTCAATGAAATAAACAATGACGCAATATCGCGTAGATTTTTTATCAAAGCGTTTAACTAAAGAATTTAAAAAAAATTGTTTTTGTGATTGACCATCTCAAAATTAATGGTTGGTTCTCACGAGTCTATGGACCAAGTTTCACATCGATTTAATAACGGGAAAGGGGTTTGGACTACAAACGACAGACAGAAAGGCGAAGTTAATATAAAGGATTAAAAAAATTACCGTCACAATTAGAGTAATTATTGGAGTAAATCTGCCATATTGCAGATTTAAATGAATACGTAATTAATAAATAGTAAATAAGTTGGTCGATCTTTTTTTACCAACATTTTAGTTCGTATTTTTTACATTAAGATGTGTGTTAGGTGTATAAAGTATTATAGTTATACCTATAAGCAAAGCGTTGAAAGCAGAGGTCAATTGTTCACCATTTTTTATGGGGGTTGGGGGGGTTTTCCCCCACCTTTAATTTTTTTTTGTTTCATTGACATATAACCAGATATTATGTTAATTTCAAATGTATGTAAGCAACTCACAATGACAAGAAAAATAACACATACACCAACAAAAATAATAATGCAGGTTTTGATTTAATAAACTGTCTAAACGAACATCTGCCACGGAACGCTAGGAGTTGCTCATCACCGGTAATGTTTCTATATGGTACCCAAGCATCCCAGACATCACGAATCAGTCGGTCTTTTGATTGTCTGAGTGTTCTCGTTTCCTTATTGTCAAAACGTAAAACTTGGGAAATGATTTTGAATCATTTCCTCAACATGACAGCACAAAATATCTTCCTACCATCTTTTTGCCATAGTTCTTCTGTGGCTTCACCCGACTATCTAAAAACACCAGCTGGGTACATTAGACCAAAGAAAGCATCCAGTTCAATCATTGTTATTTGTTCCCATGATCCTCTAAAATTCTTTATGCCTTCCTTGTTTGACATTTTGGGTATCACTTCAAGAATAGGCTTGGTCAAAAATGCTTTCAATAGTTCATCTGTACTATATGCTCTGCGAGTCGCATATGCCGTGGGTCCGGTAGCTTGCTTCATAACGTTTTGACTTGCAAATCGACAAACTTGACTTGCTGGTGCTTTCAGCCAAACATCTGATCCTTTTCTGGTCTGACGAAAAAAGCATTCAAATCTTCATCGTCTGACTCCCAAGAAGTTTCTGTGGAAACTATTGACGTCAACATATTCTCCTCTTCGGCAACACACTGCTCGTCTTCATCTTCAATGCTGGAAGGTTCATCGACTTCTAGCATGTTATCATTCAACATATAGAGGGTATCAGACTAGAATCACTTTCATTCAATAATGTGTCACTTACATTAGAAACACTTTCTTCGTCATTGTCACCTTGCGAATTGTCAACATCTTGGTGCATACTCGCTGTGTAGCTCCCACCATCAGAGTCGTTATCATCAGTAATTGAAAATTCGTAGCACTGGCATAATCTCCATCGTTTTCAAATATTAGTTTTATAATTTCTTTTGTGGTTTAGCATCTCTGTTTACGTTTGGCCATTTTATCACACTGTGATAGAAAATTACTTCATGCTCATGAGTGGCCCATGCCATACTTAGCCGGTTTTTTTCATTCAGCAACTGAGTTACGTAAACGAAACGTCTAATATAACTTCAAACGTCTTATAATGACAAAGCAGCGGCAGGTAGTATCTAAATTACCATTTATATTTAGCATAAAGTACTTCGTAGCCAGCTAACTGTACTTCCAATTCCGAGGCTTTATGCAATCCGCTTTTTACATAATTATAATATAATGAATTTTTTATTATGTCATAAAGACATGGATTTTCTTTGAAGAGACTGATCAATGATCAATTGAAGCACTTTCTCAACGGTCTACTCCATCGTAGTTTTTATTATTCAAATAACCATCAGGAATTATACCATCATTTGACATACATATGGCCGCAAATCACTATACAACCATTATATTAACATTGGGGTCCATTGATGTATAATTAACGAATATATCGATGTTAGGTAAAGATAAATTAAAAAAAATTTTGGGATGAATACTTCTTATAGACGTGCATTTTCATTTTGATTATACGGATTGAAAAGAGCCTTGGGGTCCTATAAGAGCCTCCGAGGGTTAAAGTCCATCAATCAATCTCAAAGCCACCACCACTCCCCCATTTTATTTGCTCTTACTTATTTTTTTTCACACTTCTTAAAGTCTTTTCATCCAACCAGTCAAAAATTTGAAATGTGAGTGGTTGAATTATGATAATGAAGGTGCTAGAAGCTAGCTGAATTATTAGTTTTTGAGTTTGCTCGGTATTCACATGGGCTTTATCTTAATTCAGTCGAACTAGCAAAGGTTTCTCGGGACACCAAACTGTCCACGCTAATGGTTGTGTGGACATCTTTGTAGAGGCAATGTCTGTCTTCATAAAAGTTCTCAAAGTTCCCGTACAGCAGCAGACACTTCATCAGGTAATGTTCTTAAATTGTTGTACATTCTAACATCAAATTGTAATATATTATTACATGATATAGAACTTCGCTTGGAACATGGAATATATCTCTAATATGGTTTTTAATTACTGATGTTAATAGCCCTACTGCGTAGCCATCTTCCAGTTTATTCAGTATCTCCATGAATAAGTGTTGCAACAATAAACTAAATTCTACAATTTGAAAATTGTAATTTCCACTAATATATAACTAGTATAATATAGTTATTGTTTAGTTAAAATAATAAATTGTATTGTAAATAAATAAGCTTTAAACACTATCATACAGTAGAATTCTTAGTATATTACCAGTTTAAATGTAGAGCTCATCTTGATGGGCTTACCGAATAAGAAAATTTTCCTATGTTAAATTTGATTAAATAATTTAATTTGTGTTGAACATGTAGGGTTTCCGACAATTCCTGCACAGAATGGTGATATGCCTGGACAAGGATATTCTACAATTCACTCCGGCAGCCGTGGAGGGTCTCATGACTTCCGCTTCCATCAAACAACTTCACGACTTTATTCCATTTCTTAATCAGCTCATTCAAAAGTTCAAGGTTTGAATTACATTTAAAAATTCATATAATTATTATTATTATCAGAAAATGTTTGTATTTGTATTTTAGGAAATCCTTCTTAAGATTGCTGCATATTTATAAAGCTATCTTTTTTTTCTTCAATGTGCAGAAACTTATCATCCAGTACATGCATCAAGTATTTATTCCAGTAGTATCGATCATTCAAACTGCTCTTAATGTGCCCATCGATGAAAACGACCAAGTCTCAAGTATGGACAAGAAAATGTTAAGAAGAGGCTACTTTGGCTTTATCAGCATCATCATCAACAACGATACATCTGAAATTCTCAGCAGCCAAAGTGAGTGCCTCGAACAGATATAGCAGTACACATAATTTATAACTACTTTAATAGCTATACAATTGCTTTTCTTGGATTTGAATTAGCATATCCAGGATTGAGTAGAACGCAGCTGTGTTGATATCTGACTACCCACAGCTTATATATATCATGTGACAATTACAATAAATATCTTGTAATGAAGCATTGTCACATGAAGATTTACAATTTTTTTTCATCTATATAGATTCTGGAAGTCTAGTTGTTGTACTGGATACTTTAATACAAGGAGCTGCTGATTGTTCCGACCCTAGTGCACAAAAGATTTGCTTTGGCGTTCTCAGGAAAATGGTTGAACTTTGGGGTTAGGCATCATTTTAATTGTTCAAACACTCTGTTATTATGTAGAAAACATCTGGCATTTTTGTCACTTGTATTTTTACTTGTTGATCGTTAATATTTCAGATGGTATAGGTGCAATCCCAGGTTTTCAAGAGTTCATTTATGAAAAAATCGTTCCTTGCTGTTTTGTGACACCTGTTCAAAGATCGTTCGATCTAAACGATGCTGTAACCATTCTAGTTAGTTTATTTTTAGAATCTTTATTTTAGGGATGTGCAGCATGTGTTGAATTTAATATTTGTACTATTTTTATAGACTCTAAATGAAGTTGCCAATTGCATCAAAAAAGTGTTTGAAAAACAGGTATGAGATGTTCAAAGGAACTCTATTCTGTTAAATAAATTAATATAACAGTTTTATTTTTTGAAATTGCCTAATTTAATATTTCTATTTCTTCAAGTATTTCTATTTACATTGTATTCAACTGTTTGAACAACTAGGGTAAAGACTTCATACAGTTTTTAACCTTCTCGTATTTTCCTCAACTTAATATTCCGGCAATATCTACGGAAGTAAGTAACATTGGTAATTATGTTGCATATGTTAACTAATGTAGATAACATCTGATTGTTATTCATGCATACAAATAAGGAAATCCTATTATAGATAACATCTGTTTATTATTCATGCATATAAATAAGGAAATCCTATTCTTCTCATTTTTAATTACAGGATTTCTGTAGGAACCTATCACAAACAGACGAAAAAGGTTTTCAGAATTATTCAAAAGTAAGCGACGGCTAGCGTTATTTCTTAATTAATTTACGAATAAATTATTCATTAAACATTTCTTAATTTCACTTCATTATTTATTAACAGGCATTCTTCACACAACTCCGACTAGTCCACAGCTAATGAACGGTTTTCGTTAATATTAGCTCGTTATCAGATGTATTATTTAAATCAAATAAACTTATTAGTTTGTTGAAGGCCTTATTATTTAATTTATTCAGCCCATCTCATGAGTTATTTTGTTTCGTTAAACTACTTACTATGTGGGAAAAGTTGACACTTAATTTCATGCATGTTAATGATTTGCAATTATTATTATTATTATAATCATTTAGATAATGATTTGCAAAGGTTATATGAATTGTGATGTACTTTCATTAAACTTAACTCTAAGTGATTTCTGCCAACAAAAAATTTGACTATAATATTTTCATAACAAATTTTTATATGCCAGATGATGAAAGTAGACAGGTAGACTGATGCCAGATGGATAATAAGAGGAATTTTGTTTAAGCCGGAGCAATAATATTAGAGGATTGAAGTTAAATTTTTGAACAGCTAATCAATCAAAAGTAGCTGTTAAACAGCATATCAAAGCTAACATAATTCTGTGCACAGGGATGGGACTTCAAAAATTCTGCATTTATTTATTTGTGTAATTCAACCATTAAATAAACAGTCTGAATGATAGCAGTGAATCTTGAATCTAGCTATTTCAATAGCATATTGATATTCAGTGAGCATCTATATAAATCTGTGCATAGGGTATTGTGACTTGAGCTCAGGACAATTGATATTGATTTTAAACACTCAAAATTTACTGTTTTCGAATTCAGATTTGAGTCATAAATTGAAGCATTGGTTCTTGAAAATTCATCAACCTTTGTTTAGTTGACTAAATGACTAAGGCAGTTATCTGATGCACTCCAACGCTCTAGTTCTTTCAGTTTTTATTCATTTTTTTTCTATAAACCAACAGTGTACACGACTACAACTTAACTTACATTCTAGTCGTGTATATTGTTCGGATTTTACCAGGACAAATATAAAACTGGTTTCTATCAAATGTGCTAACTAAATTATACTTCCTTGCTAAATGTTCATACCTCTTTTTTTATTTGTGTCTATTATCTATTTATTCAATTATTTATTTGATTATTAATTTTTATTTGACTGTTTTTTTTTCTTAAACAAAATTATTATGTAAGTATCATTTTTATGTTAAGGATGATCCATGAGTGGGATACCTTTCCCTTTGGACTTATTTTACCTTTCTTTTTTATTACTCAAATTTCAACTATATGTTTTTTAGTCCAAATAAAATAAACAAATTGAAATATTCTGAACTTAGACCTATTTGAAATGCTGATTTATAAAATAAAACATTTCGCATTCAATCGATGATGATAAGCTATCACCATTTGTATAAACATAAGACTGTGTTGAAGTCAGATGTATATGTAGGACATCAACATTAATAAACAAACAACAGAGAATAATCTGTTACTAATTAGTGATTGTTACAGGATCTCTTCCTCTAGCTTACACTTGCACCAAGTGAATGGTCTATCATTCATGGAGAAATTTCAGAAATTACATTTCATTAACACAGAAATATATGTAAGCATATATATATAGAATATATTATTCTATATATAAAAATGAATATTTGTATGTATGTATATATGTATGTTATTTATGCATTGCTACACCATTCATCCGATCGTAATGAAATTTTCACACAACCTTGAGAGTCAAGGGGAATCAAATATAGAGAAAAAAAATTGAAATCCGTCACAAAATGAGCGGAGCGGGTGAGCAAGCGGGAACTATATATATATATAACGGGAACGGGAAGCCAACTAAGAGCGAAAGATAGAGCGGGAAAAGGAAAGCGACCGAGAACGGGAAAGCAGCCAGGAGCGGGAAAGTGACCGGGAGCTGGAAAACGACCGAGAGTGGGAAAGGGAACGAGAAAGCGGAGAAGGAAACGGGAGCGAGAGAGACAAACATTAGAAAAACCTCTAAAATCCCCGGGCAATGCCGGGTGACCCCGCTAGTTATTCTATATATATGTATGTATGTAAGATTGCTATTTGCTGCGGCAGCTGGTGGGGAGGCGGCGGAGCGATACCATAGCCTATGAGGATCATCCGAGGCTGGTTAAATTGCTAGCTGCATGGGAGGCGGGTGTTGGTAAAAGGCGATCCGCGAACTAGCGAACCGGTATTTAGCGAACCCTTTGCGAACTCGGTCGGTGATTGGTTAAGGGAAAAACCACGTGATAGCCGTGGTTCGCTGTTTACTAAGCTTCTGCGTCTCGTTATTTTTTTGGAACGATACGATACGATTTCTGTCAATAGGTAGATTAATTAATCAATGTTGATGAATCAATTGCAAATATTCACAGTTGTGACAATCGTTAATTAAATATGTATGACTTTCATTATTTAATGGAAAATATTTTTTAAAAATCTCGGTATTTCTTTCGGGACTTTATTCGAGAACCAAATTTAAGTCTCGCTATTTTATATCGTACGAGACTTCTTCCGCAGGCTGTATCGTTTCAATGGCGATACGGGATCTCGATTGAATTCGAGATAACGATATCGGGACGCAGATGCTTACTGTTTACTCTCTCTCTCTCTCTCTCTCTATATATATATATATATATATATATATATATATATATATATATATATATATATTCAGCCAGGAACGCAAGAACCAGAAGTCTCGGTCAACCAAATCACGACTGCCAGTTAGTTACGACCACGACAAATACGCTTCTCAATACAGTTCAGTCGAACGAGCGGAAGCAATCATCCAGCAGGGTCAAATCTCACTGGATGTTAAGCTTGCTGTATTCGTCGTAAATGGTTCTCGTGAACCACGTGTTGTCAAGTTATTTCCCGCTGCGACATGTTCATGTCCAGCCGTTGGAAAGTGCTACCATATTTTTGCAGCTCGAAGAGCAATTGGACAAACACAATGGGCCGAGAATAAAAAATAAACCTTACACAGTTGAGGAGAAATACTCGCAAACGGCCCGAGAAAACTGCAGGAAGAAAAAAACCTCGTCCTGCTGATATCGAAATTTTTCCAGCTGGTGATGCTGAAGAGCATGTAATAGCAGATTTGGTTGCTGTTGTGACTCAACCTAATTCAACGCAACTTTCTTCTGCTACCAACCAACCAACTGCTGAAATCGATGAAACCATCTGCTATTCGTGCAGTTCAAGATTTCCTCCACGATTAAAAAATAAAAAAGATGGAAATGCGATTCGTTGGAAAGGCTGTGACGAGTGCCTTCGATGGTACCACTCCGATTGTATAGATGGTGTTAGAGGAAAGAAGAAATTCACGTGTGACTTTTGTAAGAAGAATTAAGACAATTATTATTTATTATCAATATTTTTTTTAATGTAATTATGTTTTTTTTTAATTTGGTTCTTTGAATAAAAAGTTTATATACGTGCTTGCGTTCTATTCTTGACTTTGCATTTACACAATGGGTCACAAATAAAGTTCGCTTTTACGTTTTGGATCGCAATAAGGTTCGCATTTTACTCACTGGATCGCAATAAGGTTCGCTTTTTAGATCGCGTTTTACCGGTTCGCAGATCGCAGGATCGCGCTTTACCCACACCCATGGGAGGCTGATTTGCCGGTCCTTGTCCAACTTATTGCACTTATTAGTTGGCGGGCTGGAGTGAGTCGAGCCTTGTGCCCACGAAAGCCTTGTGCTTTCGGTGGTCTCCCTGCCTCAAAGCCAACATAAACACGTCACCAAACACTCAAACATACATACCGTCTAAATTGTCTAATTGACAGATACAGACGTTAATCAAACCACACACACACGCTATTTGCTGCTAATGTTCTTGGTATAAAATATAAGTTCTATATAAGCAAGATTTTTTTATTTTAATAATGTTTACTGTAGTCAACAATTATATATAAGGAGCACGATGGGCAGTCGACAACATCTAACTTCAAAAGAATGTCATTTTTAGTCAGCTTAAAATTATCACCACATCTGCAAGGGTAAATGAAACTATCTGATGACTCTGATGAATCGCTCTCGAAGTCCTCGATACTCACGCGATCGTGTATCGGACCTGCTGAATTAAGAATAATGTTTCTGTTGTACCAATCTGCGTCGTATTTCTTTCTCTCTTGCGGATCTCCTAATATGTTCCAGGCCGTAGAGATTCTTTGAAAATGAGCGTTGTCGGACTTTAAAGTTTGCTTGTCGGGGTGGTAAAGTAAAGCGAGCCTTTGAAACGATTTTTTGATTTCGTCTTGAGTGGCGTTCTGAGAAACTCCAAGGATTTCGTACAAATTCTCCATTTTCAGTTGTGGCGTGAACTAAGCTTGTTGACAAAAACAGTAAATTTAAAGACAATTACAATGATAGGAAAATAAAAAACGTAATTAAATTGTTATTGTATTACATAATAATCGGTTTTTTTAATTTATTCAATTTATTATTATTTTTTTGTTAAAGTCTTTTTTACTAAAAACATAATTAGTTTGTTTTGGATAACATGACATGTGCCATGCTGCTTGGTACGGGTCTCGAGAGTGTCCCAGCTGTTATTGAATATAATGCCGTTGGTAATGAGTCTTTGAATTTTGAGGTTGGTTGTTTGCTTAAGTTTTTTTTTAATAAAGCTATTGTATAGTATCTTATATTTCCGAATTTATTTATTCAATCTAGTACATCAACTTGAACGAACTGGTGGGCGAATCTACCACAGCTGATTGTGTTGATGGCGATGGTAATAATGCTAACACTGAAGAACTCATAGCTGGATGTGCATGCAATACGTCTAACTGCTACGATGACGTTCTGTGCTCCTGCTTGCACAATTCGTCTGGAAAAACGTACGACAATCATGGAAGACTTGTCGACTTTGATCCTTTTACTGGAAGCATGAGGTTTTTGAGAGAATGTAACTCACTGTGTAATTGTTTGGAAGACCAATGCCCAAACCGAGTGATACAGCATGGTGTTTTGTTACAGATGTCAGTTTTCCATACCGGAACAGAGAAGGGACTGGGTGTTCGAACATTAGAGAAAATTCCGAAGAACACATTCGTGTGCGAGTACACGGGCCAAACATACACAATAGAAAAATCGTCAAACATTACCTCAAAATCAAAGTCCAGAAGTTCTTGTTTTAATTACATTCTTTCGATTAATGAATATTTTGGAGACTTTAAAATGTCCACAGTAATTGATGCTTCAACGAAAGGCAACGTCAGCAGACTTATCAACCATTCCTGTGATCCAAATCTTTTCATGGTTCCAGTTCGAGTGAATCATATGGTTCCGCACGCCGCATTATTTGCTCTGAAAGATATCGAACCTGGAGATGAGCTATCTTACAATTACTCTGGATGCCTAGGAATTCTGCCAATTTACATAAAAGAATCAGAGTTAAGCAACAAGAAGCTCTGTTTGTGTCGATCTACGCACTGTAGCTACTACCTTCCTTCATAATAGTATCACCATTTTTTTCCAGTTTGTATTTTACAAAAAAAAACTTCACATTGAAAACAAAATTTCTTATTTGTAATGTTTTTGATTAAAATCTTTTATTGTTTTATAACATTGTTCACACTCAGCAAGTAATAGCTCAGAGCAGGTTTTGTCTATAATTCATTTTTAACATTCGTAGTGTGGCATCTGCAGACGTCTGACCTGAGAAGTGATGATGTAGCGTGTCAGCATTCTTACACAAGCACATGCTCATTTGCAGCCCATGTCTAGCTGGGCTACGTTTTATGATGTGAAATCAGCAACACATCAAACTTTACGTTGCAATTCAACATCAATTTCAGTCTAAGCAGACTTTGGTAAAACAGATTCTTTAAAAAATAAATAGTAATAATAATGCTTGATCTATTTAGTACCTAGTTGAGATTTACAACTGGTCAGCTTAATCTTTGGTTATGAGAAAGTCAGGTTTCCATCTTGACAGATTAATCTCAGAAAACACATGGACAGATGCTTCATATCAGAGATACCATAAAGAAAGACTCCGGAAAAAGGGAGGAGAGACTTGCAGACGAGAAAAAAGAACTTTCCCTCAATAGGAAAAAACTCAACGAGGTCCTCGAAGAAGTTAGGGTTTTGACAAAGAAAATTGCAGATGTTGATCTTGAACCTCTCTCAAATAAGGTTGATACAGCAACAAAAAAGTGGTCCGATCTTTTCAAAGAAAGGGTTGACGAATTATCAGAAGGCGTTAAGAAAATACACCATTCTGTTCTGACTGAGAAGGGTGAGCAGGCATCAGGCCTACAGCTTTGCCTTAAAAAAGCTCTCGACGCAAAGACACAGGATGACAAAGATGAGGAAGCCGACAAGCTCAGGAGAAGGACCTCTGTTGTTGTCTATGGGCTGGGCGAAACGAGTTCGTCTACACCTGATAAGCGCAAATCGGACGACAAATCGAAGATCGAGGAATTGCTGAAGTTAATCTCTTGTGATGATGTCGAAATTGTTAACTTAATTAGACTTGGGAAAAGAATCGAAGGAGAGAGTGAACCTGCTCGACCAAGACCGTTGAAACTGGTATTGAAAAACGAAAATCAACAGTCGAATCTTCTCAAGTTGGCAAAAAACTTGAGGATGATGAAGGAAGGAGGTTGGTCAGCAGTTTTTATACATCGGGATATGACTCCAAAAGAAAGAGAAGCACGGAAACTCCTAGTCGAAAGTATGAAGCAGAGAATACGAGCTGGAGAGACGAATCTGTTCATCGCGGGGGACAGGATAGTTACCAGAAGACTTCCCGTTGCGGGAAAAATCTGAAAAGCTCCAACACAGAATCATACGTTCGAAACAAGTACTTGACTATTGGATATTTGAATTGTCAGTCGATCGGAAATAAAATGCATCGCTGACAAATATCATCGCTGAACATGATCTTGATGCCTTCGCAGTTGCCGAGACTTTTCACGAATCATCAGAAGACATCACTCTCGCAAGAATCACACCGGATGGATACACGTGCGTGGATCAGGCACGAGAACGAAAACGTTTGGCGAGGTCTGCTACACAAAAGATGCAATCTGGTCGTCTACTAGGGGGCGGGGTTGCGTGGATTTGCAAAGAATTGTGCAAAGCCCGCCGAATGAATCTTACCAGCAAAGTTGAGACTTTTGAATTCGTTTCTGTAATGCTTATCTTAAGGAGTGTTAGAACAATTGCTGTGGTCATTTACCGGCCTGGAAGTGAGCGAGTTTCTGACTAGTTCTTGGAGGATTTCAGCCAGATGCTTGAAGAATTAACTGTTCACAGCTGTCATATTCTTGTCGTTGGAGACATCAACATTCACTTGGACAAACCGGATGATGTATGAACAATGAAATTCAACACGATCGTGGATTGCTTTGGCCTTGTCCAGTATATTTCTTCACCAACCCACAAAGCCGGACATACCTTAGACGTTGTCATCACGAAGGACCCAGCTCAGTCATCTTCTGGTGCTTGTGAAGTGTATGTTCCATCTGTGTCCGATCATTCTCTCATCATTTCAAGACTGCCACTCATGAAACCAAATCCTGTATCACTAATGGTAACAGGCAGGGCATGGAAGACCTTTGATCGTGATCTTTTTTTACAGGATCTCAAATCAAGCAAACTCTGCACTGAGGACAGCAGCTGGAGCGGCCTTGGACCGGATGAAATGGCTGCGATGTACAACAGAATACTGACCGATCTTGTTGAGAAGCATGCTCCACGTCGGTCAGCCTTGAGAAATTATCGTCCGATCACTCCATGGTTCAATACTGCTTGCGGCGAGCAGAAACGAAAAGCTCGTTCTCTTGAAAGAATTTACAGAAGAACCCGACTGATCTCTGACCGTGATAAATGGGTTGCGCAGTTACGTTTTTGCCAGGATTTTTATAGGAGAGCACAGGATGCGTACTGGCGAGATACGATTGCGGAGAGTGCAGGAAACGCAAGCAAGCTGTGGAGAGATTTGTCTGCCGTGATGGGAAAGAAACGATCTTTCATTCTTCAGGATGGTCTGACTGCAGAGCAATTCATGAGTTCTTTTGAGAAGAAGGTCACGGACGTCCGAGCGTCTACCCTTGATTCGGATACGCCTGAGTTCAACACCTTCTCTGGAGAACGTTTCAGCAACTTTGCGACTCTTACTAAGGATGACGTCAAGGACCTAATTAAGAACTCTCCAAACAAGTCATGTGGTCTAGACCCGGCGCCAACATGGCTCATCAAAGAATTTTCAGAAACCTTGTCCCCATTTGTTACAGATCTGTTTAATAAATCGTTGAACACTGGTCACTTTCCGGTCCCATTCAGAGTGGCCGAGGTCACGCCAATCTTGAAAAAATCTACGCTGGATGTTTCTCTGCCTGCCAGTTATCGCCCAGTTTCGAATCTTCAGTTCATCTCTAAGGTTTTGGAACGGGCGGTTAACAAACAAATTCAACATCACCTGGATGGACACAATCTTCTACCGGAGCACCAGTCTGCCTATCGGAGGTGCCGTTCGACGGAAACTGCATTACTCAAGGTTACTTCGGATGTTCTCTTGGCAACCGATCGAGGGATGGTAACACTGCTCGCTATGCTCGATCTCAGCGCTGCATTCGATTGCGTTGATCATGGAATCCTCGTGACCAGATTGGAGCGTACATTTGGCATTGATTCTGTTGCTCTTCGGTGGATCGGTTCGTATCTTTGCGATCGGAGGCAGTGTGTTCGTTATGGAGGTATCCTTTCTGGTTGGTCCTCGATTGTGTGTGGTGTTCCACAGGGTTCAATTCTAGGACCGCTATTCTTCATTGCATACACTTCAGATGTTTTTGCCCTGGTTGCTCAACGCGGTTTCAATATTCATGGTTATGCTGATGATGTACAAATCTACGATCATTGCGGCACTGAGAGTATCGGTGTGCTCGCGGACAGATTGGACGGCTGCGTTTCGGAGATAATGGAATGGATGAAATGCAATCGACTAAAGTTAAATGCTTCCAAGACAGAGGTCATTCTACTGGGATCCTCTAGACGTCGGTTGCACTGCACCTTTGACGAGATCAATATAGCTGGAAACATCATTCGTCTCGTCGATAGGGTTCGCAATCTTGGGGTCATCATAGATTCTCAACTGACTTTCAGCGAACACGTTGCAAAATTGGTCAACACCAGTTACTACCATCTACGACAGATGAGGTCAGTTCGCAAATCCCTCACGGTCGATTCTTCGCATGCACTTGCCCGCGCTTTGATCTTGTCTAGACTTGATTATTGTAATTGTCTACTCAGTGGAATACCGGATCTGTTAATGAGGCGGCTTGATGGTGTCATGCGTGCCACGGCTAGGCTGATTCTCCGATTGCCTCGATACGGTCATGTCACTAAAGCGATTCACGACCGACTACACTGGCTGAACATGCAGGCGCGTATCGACTTCAAGCTATCTCTCACTGCGTACCGATGCCTCCATGGTTCTGCGCCGCCGTACCTCTCCGGTCTGTGCATTCCGGTGACTCAGTTTCCTGGCCGATCTCACCTTCGCTCGGCTTCTTCCGGTCAGCTTCTTGTTCCTTCCTGCGGAACCAGGACGTTTGGACCGAGGGCTTTTGCAGTTTCTTGTCCAACTGCCTGGAACAATCTACCGATTGAACTTACCGATCCGGCGTGTGTCGATAGCGTTTATGTTTTTAGGAAACGACTTAAAACTCATTTTTTTCTTCGTATGACGAACGGATATTGACCCTTTTTGTTTCTGATGTGTGATTCTGTTCGTTCGTTTATTTTGGCACTGCCGCCTCGTGCTCTGAGAAATTTTTCTTTTTAGAGAGCACGTTAAATAAATAAATAAAAAACCATTCTGGAGCTTTCTTTACTTTATCTTGTTTTATTAGAGACTGAGTTCCCCCAGCAAACTGAAGACATGTCTCAGAATATCATTTAGATGCTAACTAACATTAATGTTTGGCGGAGATGTAGTACTTGGTACTCGTTATTCCACGCAATACTCGTTATTCCACTCAATACTTGTTATTCCACGCAATACTCGTTATTCCACTCAATACTTGTTATTCCACTAAGTACTCGTACTCGCATATGCGACGCCATCTCTAAAAAAAGTTCATTAGATTTTAAACAGTTGTCAGATCAAAGTAGATGTCAAAGCAGTGCGTAAAATATTGCCTACCAGTTGCAAAATCATAGTTAACTTCACTGTATTATTTTTTTGCCTGTCTCATTATTACTTGCAGCTGCAATTTCATTTTCATTTCGAAGTGTTTGGAACCTTTTCCATGCTTTGATTTTTGCTCTTCTTATTTTTAAGACTTCCTTTGTTATCCATGGCTGTTTCCTGACAATTTTTTCTTAATGGGTATTATTTCTTGAATGACCTCCTCCATGCTCTTTTTGAATAACATCCAGCTGTCATTTACATCCACCGATTCAATTTTTCTCATTATATTCATGTCTCTTATTTTGCTTCTTACTTTGTTATAATTTGCTTTAAACAAATTATAGCTAATATGAGAATTTATTTTCATGTTACAATTCTGCAATATTATTTCAAATCTTAATATTTGGTGGTCACTAGAATGAAAAGGCTCTCCTACAGAGATGTTCTCTACAATGTTCTCATCTGAAGTTATTACCAAATCTTATATATTTTTGTTTCTTGTTGGGTTCATGACATGTTGATGTAAAAATTCCCCATTAACAGTGTTGTTCGGTAACGAAGTAAAAGTAACGCGTTACTTTACTTAAGTACATCCGACGTACTTTTTGCCTGTAACGGAGTACAGATTATTTTTAGTACTTTTTACTTGTAACGAAGTAATATTTTCGGACTTACTTTTACTTTGTTCCTTTTTCAGGACAAAGCGTTACAAAGAACTGTAAAAAAATAACAAAACGACATGTTTAAATCGATGTTGTATTAATTATCTATGATTATTAATGTATGCACTTCCGAACTTTTTTACTTGTTAGTAGTATTGATTGTATTGAAGCTTGTGGATGGAGCTAAGATTTTCGAAGTCTTACTTGTTTTGGTGTACAATAGATTGTTCGAGATTATTATGGATTCATCCGAAAGAGCGAACGTGAACAGTGGTATCGAAGATAGGCGGAACAACAATGAACTTAAAAAAACACCCATGGCCATATTTAGTCAAAATGCTCACATGCTTGCTGTGCAAACCTAAAGCAACTACGTGTCCAGCATTCCACAATTCTCCGTCGAAATTGAAGAAAAATGTGATACGCGTGCATCCAGCGTATAGGAATACGAAAACAGTGATGACAGTTCCCAATATGGTGAGCCAAAGAAACGAAAAATTCACCAAACGACAGTTTCACAGTCGTTCCTTTAATGCCAATTTTGTGACAAGAGTTATATGATTGACGAATGACCATTACAAAAGCGGCTTCAGTACTTTTACTTTTTACTTTAAAAGTAACTTTAAAGTGCTGTTACTTTTTACTTTTACTTAAGTACATTTTAAGCAAATACTTCTACTTAGTAAAAGTTGTACCTAAGTAACTTTGTGAGGCGTTACTTGTACTTTTACTTAAGTACTGAAACACAGTACTTTTTCCAACACTGGTCTTTAATAGCAATTTCTCGAGCTCTTTCTCCAACTTGTCAATTCTCAAACAATTGTTGCATACGGAATCTATTAAGTTTTCACCGCTTCCATACATACTACAGTTAATGCACTTAATCATTTCCTTGCTTTTGAGAACCATATTTGTAAGATAAATGCAAAATAAAACTTCCACTACTCAAAATAAGATAAAAGTATATTTACTTATCTTTCCGAATAGAAACCTCTGAGCGATAATATGCTATCAGTTAATGCTGTGATTAGTTTTCCATATTGCGAAATAATTTTAAGGCCCCTCTGCTCTTTGCCGGACTGTAAACTGTCATCGCTGTGATAGTTTTTTATGTAGAAGAAACTATTTTGTTGACTTAAAAAGTACTCGCTAAAAATTCTTCGTACTCGTCTCGATACCATGGTACTCGCAACATCTCTGATGTTTGGTGGCTTTAAAGCCCGAGTCTTTTTATCATGCAATTTTAAATAAGATTCAATGGAAAAAAGTATAATTTTCTCATCCTCAAATGAATTACAAGCACGCCAGGTAACTTTGATGAGAAAACAATCAGAAGACAGATTTTTCATAATTTAATGATTCAATTAACTCACAATCAGTGATTAAATAGTTTCAGAAATAAATTTAGTTTCAGTTTCGTTTTGCAACCAGAATTATTATTACCGTTTCGTTTTGAATTTTTCAATAATTTTAATTTCAGTTTAGTTTTGCATCAGGAATTATTGTTACCGTTTCGTTTTCGTTTTGAATTTTTCAATAATTTTAGTTTTGCATCAGGAATTATTATTACCGTTTCGTTATAGTTTTGAATTTTTCAATAATTTTAATTTCAGTTTAGTTTTGCATTAGGAATTATTATTACCGTTTCGTTTTTGAACTCATGATAATTTTAGTTTTGTTTGCAACCTCCTTATTTTGCAGATGTAACTAAACACAAGTCAATTAAAAAACTTTTTATTCAATTTAAAAAACTCATTTCTAAGTTTTTTTCAGTCTATGTCTCTTCCCTCCGTTCAAAAGGCCACATAATGAAAAAATCCTCCACATATGCTTGTGAAGCAGGTGCTGCCAGTATGTCCAAAGCCGAGAGGGAAAATAGCGGATATAGACTGTCAAGCAATCCAAAACTGTATCAAATCTTGGCTATAGTCAGCACTAGATATACGTATTTCGTCGATATATCTGGATAGCTGTGTCTAGTTCGGTATATTACTGGCTAAGACAAACAAATTTGTATCACTGCGTTTCTGATTTTTTTACCGGCCAGTTGAAAACCACACTGGCACTGGTTTTTAGTTTTATAGCACCATCGACGTTACTAATATCTTTTTTTTGTTAGACAAACTTTTATTCGTAGTGAAATCATATTTAAAATAACTCCAAGCTAAACTTTCGCGTTTACGACCAGCAAACATTTTCTACAAACCAACGCCAGCTTTCGACATTTCTGACTCAATAAATAACGACAAACCAAAGCACGAATACAACTGAAAACTACTGAAAAGAAAAGGAATAAACAATCGTAGCGGCAAAGGCATGCTAAAAGAAATTACCATAGAAGCGAAATTTCAGAAATTCAATTAAATTTGTACTAGTCAATTAATTTTTATTTCGATTTTATTACTTTTTTTATTTCGTTTTAACAATTATTTTTTATCTCTATTTCGTTCTAACTAACTAATTTTTATTTCAGTTTCGTGTTGACTTTCTATTCTAGTTTTCGTTTCGGTTTTCGTGAACATAAATTAATAATTATCGTTTTAATTTCTATTTCCGTTAACGAAATAATCACTGCTCACAATTTAATGTGATGGCTGTGCTTAAGTGGGTCGTGGTTACAAGTAATGTAAATGGGTTGAAATGTCCCCTCTGCTTTTTGTCACCCACAGGTGGACCCATTTAAAAAACTCCTTTTACTTACTTGTATGTAAGCAAAATATTAATAACTCCTTTGAAAAGCATTTTCTGCATTAAAACCAATTAAACAACCAGCTTGTAAAATTTCTTTGAAGCAACTAAAACAATGCAGCATCATTTTACTGGCTGTAAGTTCATAGTGTAATTCAAAATTTAGATTAAAATAAATGGCCAATTGAATGAGCTAACTCGGAATGGTTATGGATCGGAATCCATCACAGCTCGTTCATATTTCTCCAGCCTACTGACATTTGTGATACCAAACATGCCTGAAAGAAATGAAAAATTTCAGTTCACACGTTCAGTGAAAGTAATTAATTTCAAAAACCAGTAAATTTTATTAGATTCTACAATAATACGAACGAATCTTGCAGATCAGAATGCACCCAAAGAAAGTAACAGGAATGAGTAGAATGATGAGTGGCAGGATGTACGACCTGACGTTGAACTCCTTCGGGGGCGGTTGTCCGTCCGCTCCTTTTTTTTTATAGGTTTTAATGTTGTCAAGTTAATTTTTAATTAGAATGAATATTCAATGTACCGTGAAAAAATGACGGAAATTTATTTTCATTCACCACGTCCATATGTAAACGATCGAAACAATATTTATAATAATGTAGCATACCAAATTTGGCTAATTATAGAAATACCTTATTTTTGAGTTCTTATGACAATTAAAAAACGATTATTAATTTTGCTCATAAACTTACTAAATATCATAGGTGCAATATTACTATAAATTATAATATTGCCACATTAGTTAATCTATCCCGTTAGGAACAACTGCTCCTAAATTTTTAAATACCAACGTTAAAATGTAGACAGAAAAATTAATGTTTAAAGTTATTTCGTCGACACTGCAAACAGCGAATCTAACTAACGTCTGCATCTATTTCTTATTCTCTCATAGCCGCCGTGGCAGAAGCAGTTGAAGGATCCGATCGTGTTGATGCAGGACGACCTGTTCCGATCGCACGGATACTTCTCTTCGCACTCATCGATGTCTGAATGTCGTGAGTTTTGAAGTTTACCAAAAATCCAATTTGTTCGATATCAGCATTCAAGTATTTAAATTTCACGATAGAATTTTTCGATCGCAAAAAATTCGAATTATATTTAAGGTAACTATCATGTGATTGTGATTAAGCATGACAAGACAATAAAATTCAACATACATAATTTTAAATGTCTTTTTGTATGATTGTTAGTATGAATTTAAGTTAGAACTTCACGTAGCGCTGTTGGGTGGAACCACAATCGCGAAACAATGATAATCTATATATATATATATATATATATATATATATATATATATATATATATATATATATATATATATATATATATATATATATATATATATATATATATATATATATATATATATATATAAATTAATGTTTGTATGTATGTATGTATGTATGTATGTATGTATGTATGTATGTATGTATGTATGTATGTCCTTTATGCATTGCTACACCATTCATCCGATCGTAATGAAATTTTCACACAACCTTGAGAGTCAAGGAAATCAAATATAGAGAAAAAAAAATTTGAAATCCGTCACAAAATGAGCGGGGCGGGAGCGGAGCGGGAGCGGAAACGGGAATTATAAAATGAGCGGAGACGGGAATGGGAAAGCAAGAGGGAACGAAAAAGCAACTGAGAGCAAAATAGCGAGCGGGAAAGGTAAAGCGACCAAGAGCGGGAAAGCGTCCGGATCGGGAAAGCGATTTGGAGCGGGAAAGCGAACAAGAGCGAGAAAACTGTTGGGAGCGGGAAAGCAGCCGAGAGCGGGAAAGCGGCAGGAGCGGGAAAAGCGGTCGGGAGCGGGAAAGCTACTGAGAGCGCGAGAACAAACGGGGAAGGAAACGGGAGCGAGAGAGACAAACATTAGAAAAAGCTCTAAGGATCCCGGGCAACGCCGGGTGCCCCGCTAGTCTATATATATAAAAGAACATGTCCTGACTGACTGACTGACTGATAATCAACGCCGAGCTCAAACGCCTCATCCTAGGAATGTGAAATTTGGAACTTATATTACTTTTATTGCGTAAGCATCCATTAAGAAAGGATTTTTAAAAATTTTGCTCCTGAGGGGAAGAAACTGGAAAACAAACTTTTTTCTAAAACAATGTTTATCTCGAAAACCAAAAATGAGAAAATTTTGAAATTTGGTATATGGATTCTTCTTGAAAAATAAAAAGATACGTGTTTCACCATTTTTTGAAAATTTGGTTTCCCGGACCTCAAATGTGGGTTGGAAAATTGGGTTATTTGGTTTTTAAAGTAGCTGCTACTCAAAAACTGTGAATGCTACAGGTGTAAAAATTAGTATTTAGTTTCTACTACAAAAATAATTATATAGGTGTTTTAGCATTTTTTGAAAATTTGGTTTCTAGGACCACAAATGTAAAAATTAGTATTTAGTTTCTATTCTAAAAATAAAGATATACCTGTTTCACCATTTTTTACAAATTTGGTCTCCAGGACCTTAAATGTGGGGTGGACAATAGGATTACTTGGTTTTTAAAGTAGCTGCTACTCAAAAACTGTGAATGCTACAAGAGTAAAAATTAATATTTAGTTTCTACTCCAAAAATAAGAAATACGTGTTTTAGCATTTTTTGAAAATTTGGTTTCCAGGACTTCAAATGTGGGGTGGAAAATAGGGTTATTTGTTTTTTAAAGTAACTGCTACTCAAAAACTGTAAAAACCACAGATGTAAAAATTAGTATTTAGTTTCTATTCTAAAAATAAAGATATACGTGTTTCACCATTTTTTTACAAATTTGGTTTCCAGGACCTCAAATGTGGGGTGGACAATAGGATTACTTGGTTTTTAAAGTAGCTGCTACTCAAAAACTGTGAATGATACAAAAGTAAAAATTAGTATTTAGTTTCTACTCTAAAAATAATGATATACGTGTTTCACCATTTTATGAAAATTTGGTTTCCAGGACTTCAAATGTGGGGTGGAAAATAGGGTTATTTGGTTTTAAAATAACTGCTACCCAACAACTGCAAGCATTACAGATGTAAAACCTAGTATTTTGAGGTTTTGTGCCGGTTAAAAGTAGCTGAGTCCAGTTTATCACAGGTTGGGCCAAGCCGTTATTTTAGGGCCTTCTTACGGGCCAGGCTAAACGTTAAATCAAGGTGGTACAGGCAGAGGTTTTTCACTAAGCATATAGACATTTTAGTGATTTTAGGGTCTTCAGACGGGCCGGGCCAAACCTGAAGTTAAGGTGGGACGGGCCGAAGTTTTTCATCAAGTATATAGAATTTCTAGGCCTGTAAAAACGGGCCGGGCCCAAATTAGACGGGTCGTGCCGGGCCAGTAATTTTGGTTTCGAAACGGGCTGGGCCGAGTTGTCGACGGGCCGAGCCGACACCTATTGATGCACGGTTCAAATTCTTTAATTTCATGCTAGCAAAGCCGCTACGGGCACTGCTAGTCTATATTATAAAAGCCCTCGTCACTCACTCACTGATTCCAAGGATGTCTTGTTATATCAAAATATCCTTGACTGATTCTGTCACGCTTACGTAATTAGTCGTATAGACCAAGGATATCTTGATATAACAACTGGATCCACAACCTACTCTAGTAGGCCTAATGTCTTATCGCTTATTATATCATAATTATAAATAAATTAATGTAACAAACTATAAAAGCATAGTAGTTATATCATATTTCTACAAATTTTGATGTAACTATGACGTAATTGGCTGAACTGTCTAGGCCTACTAGAGTAGGTTGTGGATCCAGTTGTTATATCAAGATATCCTTGTATCAAGATATCCTTGTTATAGACGATATCGACGTCCACGTAAGAATTTATTGCGCGCAGGCGTGTAGTAAAAGTTATTATGCAAGTGTACCTATCATATACCAGAAAGTTGTTTGGAATAGTTATGGACAGGGTCGGCTGCAGTCAAGCATTTGGTCACCTGCCTATTGATGTGAATGTGTGTGTGAATGGGCATAAACTCAATTCTCTAATCACTAATCGATTTTTCAATTGTGTTGCCAAAAACTTTCTCAAAGATATTACTATAAAGTTATTTAACCGTGCATAATCAACTATAAGCGCTGCTGTGTACAGCCATGGACGTCTGTATAATAGCACCTGGACGGTCAACCTCGTTTGCGTGCGTACGGTAGTTGTCCGACCGTGCGCTGTACACAGCAGCGCTTATCGTTGATTATGCACGGTTAAATAACTTTATTTCCGTCGAAAATAGTCAACACAATTAAAACACAACAGTGGTGATTAAATCAAATATTTTATTGATTATAATGAAACATTAATATGTAATAAAAATTGACACTAAAGCAATAAAAATGTCAAGTATATTAATAATCAGTTCTAGCAGATACTTTGGCTATTTTTCGTTTCTTAGATTGTCTAGACTGTGAGTTGGTGTTTAAATCTTTAAGAAAGTTTTTGGCAACACAATTGAAAAATCGATTAGTGATTAGAGAATTGAGTTCATGCCCATTCACACACACATTCACATCAATAGGCAGGTGACCAAATGCTTGAATGCAGCCGACCCTGTCCATAACTTTTCCAAACAACTTTCTCTGGCATGTGCTGTTGAGAAGCATGCACCATTAATGAAGAGGTTGATTTTATTTCTTCAAAAACTCTCCAGCAGTCGATCATCAGTCTAAAGGTGAAGTCTGTTGGTCTGGATTAACCACCACGATTAATAGACTCCATCAAAGTTGCTGCAGAATAGTTTAGTATGTTGTCGATACCAATTGGTTCGAGTTTATTTTCTGTCACAAGGGATTCTTTGCAGTGATCACATTTTGTGGTTCTTATGATAGATTTTGCAACATAACCACTGATATAAAACAAACATGTTGTTTAGCAGCAGTCAACTTTGACATTGGATAGATTCCAACAAGGTGCTTAGAGGCGCTGGTGGCAGAGCGGTAGAGCGTTCGCCTGTCGATCGTTAGGCTGGCAGTTCAAACCTCGCCGGCGTCACCAGCGTAACTCCCTTAAGCAAGGAGTTCACTCGCATTTGCTAAAGGGGTAGGCGCCTATAAATGGCTGCCTTTGCAAGTACCCTCCCTCTCTCGCCTTGAGCAAGACTTGTCTTGATAAGGCGTATGCTAAATCTCAATAAAAAAAAAAAAAAAAGGTCTTTATACTTTCCGACGACTGACTTGATCATAAAACAGAGCAAGGTTGATGCCTCAGATCCATCTAATGTTAGACCCTGAATTACACCAGCAGTTTTTTACCCGCTTGGCAACATATACTTCGTCGATCATCAACACAACATTTCTCTGAAATTCATTAAGCTTATCAATAGTTTCAAGTAGCTGGCGTTATTTAATCCATTATTAACATTTAGTCGTCTGGTGACTTTCTTTAGAGTGCTGATTGATGGCAAGCATAAAATGTTCTCATCTCGTAGAGTTGCATATGCTGCAGAACTAGATGTATAAATCATATACGAGAATATGGTAAGCTGTGGTGAATATTGACGGCCATGTTCAGGTTTAACCAACAATTCTAACTGTTCTATGATGAATTGTATTTTTTGGAATTTTTCATGGTCATCGCTTAAATTGCTGAAATATTTTTGGAGCCCATAGACAGCCATCTGTCTTTGTATTCTGAAGCTGGAACTTTTTTCTGTCAACAGTCGACACAACTTTATGATCGTTGTGAACTGCAATAGATGCCTTTACTACCAGCACATCATCAGTAATGCCCAATAAATATATTTGCAGAACTTCATCTATATGAGCCACTGAGAAACCAGACGGTGTTGCTGCTTCAGTCGTGAGACGAGACTGGAGGTCTAAAAGGATGATATTCGATATGTCGTCATTGACCTTGAATGACTTTTCTTGACAATTTAATTTTGTTATTTCTTGCTCGAAGCGACGACTTGCCGTTGCTTTTGATGTTGATCGAAATTGGTTGGCTGTAGTTGACAGGTAGCTTGGAGTATTCGGAAAAATTGAAGGAATGACACCATCCTTCAAGCGTTTCCTCGTCAATTTCTCGCCTAGTGATTTTACATCCAAAAGCTGCACACTTAACTATGATATCCAGTAATATAATCCTGTCAAATGAAAACACAATAATGATTATCAGTTGTTGTTGTTGTAATTATTACTTAGTATTACTATTACAGTGATTAAGTTTGTTCTAAAAAATATTATATATGATAGTGAGATATATCTATTATTTTTAATGAATCTTTAAATAATCATAGACAAATCAACTATAAATTGCCGTAGAGAGGCAATATAGCATAATTAACATAAATAATCCGACCGAGTTCGAGAACGACATAATAACAAAACGCATCAGCGATCCGAGATTGATCAAGTTTATTCTAATTTGTCAATAGAATTATAATAAGAATAAAATCAAGTTCCACAAACCTTAAATAAATAAAAATATCAGGTTGCTTACAAATGAATAAAATTACAACGCAACACAAAACGCAACGATAATCCACACGAGTTAGTGAAAGTTAGTAGTTAGCACTGATCTATTTACAAATTTACAGCATGATCTATATAGATCAGTGGTAGTTAGTAGTGAGTCTAATCGAATAAAAAAAGATGCGTATTTTTACCAATGCTTTTATTAACTCGTCGTCTCTGTTTCTCTGTCTGTTTCAAATCTTGCAATCAATTTTTGAGTCACTTCCTGATGATAGATTTTTTTTCAAATTTTGCATACATGCTCAAGATAGAAGACAATGCAATATTCAATTATTAGTTTTACAATAAGTCAATTAATTTAGTTAATTTTCTTGAGGATTTTATCGAGGGGTTTCTTGAGGGTTTTCTTGAGGGTTTTCTTGACCACAAAACGCTAACCGACTGGCAGACTATTTTACCAAGTTAACACGAACCACACTCACTGACCGCGATTCTCAAGCGTGTACGAAATTTTCATGAAAATAGTTGAGATATTTAAATTCGATGCTTTTTGATGATATTTTTATTATTATTACCAATGCTTTTATTAACTCGTCGTCTCTGTTTCTCTGTCTGTCTGTTTGTTTCTCTGTCTGTCTGTTTGTTTCTCTGTCTGTTTCAAATCTTGCAATCAATTTTTGAGTCACTTCCTGATGATAGATTTTTTCAAATTTTGCATACATGCTCAAAATAGAAGACAATGCAATATTCAATTATTAGTTTTACAATAAGTCAATTAATTTAG
Source organism: Erpobdella octoculata (assembly GCA_963978895.1). NCBI lineage: Eukaryota > Metazoa > Annelida > Clitellata > Hirudinida > Erpobdellidae > Erpobdella > Erpobdella octoculata. Next base: position 27,856,452 of record OZ022239.1, read on the forward strand.
ATAATTTTAATTAATTTCGATATTTCGATATAATTAAGATATTTCGACTTTAATATAAAATAAAAGAGTAATATAAGAAAAAATTGATTGCAAAATTTGTGTTTTAATTACATATAAGAGCATTGGTTTTAAAAATTTGTTTTTAATTTACTTGTTAACTTTTTGATTGTATAATAGATTAAACACAAATTTCCAATGTTCAAAATTTTAATTAACTAATTATTTATTATGCCTGGTCGGTTTAAGAACCTACACACTATAATAAGAAAGTCGGACAACTACCGTACACATCAGCGCAAGCAAGGCTCAAGCATGACCGTCCAGGTACTATTATACAGACGTCCATGGTACAGCGCACGGTCGGACAACTACCGTACGCACGCAAACGAGGTTGACCGTCCAGGTGCTATTATACAGACGTCCATGCATATACCAAGGATATCTTGATATAACAAGATATCCTTGCTATATACACTCTCAGTCCTAGAGATCAAAAGTAGTGGCGCTGCAATCAAAAAATATTATATAATGAGATTTAAAAAATCTCAGAAGCTAGGACCACTTCTCAACGAGGGCCGTCAATTCACAAAAAATGTCGTGTATACTAAATTTTTTTTTGAACATTTATTGAGCACGAAACAAAGCAATTAAGTACAACAATGAAGTTATAAATAAGGGGAAAAAATCAAGTGCTCAAAAGGTTCATCCGAAGGGAATTACTTCCCGCTAACTGGACGACCTATAAACAAAAATTCACATTTAAATACGAACCGAGACAGAGAATTAAAAGTTAACATAAGTGTATAGGAGTAAACATAAGTATATATAAGTTAACATATTTGTATCGAAGATATAGATATTGAAATTATGAATCTAGCTGTAATATGTAAGATTTCAACGATTTTTTAAATAGCGAAATGCTTTTCAATGAGGAAATTCTTTAATAACTAATTATTGCATTCTTTTATTTTCACATCCTTTGAATTTATATGAAATACTTTAGTAAATTGAAAATTTAAACACGATGAAAAAGTTCATTAAATTTGCTTATATATACTAAAAAAAAATTTTATGTTATCAAATGTCATTTTGTTTTTGTTGACTGTTTTTTTTTTTTATAAAATGTATACAAAGTACATCGTAATTTTAAAACATCCGTCCCAAGGACGGGCAAAACCACTAGTTATATATGTTGATATTTAAAACAAATCCATATTTTTTGTTGGGTTATCCCTAGTCACAATAGTAATATCAACAATGACAATCACGAGCGTCATTAGTATTGCTTCAAAAGTGTTAAGAAACAAATTTATAAAGTAATTAGGTACCTGTGCACTCTTTAGCTGTTTTGCTTCTAAATCCCATTTTACACCTGCATGAAAAAGTAAACTTTTTCTTTTCCTCCGTGCAAATCGTAGATATCGGATCGCAGTCGTCCAGATTCGTGCCACAGGTGACCTGACCTTTTGTGGCAAGAAAAATGATATGATTATACTTTTAATTAGTTATTTCAAAATGTAGAAGCTGTTTTATCAATTTAGTAGTGTATTTTACTTTCTAGAAACAAAATCGATTCTAAGATGGCTGCTAGGTTGTGCTTAAACATTAATTTTTCATGTTCGCTAGATGTCACACCGTTTTATATTATCAGAAAACTTGCAATGACCAAATTGCAAACAATATTTTGCTGCTGATTTATGAAATACTAGCAGTGCCCGTAGCGGCTTCGCTCGCATGAAATTAGAGAATTTGAACCGTGCATCCATAGGTATCGGCTCGGCCCGTCGAAAACTTGGCCCAGCCCTTTAACAAAAAAAAATTCCTGGCCCGGCACGGCCCGTCTAATTTGGGCCCGGCACGGCCCGTCTAATTTGGGCCCGGCACGGTCCGTCTAATTTGGGCCCGGCCCGTTTTCACAGGCCTAGAAATTCTATATACTTGATGAAATACTTCGGTCCGTCCCACCCTGACTTCAGGTTTGGCCCGGCCCGTCTGAAGACCCTAAAATTACTAAAATGTCTATATGCTGTAAAAAACCTCGGCCCGTACCACCTTGATTTAAGGATTAGCCTGGCCCGTAAGAAAACCCTAAAATAACGGCTTGGCCCGACCGGTGATAAACTGGACTCAGTTACTTTTAACCGGCACAAAACCTCAAAATACTAAGTTTTACATCTGTAATGCCTTCAGTTGTTGAGTAGCAGTTATTTTAAAATCAAATAACCCTTATTTTGACCCCACATTTAAAGTCATGGAAACCAAAGTTTTAAAAAATGGTGAAACACTTATATCGTTATTTTTTGAGGCGCTGGTGGCAGAGCGGTAGAGCGTTCGCCTGTCGATCGTTAGGTCAGCAGTTCAAACCTCGCCGGCGTCACCAGCGTAACTTCCTTAAGCAAGGAGTTCACTTGGCCCGTCCCACTTTGATTTAAGGTTTGGCCTGGCCGTGTGAAGACTCTAAAATAACGGCTTGGCCCGGCCGGTGATAAACTGGACTAAGCTACTTTCAACCGGCACAAAACTTCAAAATACTAATTTTTACATTTGTAGCACTTACAGTTTTTGAGTAGCAGTTATTTTGAAATCAAATAACCCTTATTCCCACCCCACATTTGAGGTCCTGGAAACCAAATTTTTAAAAAATGTTGAAACACATATATCATTATTTTTTTGAGTAAATACTAAATACTAATTTTTACATCTGTAGCATTCACAGTTTTTGAGTAGCAGTTATTTTAAAAACCAAAGAAACCTTTTTTCCACCCCACATTTGAGGTCCTGAAAACCAAAATTTCAAAAAATGGTGAAACACATATATCCTTATTTTTAGAGTAGAAACTAAATACTAATTTTTACTTTTGTAGCATTTACAGTTGTTGAGTAGCAGTTACTTTAAAAACCAAACAACCCTATTTTCCACCCCACATTTGAAGTCCTGGAAACAAAATTTTCAAAAAATGGTAAAACACGTATATCATTATTTTTAGGGTAGAAACTAAATACTAATTTTTACTTTTGTAGCATTCACAGTTTTTGAGTAGCAGCTACTTTAAAAACCAAATAACCCAATTTTCCAGCCCACATTAGAGGTCCGGGAAACCGAATTTTCAAAAAATGGTGAAACACGTATCTTTTTATTTTTCAAGAAGAATCCATATACCAAATTTCAAAATCTTATTTTTGGTTTTCGAGATATACATTGTTTTAGAAAAAAGATGGTTTTCGAGTTTCTCCCCCTCAGGAGCAAAATTTTCAAAAATCCTTTCTTAGTGGATGGTTATGCAATAAAAGTAATATAAGTTCCAAATTTCACGTTCCTAAGATGAGGCGTTTGAGCTCGGCGTTGATTATCAGTCAGTCAGTCAGTCAGTCAGTCAGTCAGTCAGTCAGTCAGTCAGTAAGTCAGTCAGTCAGGACATGTTCTTTTATAAATATATATATATATATAGATAAAGGATTTTTAAAGTATAAAGTTTTTTATGGTTTAATTGTTTTAGTATAACGTGCACATTGGCCTGCCAGAAAGTTCATAAAAAGGTCGTAGCTCTCTAAATCAGCAAAGGTAGATACCTATATGAATGTATTCTCAATAAAATTATAAACACATTTTATCAATATAATTTTGTAGGTTTATAAATCCACATTTTTAGGCCCTCCTGGGTCCGCATTGTTTGCGTAATAATCTATATATATATATATATAAATGAATGTTTTTATGTATGTATGTCCTTTATGCATTGCTACACCATTCATCCGATCGTAATGAAATTTTCACACAACCTTGAGAGTCAAGGGGAATCAAATATAGAGAAAAAAATTTGAAATCCGTCACAAAATGAGCGGAGCGGAGCGGGTGAGTGAGCGGGAACTATATATATATATATATATATATATATATATATATATATATATATATATATATATATATATATATATATATATAAAAGGAAGTCGGGTTTGTGTTACGACACTTATAACTCAAGAACGGCTCAACCGATTTTAGAGATTTTTGATTTATTGGATTTCTCTCAGCTCATATTAGCAGAATAACTAAAACAAGTAAATTAAAAACGAATTTTTAAAACCCAATGCTTTTATATGTAACTCGCATGAAATTAGAAAGTTTGAACCGTGGATCCATAGTAGAGATCAATTTTTTAGGTCTCGGCTTGGCCCGTCGACAACTTAGACCAGCCCGTTTTAAAAATTTAAACTCCTGGCCCGGCACAGCCCGTCTGAATTAGGCCCGGCCCATTCTTACAGGCCTAGAAGTTCTATATACTAAAAACTTCGGCCCGTCCCACCTTGACTTCAGGTTTGGCCCGGCCCGTCTGAACACCCTAAAATCACTAAAATATCTATATACTTGGTGAAAAACCTCGGCCCGTCCCACTTTGATTTAAGGTTTGGCCTGGCCCGTGTGAAGACTCTAAAATAACTGCTTGGCCCGGCCGGTGATAAACTGAATTTAGCTACTTTTAACCGGCACAAAACTTCAAAATACTAATTTTTACATTTGTAGCACTTAGAGTGTTTGAGTAGCAGTTATTTTGAAATCAAATATTGTCAAATAACGCTTATTTCCACCCCACATTTGAGGTCCTAGAAACCAAATGTTGAAACACTTATATCATTATTTTTTGAGTAAATACTAAATACTAATTTTGACATCTGTAGCATTCACAGTTTTTGAGTAGCAGCTACTTTAAAAACCAAATAACCCAATTTTCCAACCCACATTTGAGTTCCGGGAAACAGAATTTTCAAAAAATGGTGAAACACGTATCTTTTTATTTTTCAAGAAGAATACATATACCAAATTTCAAAATCTCCTCATTTTTGGTTTTCGAGATATACATTGTTTTAGGAAAAAGTTTGTTTTCCAGTTTTTTCCCCTCAGGAGCAAAATTTTCAAAAATCCTTTCTTAGCGGATGTTTACGCTATAAAAGTAATATAAGTTCCAAATTTCACGTTCCTAGGATGAGGCGTTTGAGCTCGGCGTTGATTATCAGTCAGTCAGTCAGTCAGTCAGTCAGTCAGTCAGGACATGTTCTTTTATATATATAGATTAAAACACAAATTTTGCAATCAATTTTTTCTTATATTACTCTTTTATTTTATATTAAAGTCGAAATATCTTAATTATATCGAAATATCGAAATTAATTAAAATTAACTAAATTAATTGACTTATTGTAAAACTAATAATTGAATATTGCATTGTCTTCTATTTTGAGCATGTATGCAAAATTTGAAAAAAATCTATCATCAGGAAGTGACTCAAAAATTGATTGCAAGATTTGAAACAGACAGAGAAACAGAAAGACAAACAGAGACGACGAGTAGATAAAAGCATTGTAGAAAAAATTGACATTGAACCATGGAGTGGCCCATGGGGACCGCAGTATGTACCCCGGTAGCTATACAGCCTTAACAGTGCGTCCTAGAAAAAAAACTTCAAATGGCAAAGTTGTAGAGCACCCTCTATTTGGTCTTACGGAAAAATAAATTTTCAAATTGGAGTTTGAGTTATCGAGATATACAGATGTTTAATTTTCCGCCACATGATATTTAATAATATTTATGCGCAAATGGGATATTTATGCGCAAATGGGGTAGAGCGCATGTTATTAAATTTTCTGACTATTTCATTGTTTACAATTGAAAATCTCACAGAAAAAATATATAAATATCTTTTTCATTTAAAATATAAAATAAAATAATTGTTTATGGGCCATAAAAATATAAAAGATATTTTTAGCATAGATATAGGATTTTTAGTTTCGCATTTTCCGTTTTCCATTTGGCATTAACAAAGTGTCAATGCTGTTCTGTCAATATTATATTTTCGTTCGTTGGAATTAATTTGCGAGTTTTAAAGTTTTATTACTTTTAACAAAAACATTATTAATAACAATGCCGTGACCCAGAAGATCTAATCTTTTCCAAAATAGCCGTCAGGCAATTAGGCATCGGAACAATGTTAACCAATCCACCGCGGAAGAACTGGAATTAGCGCCAAAAAGGCGCCGCGTTAGTATGGCCCCGGCTTCGTGCTTCTCGAAGACAAGAGCAAAGAGATTTACTCCCCGAAACTGCTTATGTCCGTGATCAACAAACAGTTAATTTTCGACACACAATTGCAAATTTTAATCGAGCAGAGGTGGAACTGGAAAGACGTTTTTCATGTCTTTGATATTGGCCACTGTTCGTACGAGATCAGACATCGCGGTAGCAGTTGCTTCTTCTGGAATAGCAGCCACATTGTTAAAAGGATGCCGTACGGCTCATTCAGCATTAAAATTGCCCTTAAATCTTCAAACTACTGAACAGCCAACATGCAACATTGCAAAACACTCTGCAATGGCAAAAGCTTTAGTAGCATCTAAAATCATCATCTGGGACGAGTGCACAATGGCGCACAAACGCGCTTTGGAAGCACTTGATAGAACACTGAAAGATCTGTACAATGACTTGCGACATTTTGGAGGTGTACTGATTTTATTGTCTGGCGATTTCCGCCAAACACTGCCAGTCATTCCAAGATCGACTGCTGCCGATGAAATTAATGCTTCCCTCAAATCATCATATCTGTGGCGCTATGTGATGAAACTTCAGCTGTCTTCTAACATGAGAGTTGCATTGCTGAACGATCCATCTGCTGAAGATTTCTCCATCCAATTGCTCAACATCGGTAATGGCCGTGTTCCTGTCGACAAATCGACCGGATTGATTTCTTTTCCTCCCAATTTTTGCACTTTTGTTTCATCGAAAGACGAGCTTATCAATAAAGTGTTCCCAGACATCATTGCTAATCATAAAAAGAACAAATGGTTGAGTGAGAGAGCAATTTTGGCGGCTAAGAATAAAGATGTGGATGACTTAAATATTCTAATTCAGAATCAAATTTGTGGTACTCTGCATTCATTCAAATCTATTGACTGTGTAACAAATGAAGATGAAACCACTAACTATCCAACTGAATTTTTGAACTCCTTGGATGTGCCTGTCTTACCACCGCACAACTTACAACTGAAGGTTGGATCAGTAGTTATTATGCTTAGAAATCTAAATCAACCAAAACTATGCAATGGAACGCGTTTGGTTTTAAAGAAACTAATGGTCAATGTGCTTCACGTGACGATCCTCAAAGGAAAATTCAAAGGCGAGGAAATACTCATTCCGAGGATTCCTATGATCCCAACCGATTTGCCCTTTGAGTTTAAAAGAATTCAATTTCCGATTCGCCTAGCATTTGCTATGACGATAAACAAATCACAAGGCCAATCTTTGAGTGTTTGTGGTCAGAACTTGGATAATGCATGTTTTTCTCATGGTCAATTGTATGTGGCGTGTTCACGTGTCGGCAGATTTATTTGTTTTTTCGCCCGATAATAAAAAAAAAACATAGTGTATCATAAAGTGCTGGATTAAAGAGAATCGACCCGAGTTCAACCAATGTTTTTCTAATAAACTATTAAAGTGAACGTTTTTTTATTTTTGTTTTCTTTTAAACTTATATATAGGATATTTGTTATTATTGTTCTTTATTGCTTAAAAAATACACTCTTTAAGGTGAAACGAAGTTCGCCGGGTCCGCTAGTATATATATATATATATATATATATATATATATATATATATATATATATATATATATATATATATATATATATATATAAATATATAAATATATATATATATATATATATATATATATATATATATATATATATACATATACATACATAAATGAGCGAAAACGGAAACGGGAAGCCAACTGAGAGCGAAAGATAGAGCGGGAAAGGGAAAGCGACCGAGAACGGGAAAGCAACCGGGAGCGGGAAAGCGACCGGGAGTTGGAAAACGACCGAGAGCGGGAAAGCGACCGGGAGCAGAAAAGCGACCGGGAACGCGACGGGAACGGGAAAGCGGAGAAGTAAACGGGAGCGAGAGAGACAAACATTAGAAAAACCCCGGGCAACGCCGGATGCCCCCGCTAGTACGATATATAAAAATATTATATACCTAATTGTTACTAGCTGACATACGAGGCATTGTCAAGGTCTGTTTTATATGGCATACCCCAACAGTCTCCAACCACTTTTTAAATGGCTGTCGTCGATTATTATCGATTTATATTATTAATGCAATTGATATGAAACTGTACTTACTATTGCACGCGTAATTGCTAGTCCTTGAAAAGCCAGATTTGCACCTGCAGCTGTATGAACCAATCGTGTTAGAGCAGTTCGTTGATGTCTTGTCACAGCTGTTTGCTTCTTCGCATTCATCCAAGTCTAAAAATGTTTTTTTTTGTAGAATTTTTTTGGTAGTAAATCTGGTTTTATGTTGCGATAACATAACTTTCAGGCAATCATTATCTAAATGATTATAATGATGATGATGATGATGATGATGATGATGATGATGATGATGATGATGATGATGATGATGATGATGATGATGATGATGATGATGATGATGATGATGATGATGATGATGATGATGATGATGATGATGATGATGATGATGATGATGATGATGATGATGATGATGATGATGATGATGATGATGATGATGATGATGATGATGATGATGATGATGATGATGATGATGATGATGATGATGATGATGATGATGATGATGATGATGATGATGATGATGATGATGATGATGATGATGATGATAATGATGATGATGATAATGATAATGCTTAGACACCTAGTTGCACTGAATTTTTGAGTTAAGGTCTAAACGAAACATTTATGGATGTTACTAGATTTTAAACATCAGGTTTGCTAATTTAAAATATTGATTGTTTCAGTTCATCTGGGGCTGTGTTACAGTTGAGTTTAATTTCAGTTAGCAAGTTTTTAAAAACTTCTAACAGGTGTAATTTCAAGTTTGAAGAAATTTGAAAAAATTCACTTTTAATTAAATTAGCGCAGAATCACATATGGAAATATTCTAATAAAACCTCCACATTCCAAATTGGATATTCTTGTGAATCCTTTATTGCAGATGCAAGTATAACCATCATCGGTTTCGTTGCAAACTGATGTAGTGAGATTGCAACTATTTCTTTGGCACCTTATCGCTAAAGATATGAAAAAAAAATAAAAAAATTAATTTAACAAAATATCAAACAACAAACATTGCCCAGGGTTTTCTGACCGGTTAACGCATCTGACTATCAGCCATCACTAGATCGTGGATTTCAGTCCTGGTTCAAGACGCGCTCGAAGATCTACTCAGCCTCCCACCCCCTACTTGACTCGGCAAAATGAAAAGGTTTATAATATTCTGTTGCATGTCGAATATTCCACATGCAAGAGTCTCTCGTTAGTGTTACAATGCGATGGCTTATCATCAGTGGCGTACCTAGGGTAAATGGCGCCTATGGCAAACATCGATCTTGCGCCCCTCTCCGACGATAGGTTACTAACGTTTTATTTTCTAAAAAAAAACTACTCTAGAATTGGGTAAAAAAATCACACAAGTTAAATCTATTAAAACTTTATTGCAAATTTATCTTTCTTGCTTTAGCTGACACAAATTGTTTAATTATATTATCAAAGTCAATTTTTTCGGGCCTTTCTCGTTCTATGCTATGATAAATAAAGCAAGAAGATCACATAATCGACTTTGGCCCATCGAGGCTCTCAAATGTGAATGTATCAATTTTAATTTGCTAAATGATCTTTTGCAACTGGTAATAGAAACCGCGATTGTCAGCAATATTTGCAATGCTATACGCATATTGAGAAAAACGTTTTCATCTCCATACTGAACTATAAAATTACGTAATTGTTCGGGGCTTGATATTTTTCGGTACGGCTTGTGAGCAGCGTTCTAAAATCCAAACTTTCTTCATATAATTCTTACCCATTCACATCACAACTGTAGCCTTTTCCAAATTTTTCACAACGATCTTTTAAGTAGCTTGTTTCGGCTTTAAAACACAACCCTTCCATATCAAGAAAAATCCAAATTTTTCATCAATTTCTTGTAAACGAACGTTTCTACTTTTTAATTCATTGAATAGACGGTTGACAGTCCCTTTCATAACTCTTTCCATTTTATTCTTTAGCTGATAAACCAGCATCTCTCGATGTTTTGCCATCCATTCTTTTCTTTCTTCTTTGACGTCTTTCAAATTCAATGTCCTATTCATTGCCAATTCGAATTTATTCTTTCAGTGAGTCACTAACTAACACTTCTCTTTCATCATGAAAAGAATTTTGGAAAACTTTTAAATTTAAAGCTGCTTCATGAAAGTTTATTTTAGGGTCATGCAACCTCTTTTGAACGCGGTCAATACCAATACGAATAAAGATCTTGTTCCAAAACTCTTGCAACATTAGAAAGTCATATATTCGATTATAGAGTTGCTTTGCGTCGCTTTTAGTTTCACTAGTCGCGCTTTCATCGTCCGTTATGTTCTGGAAAACGTCCACTATTTGCTCGAGCTATTTGTTAACAGGTTTTACTGATTCCGTTTTTGCGCTCCACCTGGTATTGGAGTCAGATTTTAAAGCCACAGGTACAACAGCTTTGAGCATTTCTCAACGCTGGGTTGAGCGAGAGAAGAAAACATAAAGCGCATCGATGGTTCCGAAAAAAGTTACCATCATTACTTCTTCTTTATTGATAAACTTATTTATATCTATACAAATATTTTTTAATTTTCATTTGCGTATTTACACGTTAGGCGCTTTTTTTGCGCCCCTCTTCAGGTGGCGCCCAGGGCACGAGCCATGCCTGCCATACCCTAGTTGCGCCTCTGCTTATCACGAAGTAACACTTGAACGTTACAAAGATTTTTTTAAAATAACACCTCTAGACTGTTTCCTCGAACATTGACCGTCCCATGTTGATCTAACGGAACTGGGATTACAGTCGCATTCAGGAAATTCTTTGTTCTCAGCCATGCATTTATCATTTGGACAATGTTTTTCATCACATTCTGAATTTGGTGAACGATTAAAAGCTGGTAAACAATTCCCTTCATCGGTAGCAGAGAAAAAGGCGGCACAGCTGTTTACCGAAGTGCGTTCAAAGCATTACAACCAGGTATGTTAATTAGGTTCTCTATTCACATAACATCTTAATGATTTTCAGTTCCATCGAATGTTTACAAAAAAAAGTTCAAGTGTGCAATTTACAAACATCTATCTCATAGAAGTAGGCTGGATGAAAAAGGTTTTTTATCCAAATGTTCAGGATATCCGCTAATGGTATACAAGGTATCATCCTCAGCTTGTTGTTTTTTTTTATAATGAGTCTTCTTTTTTTTTAAGAACAATAACTGGGGAAAGTCAAAACATTCTCATTTCCAGCAAATTTCAGGCACACTTAAATTGTCTATATATCTAAAGTCTCTGTAATCCCCCATGTCCACAAGCCATTGCTGGTTTTTTTGCGATAGCTTACTATTTAAGAAACAAGTATAAAAGTACAAAATGGTGCCATAACATTTCTTTCTTATCACTCACTTAATTGAATTAATTCAGCCTTGCCTACCATTGAACTTTAAATCTTTTTTTATTAATTAAAGTTATTTGCAAGGATTATGTACTGATGCACTAATAATAAAGTTACCGTGTTGTGGTCTTAAAGTAGAAAGTAGGTACTGATCTCAGTAATATCAGAGCCACGTGCGCTGTATAGCATGGTGATTGGCATTTAAAATCAGTTAAAAATTCAAATCTTTTGGTTTTTATCATCTTACACATGTCATAAGTGCATACTTTAATATTAATAGAAAAATAGTCTCATTTAAAAAAAATTAATTCAGGGAAGTCCTTTCATCAAAACCTGTTTTCAAAGCCCACCAATTTTTTCCAAAATTTTTCGAAACCCTCTTTATATTTCTTCCAAAAAACCTGATGATCGAGGGGAGGAGGGGTAGAGTACTTTTCCAAAAATTTTCGAGGGGTGGTCGGAAGTAGTTTTCCTAAAAAATTTTAGAGACCATTTCAGGGGGCACTAAAACATAACAGGGTCCTACTTATCCGTCATAGGGGACCAGCCTATCCATAAAATGCCCACTCAAACTTTAAAAACTTCCACTTCTGAGGGCATTTTAGGAGGCCCACTTCTACCTTTTGAAGGCCCAAAATTCAAAATTAAGTAAGGGGACCCACTCAAAAGACAAGGAAGGGGCGACGTCCCTGAATACATGTCAAAACAGTTACTTATTGTCACATTTGGTTCACCCATTTAAGTTCTCATTACAAAAAAGATGAAATAGAACTTGGTCTTGATTTTTTATGCTTGTATAATTATATTTATATATTTAAAATAGCGCAAAAACACGGCCTTCGAGGGAGCAACAACAAATAATTAAATGTTCACCTGTCTCTGAAAAATTTGTTGCTGTTGAATAAAAAATATGAATTAATAAACTAATTGTAGTTTGTAACAGAACATTCCAGCTCTTCATCGCGTCTTAAATTGTGTCTGCAATATCGGTTGTCATGGTGATGACGTCAAATTGGTCCCTAGATAAGTAATTTAAATTAATAATGATATAAGCATCGAATTGTTAATTTGCTTGTCGTCTTTGTGCTCAAGAAATTTAATTTTTAATCTGTTATTGACTTTGTTTTTCGTATTCAACAAGTAAAGGAAAAAACGAGTTTTTCAACACACTTATGCGATATTCAAAATAACGATCGTAACATAAATAAAGAAATAAATCGTGACGTCATGAATATTACGTGATCTTCAGATGAATCACGTGTTCACTTTGCTGTTTTAGTAAATTGAGTTTATTTGTTTAATAACATATGTCGAATTTAATTGAATAATGTATTGTCATCCAATATAAAGCTATGCTGAAAGTTTCAGCGTCCTAGCTAGTCAAAAAGCTTTTTGACTAGCTAGGAAGCTGAAACTTTCATTTAAATTTTACTTGCTAGATTTACGTACAGAGAAAGACACAAACAAACAGTGATTACAAGTTGAATAAAAGAATGTAATAAAAAAGTTCAATCAATTAATTGTATTTATATAGCGCTATTTACGTGGCTTTCAATAGCGCTCGGACATGAACTGATCAAACAGATATGTTTAAGTCCACTACTGAAAACAGTGAGAGAAGTAGAGTTAGTAAGAGATGTAGGAAGAGAGTTCCAGAGAAAGGGACCAGAGTAGGAAAATTCTAATTCTCCATGCTCAGCTCAATGTTGGGATTTTAAATACGTTTTGTTTATTTAACTAGAAATAATTAAGATTAGTTCATTGATCCTGACTTGTAAAAATTGTTTACAACATGCAGTTATTCCATTGAGTGCTTAAAAATCTATTCGACTGAAGATCAAATCCAGATCTTTCTGCAAACATCATTATGGTTAAAGTACACTCAAGGCGAGAAAGAGTTCACTCGATATGAGATATTTTTTTCTTTATGGAGGAGTAGGAAAAGCCGAACCATAACCGACGGAAAACATGATATACCGCTTTTATAATTTAAAAAAATATTGTTTTTAGGCACTTCCTGGCTCAGTTAATAAATACATAAAACAAACAAATCTATCGCGGCCAACATTTAAAATTATTTAGTTGGCTTAGAGAAAGCAACCTTTCGAAGTTGACTCATCAAGATTAATATGCTTTGATCATTTGTTTACCAGATATCGTTTTCCAGAAATGAGCTCTTGTCGGCTCTTGACATGGTGCATTTCCACAGTATAATAATGATAACAAATCAAATTTGAGAACGAAGCGAGCTGGGAATATTACTACAAATACCGGCAACATCGTACATGTGCAGTAATATTAAATGTGCTATTTTATTCCATCGATATTATGTTTTAAAGTTATTATACAGAGTAAAAAAATTATTTTTCGCATACATAAATTTTACGTTAAAGCATTTTAATTTGAATAGAGACGATGAGCAAGGACTCTAGACAGCTGGTTCAAATCAGAGCGATCTGCAGGATTTTATTGGCCCGTTTGGAGGAAGGAGATGAAATAGCACTTTGCAAGGAATATCAATCAGATAGTTTTACGAATACTTTTGATGTTTTTACTCTTCCGGAAGCTGCGCAAACAGGTTTCATCGTGGCCTACTCGTTTCTTATAATTTTTGCTCTGATAACCAATTCGACATCGCTGGTGCTCCTTTGCAAGAGAAGATCGAGAAGTTCTCACAACTCTATTGTCTTATCGTTAATCACCAGTAATTGTTTGCTTTTGGCGTTTTGCGTTCCGTTCAACATGGCCGCGATTTTAAATCCATTTTGGGATACCGCCGATATTCGCTGTAAGATGGCTCCGTTTCTTCAAACGGTGGCAGTTCTAGCTCTCATCCTGATCCCGGTACTCATTGCTGTCGACCGTTATTTTGCCATCGTACACCCGATTCAGTTCAGAAGCCACTCGTCAACCGGGCCGAGTTGCATTATTCTGGTGTTTGTCTGGTGTGTGGCTATTGCTGGAGCTCTGCCAAACCTATATTGGTTCAAAGAGATCGAGGTCTACAACATCAACATAGAAAACTCAATCCAATCGAGTTATTCTTTGAGAAGAATGTCGAAAAGAGACGCAAAACCAGAGAGTGCCAGTTTGGCCCCTTTCAATTTGAATTTTTCTTCTACACGGACGCCCCACACGTCAACAAGAAAACGGATGACAACAACAGTCGGTGGAAATGTATCGCCACACGATGGTTATTTAACCGTGTGCGTTCATGATCTTGAGCACCAGAGGCACTTGCTCATCTACAGAGCTTGCATGGTTGCCCTGTTCTGTGCATGTTTCATCATTATTGTGCTCGCTTACTCGGCAGTAACATACCGCTTGTTCAAAAGATCCGCTATGTCTAAAACAGGAGACAATCAACCAAGCGCTACGTATCAAAACTACCCCGCTTGTCTACCAGCCTCCAATCCCGATCAAGGAAATGTAACCACATTATCTCGTGACCAAAGGGTGCTACCACTAACAGTGGCTTTGTTGCCCCGTTACGTTTACAAAGACAACCAGCGCGTTAAAAATAACCGTCGATTCACAGACTACTCCTACAAGAGTAATGCAGTTGTTTCAACACTGGCCGTTCCTAATTCTATTCTAGAAAATTATCATTTCTTAAGTACAACAGGTGCCTACAACAATGGTGGCGGACATTTTGCACCAATGCGTTTTCCTGCTCATCTTACAGTACCGTCTTCAAATTCTGGAGAAGCTACGATGTCACAAAGAAACAGAAATTCTAGTAGAGACTCTCGAAGAAATTTAAATATTTCCACGAAATACTGGACAGCTAAACGTTCGGGAATATTGTTTGCCATTGGCTCTCTTTGTTTTATTATAACATGGTTTCCTATAATCGTGTTTGAGCTTTTAATTTCGGCTTCTGGAAAAAATCCAAACGACAGAATTTTTTCCTGCAGACGTTTTACACTACAGTACATCGCTTGTCTTAATGCTTGCCTAAATCCCATTCTATATTCGATATTCCACGACCGCAATCACATAAATGTCGGAAAGCTTTTGAGCAGAGCAAAAGTAAATATTAGCAAAATATTTTGCTGCACAAAATTTTCCAAATCTAATAAAATTGAACCCAGTAAACAGCCGGAAAACCAAGAAGCTCGATCCTATTCTCTGCCAGTTAGCGAAGGCCAGATTTGCTCTTTTAACGAAGATAGAGAGGACATCAGCTGCTCCCTTTTTCAATTCTCTTCAGCAACAACTCTACCACAGACTTCGTCACCAGAAACAGTAATCACTCAAACCAGCTGTTAGAATCGATTTCGTTTTTTTCACAAAAGTATTAAAGAAAGAATCGTTTTTGTTGTCAATTTAACGCATATTTCTCGATTCAATATTTATTTTTCGAACAAATTGCACGTTAACATGTATTTTTTTATATTTTTATGACTGTTTTTACAAAATATTACCATAATGTACGCAAATAAATTATGAATTTCTTTGTACAGGACGGGTTTTAGCTCTGTGGTAAGCCGAATAATTGCGGGGCGATAATAAGTCGTCGTGGGTCATTAAAATTTCTGGAGAAGCAGCCCCGTAAGGAAGCCTTTTATCTTCTTCTAATTCTTTGTCGATGTGGACGCTGCCAAATAAAAGTCCTTCTTGCGGTCCATCACTTTGGTCAGCTATTTCCATCAGTTTACGATAGAGCTCGAAAGTGTCTTTTGTGCTCAGACGAAGAATTTGATCGTCTGTATCTTGCTTCCTAGAAAGAGCAACCGCTGTTTCATACATGGCTTTTTTATCAGGACTGACAGTCATGTCAATTTCAATTTTTCTAGTTACTACTACGGCGGATTTCCTGAACATGTCAGCAGTTCCGCGTATCGGCACCAGTCGTTCACACCTGACAGTTACTATGATGGTTACCGTGCCGTCGGCGAGGCTGAGTTCAACCTTTTCAGATATTGCATCCACATTCAAATTAGCTTCTACTTTTTCTTTAGATTCTCCCTTTAAAGGGCCTATAAGCTCCTCTTCCTCTCTCGTAACATCAATTTGTTGCCGGATGTGTTGGCTTGAAGTTGGAGACATGTTCTGGAAACGTCTGCTTTCTGTAGATAAAAATAATAACTTTGTCAGTGCGTTTAAAATGACATATTTCTCGATCAGTAACAAGTTATACAAATGAAATCATTACCTCCATTTTCTGATTCATCGTCGTAATTTCTGGATGACTTTAGTTTCCACGCTCCACTCTTTTTGGGCGCAGCTGAGTTCTGCCTTGTTTTGTGTCCATATATGTGGTCGTAGTACCATTCTTTCAATATGGGAACATCTCGGCGATGACCATCCGTTTCGTCCCAATCTCTGGCCACTGGGGGAAGATCGGCAGTGTTGCTTTTCTCCGATTCTTTTGTCTCTCTTCTTTCATTTCTTACGTACTCTCCAGTTTCAAGGTCGCTGGCATACATCGGATTCTCGCGTCGCTGGAAGTATTTCCCGTGGAATAGATTGTTATCTTGTCTACCGTCTGATCCGTTTTCATCAATTGTATTCAAGTACCTGGGACGTTTGTTCTTATCGAGCGAGTTTCTAATTAAAATACTACCTCTTACAATTTTTGGTAATCCTTCTGAGTAGCTTTGGTTCTTACCTTCTATCTGATCTCTCATTAAGAGCATGGATTCCGATCTTTGGTTTGCGTTTCTATCTTGAACGTATGGAGGTTCGTATTCAAGTCTCATTGTGTCGTTCAGAGATATTTCAAACTGGTGAGATTGGTGGTTATTACTGGAATTTCTTGGAGCTGCTAAGGTGTACGTTTCTACCTTTGGCTGGCTCGGCTGCAATAGCTCCAAGTCAAATTCGATTGTCGCTGGAGTCAGATTTTTTGGCGGTGCTGAAGAGGTGATCGATTTAATGGCATAGCTGTCTTCGCTATCGCTATACGTGCCATTGATTTGTGTTTTAAGAACATTCCTGTTTGGATTTATTTGGAGTGACAGAGAAGAATTTCCCATATTTAGAGGTAAAGAAGACGCGTTTTGGTTGGAAATAAAATTTGGTGGTTGTGGATTCAAATTTCTCTGGGTTGTGTCGAGTCTGTCATATTCTAAGGGACCGTTGTTGTAGATAGGCTGATAAGTGTCAAACCTGCGATGATCAGTTTGGTCTATATAGTTGTTTGCTAGGCTACTAACCCTTCCAGCTAGAACCGCATTCAATTTCATCTGGACTCGGTACTGACTACCGAGTTTGCCCACTTTCTCCAATTCTGGGTCTACGCTTCCCGTTTCCATAAATGCTAAAGGTCGAGAATTAGCCGCTGGGTTATGCACAGTGTTTGTTCTCGATTTTGAAGTCTTTCTTATTTGAGGCAGTAATTCGATTGCGGAGTTGACGATTGTAATGTTGCCGCGGTCACGAAGAGTTTCAGGACCGATGATCTTGCCGGAATGAAGCGATCTGAATGAGTTTAAATTACTTGGTCGTCTCTGCAGAGGTCGAAATTGCACTCCAGGTCCTACTATGCTCACTCCGGTATTCGGTAAAGTCTTCGAGCGATTTCTGTGTCGGCTTTCTTTTCTGATTGGCGTTACTTCTCCGGTGATATTAGTCGGCTTATTAGATGAGCGGGCCGCTTTTGACTTTTTTAGCAAAGAAATATTTCCGACCACGGAACTGTTAGAGTTTCTAATTTGAACGGAACCTACCTTCGCTGGCTCGGAATTTTTTATTTCAACGGTGACGTTGCCCGGTGCGAATCGCCCTCGGTCTTCTAATATTTCCGGCTCGGAGTCGAAAGTCTTTCCAAACTGCAGCTGTTTATTACGAGACCTTAAACTGTGTTTTGAACTTCGATATCGAACATATAGATCTCCATCATCGTCATCATCACTCGACGATTCAGAAACGTTTGAATAACTTTTCTGTTCCGATTTCAAATTGTTAATTCTTCTCGTTCTTGATTTTTTTTGTTTACCAAGACGAGAGCTAACTCGAGGATCGACGAAAAGAGTGCGTGATGCTGGTACATCCTCTTGCTCATCATCGCTCAAATGATGAAGCTGGTAAGCGTTTGGGCGCATCTGTGCGACAGCTGGGTCAATATGAAGCATTTCACCTGAATTTTCCTGAATGGATTGCTCATCATTCGCATTTCTAACTGGGCGGCTCTGCAGGGGTTCCTGAGGGAACTGAGGATACACCAAATGATTAGAATTGTCTTTTTCGTTTTTCAAGTTTTTGGCTTTGTTTCGGATTTTTGCTTCTTTACCGCTCACTACCGATGAATTTGACCCCTTTCTCGATTGCCTGTAACGCCTTGTTATTTGATTATTTCTAGAGATATCACTCCCACTAGATGTTTTATCAATATTATTATCAAATACATCCCTCGAGATGTTCCTTTTCGGCGACGTGTTGTGATTTACTCTCTTTCTCAGCGATTTGTAACGCTCTTCCTCGAGTTTTTTTAGCTGAGCTGCGTCTTTGTCGTGGGGTCGAAGAAAAATTCTACTTGTGTCGTGGGGGATGCTGTGGGATTCGTGGAGGTTCATCTTCCAGTCGCTGCTGCTGCCTGCGAAATGTGTATTTCCGTTAGTATTATTTTGTTGAGGATGACTGGCTGTGTTGTTGTAGTAAACGTCTTTTTCGCTCGTTGGACTATTTCCAGTTTGGTTCACTTCAGCATTCCTAGCGTTGGTAATTTTGTCTGAGTTCTGTTCAATACGTGTTTCGGATGAATCCCATCGGTTGTCTGGTTCTTCTTCGACCTGTTTCAAGCCGGTCAAATGCGCGTGTAATCTCAGCTTGGCTTCTCTCATCATTTTATTGTCATCGATGCTTCTGCTCTGGGAAATTATCTCTTTTTCCAGTGTGAAACTTTCGACGAACTCGTGTGGTCTCCTGGCAGTTACTTCGGCTGCTTTTCTAGTAACCTGCTCTGCCAGGTTTTTATCGATAATATAGCTGAATCCTTTCGGTCTTTTCTTTGCCTTCGCGAAAGGCTGCTCATTTTCCGGAGTTTGGTCTGTCTCAGATTGATTGTCTGTAAACGTTCCTTTCGGTACGTCGATGCCTTCGACTAAAAATTTGTACTTTGGTTTATTGGAGTCCGTTTGATCGCTTCCCTGTGTTTTTTTTTGTTTCGAGGAACGTTTTCCTTTGAGAGTTGATGTTGCGGATTTTGCTATTATTCCTTCTAAATGATTTTTGAAATTTTTATTGTTAACGAAATTGTTTGGAGGAATGTCTATAGTAGGTTTTGCACCTGCTGAATTTTTGGAGGGCGTGAACATTTTCGGCAAAGTATTTTCCTTGTTTGTTAATATGGGAAGATTAATTTGATCGTGCTTCTGTCGAGTTCCAGTACCACTGAGATCTTGTAATGGATTCGCAGTTTTGATTTGGTTTTCTCTTAAGCTGGTTTTCCCACCGTTTCCATGTGTAACACCGTTTGTTGTTTCTGATGATCTAGCGGCAGCGGAGTTGTCAGATAATGGAGAAATTTCTTTTTTCGAACCATTGAAATTGATGGCTGTCTCGCCAACGCTTGTTTTTTTCATTTCACTAATATTGTCGTTTTGAGGTTTATCGGGATGCAGAGAAGAAATGTGATTTGTTGTCCCCGTACCTCCGTCGAGCTTGTCACCATGAACATTGAAATTGATCGGTCTTACGACGGTAGAGGAGGGTTCAGTGTTTTTAAGTCTAAACGGTCGAATTGGAACGTTTGTTTGCTTCGAGGAGAGTCGAGGTGATGACGAAGAAGTGATTTGACGGTCGTCATCTCGTTGAAGCTGTTGATTGGTCTGTACGGGATCGTCGAATTCCTTAGGCGCTTGTAGTATCAAGTTTAGATTCGAAGGAGAGTTTTTTAAGGGATCGCCTGGGTTTGCTGGAACGACAGGCCCGTCTCCAGTTTGAGGCCGGATGATGGTCGGAAATCCGAGCAAGAAACTCGATCGTTGATAGTTTCGAAACGGAGTGGGAGTGACGTCGACAAACTTAGAAGGATTGGTGGCCGTGGCTAGAGGAGGAGGCGAAAGAGGATGGAAAGAGGATGGCTGTTGTTGTGACGGGGAGGTTTTATCTGGTGATATTTTAGTTTTGTTTTTCTCAGAAAAAGATGGCAGACGACCTCTTTCGAAAGCGGATATGCTAATTTTTGGTGGTTGCGTAGGAGTAACCAGAAGAGGAGGGTTTGATGGTGGTGGTGGAGGTGGGGCGGCAGGTTTTTTTGTTTTTAGTATTTTATCAAGCGAATCTGTTGATAAATATATTTCTTCATTTGAATTTTTGGTAGTTTTATTGTTATTTGTTATCGACGAACCAAGATTAGTCGCTGACTGTCCTTGATGTTCGCCAGTATTTTTTACTGGCATTTCACTATGACCGTTAGTTAGGATTTCTTGATTGTTTAGCCGGGGAGCGGCAGGAGCAAAGGTTTTCTTCGGCATCGTGGTGCTGCCCGGTAGGAAGATGCCAGATTCTGATTTGAGACCTTGATAATCTCTTGGCGGAACGTCGTCAGTGATGATCCGAGTGCTCAAATGTACCACAGCCCCTGTGTCTTTCTCTTGCTGTTTGCTCTTCGTATTATTTGCTTGTGATTTTCTGTTTCTTTCATGATCGTTGAAGGCGGAACTACTTTTCATCGGAGCGGAGGACTTGAATGTCGAGAAAGTTGAATTGTTTTTGTTTTGAGAGTTGGCATACATGTCTATCATAACTTCTTCATCTCCCACCATCTCCATCCTGGTTGGATCGTTTAGAAGAGATATCTGCGATTGGATAGAGGTAGGTCGGTTAGCCATTTTACGGCCAGCAGTTTTGTTGTTTCGCTCGTTCCACTCGTTGCAACTGTTGAATCTAGGCCGCAATTATTAATGCCAGGGCTGTAGTCGGTTATCCGGCTTCTAAACTTTAAGTCGTTCGAAAATTCGAAATGAAAGCTGTTTAGTTCTAATCACTTTATTCATTTATTCAGAAAGTTTACTAACCAGAGTAAAAAAATATATTTTTATATGTCCATCTTTGTCACCAAAGAAAGAGAGAATAAAAACAGTGAAAAGTTGCGTACTCCAGTTCTAAAGGAAATTTTTCTTCTATTGCAAATCATCGAGGATTATTGTAAGTTGTAACTCTATGTCGACATAACCGCCTTGAGCTTTCCATTCGACTTCCAGTTATAGGTTATAGCTTTCCAGGGATTGAGTTCACCTTTGGTTTTTAAAAAGAAAGCGTCGTCAAGAAATCGTTGAATGTTTCAATTCATATTAACGATTGAACAATCCGTTTAATCCGTATTAATGTTATAAATGAATCGGTTCAGTTTTTCAACATATAACACACCTATTCGGTTTTTTAAAATCCAATATCTAATTAAATTTTGTTTTTCTCCACGACAGAATAATAATAATCTTAATTATAAATAATCTTAATTATAAATAAAACCTGAGAACCAAAAGCACTATTATTTTGATATCCAACGAATACAAACCTATTCATTCTGTCTGTGTTTACACGCCTTCAGCAGCCCCGCCAGCTGCCTAGTAATACTGAGTATCTTCAGCTTTCGCTCGACGTTTTGAAATTTCCACAACGATTCAGGTGCGCTTTACACCTTGGTAGGTAAAGGGTCCTGAAGCTGGCCAGTAGCGCGTGACGAGCCGTGAAATGGAGGCAGAGTCAGTCAGCTGTGTGGGTGCCTACCTGATTCTGAGGTGTTCGTATGTGTTGTTTTTTTCTTCTTCATGGTCTGTAGGCGATGCTTGCGAAGTTTTTGATGATTTAAAATTTTTTTTTGGTATTTTAGGTAAAGTTTTGGGTGTTAATCATTCAATATTTTTATTTGATGTTTTATCACAACTTGAAAAAAAGATTACATTACTTTTTATAGTGCGATAAGAGTGAATAAATTAGATCAATTTTTTTATTTATATAAAATTGTATGGTAAAATTATTCAAAAACTTTAAAAATCAACTCTTAAAGTGTTGTGTCAAACAAATTTATAAAAATTTGCGTCATTATTGATAAATCAAAGAGTTAGTTGAACTCCGAACAGTTCAACAATACAATAATTCTTTCTCTTTCAGTCGTGTTTTTGTTTTGTATTGTTCCCTCCTATTTAACCCAAACCTCGAATCTATTTATAGCCAATTGTAATCGGTATTCGTATTGAGTGCAATGAAAGTAAAACAAAGACCCCAGGTAACCAGGTAAGCTACAACTCATCCAGGTGCATCGCCTGTAAACGCGTTCTCGAGTTTCCTGGTTTATAATGCTATTGTTCGGCGTTATTGGTTGGAATTACACTTCAATGATTTTTATTTTCACGGCAAGAATTTTTATGTGAATAATTTTAATTTAAAAAAATCTTTTTATAACTCAGAGAAATTAAGTTATGGTTAGCTCATTCGATACGAGATAGAAAACATCTAATCTTCAGAAAAATCTCATCTGTTCTCTACCTAGGCCACAAAATCTTCGTCGTAGAAAATATAATTGTGTTTGAACTCCATCCAAATTAGTCATTTATGTCTTTCTATGATAGAGACGATATGACGGAAGAACCTACTTACATTCTCACATTCATGTTTGTAGAAAAAACTTCAAAATATTTCATCCGTTGACAACCAACTGAAAAAAATCGACTGTTTAAGGCCATCTCCACTACCATTTAAGATTAACAATTTTAATGACTTATCTATTATATATATATACTAGCAGTGCCCGTAGCGGCTTCGCTCGCATGAAATTAGAGAGTTTGAACCGTGCATCCATAGTAGAGATCAATTTTTTAGGTCTCGGCTCGGCCCGTCGACAACTTAGCCCAGCCCGTTTTAAAAACCCAAACTCCTGGCCCGGCACAGCCCGTCTGAATTAGGCCCGGCCCATTCTTACAGGCTTAGAAGTTCTATATACTTGATGAAAAACTTCGGCCCGTCCCACCTTGACTTCAGGTTTGGCCCGGCCCAACTGAACACCCTAAAATCACTAAAATATCTATATACTTGGTGAAAAACCTCGGCCCGTTCCACTTTGATTTAAGGTTTGGCCTGGCCCGTGTGAAGACTCTAAAATAACGGCTTGGCCCGACCGGTGATAAACTGAACTTAGCTACTTTTAACCGGCACAAAACTTCAAAATACTAATTTTTACATTTGTAGCACTTACAGTTTTTGAGTAGCAGTTATTTTGAAATCAAATAACCCTTTTTTCCACCCCACATTTGATGTCCTGGAAACCAAATTTTTAAAAAAATGTTGAAACACTTATATCATAATTTTTTGAGTAAATACTAAATACTAATTTTGACATCTGTAGCATTCACAGTTTTTGAGTAGCAGTTACTTTAAAAACCAAAGAAAACCTTTTTCCACCCCACATTTGAGGTCCTGAAAACCAAAATTTCAAAAAATGGTGAAACACATATATCCTTATTTTTAGAGTAGAAACTAAATACTAATTTTTACTTTTGTAGCATTAACAGTTTTTGAGTAGAAGCTACTTAAAAAACCAAATAACCCAATTTTCCAACCCACATTTGAGGTCCGGGAAACCAAATTTGTAAAAAATGGTGAAACACGTATATCTTTATTTTTAGAAAAGAAACTAAATAATAATTTGTACATCTGTGGTATTTACTGTTTTTGAGTAGCAGTTACTATAAAAGACAATTAGCCCTATTTTCCACCCCACATTTGAAGTCCTGGAAACCAAATTTTCAAAAAATGCTAAAACACGTATTTCATTATTTTTGGAATAGAAACTAAATACTAATTTTTACTCCTGTAGCATTAACAGTTTTTGAGTAGAAGCTACTTTAAAAACCAAATAACCCAATTTTCCAACCCACATTTGATGTCCGGGAAACCGAATTTTCAAAAAATGGTGAAACACGTATCTTTTTATTTTTCAAAAAGAATCTATATACCAAATTTCAAAAAAAAATTTTAGAAAAAATTTTTAGAAAAAAGTTTGTTTTCCAGTTTTTTCCCCTCAGGAGCAAAATTTTCAAAAATCCTTTCTTAGCGGATGTTTACGCTATAAAAGTAATATAAGTTCCAAATTTCACGTTCCTAGGATGAGGCGTTTGAGCTCGGCGTTGATTATCAGTCAGGACATGTTCTTTTATATATATTTATTTATTTATTTATTTATTTGTTTATTTGTCAACATATCTGCATAATAAAATGAAATGTCAACAGGGAGACTACTAATAAGCAATGCTTGTAGTGTAGCCACCCTTTACAAAAAGAAACAAAAATCACATACACACACAAAATCAAATATAAACACAATGCTCAGTTTTTCATAGAAACGATTGTAAATTATGTTCACAAATAAATTTCTTGACAAGAATTTTAAAAATGTGAACTGAAGATGCACATCTGATGTCTTCTGGTAAAATGTTCCATAATTTTGGTCCAATGAGGTAAATACTTGTAGAAAGTATTTTCAATCTGCAGTAAGGTAAATGAAAGATACCTGTATGTCTTGTTTGTCTATTCTTTATATCTGATGATAACATAAAATTATCAAAGACAGGGCAATGCATAATATTATTAATTAGCTTAAACATGAAAACCAAGATGCTATAGCAGTGAACTTGTCTTGGTGTTAACATATTTAGTGTATTGATATATTTATCAACATTGTCCGTTCTTCCAAGTCCGTAGAGCATTCTAACAAAACGATTCTGGATTACTGAAAGGGTACGCATAGAGGAAACAGGACTGTTTCCCCAAATCAAATTACAATAAGTAATATGTGGGTAGATCAAAGAGTAATAAAGATGACATATAATATCATGATTCAAACGATTTCTGAACCTTGATAATAATCCAACAGATTTGCTCATTTTTCTTCTAACAGCATTTATATGATCTGTCCAAGACAGACTTTCCGTAATGGTAACACCAAGAAACTTTGTGAATTCCACTCTAGGCAGTGAAGTTCCACCATATTCAATACGAAATAGAGGAAGAGCATTCAATTTAATTTTTGGTCCAAATATCATGTAGTTTGTTTTGCTGATATTAATTTTGAGACGATTGGCAGAGAACCAATGAGAAAATTTCACTAATTCAATGTTCATCACAGCTGTAACTTCATCTATAGAATTTCCAGAATAAAACAAATTGGTGTCATCAGCATATAATATTGTAGAGAGCAGTTTAGAAGTTTCAAATATGTCATTAACAAAGATGTTGAAAAGTAGTGGACCTAGGATTGAACCTTGTGGAACTCCTATGGATATGCCCCTCAAAGCAGAGTTTGTGTCGCCAAGAGAAACTAGTTGACTTCTATCTTTCAAATAGTTAACAAACCATAAATGTGCAGTCCCACGAATACCATAATGTGAGATCTTATTCAGCAGAATGTCGTGATTGATAGTATCAAAAGCTTTGCTAAGATCAATGAAAACACCCACTGTGAGATGCTTGTTGTTCATTTGCTGTAGTAGTTGCTGGGTGAGATTAATGAGAGCAAGATCAGTGGAACTATTTGCTTTAAATCCAAATTGGTTGCTGTGAATGACGTGGTGCTTGTTGAAAAAAGACGTGATTCTATTGAACATAAGTTTTTCCAGGAGTTTTGAGATTGGAGACAAGAGTGATATAGGTCTGTAATTATCAAGGGATTCCTTGTCACCCTTTTTAAAAATTGGAATAACTTTTGATGTCTTTAATGGCTCGGGAAATATGCCTTTCTTGAATGAGAGATTAAAAATATGACAAAGAGGACTGGATATGGAGTTTATTATCGACTTGAGCAAAAAATTACTTAAATCATCTATTGCAGTACTTCTTGAATTTTTGAAACTGTTGACTGTTCTCACTATTTCAGTTTCAGTAATTTCTTCAAGAAAAATTGAATCTGAAACAGGTTTGACCAGGTAATCACTATAATTGTTAGTAGTTATAGATGGAATGGTGTTAGCCGTATTGGTACCAATAGATGTGAAATATTCATTGAAGATATTGGATAATAATAATTTGTCTTCAACTAGCTGACCATTGTGAAAAATTCTTTCAATAGATTCAGGACGAGATTTATTTAAGGCTTTCCTAATAATTGTCCAAGTCTTTTTGATGTCATTCTTTGCCTGTTGAAACAATGTGTTGTAGTAGCTCTTTTCGGCCTCACGTTTGATCGATGTAAACATATTCCTAAATTTTTTGTATTTTTCTATATTTTCAGTTGTCGGATGCTTGATTGATTTCACGTAAAGTTTATGTTTGGTTTTAGATGATTTGAGAATTTCTTCCGTGATCCACTCCTGACGTCGTTCTTTACGATCGACAGTATGATAAGGACAGGTTGAGTTTAGCACCCTGGTAAGATGATCCTGGAAAATCCTAAAAGCCTCGTCAGTATCATTGCTGGACAAGATATTGGACCAATCTACTTGCTGAAGTCCGAGAGTCAAAGACAATACATTCATAGGTTTTAAGTTTCTTTTGGAAGCAATAGTTTTATCTAGATTTAACCTGCTTTGGAAAATAGTGAAGATAGGAAAGTGGTCGGATAAGTCATCCAGCAAGATGCCACTCACGTTGTTACTATACCTGTTTGTAAAAATGTTATCAATGAGTGTAGCTGAGTGTTTGGTCATTCTAGTAGGTCTAGTTATTGTAGGTAGTAAGTTGTGTTCCAGTAGTGTATTCTCAAAGTTTGTTCTTAATTGTCCACAATTTAGCAAATTGATATTAAAATCTCCTCCAATGTAGATGTCAGACTTGTGGTTTATTGATGCTAAAAATTCATTTAGATTGCCAAGAAAAACATCCGCATCAGAGTCAGGAGGTCTGTAGATGTTCAATATTATATTTTTTTTACCATTTTTATTTATCATTTCAATTGCCAGCCAGTCAAAAACAGGATTGGCAATACATAAATCATCTCTCACTCTGTAATGTATGTCATTTCTAATAAAAATAGCCACACCACCACCTTTACCACTTATTCTGTTTCTGTATACAAATGAGTATCCAGGAAGAATTATTAATGGAGCAGTATCTTCCGAAAGCCATGTTTCAGTTATCAGTAGCATTGAAAAAAAGTTTCTTGTGTTGTAACATAAAATTTCAAGGACTGGAACTTTATGAAACAGACTACGTGAATTTATATGTAAAATAGCAAATGAGTTATTGGGTGAAGTTTCAATTAATTTGGACAATTCTTTGTTATTATAATATTTGGAAGTAATCTTAAGAGATCTAAAAAAGTTGACATCAGGATCATGAGCTTCAAGAAAAAACTGGTTTTTGTTTTCTTTTTCAAATAAGTCAAAAATATTTACATCTGTGGCAGCCTCCATTATTGCTTGTTGTTTTGTTTAAAAGTCCATTCACGGACAACGACATAGCGAGGCCAGTTATCAGGGTTGAACATGTTGGTCGTTGCTTCAGATGTAATGCATAATCTGAAAGAAGAGCTCATATCGGTTGGTGAAAAGGCTTCATCTTTGTTCCTTGCTTTATCCATTGAGTCCGTTTTGACATTTTCATCATTGGGTTCCAAGTTAGTGTTAGAGTTGCCAGAGGATTTTGTTTTTTTGAAAACTGGGTAGCAAGTTATGAAGTTGACATTTATTTTGCTTAGATGTTCTTTAATAGTGTCTACCGAGCAAGGAGAAATATTTCCCAGGTAGCAGACTTTCTTCTTAATAAATTCTTTTGAGGCTTTTATTAAAGTGTCTTTTTGTTCCATTTTACCTATTATTTTCTTTGTTATCTTTTCAGTTTTTTTCTTACGGGATTGTACAACTTCAAAATCAGGAACAATTTCATCCATGAATTCTTTTTTATTTTCTTTTACTCTATCAGCCCAGGAAACCTGGGGTTTGGTTTTCTGATTCGAGGTCCTATTGATTTTGTTCTGGTCTGGTATGGTAGCTTGCATACTTTCTAGTAAAAGATCTTCAGACAGAGTCTCAGTGGGTTCAAATTTAGTTCCATTAATTTCCAGATTTGTGTTTGCCTTTTTGGAGAGCATGTCAATTTTATCCAATAAAATTTTTTCTCTTGCATCTGCCTGCAGTTTGAATGCCTTTAATGCAGAGAAGAGAGCTGATTCTATCATTTGGCTCACAGGGGATCGGTAGGTGCTAACAAATGTTCCACTGGTTGAGGTACATTGGTTTACGGCATATAGTGCTGCATCTTTTGCTATTTGCTCAAGATTCTTACTATCCTCAGCTGATAGCATTTTTATCGCTTGTTAAAGTTAAAACCAAAAGATATAACTAACACGTGCAAGGATTAATCTAGTATTGTAATAGGATTAAGCAATAATCACTAGAGCAAAGTATAATGCTAAAAATTATTGTCTTATGTAATAGGATTAGTAATAAAGTATTGAAATAGGATTAAGTAAAAAACACTAGAAAAAAGTTATAGAGCTAAAAATTATTCTCTTATGTAATAGGATTAGTAATAATGAAACACGTGATAGTGTAGGCAATTAACCACGTGGTTTCGGACAAAAAAATCTACAAACCAGCAAAAAAAGTAACTATAATCAAGAGAGAGAAAACTTCTAGTGCAATAAGAAAACAAGAAGCAACTTAACTCAACTTTATCAAATGAAGTCCTCCTGAGAATATAACTTTTTAAGAAAATTATCAAAGAGTTTCTAAGTTGAACTTTTTAAGAAAATTATCAAAATTTTTCTAAGTTGAACTACGGAGCCGGCCGGCTATATAAGAGTATATAGATATATATATATATATATATATATATGTATATATATATATATATATATATATATATATATATATACATATATTTATATTTATATTTATATTTATATTTATATTTATATTTATATTTATATTTATATTTATATTTATATTTATATTTATATTTATATTTATATTTATATTTATATTTATATTTATATTTATATTTATATTTATATTTATATTTATATTTATATTTATATTTATATTTATATTTATATTTATATTTATATTTATATTTATATTTATATTTATATTTATATTTATATTTATATTTATATTTATATTTATATTTATATTTATATTTATATTTATATTTATATTTATATTTATATTTATATTTATATTTATATTTATATTTATATTTATATTTATATTTATATTTATATTTATATTTATATTTATATTTATATTTATATTTATATTTATATTTATATTTATATTTATATTTATATTTATATTTATATTTATATTTATATTTATATTTATATTTATATTTATATTTATATTTATATTTATATTTATATTTATATTTATATTTATATTTATATTTATATTTATATTTATATTTATATTTATATTTATATTTATATTTATATTTATATTTATATTTATATTTATATTTATATTTATATTTATATTTATATTTATATTTATATTTATATTTATATTTATATTTATATTTATATTTATATTTATATTTATATTTATATTTATATTTATATTTATATTTATATTTATATTTATATTTATATTTATATTTATATTTATATTTATATTTATATTTATATTTATATTTATATTTATATTTATATTTATATTTATATTTATATTTATATTTATATTTATATTTATATTTATATTTATATTTATATTTATATTTATATTTATATTTATATTTATATTTATATTTATATTTATATTTATATTTATATTTATATTTATATTTATATTTATATTTATATTTATATTTATATTTATATTTATATTTATATTTATATTTATATTTATATTTATATTTATATTTATATTTATATTTATATTTATATTTATATTTATATTTATATTTATATTTATATTTATATTTATATTTATATTTATATTTATATTTATATTTATATTTATATTTATATTTATATTTATATTTATATTTATATTTATATTTATATTTATATTTATATTTATATTTATATTTATATTTATATTTATATTTATATTTATATTTATATTTATATTTATATTTATATTTATATTTATATTTATATTTATATTTATATTTATATTTATATTTATATTTATATTTATATTTATATTTATATTTATATTTATATTTATATTTATATTTATATTTATATTTATATTTATATTTATATTTATATTTATATTTATATTTATATTTATATTTATATTTATATTTATATTTATATTTATATTTATATTTATATTTATATTTATATTTATATTTATATTTATATTTATATTTATATTTATATTTATATTTATATTTATATTTATATTTATATTTATATTTATATTTATATTTATATTTATATTTATATTTATATTTATATTTATATTTATATTTATATTTATATTTATATTTATATTTATATTTATATTTATATTTATATTTATATTTATATTTATATTTATATTTATATTTATATTTATATTTATATTTATATTTATATTTATATTTATATTTATATTTATATTTATATTTATATTTATATTTATATTTATATTTATATTTATATTTATATTTATATTTATATTTATATTTATATTTATATTTATATTTATATTTATATTTATATTTATATTTATATTTATATTTATATTTATATTTATATTTATATTTATATTTATATTTATATTTATATTTATATTTATATTTATATTTATATTTATATTTATATTTATATTTATATTTATATTTATATTTATATTTATATTTATATTTATATTTATATTTATATTTATATTTATATTTATATTTATATTTATATTTATATTTATATTTATATTTATATTTATATTTATATTTATATTTATATTTATATTTATATTTATATTTATATTTATATTTATATTTATATTTATATTTATATTTATATTTATATTTATATTTATATTTATATTTATATTTATATTTATATTTATATTTATATTTATATTTATATTTATATTTATATTTATATTTATATTTATATTTATATTTATATTTATATTTATATTTATATTTATATTTATATTTATATTTATATTTATATTTATATTTATATTTATATTTATATTTATATTTATATTTATATTTATATTTATATTTATATTTATATTTATATTTATATTTATATTTATATTTATATTTATATTTATATTTATATTTATATTTATATTTATATTTATATTTATATTTATATTTATATTTATATTTATATTTATATTTATATTTATATTTATATTTATATTTATATTTATATTTATATTTATATTTATATTTATATTTATATTTATATTTATATTTATATTTATATTTATATTTATATTTATATTTATATTTATATTTATATTTATATTTATATTTATATTTATATTTATATTTATATTTATATTTATATTTATATTTATATTTATATTTATATTTATATTTATATTTATATTTATATTTATATTTATATTTATATTTATATTTATATTTATATTTATATTTATATTTATATTTATATTTATATTTATATTTATATTTATATTTATATTTATATTTATATTTATATTTATATTTATATTTATATTTATATTTATATTTATATTTATATTTATATTTATATTTATATTTATATTTATATTTATATTTATATTTATATTTATATTTATATTTATATTTATATTTATATTTATATTTATATTTATATTTATATTTATATTTATATTTATATTTATATTTATATTTATATTTATATTTATATTTATATTTATATTTATATTTATATTTATATTTATATTTATATTTATATTTATATTTATATTTATATTTATATTTATATTTATATTTATATTTATATTTATATTTATATTTATATTTATATTTATATTTATATTTATATTTATATTTATATTTATATTTATATTTATATTTATATTTATATTTATATTTATATTTATATTTATATATGTATATATGCATGTTTTAATTTCATCAGTATAGGTTTTATTTAATTTAGTCAGCTATATTTATATTTAAATTTTTTTGACACCTGTCGCTCACGTCTTTCCAGACAATACAACTTGAACCAGAGCTCATTGAGAGACTAAATTATTACTCATTGAAAGAGAAATAAGCTGTGACTCATTGAATATTCATCATTTTTGCCTGCTGCATAATGAGCACAGCCTACTTTACGGACCTCCCCTCTAGTTAGTTGAATAAAAGATTTTCATAAGTTAATATCATTGCATCGTGAAAAGCACTATCTAGTGAGTTGAATAAAAATCTTTCATAACTTAATTTCACGACATCGCGAGAAACACCCGCACTTGTGTTTCGTTTAAAGTCTACAGCAGTATAATAATAATAGTAGTACATATTGGGGATGTCACGGGCTTGACTTTTTCATGTGCAGTTAGTGGGGTACCATGACAATTTATTAATAGTGGGGCAGCTAACTGCAACATCGTGCAAACGCTATTGACAAGCAAAAATATTACATATTTGTAATCAGAAAAATATGCTTGTAATTACCTGATATCGCCACATTCTGCAAAATTGAGAAAAAAAATCACCTTTCTTGGTCCCGCTCCTGTATGAATAGCGTATTATCACAGGCGATCAAACTGGCGAAAAAATTAAAATATTTTGTTTTTTTTTGGTTGATTTGCATATGTTTAATATAAAAAAATGAAGAAAACAAAAAAAATAGACGAATAATTAAATTTTGAGTAAGTAAACCTACGGAAACGAGACATGACTTCTGCCTCAAGTACGTGTCTCGTCTACTCACTCAAAATTTAAATATTCATATATTTTTTCTTGTTTTCTTTATTATTTATATTAAACATATGCAAACCAACAAAAAAAAAACAAAATATTTGATTTTTTTGCCAGTTTGATCGCCTGTGATAATACGCTCATAGATATATCTATGAATACGCTATTCATACAAGAGCGGGACCAAAAAAGGTGATTTTTTTCTCAATTGACAAACGAAAACAAGCAAAACAATTACATTTTTGTAATTAGAAAAATATGCTTGTAATTACCTAATATCGCCACGTTCTGTAAAATTAAAAACAATTACCTTTTTTGGACCCACTGACCCACTACTGTATGAATAGCGCGCGTATTATCACAGGCGATCAAACTGGCGAAAAATTTAAATATTTGTTTTTTTGTGTTGGTTTGCATATGTTTAATTAAGAGAATGAAGAAAACAAGAAAAATAGATGAATAATTCAATTTTGAGTGAGTAGATCTATGGAAACGAGTGCCTCAAGTGCGTGTCTCTTTCCGTAGGTCTACTCACTCAAAATTTAATTATTCATCTATTTTTTTTTGTTTTCTTTATTTTTTTATATCAAGCATATGCAAACCAACAAAAAAAACAAAATATTTGAATTTTTCGCCAGTTTGATCGCCTGCGATAATACGCTATTCATACAGGAGCGGGTCCAAAAATGGTGAATTTTTTCTAAATTTTACAGAATGTGGCAATATCAGGTAATTACAAGCATATTTTTCTGATTAAAAATATGTAATTTATTTGCTTGTCAATAGCGTTTGCACGATGAAGGGGTTTTTGATCAGTTAGCCGCCCCACTATAAGTCTTGCTAGTATTTATGATATGATCTCTGAACTCCACTGGCTCACTCACGGGTTGGGTCTTCATTTTAAGGTTTTCTAAATAAACCTCAAGTTTTTGCGTCAAGTATAGGGGTTTTAGTTTTAGGCCTGCAAAAACGGACGGGCCCGGGCCTGGAATTTGTGCATATGAAACGGGCAGCACAAATTCGACACATGCAGTACTCTATTCACTGACTTTGAAACGAATTGATTACTTAATCTGGGATTTTTTTTATATCAAACAGATTCAGACGATTAATTTACTTTATTAAGTCTTGCTAATTGCGGCACACAAATTTGTTTAAATTACCATTTATTATAGTGGTTTAGAATACTTTTTGTCAGTACTGTACACCACCATTTCAATAAATAGAGGCAGTCGTTTTATTGTGCTCGCCTCCACACATCCCTTACGGACGCTGGTGAGGCCGGTTAGATTTGAACCGCCGACCTTTAAGCAGACAGGCAAACGGTTAATCCCAATACCACTAGCGTCTCTTCTTCTAAAACAGATAAAAATAAATAAATAAAATTTTTAGTAACTAGTCTTATGATAAGACTAGGGTGCTCAGTTTGAATTTAATGAACAGATCTGTATAACTTAGCGAGCACACTAGTCTTATAAGACTAGTTTTTAAAAAGTTTTTTTATTTATTTTTATTTTTTACTTTTTAGACTTCACACTTTTTTAATTATCTTCACAATTATCCAACACTCACTATAAATCGAAAATATTTAATTAAATTAATATATATATATATATATATATATATATATATATATATATATATATATATATATATATATATATATATATATATATATATATATATATATATATATATATATATATATATATATATACTAGCTGAACCAGCAAACGTTGTTTTGCCTTATAAATTATTTTAGTTTTTTTTATTCAAAGTTTAATGTACAAATTATGTCAATTTAAAAAAAAAAACAATATCTAAGAGCAATCGAATGTACAATGTTTTTTGTCAGACTATCTTTAGCCAACACAAACAAACTGGATGGTTTGCCCACGCGAGAACATGCCACGTATAGGTAATTGTTCGTGAGAAAAATATGGCGTGCCCAAATCTAAGCCACAAACAAATATCGTTTGGCCTTCCGACTTATTAATTGTCATTGCGAATGCCAATCTAATTATAAATTGAATTCATTTGAATTCAATATGCCCTTCTGTGGAAATTATTGGGATCCGTGGCAGCAAAACACTTTTGCCTCAGAACTTGCTATTCAAAATGCTAGCTTCGACAATGTTTTACTTACTAATCGCGTGCCATTGCACAGCCGCGGTGGGTTCAAATTCCGAAGTAGAATAACCGGAGATCCAACTTTAAGTTGTAGATGATGCGGTGACATGCCTGGCAAATCCAATGAGTTCAAAAACTCTGTTGGATAATTTACGGCTTCGCTGGCATCGCAAACTGTATCATTCGATTTGTTTGACACCAATTCGCCTGGCAACAACTGCTGTATCTTGAAATTTAAATCATTGACATCCACATTTTTTAATGCCAAAATCATTCTTTCTGCCAGCCACTCATGATTCAGCACTGTGGCCATGGATGATTGCTATTTTATGTTGCACATTGCTTAAGTGCTGAATGAGCTTTTGTGCCTCCATCCAATAAAGTTGCTGAAATGCCAGACGATGCAACGGCCAAAGCTATGCCATTATTTGGTCGTATTTCGGCAAGAATTAGAGAAATGTTTTCCCAGTTCCACCTGGTGCATCCAAAAAAAAGAATCCACCTTGTCCTTCCAAAACTGCCAGTATAATGCGGTCGTAAATCATTCTTTGTTCATCAGTCATTAGTGAAACACAGTGAGTAATAATCGCTGCCATTTCTACAGTATTGTACCGCAGTTCACCTGAAAGGAATCTGCCATGTTGTTGACCTCAAATGCAAGAAGATAAAGATTTTCAATCTCAGACAGTTAAAGTTACTCTTTTATAGGAAACAGTATATATATATATATATATATATATATATATATATATATATATATATATATATATATATATATATATATATATATATATATATATATATATATATATATATATATATATACCCTTGGACTACAGACAGTCCGTCCGATTAAACGAGTAGCCTCACAAAGCAAGTTAATATAAAAAACGGAAAGCGAAGTAGGACGCCACGAAAAGCAAAGAAACAATAATGTTAGGAATAAAATGAAAGTCAAAAATTAGCACAAGATTTATGAACAAAGATAAAAAAATTAATTTATAATAAAATAGTTGAAGTTCACAGACAGCTCTTTGTCATTCTTTTGAAGACTGAAATGTAATAAATATTTTTTTAATTCCATATTTATTTTCTAATTATTAAACAAATATATTTTATGAACATTTAAACGCCAACGTATACAAAAATTTAAGCGCTAACAGTTAGCAACAAATTCAATCTCAACACTTCACAAATAATTCTACACCAACAATTCACAAATAATTCTACACCAACAATTCACAAATAATTCTACACCAACAATTCACAAATAATTCTACACCAACAATTCACAAATAATTCTACACCAACAATTCACAAATAATTCTACACCAACAATTCACAGAAAATTCAACGACATACAACAAATTCAGCGCCAACAATCCACAGAAAATTCAACGACTTTCATCAAATTTAGCGCCAACTAACAGGCTCACAACAAATTCAGCGCCAACAATTCACAGCAAATTCAGTGCCGACAATTCACAGCGAATTCGATGATAACAATTCACAACGAACCTCTTGGACCCAGTTTGACCTGTTCTTGCTCATCGTCTTCTCCATTTCGTCCTTCAATTTCCAGGCTTCACGTTACAAAAACAAAATGTTATTCAGTTAATAACTCAATGAATACAAATTATTACTATTTTTTGGATATTATATGTAAGTTGTAAGTAATAACATACGATTATTGTTGAATTTTCTGTATATGTTAAAGTTAAAATGTTCCGACTGAGTTCAAAAATATATAAGTTGACGAATTGGCTTTATCAATTGATTTTTTGACCTATACATTCTTTAAAAAATTCTTAAAAACAGTAATTTAAAAATACTTAAAATCAGAAATTTGATAACAAGTTTTCTAAATTAAAAAAAAATCTTTATATTACAGAATTTCGGAAGAAAAACTAATTTCACAACAACTTTAAAAGAGCCTATCGCGCTAGCAGAAATGTTGTCTGTAAGAACTGTATATCTCAAAAAAGTGTAAAAAAAAAGTATTGGCTCAATTAACACATTTATATTTTTTTTCCATATAATTGTAAATTTAAAAATAAATTAAATAAAACTATGGAATCAAAAAATTATTTTCGATTCTCACTGAATTTGATGCTTTGGTTTTTTTTAATGCTTCCCTGTGTGTCAACAGCCCGTACCTCCTGCCTCATCTTCACCGCGACTGGAATGACTTCAAATACTTGGAACACGGTCGGAGATACAATGAAATCAATGAATCCTATGTTAAAAAACATATCTTATTGGCTTGGTCTATGTAACTCCCGATTAATACTACGACATCACCAGCTTCGCCTATCCTATGTAGATCTTTGGAACGAAAAACATCTTGGAAAATCAGCAAGAGATATTTGAATAAAGTTTGTTCAATTTAGATTTTAATATAAATTTTGGATTTATATATATATTTTTATTTTTAACAATAAAATGTCTAAGTCGTTAATTAATAATTTCGAATATATTAGTGAAGTCTTTGAGGAAAAAGCAACTTTAGTGACAAATCCAAATCTAACCAATCTGTGACTCTGCCAGCATCGTGTTACGTCTGTCACACATCGGAGAAACTGGAAGGTTGTTTCTTATTTCTTTGTCTCCCTGTTTTGTTTTTAAGCAAAACATTATTATTAACATTTTTACGATAACATTGATATAAAAGTACTAGCTAGATTATCCGATGAAACTGCCTGATCCCATGATGCACGAGTTATTACTGGCACTACTGTGTGAGCCTTAGCTCAAGAGCAGCGCCTTAATACACTTTTTTTCGTATAAATATTTAAGAACTACTTTAATTTTGAAAACTATTTGTTGCACCTGAATGAAGAACTCTTCAAATAGCCTTCCCGTCCACTGCCTGTGCACGCCCCACGATTTGGCGGGGTGACTGATGTCTGCGAAGTGCACAACGACACACAGCAGCTGTAACATTGTCAACCTGTTTGACAGAAAAACATTTGAATTCAATTTCGTGCTTTTGTAAACTCCAAATTGTTTCAAAAAATAGTTTGGTAACAAAATATAGACCTGATTTTACGTCAACAAATTTTATTGGAGAAAAAAGAAAACACAAAATATATTTTTAAATCAAAATCTATTAAAACCCATGAGTTTTAATATTGCATAAAACAGATGAAAATACATTTTTACATGTAAATAAATAAATAAATAAATTTTATTTACGTATCGGGCTGTGCGATAGCAGATTTGATATTCTTCAGCTGTTGAAAGTGATATGACATGTCGGTTGCCAGCACTATATCTATGACGCTGCATCGGAACTCACTGTCGCAATTTTTTGAAATAATAGTAAAAATATGATTCAAAATAGGAAGATGATAAAACTATTAAAACGGGTAATAGATTATGCAAAATGCTGAAACATTGAAGTCTAATTTCTGTATCTCAATGACTTCAGTCTTGACTGTAGTAGAGCAATGTTAAAAAGTTCGAAGGTTGAAAGGTTCAAAAGTTCAAAAGTTCAACAGGTTGGTGATAACTTGCAGATGAAAATCAATAGTTATAGCAAAACTTTTATAAGTATGACATAACCACTGACGTTATTTTAGTTTGTACCATCAATTCATTCATGGTCATGATATAATCAGCAATAACACTTTAGGCCTACTAGAGTAGTATTTCTTAATAGGTTGTGTATCCAGTTGTTACATCAAAAAGTCCAAGATACGGTAATGATTTATTATGCTTATTATCATAATTGGATAATAGCCTGTATTCAGTAGAAGTTAGACTACTGAGAATGTTGACGTTTCTGTCGTCTCTCATTATTCGAAACACCTGACTGACGTGGAAGTTCTCCAGGACTGCCCGGTCGTTGTACAGCAGGGCAAGCTCTGACCTGATCATGGGTGATGATGATGATGATGATGATGGTGGTGGTGATGATGATAAAATGGCGACTATGATTTTAACATTTTCAGGGGAAACAAAATGTCAACGCTAGACAATATTTAAAGCAATGAAATTAAAAATTACTTTGTGTTGATGTGATGGGTGTTTGTCGTTCCCGTGTGCTCGTAATCGTGAATGGCGGCGGCGAAAATAACGGAAAACAGTTCCATGTCTGTTAGTGCACTCTGTTTCAAATAGAATTTAAACGTTCGAAGTTTTTTCCGTTTATATTTGCCTTAAAAAATCAGTGTACAAAACTGAACTTTTTTATCTGTGATACCTAGCGCTGACCATGACCCCTTAACTATATTGTTGACCTCAATTCAAGGTGGTCTTAGTTAGCCACGTCATTTTCGATCCCGCTAGTCAGCTAGTTCAGAAATTATACTTACAACTCAGAAGTTATGAATAATGAAACTAAACTAAACATTCTGATAAGCGCTCTTTAAAGTAAATGAAAAGTTTTTAATAAATTATCACACCCACCCCCCGCCCACTTCTCTTGAAATAGCCTGCGAGATAACCTTTAGTTCAGTTTGCGAGATGATGCTGTTTACAGTCTGTGTGACGTCACCGGCATGGAGATCGTTGTGGTATGGATTGGAGTGCTTCCTGTAACCGTCTTCTAAGACTAACAGGAAGTGCTCGAAGTTGTTGTTGTTTATCTGTAAGTCCAAATGTAAACAAACCTTCATTATAAATGTTTGTGTGCGCTTCCGTAGCTGCCGGTCATGCCTGTTTGTGCGGCATGTTTATATCGTTTATATCGTTTTTTTCATGATTAATACGTTCAAAAGTTTACTTATTCAGCCTATCTTAGTTTGTCTTATCGCTGATACCTTTGTTTTTAAACTTTTTCCGTCTAAACCAATTGTTTTAACACGACATGTTGACATCTCTCGTCTTATTGCTGTTTTCGTCCACTGATGAAAATTCCTAGCTATTTCAGTCTACCTAACAGTCTGGATTACAATCTCTCGTGTCTTATTGTCGGTATTCAACTCAACTTAGTGACTGACATCTCCCGTTCTGTTTATTACTGCAAGGCTCACTTACAGGGAGCCGCCATGTTTTATGCGGCCCTGCGCTGCGGTGCTGTGTTGCCGTCGCCTGCCTCTACACGACGTTCGTACACACGAGATCAACTGATACGGGCAAGGGGGCGTGTCCTATGTCTGCTTACGCCATCTACGATCTGCAACATATCAACACTTCGTCTTAGACGTCACCGTGGATGTCGAGCTGGCAGGAGAAAACCAAGATTGATTCACACAATTGACACGGGACGGTCGCGTGATAATATCAATGCACGGAGACAGCTAATCAATCGATCCCACAACTCACAGAGAGCGCAAATACTGACCAAAATTAACCCTACTCG
This sequence comes from Erpobdella octoculata, assembly GCA_963978895.1. Lineage (NCBI taxonomy): Eukaryota > Metazoa > Annelida > Clitellata > Hirudinida > Erpobdellidae > Erpobdella > Erpobdella octoculata. The sequence goes on from OZ022239.1 coordinate 27,897,076, forward strand.
ATTCACGTTCCCGAATCTGATAAATACAAACCTGAGGGGATCAATGATTGGTAAAATAGATGAGTTGTCCGTCATACTAAAACAGAACAATATCACTGTTGCATGCTGCACGGAGACATGGCTCTCGATGGAGATCACAACCCAAACAGTCAACATCGATGGGTTCCCGTGTTATCGAAAGGATCGATCCGATGGGAGGAGAGGTGGCGGAGTGTTGATGTTTTTTAGGGACAGTCTTGAGTCAATGGAGGAGGATCAATTTGAGGTGATATGGATGCTAACAAGACAGTTTAGAATGCTAAGGGAAATATCCCATATCCTAATAGGAGTTGTATATCACCCTCCAGGTGGTGACAACTGGGCACTCTCACAGTACCTGCTCAAATGCCTCGATCAGGTCGTTAAACTTCACCCCTCGGCAAAAATCATACTAACGGGCGACTTCAATCAATTTCAAGACTCATTGATCACATCTTTCCCACTCAAACAGGTCGTGAAATCGGCGACAAGAGAATTTGCCACTCTGGACAAAATATACACAAACATTCCAGATGGTATAATAAACCGGTAATTTTGCCACCCGTTGGAAAATCTGACCATGATGTTGTGATGTTCGCCCCTTCATCTTCGATCACTCCAGAACGAGGCTCCGATCAACTTGTTACTATTAGAAGCAGGAGCCAAAATGGGAGATCGCTGTTCGCTCAGGAGAAATGAGGGGCATCGACTGGTCACCGATGACGTCCATGTAGAATTGCTCCGAAATGCTACAATTCTTCAACAGCAGAATACACGATCTACTCAACCAACATCTGCCCACATACGTAATAAAACGTCATTCAACTGATAAGCCGTGGGTCAATGACACGTTCCGAAGACTTATCCGCATACGTCAACATGCCTTCCTCCAGGGCAACCAGAAAAAATACCAATCCTACCGGAATAAAGTCCAGCGCTATGCCAAATCATTGCGAACAAAATACTACGAAAACAAAGTGGCTGGCCTCCGACGTGTTGATTCCCGCAACTGGTGGTCTATGGTTAAGAACGTCACAGGAATGTCGACATCAACCAATGGATCCCTCACTGGATTGGCTAACAAGAACTATGATGGTGATATGGTGAAACTCGCGAATGAGATCAACAAATTCTTCCACATGGTCTCCAGTGACCTTCAGCTATTGAACTCGACTATACTGAAAACGATCCCTCCTGAACAGCTGGACATCGCGCCAATTACAATCAGTGAGGAGCAAGTGGAACGGAGGTTGATGTCAACAGACGTATTCAAATCGCCAGGACCGGACGGCATACCCAACTGGATCCTCCATGACTTGGCGTCTTATATCAGCGGACCAATAACTGCAATTTTCAATGCATCCATAGCTGAAGAAGTAATTCCTGACATCTGGAAGCAGTCAAATGTAGTCCCAGTTCATTGAAGACGACCTGCGCCCAATCTCACTGACCCCAACTCTTGCAAAACACCTGGAGTGGTTCATTGGCCAGCGGCTTCTATCGGCTGTGTCGGACAAGCTAGACTCCCAACAATTTGGTGCTCTTGAAGGTCGTTCAACAACGCATGCACTCGTCGATATCGTCCACAATTGGAATGCAGTCCTCGAGGCTGGGTCCTCCGTCCGCGCCGTCTTTGTGGACTACGCGAAGGCTTTTGATCATGTTGACCATTCCATTCTGTTGTCCAAACTCATCTCCTTGAATGAAATGTTCCAGCCTACATCATCAGGTGGATTTACTCATTCCTCGACGGGAGACAGCAGCGCATCAAGATTGGAAGCATACTCTCAAACTGGATGACATTGAATGGAGGAATGCCCCAGAGCACCTGGTTGGGTCCATTGACTTGTGTCATCCTTATTGACGGATTGAGATTGGACTGTCTGCTACACAAGTTCATAGATGACACGACGGCGTCCGAGATCCTCAGGAGAGATCAAAGCAGCGTAATGGAGAACATCTATCAGCAACTGTTGAATTGGTCAAAATTAAACCACATGAATATTAATTCCAAAAAGACAAAAGAAATTATCCTCGGCACACTGTGCAAAAATCCCCCTCCTACTTTGACAATGGATGGAGCAATCATTGAGCGTGTGACATCATTTAGGCTTCTAGGCGTGAATATCTCATCCACATTGAAATGGGACAATCACGTTGCGGCCATCTGCTCGAAAACCGCCTCCAGGATGCACTTTTTGAAAATCCTAAGACGATCTTGTGTTTGCCAGAAGGACGCCTTGTGCTTTTACATAACAGTCATCCGACCCATACTGGAATATGCTTGTCCTGTATGGCATAGCATCGTAACAAAGAAGCTGTCACCGAAAATAGAATCGCAGCAGATACGGGCATTGCGCATCATATATGGAGATTTGAAGTATGACGCTGTTCTGATGACTGCGGGGATCTCCTCACTACACGACAGGCGCGAGAGGCTGACTCGCGATTTCTTCCTGTCTGTTCGTCAACCATCCAGCTGCCTTCACCACCTCATGCCGGCTCAGCGTGATCCAGAACCTCTATCGAAGCTGCGAAATGCTTCAGAATATCCGGTGCCTTTCTGTAAGACTAAAAGATTTCAAACATCGTTCTTGCCATATTCTCTTAAGAACTTTTCAGTAATTCAATATCACCTTCTTCCTATCTTCGATCCTAAATCTATATATATAAAAGAACATGTCCTGACTGACTGACTGACTGACTGACTGATAATCAACGCCGAGCTCAAACGCCTCATCCTAGAAACGTGAAATTTGTAACTTATATTACATTTATTGCTAGAACATCCACTAAAAAAGGATTTTTGAAAATTTTGCTCCTGAGGGGAAGAAATTGGAAAACAAACTTTTTTTCTAAAACATTGTATATCTCGAAAACCAAAAATGAGGAGATCATGAAATTTGGTATATGGATTCTTCTTGAAAAATAAAAGGATACGTGTTTTACCATTTTTTGAAAATTTGGTTTCCCGGACCTCAAATGTGGGTTGGAAAATTGGGTCATTTGGTTTTTAAAGTAGCTTTTACTCAAAAACTGTGAATGCTACAGAAATAAAAATTAGTACTTAGTTTCTACTCTAAAAATAATGAAATACGTGTTTTACAATTTTTTAAAAATTTGGTTTCCAGGACTTCAAATGTGGGGTGGAAATTAGGACCTCAAAAGTTGGGTGGAGAATAAAGTTCTTTGGTTTTCAAAGCAACTGCTACTCAAAAACTGTAGATGCTACAGGAGTAAAAATTAGTATTTATTTTCTACTCCAAAAAATTATATACGATTTTTTTAAAATTTGGTTTCCAGGAATTCAAATGTGGGGTGGAAAATAGGGTTACTTGGTTTTTAAAGTAACTGCTACTCAAAAACTGTAAATGCTACAAAAGTTAAAATAAGTATTTAGTATTTACTCAAAAAATAACGATATAAGTGTTTCACCATTTTTTAAAACTTTGGTTTCCAGGACCTCAAATGTGGGGTGGAAATAAGGGTTATTTGATTTTAAAATAACTGCTACTCAAAAACTGTAAGTGCTACAGATGTAAAAATTAGTATTTTGAGGTTTTGTGCTGGTTAGAAGTAGCTAAGTCCAGTTTATCACCGGCCGGGCCATGCCGCTATTTTAAGGTCTTTATACGGGCCAGGCCAAACCTTAAATTAAGGTGGAACGGGCCGAGGATTTTCACTAAGTATATAGACATTTTAGTGATTTTAGGGTCTTCAGACGGGCCGGGCCAAACCTGAAGTCAAGGTGGGATGGGCCGAAGCTTTTCATCAAGTATATAGAAATTTTAGGCTTGTAAAAACGAGCCGGGCCCAAATTAGACGGGCCGTACCGGGCCAGGAATTTTGGTTTTTGAAACTGGCCGGGCCAAGTTGTGGACGGGCCGAGCCGAGACCTAAAAAATTGATCCGTGCATTACTTTACTATGGATGCAGGGTTCAAATTCTTTAATTTCATGCGAGCGAAGCAGCTACGGGCACTGCTAGTGTTTACATACATATACATTATATACAAAATAACTGGTGATCTTATTATAAATTCAGTCAATAATATAATAGAGCAATGAACTCTCATGTTAATAATTAAAATTGCTTATTGTAACAGTTCATTTTAACATCTCATTCTATAATCTACTATAACTCTTATTGTGTGATTCTCCACTGTTGATCAATGAACTTACAATGATACAGTTCATTGTAAAATAATACTAGATCTGATTTGATTATATTTTATTCTATCTGTTTTTATCTTTATCTTATATTCATCTTTATTTCACACTAACATTTCATTTACTATAATTCATATTATGTGATTTCCCATTGTTCCAATCCAGCTTTTTGGCTGCAATACAAATAAAAGGTATATCTCATATCTATCTAAAAATGGCAATCGTCTCTTGTGCATTTTTGTTGACGTATTATTATAACGCCTTCTCGAAATCTCGGACGGACCATCCGCTCGGATTCTACAACTGAACTATTTATATGTTTACTAGCGGGGTACCCGGCGTTGCCCGGGATTTTTAGAGGTTTTCTAATGTTTGTCTCTCTCGATCACGTTTCCTTCCCCGTTTGCTCTCCCGCTCTCGGTCGATTTTCCGCTCCCGGTTGCTTTCCTGATCCCGGTCGCTTTCCCGCTCCCGGCCGTTTTCTCGTTTCCCGCTCCCGTTCGCTTTACCGCTCCCGTTCGCTTTACCGCTCGCGATCGCTTTCCCGATCCCGGACGCTTTCCCGCTCTTGATCGCTTTACTTTTCCCACTCGCTTTTTCGCTCTCAGCTGCTTTTTCGTTCCTTCTTGCTTTCCCGTTACCGCTCATTTTCTAATTCCCGTTTCCGCTCGTTCGTTCTCCCGCTTCGCTCCGCTCATTTTGTGTCCGATTTCAATTTTTTTTCGCTATAATTGTATCCCATTGCCTTTCAAGCTTGTGTAAAAATTGCATTACGATCGGATGAATGGTGTAGCAATGCATAAAGGACTTACTTAAAAAATCTAATTTCTATATATTTAGATGATATATAGAAAAATTAATTAAACAACCAACAACCTTGAACTTTTTTAAAATGTCGTATTTATTGGTCAGAGTCCGTACCACGTGACGAAACCCCTCTGCATTATTGGTTGCCGAATCGAGGTCGAAAATGTCGAACGTCCAATCGTCGATTTTCTTAATACGGTTTGAAAAATTGTGATAATAAATGGTGGGTGTAAATAAATAATTAAAAAAATATTTATCTCAAGTGTTACGCTCTATTGATTCAGCCATCCTTACTAAGTGTTTCTCAGTTCGAAACGTCCTTCCATATTTTCAAAATAACTTAAATGAATGTTGACATCAATCAAATGCTTACTTAAAAGCACATCTAAATTATTATTTAAATGTTGGTTAATTATATAACATATCGATTGGTTTTTTTAAATTTAAATATTATCTTAATTGTTTTAAGAATATAATGATTTAATTTACTGTTAAGTGCTGTTGAACGATTCTTGGAATGTCGTGTATTAATGAGGAAATCTTGAGACTCCTGTTGTAATTTTAAATAAAATAATATATGAATAAAACGATTAAGCAGTAATAAGGGATGGGGAGTCAATTGGGCTCAGAAAATTTAATTTTTAGACATCCAAGGAGACAACGTTATTCCTCGTAATAATTTCAACTTGATGCCATGTTCCATATATATATATATATATATATATATATATATATATATATATATATATATATATATATATATATATATATATATATATATATACATATATAAATATATATATATATATATATATATATATATATATATATATATCTATATATATAAAAGAACATGTCCTGACTGACTGACTGACTGACTGATGACTGACTGATAATCAACGCCGAGCTCAAACGCCTCATCCTAGGAACGTGAAATTTGGAACTTATATTACTTTTATAGCGCAAACATCCGCTAAGAAAGGATTTTTGAAAATTTTGCTCCTGAGGGAAAAAAACTGGAAAACAAACTTTTTTCTAAAACAATGTATATCTCCAAAACCAAAAATGAGGAGATTTTGAAATTTGGTATATAGATTCTTTTTGAAAAATAAAAAGATACTTGTTTCACTATTTTTTGAAAATTTGGTTTCCCGGACCTCAAATGTGGGTTGGAAAATTGGGTTATTTGGTTTTTAAAGTAGCTTCTACTCAAAAACAGTTAATGCTACAAAAGTAAAAATTAGTATTTAGTTTCTACTCTAAAAATAATGATATACGGGTTTCACAATTTTTTGAAAATTTGGTTTCCAGGACTTCAAATGTGGGGTGGAAAATAGGGTTATTTGGTTTTTAAAGTAACTGCTACTCAACAACTGTAATTGCCACAGATGTAAAAATTAATACTTATTATCTACTCAAAAAAAAAGATATACGTGTTTCATCATTTTTTGGATTATTTGGTTTTTAAAGTAGCTGCTAATCAAAAACTGTTAATGCTACAGAATTACTGCTACTCAAAAACTGTAAGTGGTAATATATATATATATATATATATATATATATATATATATATATATATATATCTATATATATAAAAGAACATGTCCTGACTGACTGACTGACTGACTGACTGACTGACTGACTGACTGACTGACTGACTGACAGATGACTGACTGATAATCAACGCCGAGCTCAAACGCCTCATCCTAAGAACGTGAAATTTGGAACTTATATTACTTTTATAGCGTAAACATCCGCTAAGAAAGGATTTTTGAAAATTTTGCTCCTGAGGAGAAAAAACTGGAAAACAAACTTTTTTCTAAAACAATGTATATCTCGAAAACCAAAAATGAAGAGATTTTGAAATTTGGTATATAGATTCTTTTTGAAAAATAAAAAGATACGTGTTTCACCATTTTTTGAAAATTCGGTTTCCCGGACCTCAAATGTGGGTTGGAAAATTGGGTTATTTGGTTTTTAAAGTAGCTTTTACTCAAAAACTGTTAATGCTACAGGAGTAAAAATTAGTATTTAGTTTCTACTCCAAAAATAATCAAATACGTGTTTTAGCATTTTTTGAAAATTTGATTTCCAGGACTTCAAATGTGGGGTGGAAAAGAGGGTTATTTGTTTTTTAAAGTAACTGCTACTCAAAAACTGTAAATACCACAGATTTAAAAATTAGTATTTAGTTTCCATTCTAAAAATAAAGATATACGTGTTTCACCATTTTTTTATAAATTTGGTTTCCAGGACCTTAAATTTGGGTTGGACAATAGGATTACTTGGTTTTTGAAGTAACTGATACTCAAAAACTGTAAATGCTACAAAAGTAAAAATTAGTATTTAGTTTCAACTCTAAAAATAATGATATACGTGTTTCACTATTTTTTGAAAATTTGGTTTTCAGGACCTCAAATGTGGGGTGGAAAATTGGGTTACTTGGTGTTTAAAGTAACTGCTACTCAAAAACTGTAAATGCTACAAAAGTAAAAATTAGTATTTAGTTTCTACTCTAAAAATAAGGATATATGAAATTTTGGTTTTCATGATCTCAAATGTGGGGTGGAAAAAGGTTTTTAAAGTAACTGCTACTCAAAATCTGTGAATGCTACAGATGTCAAAATTAGTATTTAATATTTACTCAAAAAATAATGATATAAGTGTTTCAACATTTTTTAAAAATTTGGTTTCCAGGACCTCAAATGTGGGGTGGAAATAAGGGTTATTTGATTTCAAAATAACTGCTACTCAAAAACTGTAAGTGCTACAAATGTAAAAATTAGTATTTTGAAGTTTTGTGCCGGTTAAAAGTAGCTAAGTCCAGTTTATCACCGGTTGGGCCAAGCCGTTGCTTTAGAGTCTTCACACGGGCCAGGCCAAACCTTAAATCAAAGTGGGACGGGCCAAGGTTTTTCACCAAGTATATAGATATTTTAGTGATATTAGGGTCTTCAGTTGGGCCGGGCCAAACCTGAAGTCAAGGTGGGACGGGCCGAAGTTTTTCATCAAGTATATAGAACTTCTAGGCCTCTAAGAATGGGCCGGGCCTAATTCAAACGGGCTGTTCCGTGCCAGGAGTTTAGGTTTTTAAAACGGGCTGGGCTAAGTTGTCGACGGGCCGAGCCGAGACCTAAAAAAATGATCTCTACTATGGATGCACGGTTCAAACTCTCTAATTTCATGCGAGCGAAGCCGCTACGGGCACTGCTAGTATATATATAAAAGAACATGTCCTGACTGACTGACTGACTGACTGACAGATGACTGACTGATAATCAATGCCGAGCTCACACGCCTCATCCTAGGAACGTGAAATTTGGAACTTATATTACTTTTATAGCGTAAACATCCGCTAAGAAAGGATTTTTGAAAATTTTGCTTCTGAGAGGAAAAAACTGGAAAACAAACTTTTTTCTAAAACAATGTATATCTCGAAAACCAAAAATGAGGAAATTTTGAAATTTGGTACATGGATTTTTCTTAAAAAACAAAAAGATACGTGTTTCACCATTTTTTGAAAATTCGGTTTCCCGGACCTCAAATGTTGGTTGGAAAATTGAGTTATTTGGTTTTTAAAGTAGCTGCTACTCAAAAACTGTGAATGCTACAGGATTAAAATTAGTATTTTGTTTCTACTCTCAAAATAATGAAATAGGTGTTTTAGCATTTTCTGAAAATTTGGTTTCCAGGACTTCAAATGTGGGGTGGAAAATAGGGTTATTTGTTTTTCAAACTAACTGCTACTCAAAAACTGTAAATACCACAGATGTAAAAATTAGTATTTAGTTTCTATTCTAAAAATAAAGATATACGTGTTTAACCATTTTTTTAAAATTTGGTTTCCAGGACCTCAAATGTGGGATGGAAAATAATGTTATTTGGTTTTTATTGTAACTGCTATTCAAAAACTGTAGATGCTGCAGGAGTAAAACATAGTATTTGGTTTCTACTCCAGAAATAATGATATACGTGTTTTACCATTTCTTGAAAATTTGGTTTCCAGGACTTCAAATATGGGGTGGAAAATAGGATTACTTGGTTTTTAAAGTAACTGCTACTCAAAAACTGTAAATGCTACAAAAGTAAAATTAGTATTTAGTTTCTACTCTAAAAATAATGATATACGAGTTTCACCATTTTTTGAAAATTTGGTTTCCAGGACCTCAAATGTGAAGTGGAAAAAGGGTTATTTGATTTTAAAATAACTGCTACTCAAAAACTGTGCTACAGATGTGAAAATTGGTATTTTGAGGTTTTGTGCCGGTCAAAAGTAGATGATTTCAGTTTATCACCGGACGGACGGGCCAAGCCGTTATTTTAGGGTCTTCATAAGGCCCTGCCTAAACATTAAATCAAGGTGGGACGGGCCGAGATTTTTAACCAAGTATATAAACATTTTAGTGATTTTAAGGTGTTCAGATGGGCCGGGCTAAACCTGAAGTCAAGGTGGGACTGGCCGAAGGTTTTCATCAAGTATATAGAACTTCTAGGCCTGTAAAAACGGGCCAGGCCCATATCAGACCAGGAAATTCGGTTTTTGAAACGGGCTGAGCCAAGTTGTCGACGGGCCGAGCCGAGACCTAAAAAACTGATCCGTGCAGTACTCTCCTATGTATGCACGGTTCAAATTCTCTAATTTCATGCGAGCGAAGCCGCTACGGGCACTGCTAGTATATATATATATTAAATATGGAACATGGCATCAAGTTGAAATTATTACGAGGAATAACGTTGTCTCCTTGGATGTCTAAAAATTAAATTTTCTGAGCCCAATTGACTCCCCATCCCTTGATAGATATTTTTAAATCCACCCTCCGTTGAACACGTGTTCCATATTAATTTCTTATCCTCCTCCCCCCTGCCTCTGTTACTATAGAACACCTGTAAATGGAAGCATCGGTTCGTGCGACAGCCGCCATGCTTCTGAGCTTCACTTTCTCGTTTGTCTCGTCTCTGCTGCCCAGTGTAGATGACCGGGTGAAGGTCATTGTCAACCAATCGCGTACCTGGCCAGGCACGGACTCGGATTCAAACACTCGCTCCTGGCTGTTCTCCTGACTGTTTCATGAACTCAAGCATCACATAATGTTTTTTTTATAATAAACGTTTAGGCATACAGTCCTGTAATAACTGAGATAAAATTACAATTTCAGTGTTGTGACTTGAAATTACAAATCTAAAATTACACAGAAAACTGCTAAATTTGTAGTAAACTTAATAACATTACGTGTCTGGAAGATTGGACTTTTTTATGCAAAGTTTATTCATCCATCGCAACCCTACAAACCTTGACTGGATGAAGGTGGTTCTATCAGCCACAGCAATAGTGAATTCCAAAACTTTCTTCAGCTCTTCAACGTTTACGGTCGATCCTTTGGAGACTTTTGAGTATAAATCTTTCAATCTACAAATTTTAACTTTTACTAATATCATAAAAAAAAAAAGAAATTCAAAATTAAAATTTGTAAGTGTTTTAAAATTTACTGGAACAAACCGAATATTTTTATTTTGAATTGTATAGTTTTAAAAATAAAATTTGAATTATTTTGTATTCCTGAAAAAGCCCTCATTAGAAGTTAGTAAGCAACACTGAGGTTTGATTTTATTTATGTTCTTTAAATTTTATAACCTATTTCTGAAATTAAGAATGTCATATAAGATTTAAACATTCGGTAGGAAGCGCCTAACAAGCGTTATTAAGGCGTTGATCAATTCAAATTTGAAATTGATCTTTCCGATGTTGAAGACCGACTTAATTACTAAATTATGCATCTATGTATTTTATTCAGAATAAATAAATAAATGAATAAATAAAATATGTTTATATGTGAGTCTATCCTAGCTTAAAACTCAAATTTAATCGCAAATAAACCACAACCGATTAATGAACGGCGTTTGTTCTAGTAAAAAACCGACTTTTTAAAAGCTAGTTCCATCTCACTGCTGGAACTAAAAAAGAAGGAAGTAGTAATTGTTCTTCTTGCTGGACAAGAGTCTTTATTGATTTTTTGAGCCATGGTTTTCTGATGAGTATACGGTATTATACCGATATAATAATAATAATACAAGCAGACTGTGTTTGTCTGCCGTTTTTGTTTACTGTCTGGTGGCGCGTTCATAGACATTACTATTTTTTAGCTTAAAATGCTTTTAAATGTTCCACAATTATTATGTCGATTACAAAAGCAGTTCGAAATCGTTTGTTGAACCAGTGCCGGATTAACCAGTATGCCAAGTATGTCATGGTGAGGGGCCCCCGGCGCCGGGGCCCCCAGTTCTGTCTTGGAAAAAAAATAGGTTAGCATATATTATAAATACGTCTTATAGTCATTAAATGTCACCTTTTTAACCGATCTGAGTACCTCGGTATACCAAGTACCGCAATATTTCTTCTCGGTACGGTCGGTAGATACCGACACCGTGGTAGAAATTTGCAGATAAAGTTCATGGAACAATTTTTTCAGAGCTTGCTAAAGCTAAGTATTTTTCCGTATCAGTCGACTCAACTCCAGACCTCAGTCATGTTGATCAATTGACAGTCATTGCCAAGTACTAGTTGCGAGGTGAACCAGTTGAACGATTTCTCACTTTTCTTCAACTTGAACGTTACAAGGCCAAAAGTCTTGCAGATAATCTTTTGAAGTAGCCTACTTCAGAAAAGAAGCCATAAATTTTAATGACTGTCGTGGATAGTCATATGATAATGCCAGCAACATGTCTGGTAAGTATGGGGGTATGCAAGCGCTGCTCAGGCGTGAAAATCCGCTAGCTTCTACATACCTTGCACAGCCCACTCGCTGAACTTGGTTGGTGTTAGTACTGTAGATTGTTGCGCTGATGTTGTGAGTTTCTTCAGATTTTTTCAGGCACTGTACAATTTTTTTCTGCTTCAACTCACCGATGGACGGTACTATCGGACGGTTTGTCACGTTTGCCAAAAAAGAGCTTTACGATAAAGTCTTTGTCAGAGACCAGGTGGTCTGCTCGTGCCGATGCTGTTGCAGCACTGTGTGTTGGATATGAGGAAATAAAATCGGCCTTGGTGGATATCGGTGCAGATGACAACCAAAACGGTGCAACCCGACATGAAGCTAACTGCTTGACACACTCCATGGATCACTTGAGACAGTTTTTATGTTCATCTTATGGAACGCAATTCTTACGCGTTTTAATGAGACAAGTACCAAATTACAGTCTGCCACTTGCGATTTGAAATTAGCAATTTATTTACTGGAGTTGCTATACGCGTTCACTGACGATCTGAGAAACAGATTCGATGATTTTGAAAGCAATGCACTTACAGTTTAGACTGGCATAAAGCTTCCACGAGTGTGGTTGTAGAAGCGAATATACTTTATTCACTTGTATCGTACCAATTTGGCGTATTAAATAGAGAAACCCGGACCTTGGGCCACCAACTGCAATGAGTTAATTACCACATGAGCTAATACTTGATGAGAAAGCAAAAACAGTCTTGCAACTTTGATTCCTTGCAAAGGTACTGTTACGAAAAATTAAATCAGGTTTAAATAGGTATCTATGCCACTTTCTGGAATGATATCTTACAAAGAACATCATCAGGATTGCTGAAGCATTGTATTTTCCAAGTAAGTAAGTTTAAGCCTACTTCAGGTTACGATTCCACTAAAGCAGATAAAAGTGCTTATGTGATTACAGTTTTATTTACCTGCCACTCGCACGTGTATCAGAAATCGGATTGTGCCGACTGTCGAGCCATAGTTTACCCAGTTGTGAAACTGACCGCAAACTATGTTGTATACAGACGGAAACTTGTCAGAAACGCCTCACTGTGGGTTTCAGCCCATGCGGAAGTTCATCATAACCCTTTTGTTTATTGCCTGATTATCAGTGTAAACATTGAAATTTTCAGTGATGGGCACTTTAACTACTGTAGTTGTAACTACTGTAGTTATAACTACATTTATAGTAGTTACATGGTAGTTATAACTACTTTTGTTTTTGAGTAGTTGCCATGTAGTTATAACTACTTTTATGATCTAGTTAGGTAGTTATAACTAGTCTAACTACTTTGACTTAGCGCTGTAAAAAAATTATTAAAAAGCCATATAATTTAAAAATATAAAATTAACATAAACTTTCGAAAAAAACAAAGAATTAAAATCACCATTGATTTAAATATTATTATCAGTAAATTTATATCTTTCATAACATGCATTATATATATGATATTAATGCTTTGACAAAGTTATATCAAGGACGAGGATCACGACAGATTTCATAGTAAGTTTAATTAATTTGTTTGTTTAAAATATTTTGCTTTCGATAATAAATTTAATTTTTTCAGAAAGCAGAATGAATAGTCTTATAATTTCTCACTGCTATAAGAATGCAACAAAGAAGAGCAACAACCCTAATGAAAAGAATTTTTCTGCTGCATGCAAGTTTTGTCCAAATCGATCTATATCGGGAAACGTAACTAATTCATCAAACTTTTTAAAACATGTTCAGGAACAACATCCGAAACAGTTTAAAGAATTTGAAAAATTAAAAGAACAACATGGTTCTCGGAAGAGAAAACAGGATGATGAAACAGATGAAACTAAGTCAGATGCTAAGAGACAAGCCACATGGCAGCTAAAGAAGAAAGATTAGATGTTAAGCGGAAAGTTCTTAAATATGTTTAACAAGTTGTGGATGATACCACTGAAAGTAATAGAAATAAACTAAAGGAAACAGCTTTAACTGATTCAAGTAAATGTGAAGATGAGGATGATTTGTATAGTTTTATGAACAAAGAAATCAAGACACATGGGTCTATTAGTTTACCAAGCAAAGAACTTGACGATTACCTTGGATCTAAAGCATCGAATGTTCAATCACTGAAGGATTATCCATTTGTAGAACGAGCTTTCATAAAAGCCAATTCTACTCTTCCAAGCAGTGCAGCTGTTGAACGTTTGTTTAGTATGGCTGGTATGATTTTGACACCTCGAAGGTGCAAAATGAGTGACACTTTATTTGACCGTATGGTTTTTCTGAAAAGCCGTTCCAGTTTTAACAAATTTTGAACTTTGTCATTCAACCTTTATGTATCAATAAACACTTTGTTTTTCTAAAATTTGTTTAAAAATACCTTGTTTTTATTATATTTGCTTAAAAAGACTTTGTTTTTATTATATTTGCTTAAAAATACTTTGTTTTTATTATATTTGCTTAAAAATACTTTGTTTTTATTATATTTGCTTAAAAATACTTTGTTTTTATTAAATTTAGTTAACAATCATTATTAGTCTTTAAAAAAAATTATTAAATGCAAATTTATTTGTTGTTGTTGTGTTTTTATATCTTACAGTACATGTTTTATAAAAGTAGTTGGAAAGTAGTTACCTACTTTAGTAGTAGTTAACAAACTAGTTATAACTACCTCTCTTCTAAAGTAGTTAACATGTAGTTATAACTACTTCTGTCATGAGGTAGTTGGCATGTAGTTGTAACTACAATTGAAGTAGTTGGTGCCCATCACTGGAAATTTTGTTGCAGGAGGATCAAAGTTTAAAATTGTTAAATGAGGGTGAATGCTGAAAGTATCACGTGAGTACTTTGTGATATATGGTTCTCGTTGAGTATTACCTAACTTAAAGTAAGCACTTAGGCTGCCTGTTTATATATTAGGTTACTAGACTGTGGTGATTTAAAAATAGTCCGTGGGCCAAGTCTAAATAGGTCTTTTTTTAGGTGAACAGCTTATTTTAGTACCAAAAGTTAGTAATTAATATAATTAAACAAAATTTGCTTTCTAGACTTCTCAAAACGGTAGCTTAGAGTAATATTTGAAGTTTTGTTCAAGGAAGGGATGATATGTTAAATTGTTATGTTTACATCGTAAAAATCATCAAAAGAACAGTTTATTGAAACGTATAATTTGTCATTTGCAAGGTGTGGTAATTTTATTGCATGCATGTAACATAAAGATGACCTGATTGACATAATTAAAAATAAAGGATTAGGTGAGAAACTGACAATGTCGTCATAAAAGCACTAATAATAATTATTAAATCAGATAAAGATAAATACATAAATAATAATGTATATTAAACACTTTCTATTAAATAACACAGCATATTTAGGTGCAACAACTTTAATGAAACTTAGAGTCTAATGCTTCAAAAGAAAACTGTGAGATGCTTGAACAAATAATCATGAGATCAGATGACAATGCTGGTAAAGAGATGATCACTGAACCAAATATTCTGGATAAAGTTGAGAAGCCCGTGGTTTAGGAAGAAATAGACAAGACCAAATTTCCAGGGGTAATAATAAAAACTTTCCAGAGTTGTACATAAACAAACATAAAGGAAATGATGGGCGCAAACTATAAGTCTCTATAACCATATCTAGAATTATATAAAATATTGTTCATATATATGTTCTATAAATAAATGTATGTATATATTATTATAGTTGTACATAACATCGCTTAATTCTAAATGACAGTATTTTAAATTCATTAACGTGTTGGGCTTCTATGATTTTCGAAGGGAGGTTGTTCCAAATTGCAGTAGATCTGGTCAGGAAGAAATATTTTCTGCAGTTGCCGTTGAATCTTTGTGTTTCCAGTTTGATTTTGTGACCTCTTGTTCTTCTTTCGTCTGATATTTTTATATTAGGAAAACACAAACGTCCTTCTTTGTCTTGAATAAAGTTGTAGAGCATGATCAGGTCACCCCTCAGGCTTCTGTACTTTAAACAAGGAAGCTTCAAAATTCTCAACCTGTCTTCACATCTTAATCCCTTGCATGTCTTGACCATTTTAGTTTCTCTCCTTTGGATTCTTTCAGTAGCTTCTATGTCTTTTTTCTTCCATGGTGACCACACACTGACTGCATACTTCAATCTGGATCTAACCAAAGCTTTATAAATCAATATGAAAGAATCTTTTGTCAAATCTTTAAAATTTCGTGAAATTAAACCTTACAGTGAAAAACATTTTTTAATTACTTCATAAATGTGATCTACAAATGTTAGTGAACTCTGGAATGTAACTCCTAAATCTTTTATTTTGTCAAGAAAATTAAGTTCCACTCCTTTTATATTATATAACCGACGATCTTCTAATTGGCGTCCATATCTCATATGACATAAATTGTGTAAAGTAATGGCCCTAAAACACTACCTTGAGGTACCCCACTTGTAACTTTAAATCTGTTAGATGTGCTATTATTAACCCTAACACTACTTGTTCTATTTGTTAAATAATCTTTAATCCAATTAATTAAGCCTCCATTGACGCCATAATTTTCTAGTTTATCAATTAGCTTTTCATGAGATACACGATCAAACGCTTTTTCAAAAACCGTATATACCACGTCTATTGTTTCCCCTTTATCTATTGCACTGCTCCACATATCCATCAATTTTACAACTGAATTGTAGTTGACATTCCTCTCGTGAAGCCGTATTGCCTATAATCTAGAAGCTTATTTTTAAAAACTTTTTAAAATACCACGTTTTTGTGAACTGAAAAGAAGAAAATAATTTTTCTCTGGGCTGTGTGAGAAATGTCTTGATGGAAGCACGCGTTAATTGTGGACATTCGTATAACAAACAAGCCATAAATTTTTAACACCTTTTACTCAAACTAACCATTTGCTATATTTTAAACAGGATAGATTGCTTTTTTTCTTTTTTGAATTCAACTCCGCCTCGCTAATTGCGAACCAGTCCCAAGCCTGGAGAAAGGAGGAGTGAAAAAGTAAAAAGGATCAAATTCTGATCCACGACAGGAAGTACTTAAGTGCTTCCTACATACAGCAACTAAAGTCTCAAAACACCTGGTGTAAAGGCCTATAAACTATTGAAAAAAAAAACTCTTGAATATAAATGGCGCCCCACGTTATATATATATATATATATATATATATATATATATATATATATATATATATATATATATATATATATATATATATATATATATATATATATATATATATCTATATATATATATATAAAAGAACATGTCCTGACTGACGACTGACTGACAGATGACTGACTGATAATCAACGCCGAGCTCAAACGCCTCATCCTAGGAACGTGAAATTTGGAACTTATATTACTTTTATAGCATACACATCCGCTAAGAAAGGATTTTTGAAAATTTTGCTCCTGAGGGGAAAAAACTGGAAAACAAACTTTTTTCTAAAACAATGTATATCTCGAAAACCAAAAATGAGGAGATTTTGAAATTTGGTATATAGATTTTTTTTGAAAAATAAAAAGATACGTGTTTCACCATTTTTTGAAAATTCGGTTTCCCGGACCTCAAATGTGGGTTGGAAAATTGGGTTATTTGGTTTTTAAAGTAGCTTCTACTCAAAAACTGTTAATGCTACAGGAGTAAAAATTAGCATTTAGTTTCTACTCCAAAAATAATGAAATACGTGTTTTAGCATTTTTTGAAAATTTGATTTCCAGGACTTCAAATGTGGGGTGGAAAATAGGGTTATTTGTTTTTTAAAGTAACTGCTACTCAAAAACTGTAAATACCACAGATTTAAAAATTAGTATTTAGTTTCTATTCTAAAAATAAAGATATACGTGTTTCACCATTTTTTTATAAATTTGGTTTCCAGGACCTTAAATTTGGGCTGGACAATAGGATTACTTGGTTTTTAAAGTAACTGATACTCAAAAACTGTAAATGCTACAAAAGTAAAAATTAGTATTTAGTTTCTACTCTAAAAATAATGATATACGTGTTTCACTATTTTTTGAAAATTTGGTTTTCAGGACCTCAAATGTGGGGTGGAAAATTGGGTTACTTGGTGTTTAAAGTAACTGCTACTCAAAAACTGTAAATGCTACAAAAGTAAAAATTAGTATTTAGTTTCTACTCTAAAATAAAAATAAGGATATATGAAATCTTGGTTTTCATGATCTCAAATGTGGGGTGGAAAAAGGTTTCTTTGGTTTTTAAAGTAACTGCTACTCAAAAACTGTGAATGCTACAGATGTCAAAATTAGTATTTAGTATTTACTCAAAAAATAATGATATAAGTGTTTCAACAATTTTTAAAAATTTGGTTTCCAGGACTCAAATGTGGGGTGGAAATAAGGGTTATTTGATTTCAAAATAACTGCTACTCAAAAACTGTAAGTGCTACAAATGTAAAAATTAGTATTTTGAAGTTTTGTGCCGGTTAAAAGTAGCTAAGTCCAGTTTATCACCGGTTGGGCCAAGCCGTTGTTTTAGAGTCTTCACACGGGCCAGGCCAAACCTTAAATCAAAGTGGGACGGGCCGAGGTTTTTCACCAAGTATATAGATGTTTTAGTGATTTTAGGGTCTTCAGTTGGGCCGGGCCAAACCTGAAGTCAAGGTGGGACGGGCCGAAGCTTTTCATAAAGTATATAGAACTTCTAGGCCTGTAAGAATGGGCCGGGCCTAATTCAAACGGGCTGTTCCGGGCCAAGAGTTTAGGTTTTTAAAACGGGCTGGGCTAAGTTGTCGACGGGCCGAGCCGAGACCTAAAAAATTGATCTCTACTATGGATGCACGGTTCAAACTCTCTAATTTCATGCGAGCGAAGCCGCTACGGGCACTGCTAGTATATATATATATATATATATATATATATATATATACCCTTGGACAAACATGAAGAAGACACACAAGAAAGCAAGTTGAGTAAAACGTGGTAAAAATACGCCTGGAATTTTGAGAGAAGGCGAAACATCAACTGATTCTGAGCCCAACAGCAACGATGAAAAATGCGAAAGTGAGTTGATTTGATGAAATGATCCAAGGAGAGATATCTCGGATTTAGTGGTGTTAAACTGGAGGTTATTTTGCAGAAGCCACATTTCAATGGCGTTGATGCAAGAAGTGAGTGTTTCGATTGTGGAAGAGCATTGTTTAGGAGTGGGCGATATGAAGAGCTGTGTGTCATCAGCGTAATGATGATAACCTAAGTTGTGCGAAGATATTAAATCACTCACAGGTGATATGTAAGTTGTGAACAAAAGAGGACCTAGAACACTACCCTGGGGTACTCCATGAGTAAGTTTGACAATAGTGATTTTAAAACAATTTTATTTACTTCTGATTAAGATTTTTTCAAAATTTCCAGGGGTAATAAAAGAAACTCCCAGAGTTGTACAGGTTGATGAGCCAAGGGTACCAGAGGACACACTTGCAACGTTTCATGCTATTAGTTTATAATTTGTAGTCAATGTTGCTGCTTTCTCTTCATGTCTTGCTTTTTGTATTCAAAAGTGTTTTCAAAACAGTTTTATTTAATTCTGATTTAGATTTTTTCATGTTTTTAGTTGTGTTGGGGATAAAATTAAAAAGTTGTTTTCAAGATATTGAGTTTTATTCTTTCTCATTAATATGGTCAAACAATGTCAACTAAGAGACAAAGAAATTGATATGGATGTGAATTTGGGTCCAAATATTAGTGCTGTTCACTGCATATGCATCATCCACTCTCAAAGTAGCAACGAAGAAATATATTCTAACCTGGCTAGACCATGTGATATTCCATCATGGAACACATTATTAGCTGCAGGTAATATAAGACAATTTAAAGCAACTTTTGGACATTGCTATGACAACTGAAGCTGGTAATGTTCTGGAAATTTACTGTCATTCTCAGTGCCGCAACTTGTTTAATCTTTAAAAGTCGCTGGAATTAATAAAAAATTCAACTGCTTGCACTATTGATCAAGATATAGACCAAAACAAAAAGCAAGAAAATGCCATCAGCAACTTCTTCACCTATTTTAGATGCTGTTAGTATTTTTGTCACAAGATTACATTTTTAAAAATTCAAAATCTTGTGAACCTCTTCCTTAGTGTGTTGATGACCGAGTTCAAATGCAGATTCGTAATTATGCAGAACAAACTGGTGATAAGCATCTACTTGGTATGATTGGGAGTTGTGATATGATAGCTGTTGAGGCAAAATATCATGCCTCCTGTTACAAACTGCGTACTAAGCCACTTGAACAGCATTTGATTAATTTCATAAATTTTATGTAAATTGATTATTTTTCTTTGCTTTGTTATTTACTTATGTATACAAACATCCACATTTATAGAGTTAAACTGTCAATTAAAATTGTATCTCCAATTACAGTTGCAGAATTCAATAGAGAAGTTTTCCCATCTTTTTTCAATATTTAGATTATTTAGATTAGTTTTTCTTCAGTAGCAGATTTACACACAACGCACTACATTGCGATATTAGTTACATTTAGATTAAAAAATGTGCTAACTACAATACAAACTTACTATAACCAAACTTAACAGATTTAATAACACGAATAAAAGAAAATAAAAAAAAACCAGAATGACAGACAAAAGACAAGACTGACCAAAGAAAAAACTATGTACTATGCTATACAAACTATACAATTATACAACTATATAAATGAATAGGAAATTTAAAAAAACGCTGCTAAAAATCGAAAATCGTCCAAATCAAAATCTAAGGCTTAAATAAAACGTTAAGATATTGAAGAGAAATCGAATTCGAACGCGATAAAACCGGCAATGCAAAATGAATACAAAGACAACGCAAATATAGCATAAAAAACGAGCCTTTATTGAATTCTTATTGGCTGAGCGAGTAAATATGTTACTGCGCGTAACGCGACATTGTCTTACGTAATGAGACAAAAGAATACGCATAAAATCATTAATAACTAGAGTACCATAACTGCTCATTCGTGGTATCTTCATACAGACATTCTACAACATATTCTCTATTGAATGGTATAAAAATTGGCTTGTCTATTAAAATTTCCCATGTTGCCTCGAAAAACTGCTAGATCTACCAGTCTATAACTAGAGATGTTACGGGTAGTACTTTTTGGATTTTTCGGGTTCGGGTTATTGAATTTTGAATTTTCGGGTTCGGGTTTTCATTTTCCAAAATCCGGGTTCGGGGTTTCAACTTTTCAAAAATCGGGTTCGGGTTTTCATTTTTCCAAAATCCGAGTTCGGGTTTTCGGTATGCGGACTTTTCATCAAAGGACGATTCATCAAGGGACTGTTCATCAAGGACTATTCATCAAGGGACTATTCATCAAGAGACTATTCATCGAAGGACTATTCATCAAGAGGATTATTCATCAAATTTTGAAGCCACTCAGCAACCTTTATCAATATATACCCAAGATATTAAAGTAATTTGATGTATTTTTAAAAGACAGTTCTTCATCTTTGATAAAATAAATTTCAAACAGATCAGTAATTTAAAAAAATAGTGATGGCAACCAGGGTTGTTAAGAGCGGTACCATTGGCTGACAAGATCGTTGATGACAGCGCCGCTACATTTTTTAGCTGTTCTCAGCGCTATTCGCTACCGCAACTTTTATTAAAAAAACAAAATAGGTCTTTTATATCAATTAAATGAGTTCCAATGTATTTAGTTTTTAGTTGAAGTTTGCATGAAATCTGAGTCTGGTTGATTTATCGACAATCCGGACGAGCGTAAGCGTCTCTTTGAAATGACTTTTCCTAACCTCGCTAAAGCGAGCGTGTTCGTCTCTTTGAAGTGTGGCAGAAGTGGTATACCGGGTGTTAGTGATGTTTTAAGGTGTATGGTATCTGGCTGTTTGAGTGTGTATATACTTACAATTTGTACGAACAGTTGAAAGCAGTTTTTTAAAACTTATTATTCAATTGTCTTTTGCTCGTTTGATCTTAAGATCTTGACGTTATTTCTTGTCCAATTATTTTATTTACTGTATATGACGAATAAAATTGTTGTATATTACAACCATGTCTTTTACAAACTTGCTGATTGCTCGAGGCAAAAGTGTCTTTGAAGCGTTGCCCCTTGGTGTTAAACGACCGATGCCAGATTTGACATAGCGGGCATGTGTGATGCTTTGACGTGTTTGTGACCTTTGGTAAATGTGTACATATATGGTTTACGAAAACAGTCGAATTTAGTTTTTCTGGTGCTGTGACCGGGAGCGGAAGCGGGAGACAAGCGGGAAGAGAGAGCGACCGGGAGCGTGAGAGCAATCGGGGGAGGAAACGGGAGCGAGAGAGAAAAACAACCGAAAAACCTCTAAAAACCCGGGCAACACAAGGTACCTCGCTAGTTCTATTATATAGAATAAAGTTTTTGGATGCAAGCAGAGTAGCACTGTAAACTTGATATAGATTGCCCTACATTCTGGTAACATATTTTGGTTGAAAATAACATCTTAAACAATTTTATTAAATTTTTTGATGAATAGTCCGCTGGATGAAAAGACATTAGATGAACAGTCCTTATGATGAACCGTCCTCTTGATGAATAGTCCATTGATGAATAGTCCTTTGATGAATAGTCCCTTGATGAATAGTCCTTGATGAACAGTCCTTTGATGAATCGTCCTTTGATGAACAGTCCTAGAATCGGGTTTTCAACTTTTCAAAATTCGGGTCGGGTTTGAGTCAAGTTTGGGTCGAATTTGAGTAGTACAATTTTCATAATTTTGGAAATGCGCCGGAGAGTGAGTGATCTTATCGCTAATATATTTTATTATTGGCTAAACGGATTAAGTGAAATATTTGGGAAGTTCTGTATTACAATAATAATCAAGATAAGTACTGCAGCAAATACTTATGGTGTTCAATATTGTCTATAATTTTATTTAATTTCCTAAAATCTGTTTAATAATAGCTCTTTTTCTTAAATTGGTCTAGCATTTTTATAATTATATTTTATAATTATAATTTGAGGCGCTGGTGGCAGAGCGGTAGAGCGTTCGCCTGTCAATCGTTAGGTCGGCAGTTCGAGCCTCACCGGCGTCACCAGCGTAACTCCCTTAAGCAACGAGTTCACTCGCATTCAAATTATTATTATTATTATTATTATTATTATTATTATTAAATTACGTCGCGTTCTTATCATAACAAATTCTTTAAAACAAGTAAAGAAAAAAACGAGTTTTTTAACACAAACTTTGATTTCAAATACACTCGATGTGTGTATAGTGTATATGTATACTAAAGATGTTCAAATTACATTTTTTTAATTGCATCATGTATTGTCTATTGTCATCCAATATAAAGCTATGCTGAAAGTTTCAGCTTCCTAGCTGCTTAATTTTCACTTGCAAGATTTGTGTGCAGAGAAGGCCACACACACACACACACACACACACACACACACACACACACACACACACACACACGCACACACACAAACAAACAGAGATTGTAACCTAAATAAAAGTTTGTAATAAACGGTTCTTAAGTGCCCTCAAATTGTTTATTTGAAATTTAAAACAATAGACAACCAGGCCGTAGGCAGGATTTAGTGAGTGGGGGGCTATGAAAATTAGTAGGGGGGCTACTGACGAACGAAGGCACCGAAGAAGCCTGAGCGCGAGCGCCGCAGGTGCGAAGCCCCTCGCGATAAGGAGATTCGCCAAAGCATTTTGTAGCATTTGAGAAAAAATGGCATCCAATTTTGGATATCTTATTATTTAATTTTAGATTTTCTAAGAGTTGCAATATGTTGCTCGTAATAACAAAAATTAACAATTTTCACAGGTAATTTTGTCAAATAACAGTATGCTTGCTGTTATCCACAATCTTGATTTTTGATGCGTGCATGGCACACCACTGGGATGACAGCACTGAATCAAATTGTCCAAATTTAATTATTGATTAAGACAACCGTTATAGTCCACAATACAATAACTTATTTATTTTATTTTTGATAAAAACTTATACATCTGTATCAAATGCCAAGAAATCATTAAAATAAAATCGGATTTAAATATTTGTTTTGACAAAGATCAAACCACATTATAATAAAATGTACTATTCAGTTTACTTTCTCATATTAAGTTACTAAACATCCATTCATGTGTTACCCATAAAACTTGTCATCAGTTTTTAAACAATCTAAATAGAAGATTAGATTATATATCGAGTCTATCAAATTTGTTGTGCAGTTGTTCCATATGACAGAAAATGTTTTGAAACATTTCATTGTCGGCAGCATCTTTTTGAACCTTTCCAGTAATATCTTCCATATCATCATTTTTTAAACTATCAAAACTCAATTGCATCACCAAATTGATATATTTGTCTGGTGTTTCTTTTTTATTTGCTGCTTCTTCCGCAATATTTGAAACTCTTGCAGAAGATGTAGGTTCACTTATGAGAGATTCATAAAAGTCAAGTGTCTCAGCTTTATTTCCAAAAGCCAATATTGATATTAACTTTCTAGAGTGAGCAGACACAGGGGGAGCATTCGGCATTATCTTATTAAAATATTTCATGACACCAGCCTGATGTTTGCGAAAATTCCTATGCACACCATCTGCAATGGGATATTTAAGTAGGTAACTTCTGCTTTAATATCTGAAAGCAAAAAATTTTAACTCTATGTGAGGATAGATAAAGCAAGTTGATTAACATTTTTAATTGATTAATTAGCTGTGATTAAAATTTAAATCATACTACAATTTAATTACTTTTCAGTAACCAAACCACACTTTTACATAGTTCTAACTAAATGCAAAGTAATTTAAGTAATGCCTATGTTTTTGTTGAAAATATTTATTTAAAAAAAGACATTATTCTCTTTTCAAATAGTTTGTTAGTAATTGCTATTAAAATACAACTCATTTTGAAAGAATCTGCTGTTTTACGGGGCCCAAGGTGTTTTTTTTCTCCAAACAGTGTGCCACCACAGCCCAGTTCGAGATGTTGGATTTTTTGTTGCATCTGCAAAATCTTTCTGTGGGGCCTGATCTAACTCTATTTTATCTTGATGAAATTGTATTTCCTCTGCAATGCCCAACCCATCTTGAAAATAACCTACACACAATAAACAATTAATTTTACCAGAATCCTACAAGACAATGTGAAAATTTCAGTATAATTATAGTTATGTTTGTTAATAATCTGTAATCATCATGGACTGCAAAAAGACACATCATGGGGTACAGTGTAAGCTATTATAAAAAAAAATTAAATTAAATAATAAATGTTGTAAAGAAAAATTAAAAAAGTAAGTAAAGTATGGAAAAATATAATTATTGTTATTGTTCATTACCTTGTTAAATGAAGAGTGATGGCATACATAGTCTTTCCTCATTTTATTAATCAGCCCTGAATAAATTTTACGAACAATCCAGCTGGTTTTAGTAAGTTCTTGGTATTAACACAACCATGCCTCAGCATCTTAGTAATTTTTAGGTCATCTTTCACTTTAGCGGTTGGGGCTAGGGATGTCACGGGTAGTACTTTTTGGAGTTTTCGGGTTCGGGTTCGGGTTCGGGTTTGTGAAACTAGAGTTTTCGGGTTCGAGTTCGGGTTCGGGTTTGTGAAACTATAGTTTTCGGGTTCGGGTTCGGGTTCGGGTTTGTAAAACTCGAGTTTTCGGGTTCGGGTTCGGGTTTGTGAAACTAAGGTTTTCGGGTTCGGGTTTGTAGTTTTCCAAAAACCGGGTTCGGGTTCGGGTTCGGGTTCGGGTACTGGTTTATGATTTCAAATTCCTGGATTGATTTTAAATTTACCTAGTGTATATACATATACAAACGAGAGCGATCAATTCATCCATTGGACATTACACGTATTGAATAAACTCTAACAAGTTATTTTTTTAGCTTTCCAAATAATGTGATTTCTTTGGCCGAAGGAGGCTTAATTATTTTAGTTCGTTCGTGGCTCGGTCCGGCCAGATAATAAGGCGGATTAGTGGTCTAGTTTACACACTCACCAATAAAATGACCTATTTGTGTTATTTGTTACGCAAAGGTGATAATAAAAAACTTGCAGGGCTTGCGATTAGCATAATACGTTACCTCTTAAATTATTGTGTTTTGTTAATTTTTTCGCGGCTCGGTCCGGTCGGGCAATCAGGCGGATTAGTGTCCTAGCTTACACATTTACCAATAAAATAACTGTGGCGCATAGATCATTTATAGACTTTGCCAGTTAAAGCTTAGGATTATGCAAGATTATCTTTATAACAAAGGGTCTTTGTTATATCAGAAAAACTTTGAGTATATGAATGAATAAATATAAGGTTATATAACTGAAGTAAAAAGTTTAGAGTCATGGCTATCCGCGATTTCTTCGACCGAAGGAGGCTTAATTATTTTAGTTCGTTCGCGGCTCGGTCCGGCCTGATTATAATCAAACGGATTAGTGGTTTAGTTTACACAATCACTAATAAAATGACGTATTTGTGTTATTTGTTACGCAAAGGTGATAATACAAAACTTCTACGCTCGCGATTAGTATAATATGTTACGTCAACAAAACTTGTAATTTATTAATCTCTAAGACACAGCTTTTATAAAGATTTATTTGTTCACAACTCCGAGTTCGGGTATTAGGCTTATAAATTTTCGGGTTCGAGTTCGGGTTCGGGTATCAAGTTTTCACATTTTCGGGTTCGAGTTCGGGTTCGGGTATCAAGTTTTCTCATTTTCGGGTTCGGGTTCGGGTATCAAGTTTTCACATTTTCGGGTTCGGGTACCAAATTTTCACACTTTCGGGTTCGAGTTCGGGTTCGGGTATCAGAAAAAGACCGGGTAGTACCGAACTCGGGTTCGGGTTCGGGTACCCGTGACATCCCTAGTTGGGGCCGATTTTTTCAATGAAATAGTCCTATTTAAACCCTAATCCTAACCCTAATTAGCTAATTATAGCCAAGAATGTACTATTTATCTTTCACACATCCGACCGTTAAAGTGAAAGATTACCGTTTTTTACATCACATTTCAAAACAACTATTTTATTTTATTCAGAAATAATTTCGTGACGAAAAGCTTTCGGAAAATCCGAAACAACTTTTTCCATTTTAAATCAAAATAAAACAACAAGCTCGTCTTTAATTTAGCTGCTAAATTTTAGCACATGGTTACGATTAGCATACCTAACGAATCACAGCAAACTGGAGCCAATCAGAAGCCTCCTGTGTTAAAAAACCGGGTATGATCTGTGAATATGCCGCCGGGGCAATAGCAGCGACCGAGGAATACAATAAAAATATAAAACGGATCGAACTTTGAGTCGTGCAGATAAATTAGACTACCTAGAAGTCGGAAGTCGAAACAAGGGGTGTTCGTCACAAGCAGTTGGGGAGAACGACTGCTCAAAAAGGCACAGACTAATCTAATCAGGTGCAACCGTATGTTAAACATCATAACAAGGTCAAAGTGCTGGACAATATTTAGTTTATTGTTTTTTAAATTAATTAAATTATTATTTTTTAATTTAAATTGATTTATTATAAATATTCTAAAAAAAAAATTTGAAATTGTTTTGAGTTAAAAAGTCGTCAAGCTTTCTAGCCAATAGAATCTCACGGCTGTTAAAATTTATATACGTTTTTTTTTGTTATTTAGTATTTGTAACATATTGTTCTTATAGTGAATATCTTAAACCACTTTGAAATAAGTTCTTTTGTAATGGTAACAAGCATATTAATCTTGAATCTTACATAAAGTAGCTAAGAACATAGGTTCCCAAACTTTCCCACTTTCCAGAGTTTTGCGACCCACAGTTTGGGAACCTCTGGCTAAGAACACTTAGAAATCAGTTACTTTGTAAGAGTAAAAACTTTATTTTCAGGTTCTAGAACAACTGAAAGCAAATAAGATTATAATATTTATAATAAATCAATTTAAATTAAAAAATAATAATTTAATTGATTTGAAAAACAATAAAATAAATATTGTCCAGCACTTTGACCTTATTATAGTGTTTATAACATACGGTTGCACCTGATTGGTCTGTGCCTTTTTGAGCAGTCGCTCCCCCCAACTGCTTGTGTGTTCGTCACAGGGTCATGGGTAATCCGCGAATTGAAAAATGCGAGTGAGCTGCGAATGGGCGAAAGGGTAAACCGCGAAGTTTTTGCGAAAATACGCTGCTATTGGATCGCCGAAAAGGATCACGTGAGATACCTTATCGCAGTTTACCTATTGCTTCTGGCGCTTTATCGTTTGACATACGTGTGTTGCTCACAGCTAAACGATCACTTTTGGCATCTGTTTTCTCGAACTTTAGTGTATATTTTCCAGCTCTATTTTCCTATCAATTATTGCAATGGAAATGTTCGGAAGATTGCCGGTAGAATTTTTAGTGAGGCAACGACCTCTCTTCAGTGGCGCAGCCAGAAATTTTTTGGGGGTACTGATTATAATAGTAAGGAGTTTTCTGAAAAATTTATGACCATGGGCGCCCACAGGATTTTTTGCAAGGGGCAAGTTTTTTAAAAAGTTCTTTTTCTCTTTTTTTCTTTTCAAAATTGTGTGGGATTTAGACATTTTTGCTTAAAATTGGGCATATAGAGTACAATATTCAGTTAACTTTATTTTATATCATAATAAAAATAAAAATTGTTTAAAAAACACGCTGAAAATTACAAAAATGCTTTAGTTGAAGAAGTGTATATACTTTATATGTCCTACACAGCCAACCTGTCATTATTAGATAGAAATTTGTGTACCTTTAAGGCTTTTCAGAAAAAGTTAGGAAAAATGTTTGAAAATGAGAGAAGACAAACAAACAATAATCATTCACCAGTAAATGACCACATTAATGTTTCTTGGAGGCCCATTTACACAACAGCCAACAACTGCCAACCACTATACATAAGCTTATTAACTAATACTAAGCTGGAATAAATATAATACTTAGAATAAACCATTTAACCAGTGGTGGATCAGTGATTCTGGATAATTTTCACGCATCATATTAGTGTTTAGAAAAACGTGAATGAAGTAAAAAGTAGAACATCGGGGGAGGATTCATCCCCAAAAATAATCTGGGCAAGCCCATTCAACCTTGTCTGACCCATTGTGGTGCATAGATAAAATTTGAGTCTGCGCAAAGTTGAGAAGAGCCGAGAGCTGTCGCGGATGAGAGAGGCAACGTAATAAAGAGTTTTAAAGCAGCGTATTTATCTGCGGGTAGGTATGGAATTCTCACAGTGTTGCAGAACATCAACTGCGGTAGTACAGGCGTAGTAGGTATTTGAGTTTCTCCTTTAGGTTAATGAAAGATCTTTGGTCAAGAAACCTTGGAAGCAGACTCTCTCATTTGGGGCAAATTGTTCTGGTCGGGTCGGGTCACAAAATCAGATTTTCTGGCGGGTCGGGTCTTCAAAATTGGACCCATGGACAACTCTGACCCAACAATGGAGATATGCAGAGCGCACAAAATATTAGAAAAATAATAGAAAGTATACATCGAAAAAATTGAAAAACAACCCAAGACACGGGCACGCGCGTCACTTCAAAATCAATTTCGGCAAGTTTTCGGGGCACGGGCGGGAATGCTACGAAACGGTATAGGTAATTTAATAGAATTTTTTAGTGTAAGTATAATTATTTCTTATTAATAATTTAATTATTTATTTAATCTACTCCGACGAATAATGTCATAAATCTATATATATAAAAGAACATGTCCTGACTGACAGATAACTGACTGATAATCAACGCCGAGCTCAAACGCCTCATCCTAGGAACGTGAAATTTGGAACTTATATTACTTTTATAGCGTAAACATCCGCTAAGAAAGGATTTTGAATATTTGGCTCCTGAGGGGAAAAACTGGAAAACAAACTTTTTTCTAAACATTTTTTCTAAAAAAATTTCTGAAATTTGGTATATAGATTATTTTGAAAAATAAAAAGATACATGTTTCACCATTTTTTGAAAATTCGGTTTCCCGGACCTCAAATGTGGGGTGGAAAATATGGTTATTTGTTTTTTAAAGTAACTGCTACTCAAAAACTGTAAATACCACAGATGTAAAAATTAGTATTTAGTTTCTATTCTAAAAATAAAGATATACGTGTTTCACCATTTTTTTACAAATTTGGTTATAGGACCTTAAATGTGGGGTGGACAATAGGATTACTTGGTTTTTAAAGTTGCTGCTACTCAAAAACTGTGAATGCTACAAAAGTAAAAATTAGTATTTAGTTTATACTCTAAAAATAATGATATACGTGTTTCACCATTTTTTGAAATTTTAGTTTTCAGGACCTCAAATGTGGGGTGGAAAAAAGGTTTCTTTGGTTTTTAAAGTAACTGCTACTCAAAAACTGTGAATGCTACAGATGTCAAAATTAGTATTTAGTATATACTCAAAAAATAATGATATAAGTGTTTCAACATTTTTTAAATATTTGGTTTCCAGGACCTCAAATGTGGGGTGGAAATAAGGGTTATTTGATTTCAAAATAACTGCTACTCAAAAACTGTAAGTGCTACAAATGTAAAAATTAGTATTTTGAAGTTTTGTGCCGGTTAAAAGTAGCTAAGTCCAGTTTATCACCGGCCGGGTCAAGCCTTTATTTTAGAGTCTTCACACGGGCCAGGCCAAACCTTAAATCAAGATGGGACGGGCCGAGATTTTTCACCAAGTATATAGATGTTTTAGTGATTTTAGGGTTTTATTTGGGCCGGGCTAAACCTGAAGTCAAGGTGGGACGGGCCGAAAGTTTTCATCAAATATATAGAACTTCTAGGCCTGTAAAAATAGGCCGGGCCTAATTCAGACGGGCTGTGCCGGGCCAGGAGTTCGGGTTTTTAAAACGGGCTGGGCTAAGTTGTCGACGGGCCTAGCCGAGACCTAAACAATTGATCTCTACTATGGATGCACTGTTCAAACTCTCTAATTTCATGCGAGCGAAGCCGCTACGGGCACTGCTAGTCTATATATATAAAAGAACATGTCCTGACTGACTGACTGATAATCAACGCCGAGCTCAAACGCTTCATCCTAGGAACGTGAAATTTGGAACTTATATTACTTTTATAGCGTAAACATCCGCTAAGAAAGGATTTTTGAAAATTTTGCTCCTGAGGGGAAAAAACTGGAAAACAAACTTTTTTCTAAAACAATGTATATCTCGAAAACCAAAAATGAGGAAATTTTGAAATTTGGTATATAGATTCTTTTTGAAAAATAAAAAGATACGTGTTTCACCATTTTTTGAAAATTCGGTTTCCCGGACCTCAAATGTGGGTTGGAAAATTGGGCTGTTAATGCTGCAGGAGTAAAAATTAGTATTTAGTTTCTACTCCAAAAATAATGAAATACGTGTTTTAGCATTTTTTGAAAATTTGGTTTCCAGGACTTCAAATGTGGGGTGGAAAATAGGGCTAATTGTCTTTTATAGTAACTGCTTCTCAAAAACAGTAAATACCACAGATGTAAAAATTATTATTTAGTTTCTTTTCTAAAAACAAAGATATACGTGTTTCACCATTTTTTACAAATTTGGTTTCCAGGACTTCAAATGTGGGGTGGAAAATAGGGTTATTTGGTTTTTAAAGTAACTGCTACTCAACAACTGTAATTGCCACAGATGTAAAAATTAATACTTAGTATCTACTCAAAAAAAAAGATATACGTGTTTCATCATTTTTTGGGTTATTTGGTTTTTAAAGTAGCTGCTACTCAAAAACTGTTAATGCTACAGAAGTAAAAATTAGTATTTATAGTTTCTACTCCAAAAATAATGAAATACGTATTTTAGCATTTTTTGAAAATTTGGTTTCCAGGACCTCAAATGTGGGGTGGAAATAAGGGTTATTTGATTTCAAAATAACTGCTACTCACAAACTGTAAGTGCTACAAATGTAAAAATTAGTATTTTGAAGTTTTGTGCCGGTTAAAAGTAGCTAAGTCCAGTTTATCATCGGCCGGGCCAAGCCGTTATTTTAGAGTCTTCACACGGGCCAGGCCAAACCTTAAATCAAATTGGGACGGGCCGAGGTTTTTCACCAAGTATATAGATATTTTAGTGATTTTAGGGTCTTCAGTTTGGCCGGGCCAAACCTGAGGTCAAGGTGGGACGGGCCGAAGTTTTTCATCAAGTATATAGAACTTCTAGGCCTGTAAAAATGGGCCGGGCCTAATTCAGACGGGCTGTGCCGGGCTAGGAGTTTGGGTTTTTAAAACGGACTGGGCTAATTTGTCGACGGGCCGAGCCGAGACCTAAAAAATGATCTCTACTATGGATGCACGGTTCAAACTCTCTAATTTCATTCGAGCGAAGCCGCCACGGGCACTGCTAGTAATTTAATATAATAATTCGCTCGCTATACCTTGTTTCGCACCAAATCTTTTCCCAAAAAATTCGCGGTTCACCCTTTCTCCCATTCGCATTTTTCAATTCGCGGATTACCCATGACCTCGTCACAGATGTGTTTCCGCAAAAAATAGCTGGATATCGTTTGCAATGGCTGTTTTCACCGATCAGACGACAGTGATGTCTATTTTTTTAATAGTATCCAGCATCGTTTGTTTTATTTCCTTGCAATTTATTCCTGCTCCATACGGAAGATACTCGCGAGATACGTGGTCCAAGTTTTCTTTAAATCCAAAGTTATCTTGGTGCATTCAGGAGATGCCTTCGTTTTTAATACCAGCATTGTTTTTCATCAAATATTTTGACAATTTAGTCACTCAAGTTCCAAATCTAGTGCTATTATGCCTCTTTGGGGGTCATTATTTTCACAAGTATGAGTTAAATTTAAATTAGTAGTTACACTATAGATAGAGTTATGTTTATGATAAGTTGAGATTGTTTTGACTTATTTTTTTTCAATTAAGGAGTTTTCTTTACGCCTCAAAGATTGTCTCTAACAGACCAGTTCCTCTACAGATAACTCTGTCAGCATTGTTTGTTTGTTCGTACAACGGCTTTTTGCAGGGTTCATATTTAGCTACGACTCCTTATGAAAAAGAATGGCTTCTCCACCCTGTTTTTGCCATGGGTATCAGAGTTGTAATGTTTTATATTTACTTAGTTTAGTTACTTGCTTCTAGCTCTCAGGGTTTTGTGCAGGTATTCTGTTGTTTTTTGTTGGAATGTTTATCAACATTCATTCTGACCACATATTATTTGGCTTACGAACTGGCTCAGAGAAAAGCTATAAAATTCCTAGAGGTTTGTATCTTACTTTGCTTTTTAGGTGGCTGAATCAATAGCATTCCCAATTTGTTATATGATCCTTGTTTTAGCACATGTTCTAATACCCAGCTGGTACTAGACCGATAATCGTAGAGGCTATCAGATATGATTAATAAAAATTTGATGATTCCGTTTACTGATTTTAAACAATCACCTGAGTGCCAGTCTTAAGTAACATCTCACTCAGTCTTGGTCCACGAAACCACAACTATGTAGTCCATGAATGATAACATAGCTGAACCTAAATGTATTTGTTAATGAGCTAGAATCAATCTAGACTGCTAAAATTAATTTAGAAAATAATCCCCAGGCCAAATAGAGATGCACTATTTTAAAATCTCTAACTTTAAACAGTTAAATGTTTTTGACTCACAGTTGATTTTTTGTTCAATCGTTTAGGTGGGCTTTTTGAATATGTTTCTGGAGCAAATTATTTTGGAGAAATAGTAGAATGGCTGGGATTTGCAATAGCATCACTATCTATGCCATCATTTGCATTTTTTGTTCTCACAGTTTGCAACATTGGACCAAGAGCTAAACAGCACCATGAGTATGTGTGCTTCAATATATATATATATCATTTGTAGTTAAGTTTTGCTTTATGGTCAGATATTTAAAATTACTCTAAAGCATGAATTTTTGGAAGATAACTGTTAAAAACTAAAATTAGATTTCACACCAACTTGAGAGCAGAGAGTAGACATAAAGATTACATTTTATTTCAACAATTGTCATCCAATGAGATGACAGTATTAACTTCCTCCTAGGTTTTTTTAAAGCATAACTTAAGAGCTAAAAGGTTGCATCAATTAGAGTAAAAATGAATGAATAAATGAAGATCTTGTGCAACCTCCTTTATAATCTAAGAAAACCGAGTCCTGCATATGGTGGTGTTCCTACTATCCAACTCTCAGTCTAAAATTTGGCCCTAGTTTCTCGTGCAGATGTGGTATACTACAAATTTATCAAACTCACTTCTATTGATCAGTCTTGCCACACAAAATTTCAATACAGAGGAGACTTTAACATATTGAACTAATTCTGATGTTTCCCCTGAGCTTCGATACAATGGGATTATTTCATATATTTTCCCCCTCTTCAGTCTGCGTCTTTTTCAATTCAAATTGATTTTATCAATCTTTTGTCTGTGTGCATGAACTCAAGTACACTTCCCAAATCATCCTACTAATCCTTTTCTGCTCAACATTCTTCCTATGGTGGCATATGCCTTCTCTTCAAGTCTTCCTACTCTGTCTCTCTCAATTCTTCTACTAAATTCTCATCTTTTGAATGCCTCTTTACTTCTGTTAAAATTAATTCTTTTAAGTTCAATTTAATAGATATCTATAGGCCTCCTAAATGCTCTAAACCACAATTTTTGGAGGATTTCTACAACCTTTCTGAACATCTTTTCTCTCTATCTACTCCTTCTTTTATCATTGGGGATTTTAATATTCCTATTAATAAAACTAAGGACTCTTGTGTTTCTCAATTTCTTGAAATCTTATCTACTTTTAACTTCTTTCAGCATTGTGACTCTCCGACTCATAATCGGGGTAACACATTGGATCTTATTATTTCTCCTCTTTTCTCTAATATAAGCAATCTTTCACCCGTTAATCTTCACTTTACTGATCACTACTTTATTTCTTTCACCTTACCTCTATCACAACCTTTAATTAATCTTACTTCAGTCACTAAAAGGTGTTGGTCTAGATTTGATAAAATTCAATTTTCAAATTTATTTCTCACCTCTGGGTTTTCTTCTTCTTCTTTCACTGATTTTGATTCTTTTATGGACAATCTCAATCTGACAATTTCATTTATACTGGATACTTTGGTTCCTTTTGAGAC
Organism: Erpobdella octoculata; assembly: GCA_963978895.1. NCBI lineage: Eukaryota > Metazoa > Annelida > Clitellata > Hirudinida > Erpobdellidae > Erpobdella > Erpobdella octoculata. The sequence continues at coordinate 27,931,876 of OZ022239.1, forward strand.
GTTTAAGTTTTGACTCTTTTCTTTGGTTTTGCCACCACCATCTTCTCTTTCCATTTCTCCTTCTCCTTTGATTTGTAGCTTAGGTTTTCTCATTGTCTTTCTCCTCTCTACTTAACTAATTTAATACATATCCCCCCTAAGTCTGGTCTTCGTTCTTCTTCTCTTAGTCACTTTCGCGTCTTCACTATTAAGCATTCTTTTGCTAAACGCTCTTTCTCCTGCTCTGGTCCCTATCTCTGGAACACTCTTCCTTCTTCTTTTACTAACTCTACTTCTCTCACAGCTTTCGTCGTGGACTTAAAACATATATGTTTAATAAGTTCATGACCGAGCGCTATTGAACACTACGAAATAGCGCTATACAAATTCAGTTTGATTGATTGATTGAGAGTGGCTCATAGTTATATTGATGATAGTAATCAATGGAAACAGACTGTAACCGTAGATTTGATAACTTCGAAAACCCCATAACTTGTTCTGGGTTCAGCAGAGTATACGTGCACAGGTGAAGACAGTAAATAATTACAGGTGTATTTATGCCCAGACATAATAATTCAGATTTTGATAAAAAAAATACTTTTCTGCTCTATAATATTTTGACAGATGGTACAAGAAGCAGTTCGAAGACTACCCAGTTAACAGGAAAGCCCTAATACCCTTCCTGTGGTAGCGGAAAGATTCCAGATCATTGATAAATCAAGAATTGCAACATCTATTTAGTTTAATTTGAATTAAAATGTCAAATTCAACATGTTTTAGTTGTCACCAATTGTTTAACATCATGTAACAACCTATCATCAAACAGAGACAAAGCAACAAATGTTTTATTTATCAATTAAAATAAAAATTTAGTAAGTAGTAATGTATACATGTCAAAGATTAATTAATAATATGTTTAAGGCATGCCAAAAAAATTAAATACTAATCTTCAGCATCATTAACCTTATCGTCGTGACAGTCATCTTTAATTTCGCCCGTTTCCATAGAAACATTAACGTCTCCAACTTCAATGTCAACCTTGGAAGAATCGCCAGGAGCCGTTGAATCTTCAGCTGGCTCTACGACTTCAGAAAGCTCTTTATCCTCAGATTGCACGTCCGCCGATGCCTCCGGTTGATGGGGAGCTGCGTCGTCGTGCTCCATGGTTACCTGATAGTCGACTCCTACCCCGTCGTGATTTAAATCCAAGTCACTTTCGTCTTGATCTCCGTCTTTGTGCTCCCGAGATCTTCCCAGGCGATTCGATAACTTTGACTTTCCGTCTTTACCGATTTTCATCCTCTTACTCGGCGGTTCGTTTTCGTCTTCCTCCTTTTCCGCGTGGAAATGTCCTTCTTCTTCGGCTTTCAGGATACTGTTGATTTCTTCGTCTAACATCCCTCTTCGCTTTGCCACAACATCTGTCATAAGGTTTTTTTTTAGATATTAACTATTCAAGGAAAAATAATTATTTTTTGTACAAAGTTATACAAAACTGAAATTACCTTCGATGAGTTTCTTTGATTGTTCAAGCTTCTTTGAAGATGTACTATTATGAACCTTCGGCAGCCAATATATGTGAGGTTTGCAATCCGTCCTGATGTAGTGCATTAGTTGTTTCGACTGTTCTTCCCACTCCTCGTGCTGTGAATTAAATTTTAAAAAATATCAGATGTTAAATGTTGCAGAGTATGTAAATTATAATAAGTTCAACAAAGTACTGTGACTGATTGACCTTAAATATTGAATGAAAAAAAAATCTCACCAATTGCACGATTTCCATTTTCACTTCCAGCTGCCTCAACTTGAATTGTTGATGTTTCTTCGATAGGAAGAGCTGTTGTTTTTCTTGTTTCATTTTCTCCACTTCTTCCTTGTGTTTCACTTCCAATTTCTTCTCTACTTCTTTGCGCTTCAGTTCCTGGTGTTCTTTCTTTCTCTCGTCGACTTCAAACTGCTTGAGAGTGCCCACGAGCAGTCCGAACATTCTGCGGTTCCTGGCTTTTCCTTCTCTGTCTTTATTTTGCTGCTGTATAACTTCCTCTCTTGATTTTTTATCTTTAGTGGCTGCGATGACCGAAGACGCCAGGGAAAGCTGAAAATGAAACGATGGTATTTGTGAATTCACGAAATATAACTATCAAACTATAAACAGCATTGGCTATATTTTAAAATTTACTTATCAAAGAACATCTATATGCCGATTACCATGATGAAACAAGTTTTAGAATACTTACATTAACTTTATCTTCATCATCTTCGTCACCACTGTCTCTGTTGTGTGCATTCCGAGTCCTGCGTCCTGCCGCAACTGGCCCCCCAGAAAGTCTATAAGAAATAATTCAAATGTTTTATAAAAATTAGCATTCATTGAAACAAATTAAACTTTAAATTATATTAAAATTTAATTTGTAAAAAATCTTGAAAAAAGATCAAACCTTCTCTTCAAAGTGTCAGGCCTCTGGAGGCCTTCGAGCCTTCCTCGCCTTTAAGAAAATGATAATAGTTTTAAAATGTATGTAAACTTGAAAGATATAAAAAAATGTAGAAACACATATTGCATACAGCGCGTGACGTTATTAAATTTTTACGTAATTTTAAGAATTTCATTTTATGTTATTCCTAACCCTGCAACGCCTCGAGAAAACATTCCAGTTCTCCTAGTTTCTTCGACAATGGCATTACGAGCAGGAAAAGATGGTCTGATCATAGAAATAGTATTTCAGTCATAGTTGTTATAGTAAACAAAATTCATACTTTAATTAAAAAACAACACTTAGACACAAAGATTTTTGACCATAACTGTCAGTTTGAAACTAATTTAAAATAGCAGTGAGCAGTATATAATTAGTGATCATTAGTCATATTTCTGCATGTTGAAAAAAAAGAACAATAGAGTAATCATCTCATAAAAATCCATGTAAACTAACAGGAGATAAGCACTGTTTGTCAAGCTTCACATTTTAATAATGCTTAAAAAGTTTTAAATAAAGAAAAGTAAAAATGGAATTACTATACCACTATATTGATCGAGTTAATGAACTGTGTTTCTTATACAATTTAATTTTTTTAGTAATTATTCAAATTAAACCAGCGAGTTATAGTAGGAGTGTGGAAATGATGCACTCTCCAACTTGCACTTTTTTTAAAATTCATAATTAATAGAATAAGTAATGCCTTAAGTAGCAGTCGACATTAATGCAAAAAGAAAGTTACCTGCTGTTTTCATCTCTGCCGGTTATTCGCCTAATAGTTAAATCCGTTTGCTGGAGATTTTGACGTGTTTTTTCAATTTCGTTTTTTAAAACGTCAACACTTTTCATAACTGTGGCCATTATAAAATACTAAATTTGCAATAATTAAATTCAACTACGGAAAATCAACATTGAGCGCTAATAGAACAATTTATTATTAACCATAGAATAGACTTTATTGAGCCTAGATAAAAAAACATAATATATATCATTGTTTTGTTCATAGATATATATCTATGGTTTTGTTAAATTGAGCACTGATCTCTATAATATTATATTATATTATAGAGATATATATTATATACTATAATTATATATATTATATATATATATATATATATATATATATATATATATATATATATATATATATATATATATATATATATATATATATATATATATATATATATATATATATATATTATATACTATTATATACAATACATTATAGAGATCAGTGAAATTGAGCGGATGAAACATAGGGATCATATATATCTATGATAGGGATAAAAAAACTGAGTGGAGCTAGCTAAAAAAAAACACGTGAGTGCATGTTTTTAGTAAAATATGCATTTTTAACAATTTATAAATATTTTAATGTTAATGTTTAAAATTTTGTTTCAAAAACTGATTGCGATGATTTAAAAAAAGGTTTATATATATATATATATATATATATATATATATATATATATATATATATATATATATATATATATATATATATATATATATATATATATATATATATAAGTTTGATCAATGATTTATATTTATACTGTTTCCTATAAAAGAGTATCTTTAACTGTCTGAGATTGAAAATGTCTATCTTCTTGCATTTTGAGGTCAAAAACATGGCAGATTCCTTTCAGGTAAACTGCGGTACAATACTGTAGAAATGTCAGCGATTGTTACTTGCTATGTTTCACTAATGACTGATAAACAAAGAATGATTTACGACCACATTATACTGGCCATTTTGGAAAGACAAGGTGGATTCTTTTTTTTGGATGCACCAGGTGGAACTGGGAAAACATTTTTCTAATTCTCGCCGAAATACGATCAAATAATGGCATAGCTTTGGCCGTTTCGTCTGGCATTGCACCAACTTTATTGGATGGACGCAGAACAGCTCATTCAGAACTTAAGCAATGTGCAACATAAAAAAGCAATCATCCATGGCCACCGAGCTGAATCATGAGTGGCTGGCAGAAAGAGTCATTTGGCAGCCAAAAATGTGGATATCAATGATTTAAATTTTAAGATACAGCAGTTGTTGCCAGGCAAATTGGTGTCATACAAATCGAATGAATCGAATGATACAGTTTGCGATGCCAGCGAAGTCGTAAATTATCCAACAGAGTTTTTAAACTCATTGGATTTGCCAGGCATGTCACCGCATCATCTACAACTTAAAGTTGGATCTCTGGTTATTCTACTTCGGAATTTGAACCCACCGCGGCTGTGCAATGGCACGCGATTAGTAATTAAAAAAAATGATGAAAAACTTTGTCGAAGCCAGCATTTTGACTGGCAAGTTCGGAGGCGAAAATGTTTTGCTGCCACGGATCCCAATAATTTCTACAGAAGTGCATATGGAATTCAAATGAATTCAATTTACAATTAGATTGGCATTCGCAATGACAATTAATAAGTCGCAAGGCCAAACAATGTCTGTTTGTGGCTTAGATTTGGGCACGCCATGTTTTTCTCACGAACAATTACCTATAGGTGGCATGTTCTTGCGAGGGCAAACCATCCAGTTTGTTTGTGTTGTCTAAAGATGGTCGGACAAAAAACATTGTTTTTTTTTAAATTGACAGAATTTGTACATTAAACTTTTAATAAAAAAAACTAATATATATATATATATATATATATATTTGTAAATAAAGATAATACACTCAGGTTACACATCTATTATAACAATGGAAAAACTCATAATCTTTTAATTAAAAATAGTGTAAATAATGTTTCTAGCCCTGTAGCACAAACCAACCTAGTGTACCAATTTTCGTGTCCGTTTCCACATGGTCAGGTGGAAAATTACATTGGTCATACTAGAACTACTCTGTCTCGTAGATTGACTATGCATTGTCAAAGTGGTGCCATATACCAACATATGTCAACACAACATTCAATCAAACCATCACATAAATTTCTAATTGATAACACCAGTATACTAATGAAAGAAAATCAACCCATTAAGTTAAAATTAAAAGAAGCTTTTGCTATTAATAAATGTAAGCCTTTAATTAATAAACAATGGTATTCTTTTGATTTAACTCTTAAACTTTTTGGTTCTCTAAATAGTATTAAAACTAATAATAATAATAATAAATATTTTAACTCATCTACAACTTCTGTTAAAAATATGCATGTTAATAGTGCCAATGTTTCTTCAGGTATTTCTTCGTTGAATGAATGTTTTGTACCAGACGTTTGTGTTTCAAAGGTTATAGATAATGTATGTGATTCTTCTTCCAGTCACGTCCTTGAAGTTGACTGTAATTCCGTTGTTAAAGGCTTTACTTACTGATCTTAATTATTTAGTTATTACTGTTATTATTATAATTATTTTAATTTAAATATTTTTTATGTTGTTACATTTGTATATAATGAATTTAAATTTTATTTTAATTGTATTTTAATTCCTTTCAATTAGTTGTATCTTTTACCATTTAGTCACTGCATTTTATTTTTAAAAAGTTAAACGGCTCTGATGATGGCAAAAAATTGCCGAAATAGATCTATTAGCCTATAAGATTATGGAGTTTGTGTTTGAGAATAAATTATTTTTAAACCGATTTAGAGTATTGGAAAAAATTAAAAATAAAATCGATTCAACCAAGTGCGCCACTTTTTTCAATCGAGTTTGCCTAAAAGAATATATATATATATATATATATATATATATATATATATATATATATATATATATATATATATATATATATATATATATATATATATATATATATATATATATATATATATATATATATATATATATATATATATATATATATATATATATATATATATATATATATATATATATATATATCAATGACTAGAACTAATTAAAACAAGTATAAAGGAACAAGTAAATGAAAAAACGAGTTTTTCAACACAAACTTTTGTTTCAAATACACTCGATTTAGAAATACGAAAGATGAACAAATTAAGTTGTTTTTTTTAATTGAATCAAGTATTGTCATCTAATATAAAGCTATGCTGAAAGTATTAGCTTCCTAGCTAATCAAAAAACTAGTTAAATTTTACTTGCAAGATTTGCGTACAAAGAAAGCCACACACACAAACAGAGATTGTAACCAAAATAAAAGTTTGTAAAAACGAGTTTTTCAACACAAACTTTTATTACAAATACACTTGATTTAGAAATAACAAAATATTCAAATTGATTGTTATTGTTTTTTTTTAATTGAACTAGCTGGGTTACCCGGCGTTGCCCGGGAATTTTAAAGGTTTTTATCGTTTTTCTCTCTGGCTCCCGTTTCCTTAACCGCTTGCTTTCCCGTTCCAGGTCACTTTCTCACTCCTGGTCGCATTTCTGCTCAAGGTCGCTTTTCCGGCCCCGGTCTCTTTTACTTTTCCCGCTCTCAGTTGCTTTTACGCTTTACCGCTCCAGCTTGCTCTCCTTTTCCTGCTCGCTCTTTTCGCTCACAGTCGCTTTCCGTTCTTCTATTAAATTTCAGAGCCTTCCCAATTTGGCTTAGATGGGCTGTAGCGGAATGCTGTGCACAGTCATCAAAATTGATCTGTTCTCTCGTTAACACTTTTTGTTGTTTGGTTTGCTCGTTTAGTTACGTCTGAACTTCCTCAATTTTAATTAGTGTTCTTTAATGTATTTGTTCCACTCTGCAAGTGTGATCTTCTGCAAAGGATTATTTCGATTGACTAAAGCTGAAAAAAAGAATTTATTAGTTAACGCTGCAATAATGTTAACATCCGCTCATATATCTCAACAGGTTATATTTATTTTAAATACTTGTAAGATTATAAATGCTTACAATAGATTTATCACACACTGTTCAACAGCTGCTTTTCGAAAAATCGCTAGTCTTAGTTTTTAAGTGTCATGTCTACAGAAAGCATATAACGCTACATGTGGCATGTTAATAAATGTTGACCCGTGGCTTTGAAAAATGTGATATAAAACACAGATTGAAATAAAACATGAAGTAATAATAATATTAAAAACCTTCAAAGCATTAACTTAATGAATTTTCGGAGATCATCAATTTGGAACAATCGAAGAGTAACACTTTTATTTAGCAAATGATGCAATTATAAATTGAACAAAACAGCAGCAAATTGATAGGCTGGCTTGAGAACTTTGTTCATGATTTTGTTGAAACACAGAAATACTGCACTTGCTTTCATTTCTTTCAAATTTCATGCACCTCATATATCAGTGAAACTTTTACAATAAATTGGTGTTGCATGTAAAATTTTCTTTAAAATGTAATTTTCTAATTTCTTCTGAAAAGTAAAAAATAAAATAAGACCGATAAATTAATTCATAATCTTATAGTCATAACTACTCGTGAATAATAATGGTTGTAATGCCATCACATAAAAAAAAAACTTACCTGTCCAAAAAAATTTCTCATTTACCGATAGGCTGATAGCAAGATCGTCAGTTTAGAAATTTTCTAATTTCCTCTAAAAAGTAAAAAATAAAATAAGACCGATAAATTAATTCATAATCTTATAGTCATAACTACTCGTGAATAATAATGGTTGTAATGCCATCACATAAAAAAAATTTACCTGCCCAAAAAAATTTCTCATTTACCGATAGGCTGATAGCAAGCTCGTCAGTTTAGGAAACCATGATGAACAATATTAGATAAGGAACAATTGAAGTCAGAAGCCTTGAACGATAAATATGAACAATGAATTTAAATTTATTTTTCCAATCTGCAACTCCTTTTTGTAAAACACAAAATGTTAGAACATAACGACAATCTTATAATAATTAATAATAATATAACATAATTAATCACGTGCAATGCAACAAACGAAACAAATTGAAAGATACACAGTAAATCATGATTTTAAAAACTAAAAACAAATTACCAAAGCTTTGCCACTTACTTTTGAATGGGAGTTATGAACAATGAATTTCTAATTTGATTTAATTTTCTAAAGGTATCCGGCGGTACCATAGATATCTATGGGTGGCACTAAACAACACACATATTTATTTAATTTAATATTTATATTTAAAACCTTCAAAACTTAAGAAAAAAATTAAAAATATTCTGTATAATTGAACTATAAATTAATTTATTTTTATTTTGTAGAAAAAAAATTTACTTCACCTTACTACCGCTGACCAAAACGTTTTTTGTCCATAAAACATCAACGGAGAAACAAATTTACTTAAAACTTTACAGAATCCACCGCTTGAATAAGTTACATAAGTGTGCCAAATTTCAATTAAATCTGTTCGGCCGTTTACATTTTATTCTCGGACAAACAAACAAACAAACATTTCATTTTTATATATAAGATCATGTATTTCCACCATGATTAAGCTGGGTACCCAGTGCCACTTGTGGCACTTGGAAGAAATTTGGGTGCACTCAAGGTGCCCAGTGCCACTTGTGGCACTAAGCTGATTTTAAAAAATTAATTAATTAATTTTTGAAAATTATATCAATCTCTGCAAGAATAACGTTTTTTTTTTCGAAATTCAAATTGTTAGTGTAGTTGTTCTTCCGCTCCCACAAGTCTGAGTGGGTGAGAATGCAGGCCTCTTACCTCAATGCTCAAGAAACTTGGAAAATATTTGCGCAAAAAATAGAATGAAATCATTTCCAATATCATCGAAAAAATTGTTGCAAGAGTGCTTTCGCAATTCGGCTCATCGTGGTTGAATGAATCGGGGTTTTCTGTTATGAAAGTCATCAAAAATAAATTTCGAGTAAGACTCTCTGAGCAGAGCCTTGATAGTTGCATGAGAGTTGCCCTTCATGAAGACGACAGTGACTTGTTTGGACTCCTTAAGTACCGTAGATCGAATAATTTGGAGGAATTAGAAGAAGTTGAATTTGAGAGAAACGACAAAGAAAACCAAGAAAGTTCTGAAGAAAGTGATGGAAATGATTTGTAATGAGAATATTAAAAATGAGCAATAAAGTAACAAAGTTCTGGAAAATTTGAATTAGGACATAAAGGTTCATTTTCTAATATAAGTGGCACCGAGCTATCGGTGCCACTTATTTGGTACCCAAGCAATGCCAATTTGGTCATGGCTGATGTATTGTCATCTATATATATATATATATATATATATATATATATATATATATATATATATATATATATATATATATATATATATATATATATATATATATATATATATATATATATATATATATATATATATATATATATATATATATATATATATATATATATATATATATATATATATATATATATATATATATATATACCGTAAAACGGGGTGGCTTTGGCCCAGTTTACACATAAATCAACCTATATTTCAAAGTACAAATTATATTTCTATGAGCAATTATGCTAAAAAGGTGTGCATAGTAGTGATGTATGGCGTGACCTAGCGAAAGTTTAAAAAAAAATTTTTTTAATATATTTTTACGCGTTCAAAGGCTGGGCCAAAGTCACCCCGCTGATAGGGGTGACTTTGGCCCAGCGACTTTAAGCCTGTCCAGAAAAAAATTTTAACCTCTAAACAGTTTCATTTAAATTTTTTTTCATTATACTATGTATGTTTTGTTGAAATACACTTTTTACAGAATTAATTTAGCTTGTTTTGGCACCGTTTAGAGTCCCCAAACATATCGAGCAAAATTTTATTTGATATTTCACCTGAGTTCACATTATAAACTGCTCTACCAAAACGTTGGATCAAAGTTTATCATTAATTTTTCTTTCTTTAATCTTTAGTAAATATTAAATATGAAAAATGAGTTGCAACACATTTATAAATCAAGAGAACGGAGCAAGAAATAACACAATAAATTGATTTCGTCAGAAATAATCAATGCGCTGCAGCTCAAGAATTGAGTAAAGTCCCCTCCTAGAAATTTGCTTTGGAGCTGATATGAGTGTGAAGATCTCAGCCTCTTGATAGACAGCTCTCTCTTCAGGCTTCGGCCATTTCCAGTTATGTCCGCTTCTCTTCATAAGACAAACTTCTGCCCCGGCTTTTCTAACTTTTTTTACCTAATAAAACAACAATTTTCCAAATGTCACACCTAGTTAAAACGTATTAAATCATTTAATTTTATAACCTGTCCTACGTTAAACCTTTAACAATATTCCGCAAATCTGAATTATCTACGGGGAATTCAAATGTTGAGGCCGTCACAACATAAGACTTGAAAGCGGCTTCCGCCTCATCAGAAAATATTGTCTGCCTACCATATTTATTTGAATGTGCACCTTTGAGTTTGTTCCTTAGTGTTGATCTAGGAATTTTGTATAATTTGTCTGCTTCTCTTTGTGTTATTCTGCCAGTACTGATTCCCAGCAAAGCTGCTTGCAAGTTTGACGACGAGTAAGAACCATAGGTTCTGCTACCGAGCGTTTTTTTATACGTTCTAGGCATGATAAAATCTGAAAATTTTTTAATTGTTGTCAAATCATAATCATAGTAAAATAAAACAGCAAAAAATGTTGACATTTATGTTATTTAGTATATATATATATATATCTATATATATATATATATATATATATATATATATATATATATATATATATATATATATATATATATATATATATATATATATATATATATATATATATATATATATATATATATATATATATATATATATATATATATATATATATATATCATCCGATCGTAATGAAATTTTTAAACAAGCTTGAGAGTCAATGGAGGAAGGTTTTAGTGAAAAAATTAAAATCGGTCACAAAATGAGCGGGAGAATGAGCGGGAATTATATATATACATATACACAAATAAGCGGAAACGGGAACGGAAAAGCAACTGAGAGCGAAAGAACGAGCGGGAAAGGGAAAGGGAAAGCGACCGGGAACGGTTAAGCAAGCGAAAGCGAGAAAACGACCGAGATCAAAAGAGCAAGCGGGAAAGAGAAAGTGACCGGGAGCGGGAAAGCTACCGGGAGCGAGAAACCGACCGGGTGCGAGAAAGCGACCGGGAACGGGAGAGCAAGCGGGGAAGAAAACGGGAGCGAAAGAGACAACATTAGAAAAACCTCTAAAAAAACCCCGGACAACGCCGGGTCCAATATAAAGCTATGCTTAAAGTTTCAGCTTCCTAGCTAGTCAAAAAGCTGGTTAAATTTTACTTGCAATATTTGCGTAAATAGAGAGACACACACTCACAAACAGAGACAGTAACCTAAATAAAAGTTTTTAATAATTTAAAAATGACAAAAATAATAGTCGTGTAGAATATTCAGTTCATAGATATATATCTATGATTCAGTTATTGTTTTCAGTGATTGTAAATAATGTTGGTCTTACGCTAAAAGATCTTTGTTTACATTGAACTCAATGAGGGTAAATATATTATTATATAAAGGGTTCGCTAGAATTTTTTATTCTAATGTTTAATTTGAAAAGGTAAACAAATGGAGATTCAGCAGAAAGATCATAAAATGGAGAACTTGGGACCGAGCCCGTGAGATTTTCTCTACTCCTTTTATAATTTTTTATACATATGTGAGAAAGTTCAGTGATAGATAATAAATAATAATAGAATTTGAGATTGTTTTCAAAAAGTTTTCTTGGCATTCGTTATTGTTTTTCAAATTTGTGAACATCAGGTGTAAGCGGTTTGAAGGTTCTGTTCAAGTCCAAACTTTTTCTGACCAAGTGGACACTTCAGAAATGTTTCAAAGTAATATTATATTTTTATTTATGATTATTAGTGTGGTGAAAAATATTGAAATGTTATCCTACTAGTAATCATTTGCATTGATGGTTTTAGCATACACTAAAAGTAGGCCCTACAATTTAACCAATAAGTTAAGTTAAGTTTAAGGCCTTCTGCTTCTAACCATGCTTTTACTTTCTCTGTATAGTAGTCTTGTTACAAATCTACAGTAGTCATGTTACGAACCTTTGACCTTTACTTAACCACCTCAAACTAAATGATTGCCCTTCTTTTTATTATGGCTGATGTTATTCGTCTCTTCACTATCACCACTATTCTGACGTATGTCCAACCATTTTCAGCACTATTCTGATACAATTTGGTAAGGATAAAGGTTCACACTAACGACACCCAGTGGAGTAAACGTGTGTGAAGTTAGCAATATTGCTGGCCGTGCAAATGAAATTTTTTTTGCGTGCACTGGGGTTGTGCTATACATTGTTGGATGGGGTTTGAAAAATGGAATCTAATGGTACAATTGGTTTTTCTTCAGTTTAGCAAATAAAAAAGTTATGAGTCAAAAATGATGATTTTCCGACCAAAATTGCATAAAATAAGTCTTAGCTCTTCTTTGAGAAATTATATTTTTTTTAACTGCTTCACTGGGAATATCCGAGATACTTGTTTTTAGATAACTCAATTTCAAATCCAACGATGTAACTCTCGCTTCTATAACTTAATAAATAAAAAAGTTATCGAATAAAACGTCTGACCATATACCAATTTATCCTAGCAAAAAAAATATTGAATTGGCTCACTGCGGCTTGTTCAATCGTAAATATGAAGTTAGAAGATTGATAACTATCTGCATATCAAAAGCTAATTAGTTTATCTGTAATTAACCATTTTCTAATTGTTGTTTCGTTGACACCCAAAAGGTGGTAACAACATGGACGGAGGCCAACAACACGATACCTCATCCGAGCTGAACGAGGTGATATGGATTTTTTAATTAATGGGTTTATATTTTATTAAAAACTAATGTATAAACATTTTTTAACTTGAAAATAAATAAATATTTATAATATTATTCGCATAAAAATAAATTTGCTCATCACAGAGGAGGAAAGGCTGGCCGAAAGGGAAGAGGAGGAAGGTGGCGAGAGATGCGAACGCTCCGAAACTTCCTCTGACCGGTTACGTGAGGTTCATGAACACCATGCGCGATGATATCCGGCTTGCCAATCCAGGCGTTCCTTTCCAGAGCATCACGAAAATCCTTGCTGCTGAATGGGCCAAGCTGCTTCCGTCCGAGAAACAGGTGGAAAAATTTTTTCAATAGATTTGTTAGGTGTGAAGCTTTCGATGTTCGTGTTGATGATTTTGTGTGTTTCGTTGTTGTTGCCCGTCTTGGTGCATTCAGGTTTACAGCAGATTTCATTATTTTAGATTTTCTGTTGTTGTAAAGTTATTAATGGCAAGAGTTTTTTTCCCATAGTTTACGGTAAAATTATGATTATGTTCAAATGATGCCTTGACAATTTAGAGGTATTTGGACGAGGCAGAAAAGGACAAGGAGAGATACACGAAAGAACTTGATTCTTATCACAAGACCGAGGCTTACAAGTTCTTTGTGAAGGAACAACGGAATAAAAGTTTGCTGTATTTTTATGTTTTTTTGTATTTCAAGGCTCTTAAATAGACGTTGGTGACAAGATTTGAAAATATAATGTTCTACTATTTCATTTAACAGGTCCTAGCTTGAAACAATGGCCTCTGCATATGCATCTGGCTTAGGAACTGATGATGCTCCATTATAATTGCTGAATTCAGAAATTATTTATAACTATATAATTATTAGTTTTATTTGATGTTTATACGTAATTTTCAATTTAAAATGTTCTTTATTTTAATGGCAGATGATCAGGGATCTTCGAAAGCAATCTCAACAAACGGCTCTCCTTACGTAAGCTTTTACTTTCTTTATAACATTTAAAATATTTAAATATTCACGAATTTTATTTACAACGGTTGATACATTATAGCGTACATTATGCGATCTTTACCACGTGTAATAACTAATTACAGTCATTGTAATTGTAATATAATGAAGCCAAATTTTTTATTTTTTATTATCTATTATCTTTTTTGTTTTTCGTCGGAAGTTTTGTTCTTGTGCGCTTTTAATTGTCCGTTATTCAAATGAGTCGATCTTGCCAATCGGTTTCGACGCATCCGCCGGTGTCCAAAGCTTTCCTGGCACGACTTAGTCACTTGTGCTGGTTCTTTCTGCTTGACACCAACTGAGTGATGTCCGTTCAGATGGCAGCTGGACTCGAACTGGTTACGTACAAATCGATATAAGCTTCCGTCTTGTTATTTGACATGGATGACACTTTTTAAGGAGTTAAATTGCGTACAAGAATTAGTTTTAAATTTTTGGAAATTAGTTTTTAACAACATGATCGCATTTTTCTCTGTTCTTCTCATTGATTTGTTCTTAAATTCAATTTAGTTTCTCTTATTTTATATCTATGTTGATGTTGTTAGCTTCTACTTTTCATTATATTTCTATTAACCCATTAACGGTTACGGTTGTGAAAACGCAACTTCATTTTTCGTATGGTAGTGACCATTACATTATTTCGATGTAATAATTTATTATAGGGGCCATAGACACGTGAGCTATAAAAAATCTCATAAAACCACTTTAGCACAATATATAATTTGACTGCAACACTTAATTGGCTACGATCGCAACTGTTCGTCCACACGTCTCAGCTATGCAACTGCCTATTAAAACTGAAACTGGGTAATTCCGGACAATAAGTTGCGCAGAATAATAAACAAAGCCAAAAAATTTGATTGGATGGCGAGTTCGTACTTCTGTTCATATGCCGTTTTTCTTATTTCGGTTTCTATTTCGTTTCCGTGTTTTCGATAGTTTCAGTTTCAATTTTCTTCGACGGAAGTCATTTGAATCAGTTAACCGGTCGGTTATTCCGTTTCCGTGAACGCAAATAACACACTGTTTGATCCCGGTACCCAGCAGGGGTACGCCATCGATCATCATGCAAAAGACGAAGAAGAATTATCCGTCTTCGATATCCCGATCTTCACGGAAGAGTTTCTTGATCACAACAAAGGTTTCGATTCGTTCGCTGTTTCTAATTATCTTCTTTTTCGTTAAATTTTTTTATAAACGACAAAATTAAAACCCGCCCGCCCATTTTTTGAAACAGCTCGCGAGTCGGAGTTGCGGACTCTGAGGAAGCAGAACACCGAGTACGAAGAGCAGAACGCCATCTTGTCGAAGCACGTTGACAACATGAAAGAAGAGGTCAGCAAGCTAGAGGTCGAGGTCGTTCAGCATCGCAACAACAACCAAGCGCTCCTACAACATTTACAACTTCTAAGGTCAACTTTGGTATCAAAGTTTTCAAACATGCCTCTACCAGGTAATGATTTCGTATGTTTTTTTTTTGTATAATTTATTTTGTGGTTGCACCTCCTTAACGTTTTCAGTCGTCTTTTCATTCGTTTTTGATCGGCAGGTACTAAAGAGACACCGACGATGGACACCATAGATGCCTACATGGCTAAATTATATTCTCTTTCCAAAGAGTCAACATCGAAGAACGAATCCTTCCTCACTTCTGCCAAACAGATCATCTCCAATTTGAACTTTGAAGGTCACTAGTGGGACATCACGCTTTTGACGTTTGATCTATTTATGTTTCAGTTTTTCTAGTTATAACTTCTTTCGTGACTTCTAAACGTCACAAGACGCTTTCCGATTGGTCCGTTATGTCGTTTTGGATGTTGATGATGATTCTTGTAGTTGCCATGATGGTGATAATGACAGTAAGGCGTCACGAGAGGACAGTGACGGAAGTGACTCGTATGTCGTCCAGACTATTTCTTTTGCTGGTGGCGAGAAGGTCATTCTCCTCTCTGGTGAATAAGAAATTTTTGCTGCCAGACTAGATGATTATTATTTTTTTCAGGCTTATTCTATTCAATGTTTTCAGTGAATTTATATGATTTTTCAACGATATCTTTTAACGTTCAGAAATTCTTCCAGTTGTGTTTTTTTGTTATTCATTCTTGCTGACGTCGTATGAACGTCTGCTTCAGGGGCCGAGGAAAGGGTGGGGGCGGGGGTTATTCTCTTTGAAAATTCCGTGTGCCAGCCAGCTTTATCATCCCGAGTTACTTATCACCATCCTAATCATCGGCTCAGACCTTTGAATGCGATGATAACCTTCGGGCACGCGACGTTATTTGATGGCGACTGGACTGTGTTGACTGCTGTAATAAAGAACAGCCTCGCATCACGAAATCTAACGGGAGTGTCGGCCAAATATAATTCATTTTCATCTACGCCTTCGCTGCCTCGCGCGCACGCGATAATCGAATGGCGCTCATAGGAAAGGAGCGGCGAATGATCGACTGTCACGTCAAGGGTGCCGCCGACTCCCGCTCCATTTATGCTTGTCTTCGACCTTCCATTAGCTAAGTAGGTGGGACGCTTGTTAATTAGGGACCTCGCGTCGGGGTGCTCCCCAGCAAGATACTCGGCTTGAATTTTAAAGAGTTCTTCAGTTTGATGAAGAAATATCATGTAGAGAATGGACTCGCAAATTCGAACATTTCTTTCCTTAAGATTTTCTTTCATTATTATTCTTGTTTTTCGGAGGTTTGTTTTTTTATTTTTCTAAGAGATTCTTAGGCGGGTTTTAGGGGTTTTCACTTGAAATAGTTATTAAGGCGTTTGCATCGAGAAATAAGCTTTGGATAATCGAGCTATGTTTATTATTGTTTATTGATGTTTTTAAGTTCGTTTTTTGGTGATGTGAATTTAAAATCCAGGGTCCTGATAGATAGATTTAGAACGGTGTTGAAGAAAACGGGTGCCTAACTGACACTTTATAATAGGATATATTAAAATCGTTCATGTCTGACAAACTTTCAATTTAACGTCGACTTAGCACCTAAAAGTTTTAGCCCTCGGCCTGAACAATTTCTTGTCCCAAAGAATATTCGCTAAAATGTGATCCCTAGGTAAGTATAAATGTTGTCAATTCCATGACATCCACTAACAGAAAGTATAGACATTATAATAAAATAAAAGTAGAAATCAGCGATCAATATTAGGTGCGCGAAATGTATACAGATCAAGGAAATGTCTCAGATTTGTTCGGCCACCTTTCATGCCTAAGAAACATTTTTGGGACGCACGAAAAAAAAACCCGCGGCTCATTGTTTCTGGAGGAAAAAAGAGATTTGACGCGTCGAGTGGAGGTGGAAAACAAATAAGAACGGAGAAAGCGAGGATGAAGAAGAAGAAGAAGAGGAGGAATACAATGAGGGAGGAACGTCACATCGGCGAGGAGTTTATTCTTGCTAGGCATGCCATCTTATTGATTCGACTTTCTTCGTGAGTCTTTTGTTTTCTCTCCACTCACTGATTCCTCGCCTGAGATCGATAGGTGATTGATGACCATAGATACTTACCGACACATACAGAGGTACTCACTAGAACCATAGACGTAGGGGAAGTTTATGTGGTGGGGGACAAGGCTGGCGTCTGCCAAAAAAATCTGAAATCCAATTTTCAAAAAAACCTTAATTTTTGCTCCAAAAAAAGCGATGACCAGTGGGTGGGGGGGTAGTCCGAGCAGTGGCGGATTTAGGAATTTCGTAAAGGGGGCCCAAAATTTTTTTCAGTTTTTTTTAATTTTGATTGCTGTCGTTATAAAGTCCGTTGTAAGATATCTTGAATTTTTTATTTAGTGAAACCAAACAAAAGAAATCGAAATTAAACATTTAATCTACTCGCATTTTTCTCCTCTTTTTTCTTTTTTTCTTTTCCACTTTCTTTCTGTATTTTTTCTCTCTAGAGCAATATCAACACAAAACACCTCTTTATTTAATCATAGAGTTAGGTCATCAGACACGTAAAAGCTAAAATTAAGTGAACCATGAACAACTTTTGCAATTAGGCGCTGCTAATTGTTTGCAATTTTTTGATGATAATAAGTCTATAAAATAAAAAAACCTTGACCACATTCTTCTAAATTCTTGATATGTGAAATATGTGTAAATTGAAAATATCAGAAACTTTCGAATCAATACAGAATCAATATATCAAAAACTAAGTTTTTATTATAACTTTTTACTTGAACAAATCAAATATCGCTTTCATTAAATAAACTAAAAACTGGTGGTTCATTTCTTTACAGAAAAGTTCAAACC
>OZ022239.1:27955262-27960262 GCA_963978895.1 Erpobdella octoculata
CACGATTGCGTGTATGTTGTGAAGACTTAAACCTCACAGTCTTCCTCCTCATATCATGACGATGGGCTTCTCACGTGGAAAAGGAAAAGAAACTTCTTGTGGTTTCAACTCGGAGGTATTGCAAATATAAATAAATGTGTAAAAACAAAATAAAGTTATTAAAATAAATAATAAAAATATGAATATGTCAAATAGATATCTAAAAAGCAGAATTTGTGTATGTATTACTTTTATGGTTATTGCAAGGGTGTCCACTTTGCCAGACCTAAATTCTCTATACTTGGCAAGTAAAACTCGGCACGACCCGCCCTGGTTCGGCCTGATTTCAAGTCCGTTTGAAAATCAAAAAGTCAAAGCTCGTCCCGTGCAGTATTCTAATGACTATAACAAGAAATACAAACTTAGAAGATAAATTATTGGCTTCTAATAAACCGAGCTTAAAAAATTACTCAGTTCACATGAATTTGTACAATATTTTCTTTAATTCAAAGTTTATTGGCATTATTTGACAATGTAACCAGTAGGAGACTCGTACTGAATGGACCACAATTTCCTGAAATGCGCTTAAAAATTCACAATAAATTTATTTACATAGATTTTCTAAATATTTTAATGACAAATGTAAGGCTGATACATGTAGAAACAAATAATTAAATTTAAATAAATTTAAAAAATCAGGTTATTACTCAAAACGACATTTTTGTGAACCCAACTCTAAAACTTAGGTGGTCCATTCAGGACGTCGTGGTCGTAATGAATGGACCACCCCATGTACTGAATGGACCGCTCTATAAATCGATGTTCCGCTTATAAAAATCATTAAACCAATCATAATGCATAGTTTTATATTACAAACTGCAACAATTTTATTTTTCATCACCCTAAATAATCACATTAAACGATTTTTTAATACATTTAATTGAATAAAAATGTCAAACACTGCAGGACGACATTTAACTGGACAACTGGAGAACCTAACATCATGACAGATAAAACTTCATGGTTATTCAATATTAATCAGATTGGTGATGTTTTTATTGTTGTTTTATAAGCAATGTTGGAATCACTTGAAAAGAGTTGTTTCCGCTACCCAGCCTGTTGATTGATTGAGTCCTACTTGTGCATCACGGTGGTTCATTTCGCAAAAAAGTGTCTTTGAAATTCGCTTGTGGGATGATGTAAAATGATGTTATTAAGCACCCATAATCATTAACCGCATTGAAAATAGTAACAAGTGTTTCCTGTTCATCACAATCATCACTTGTCACCGTCGAGTCATCGCTGCCACTTAGCGGTCGCCTATGTAGCATGTATGTTGTGACATGTTCTGAAACTTCAGAAACTTGCTCAGTTTTAATTTCTGTTTCGTCGCATTTTTAGATGTTATTTGTCTCAATTTTATATTTTGTCTTATACACACGTCCAACACTAACTCCTGGATGAGTGCTTGATCACTATTGTAATTGCAACTATAATCAGTAATAACTCTATAATGAATTAACCGGTCCATTCAGTACCATGTAAGGTGGTCCATTCAGTACAACGTTAGTCCTAGTCATTTGACACCGTAATAAAAAAACCTGGGTTTGAATTAAGTACAAATTAACTAATGTGCATAATAATTTTAGAAACGCTGCTGAATATTTTTGTCTTAAATAAAAAAAAATAGTGTGTTTCTGTGATTTGTAATTTGACAAACTTTGAAGACCAGAAAAATTACTTTTTTTACGAAAAATCTACGACAGAACTTTTAGACGTCTTGACCTCAATATTTTTTTGCAACAAGAAGTAAACATGTACATCCGTCTAAAAGCAAGCTATAGGTAAAATTTGGGTGAAAATTGAAATTTTAAAGCCAAAGGTCCATTCAGCATGCGGTCCATTCAGCATTAGTCTCCCCTACTCTAGTAACCAGTACTCTAGTAACCAATACCCTAGTAACCAGTACTCTAGTAACCAGTTTTCTAGTATCCTGTTCTCGAGTAACCATTACTCTAGTAACGAGTACTCTAGTAACCAGAGATAGTCGTTGATGCTTTCTGGCTGTGGTTCGAGTTCAGAGCAAGCTCCTTCAAGTGTTAGTTTTGTAACTGACGTGTTTCATGGAATAGTTGTCATTTTTAAAACGTTTTTTGTCCCAGACTTTTATAAATTTATTTTAATGTATTTTTAAACGAGTGAGCGAGCAAGCACAACTACTAAGGATTATTAAATTTATCATCATCAGAAAATACAGTTTTATTTATATTTAAAAAAAAATAAAATTTAGCTTATATATTTTTAATTCGTTTTTTCAACTGTTAAATATCTAAATGTTTTTTTTACTAATAAATACTTGACAATTCGAGAGTCATCATTGAGGAAATATCAATGAAATACTTTTAATAAACAACGAATTGATCCAACATCACGCAAAACTCGCATTGAAACAAAACATTCCTTCTCACATTCAACTCCCCTCCTACCCTGTACACCCCTCATTCAACTTCCCCTCATCCGCCGCTCATCCTCTCATCATAAAACCCACCACTTTTCATCCACCCAACGCTCCATGGTTATCAAATCGTTATTTTTCATCCACGCGCCATTTTCTCAATTTCCGACCGCTTTTTGACCCACCAACCCCATTTGAATCCACCTACCACCCCCTTCTCGTCCAACTACCCTACTTTCCTTCACGCATCTTTACCCTCATCTCCCCCTCTCTTTCTCATCTACCCAATTGGATTCAGACTCGAACTCACGCGAAATCTACTTCCGGCTGCTACTCCACAGTTGCACGAAACATCTCGCCATCCTCCTCGCCATCCTCCTCACCTCAACTCTCAAACACGAAATCACGTGACATGTGATTTGTATTTCGCTTTTTTCCTCTTTTTTCTTTTCTTTTCTTTTTTTTCTTTTTTTTGAAGAAAAGAAATTATTTGAAAATAAGTGATGTGTTTAAAAAATAATTTATCTTGCTTTTTCGTCTGCTGTGACTTCGAAAATGCTTCTGACTTCGAAGATAATTTTAAAAATTCTTTGAAGGATCTCATTCTTAGGGACACGAGTGCAAGTTTATTGCTAGCACAACCAACAGGCTATCACAAATTTTTTAGTGATATTTTTATATCATTATGGGGCAGTTTTTTTTACCGAAAATTTTGATCAAATTCAACTAAATTTCCAAAAGCAAAATTTGTAAAAACGTTCCATGAAGAATTACTAATTTTTATTACACTCGCAGCACGGTGTGTAACGAATCTAAAAATCAAAAACACGAACTAATTCGGTCAGAATAATAAACCGAATTTATACTTGCTCAAAATTCTAAAAGAACTACTCAGCCTTTCAACTTGATAATATAAATAAACTTTGAACTTCAAAGACATGAATATGGGTGACTTCTCTAAAGCTATTTAAGCGTCTTCAATCTTCTGATCATTAAGAGCTTTTAGAACAATATTTTTTTATTATTTATTTATTTATTTATTTATTCGTGTTTTAAGAAAAAACCTGCAAAAACAAGAAATTAAAAAGAAATTCTATAACGAACGAACGTACAATAATCCGCTAATTGTAATGACTAGCAATAGTTAATTTTAGACAATAATATTAATAGAATAATGTTATTGAATCAGCTAATAGAGTAAAAAGAAGTTAGGTTAGTAAGAGTCATATGTGATTTGTTTAACGTCTGTATCTGTCAATAAGACAATTTAGACGGTATGTATGTTTGAGTGTTTGGTGACGTGTTTATGTTGGCTTTGAGGCAGGGAGGCCACCAAAAGCACAAGGCTTTCGTGGGCACATGGCTCGACTTACTCCACCAACTAATAAGTGCAATAAGTTGGACAAGGACCGGCAAATCGACTTCCCATGCAGCTAGCAATTTAACCAGCCTCGGATGATCCTCATAGGCTATGGTATCGCTCCGCAGCTTTCCTCCTGTCTGCCTCAGTAAGAGTCATAGAAAAGCATTCTAATAATAAAGTTATAAGCAAAATTAGCAGAGTTGTGTTGCATTGAAAGGAGTACAAAATCATGTTTCCTCTTGCGTAGATTATGACCATGATTTATCATTGGTGGTAGAAGTTTAGAGAGGATATGATCCGGATTGGATGTTATAGACAAGAACAGGTTTCGATCAGCTTTTAGACACAGGTCATCAATCGTCGAATGGCTTGATGGATAGAAACCGGCACGTTTTGATCTCCGCAAAAACCTCTCCAATCTTTCCTTTTCCGACACTCTCAGAAAACCCCACCAAACAGGTGAGCAATAGGAAATTTTGGCCAGTCTAGACGATGTGAAGACTATCTGAAGCAACTCCTGAGATAACCCCCAATGCGATTTCAGTATCCGCAGGGCATAGAGAGACTGGGCGCTCGAGTTTACTGATATGATCGTCGAAGGTAAGATCTTCCTTCACCACGATACCAAGAATTTTTATTACTTTAACTCTTGGTATATCCACTATATCCGAAAGTACAGAAACCATCACCCGACTGTTCTTTCTGAAAAAAATTATCTCAGTCGACTTCATCCTGTTGAGTTGAAGATTGTTTACGAAAGACCAGCGATTGATCCCTGCATGCTCGATTTCACAGCTGTTTGTGTTCTTCGCTGGAATGATTAAATATGTGTCGTCAGCATAACCGCGTAACCTTCCCTGCGGTGCTGTATCTCTGAAATCTCAACGAACGGGGCCCAGGGCCCCACAAAACCCGTTTCCGAAACCCTGCGTAGTACGATGTAGATCTACGAGTAATCCAGAACAAGTTGTTGTTGTGTAAGGATATATTAAAACAAGTAAAGATAAAATATAATTAAAAAAAAAAGCTTTTATTTGCCTCTTTATCTGAGTCAACGAACTAAAATTTTTGAATCTAAAAAAACCGTTACGCTCAATCTTGTTAATTATTTTGGACCTCTGGCGACTTATAAATAAACATCCGTACTCTTTAATTATTTTGGACCTCTGGCGAAAAATGGAGGCGAATTAAAAGAAAGAAAGT
>OZ022239.1:27965262-27967762 GCA_963978895.1 Erpobdella octoculata
AGATGTGTGCGCTCAAGGACACTTAATGGGCTGCGTCCAAGCTGGCGCACGGAACGGGAAGATTAAACACCACATACATGTGTGTGTGCTTGTGTGGGTGGGTGTGTTTGTGTGTGTGGGTGGGTGTGTTGTGTGTGTGTGTGTGTGTGTGTGTGTGTGTGTGTGTGTGTGGTTCGGCGGTGCTGCAGTTGCAGCAGAAAGTGAGACCGCACTTCTATAAGAATTGATATTTGTATTTTATTGAAAAAAAAACTTTTTCTTTTATAAGAAAAAGTTATTGCTTTCGAAGGGTTTACTTTTAGGCCTAAGAAGGTCTGAACTTTGAACTCACCTGAGTCTTCACAGACGTAGTTTATAGAAGAACAAACAAGAAAAAAGCTCAAAGAACTCACACGTACCATGGACATGAGAACATAGACATGAGAACATAGACATGAAAACATAGACATGAGAGCATAGACATGAGAGCATAGACATGAGAACAGGACGAGAAAGAGCACGATCGGCACACCACATCACGTGACTTCCCAATAATCGGATTGTTCTCAGTCAGTACGTTCACATTTACCTCATCCTACCCCTCTCCTTTCTATACTTCTGCCCCTACGTCCAGGGGTGTCGTTTACGGGGGTGAGGGCAGGCTGAGGTTTTTAGAAATATTTTTAGAAAAATGGCTACGACTATCCTTACCCCGCCTCCCCACAATCATTACCTATTTCAGGAAAAAAAGTTTAGTTTTATTAGGACCTATTCAAGGTCTAGCTTCCGTGGTTTTGTTATTGCCCCCTGTTTTATACCAAAAATAATGCCCCTACCCTATTATCAGCCCACACTCAACCCACCTGTTCCGTCCAGCATACCCCCTTGTGCTAAGGTTAATGTCTTCACATTTCTGCCCTCCATATCCGATGGCCATCCGTTTTACAATTATATAATTTTATCAACTGCAACATCCTCCGAGTGCAGAGAACGTCTTGAATGAAAATAAGAGCAGATTATCTCGGAAATTAGAAGCAGGTTGTCATTTTCCCCAATGCTTTTATCTACTCGTCGTGTCTGTTTCTCTGTCTGTTTCAAATCTTGCAATGAATTTTTGAGTCACTTCCTGATGATAGATTTTTTTCAAATTTTGCATGCTCAAAATAGAAGACAATGCAATATTCAATTATTAGTTTTAAAATAAACAAGAAACCGCAAATTGAATAAAATTTGTCTCATGGGAAGCTAGCTAAGTTGTTTATTTAACATGATGTGGTAGTCTGGAAGTTTGCCAAGGGAATTGTGAAGCTAGTCAAGTAAAGCGGTTTGTTTATTCAACTCAACATTAGGTGCTTGGACTGGCTTGGAGACCTAGTTTTCTATGAATAAATAGAGAGTAAGTTTTTTATGATAATCAGCTAAGGAATTTGTCAATTATCATTATCATGGTTGGGCAGATTAAAATTACATATAAAAGCATTGGGTTTTAAAAATTCGTTTTTAATTTACTTGTTATCATACAAGAAGATGATCACATGGATTATTTTATTATTATTATTATTATTATTATTATTATTATTATTATTATTATTATTATTATTATTATTATTATTATTATTATTATTATTATTATTATTATTATTATTATTATTATTATTATTATTATTATTATTATTATTATTATTATTATTATTATTATTATTATTATTATTATTATTATTATTATTATTATAATAATCGTGAACACAGTGCAACAAATTACCAGGAAGAAGTCTCGACCCGGGTTCTCTAGCAAAGACGCCTACCGACCTTCAACTTAAGGTGTTTGTTTCATCTGTGGTTCGCCCGAGCATTTCCGAAAATTTGTCCAAAGACAGAAAATCCAACGAAAGCTCAACAACAAAAAAGAAAAGAGATCAAGAAAATTTTCGGTAGTGTGGTTGCCAATCGGAGGTACACTGAGGTCAGTTTTGGTGATACTCAGGTGCGAATGCAGTTGGATTCTGGTGCAGACGTCACACTCATCAACAAGGACACATGGCAACAGATTGGTTCGCTTGCCTTGGAGAAGTCAACGACGACACTAGGAGCTGCAAATGGAAGTCCGATTGAGGTCCTGGGACAATTTGATGTGCAGTTCACCTGTAAAGGACATTCAGGCCACGGTCGCTGCTATGTGGCTGAAAAAGTTGAAAAGCTGTTAGGCATTAAGTGGATGAATCAACTCCCACCTCTTCAGGAAGCGTTCGATGCTATTTGCTGCAGAATTGAGAAAAAGCAGAGTGAAGGAAAGTAACTCTCCAGTGAGCTAGAAAAATGTTTTCCTGATGTTTTCAAAAAAGAGCTGGAAAATGCAAAAAGATGGCACGGCTAGTTGTCAAGCAGGGAACACGTCCGATCTTCTGTCGACAGAAAAAGATTCCATTTGCTTGGAAGAGGCAGTTAACGTGGAGCTAAAGAAGGTTGACTACAGCAACTGGGCCGTCCCATTGTAGTAGTAGCCAAAAAAATGAAAAATGGA
>OZ022239.1:27972762-27985993 GCA_963978895.1 Erpobdella octoculata
ACTGAAACAAATATATCGTCAACATAACGGCAATACAGAAAAGGTTTGGTGTGATTTTCAAATACACGTGCTTCAAGATCACCCATATAAAAATTAGCGAAAGTCGGGCCCAACGGGGACCCCATAGCTACACCGTCAATTTGTACATATAAGTCTCCATTAGGTGATAAAAAAGGAGATTGCGTTGTACATATATAAAGTAATTCTTTCAAGACTTCAGGGCTGATTTGAGGAGGTTGAATACTAGGATGTGAATAAACACACTTACAAATTATATTTATAGTGTCTATAACAGGTACGTTGGTAAACAAACTTTCAACATCTAAAGACGCAATTATATTAGAACTTCCATTACTATGAATAAGATCAACAAAATCATAAGAAGATTTAAGACTATATTGAGATATATATATATATTGACCTTTAGTATTTCGACAGGGGTCACGCAGAGCAAGCTTTCGGTCAGTGTGGCAAGAGGCATCTGTGAATGAAAACTTATAACACTTTGATATTTAAACTTAAAGGTTAAGAGAATGGCGCCGTTCGTTCAATTAATCATTCAATCAAGAGCTGAGCTAATCAATCAATCAATCAATCTAGCGATCAATCGATCAATCAATCATTCGAATCGGTCGTGCCATCACTTCGATGCTTCTCATCTTTATTCTCCATGCAATCACGATTTTCCAGACTCGAAAACATTTTCAATGAAATAAAATAATTAGAATCTCCGAATGACACAAAATTTTTTAATGATCTTATTATTACAATTTAGAGGAGTACAAAAATGATTGATTACAGTAACGGGACGATCACTGATTTATCTATGATCGAAATGAAACAAGCTAATCATAACCCATGTTTCAAGTTATGGAGAACCCGGAGCGAACTTGTAACTTAAATTTTAAACGAAAGCATGAATATTCTCTTAATATTTCTCACGGCAAGTTGCAATCAGTTTAAATAGCTATAAAATTGTATGTGTGGTATCGGGCGTCGGGCGCCATCGTGAAGTGGCGTCGCTATTTATGGGAGACATGGGCACGAGCTCTTCTCGAGCTGTTGAACTTTAAGTTTTGACTCATTGTGCTTGGGAATGAACCAACCAGTGCTTAACTTTTTTGCTGGGACTTTGTGGTGGGGCTAATATATTTAAACTAAAAATAGATTTAAAGCGTGCATACTCAGAGGCGCAACCAGCAGAAAATGGTGGAGGGACTCAAGTGTGAAAAAATAAACAAAGCCCGACGCAGGCGAAATTTTTTTGGACTATCTTTAGTCTGCAGTCTTTTTTTGGTATCTTTAAAAATTTATCAATGAAAGAAAATAAAGACTGCAAACTCAGTCTCAAACCAGTTTAAGCAATTGTAAAAAAATAAGTTTATGAATAAATGTAACACGCCTCACCTAAAAAAAACCGCTCCGATTTGGAAAAATTGCAGGGCCTTCCAATTAGGTTTGAGGGGGGCTTGCTCAAATTAAAAAATAAAAAGAAAGCCCGCCGCGGGCGAAAAATTTTGGTGACTATCTTCAGTCTGCAGTCTTTTTTGGTATTTTTATGAATTTATTAATGATAGAAAATATAGACTGCAAACTGAAGATAGTCAAACTCAGTCTCAAACCAATTAAACTATTAAAGCAACTGTAAAAAAATAAATTTATGAATAATTGTAGCACCCCCCCCCCAAAAAAAACTCTTCGAATTTGGAAAAATGGCAGGACCCTCCGATTTGGCCCCTCTTTGTTGCGCCACTGTGCATACTTCTAAAAATTACCTGCAAATTGACAATATTGCCACATCCAATTACCAGAAAAATTATAAGCTTTTTCAATATTTATTTAAAAGATTCCATCACTATGAATAAAATTAGGCATTTTCGGGACTAGCACAAGCAACACGAAAAATAATGTCATAATTTCTTAATTGTACAAGCAAGTCTTTTTCATGAGGGCTGACAAATAATCATCTGAAATTGATGATCAAAGTATATTTTGGATGATCTTCAGTTAACTTAAAGCCCTTTCAGCCGAGACATTGGAAACTTCAAGACAAGCAAAGATGCTCTACAGATTGTACAAATTTGGAAAGCCAGATAATTCAGAAAGCAATTGCAATGGTTTCATTAATGCATATCGTTGTCACTGCCGTTGTTCGTTCAGCTTTGCGTCATTTTGTCATGATGACATCCTTGTTGCCAATTTCAGACTTAACATCAGCATCTTCAATGTGGTCTTCTTCATTTATAGATTGCCCTTAATCATCGCAACCTTTTTGTACGATCATCAGTATTAGTCGTAGTGCTATTTTGAGACAGAAGACAGAACATTGTTTTGAAGCCTGACAGTTCCGCTGCGACTGCATTGGCATCAGCTCCATAGAGTTTGCAAATCATATCAATGTCAGAACTGTTTATAGAATTATCACTAAAGAGAGTCTGAGGTTTCAACAACGGCAATTGCTGCATAAATGTAAGGTTCTGTTGCTTAAATCGGCTATACATCTGAAACTTTTTTAACCGTAAAACTAAAGCTCAGGGGGGAAATTCCCCCCACCCCTAGCTTTGCGAGGAAGCATTTGCCTCCTAACCCCCTCTCTGGGCGCCCCTGCTTATGATGTGAAATGATTCTACGTAATCGGAGTGTTATTTTAGCATTTTAAAGTTGCATCAACAATTGTTACAGGTTTAAGAACAACTTTGCAATGACCGTTACTCCATCAACCAAGGCCACCGAGAGGAAACTTGGGCCCCGGGGAAATATATAACCCGAGCTCCATTACAATATTTTTCTTCACGCTTCTTTTTTTAACATACCAGATAACCGGAGGAGAGGTAGTCGTGGATCATTTTTTAAAAAATTTTCAGAAAAACCCACGTGGGCTAACCAAAAAGTGTGCGGCCCGGAAAGTAACCCCGCTCTCCCCATTCGGCGGTCCTGCACTCAACTGAGTACATTTCATTAACATATCATCTTCAAACCATCATGTCATCATCATCATCATCATCACCACCACCACCATCGGCCTCCCATGCAGCACCATATGTTACCACGTTACCACGTCAACTTTCGCACCGCGTCGGTCGTTAAAGCGAAATATATTAAAAAAATCTTTCAACATCTTTGGTCATATATTCTGCGACTACTATTATCATCATCGTCGTCGTCGTCGTCATCATCATCATGATCATCATGATCATCATCAGCATCATCATCATCATCATCATCATCATCATCATCATCATCATCATCATCATCATCATCATCATCATCATCATCATCATCATCATCATCATCATCATCATCATCATCATCATCATCATCATCACCACCACCACCACCACCACCACCATCATCATTTTCATCACTACCATCGTCTGCTTTCCTATAACATCTCGCAGCCCCAATCCAGGCCACCCACTTCAACATCATCATCGCCACAACCTCACTATCATCATCACCACTAGCATCATTGTTACCAACATCATCGTCACCATCATCATCGTCACCATCATCATCATCATCACCATCATCACCACCACCATCATCATCATCATCATCATCATCACCACCACCACCAGCATCACCAGCATCGCCATTGCCTTCGCTATCGCCATCACCATCCTCATCATCCTCATCCTCATCATCATCATCATCATCACAACATCTTCAACCTTTAAATTCACTCAATCATAATCCTGCGTTTCGCTACGACCTCATCAAAGTACCACTTATCACGCAATATACTTGCCGGCCAGACACGCAAGGTTTTCAAATGTGAGCTTCTGCGTAGGTATATAACTGTGCACATGTGTATGTGTGTGTGTATGTATGTGGGTGTGAGTGCGAGTCTGTGCGTCTGTTTGTAGATGTATGTATATATATATATATATATATATATATATATATATATATATATATATATGTATGTATGTATGTGTGTGTATGTGTATGTGGGTGTGAATTCGAGTCTGTATGTGTGTTTGTATGTGTGTGTATCGATTGTTGGAGACTTGGGTTTTCCCGGGCTGCGTGTTGTTTTGGTCTTCCTGTTTGCAAACGTCGGGGCTCGCGCGTGGGTGGCCGAACGGGTTGGTGGGTGGACGGACGAACGGATGAGTGGGTGGATATGGTGGATGCGTTTGT
This sequence comes from Erpobdella octoculata, assembly GCA_963978895.1. Taxonomy (NCBI): domain Eukaryota; kingdom Metazoa; phylum Annelida; class Clitellata; order Hirudinida; family Erpobdellidae; genus Erpobdella; species Erpobdella octoculata. Next base: position 27,976,906 of record OZ022239.1, read on the forward strand.
GGGCGTGTGTTTTCGTGTGTGTGCGCTCTTGGGTGGGTGCGTGTGCGTGTCGGTACGTGTGTGGGTGAAGAGTGAGGAGAGGACATTAACAGTCCATATAAGATTGTAGGCGATGAATTGGATACGTGATTCGCATGTCTGCCTTTCATTTTCACTGGCATAACGGAATGGTGATGATGATGATGATGATGATGATGATGATGATGATGATGATGATGATGATGATGATGATGATGATGATGATGATGATGATGATGATGATGTGATGATGATGATGATGATGAGGATGAGGATAATGATGGTGGTGGTGGTGATGATTATAATGGTGATGATCATTGTGATGATGATGTTGATTGATATGATGATGATGGCGGTAGTGATGCGGTTTTTAAACATTAAAATTATTTTATTTAAAAAGTGAAATGACGATATGTGACTAAAACATGATGGCGAAAGGTTTTTCAAAACCGCCATCTTATGTGCCTTAAAGAGAGTAGTGAGTGAGTAAGAGGGAGAAAAAGACAGATAGAGAAAGAGAGAGAGAGAGAGAGTAAGTGAAAGAGAGAGAGAGAGAGAGAGAGAGAGAGAGAGAGAGAGAGAGAGAGAGAGAGAGAGAGAGAGAGAGAAAGGGAGGGAGAGAGAGCAAAAAAGAGAGAAAGAGAGAAAGAGAGAAAGAGAGAACGAGAGAGAGAAAGAGAGAGAGATATATATATATAATGACTTTTAATCCATTTAATGACTAAAAAAAAGTTTTACCATTCCACCGAATTAAGTTTCAAAATGAAATGTGAGCTGTTTCAGTTATTTTTTTCTCCTGTGGCAGCCATGAGGCAGAGGTTCCAAAGGGATTATTTTCCCACTTAAATTATACTCGAAAAGTTAGAAGGCACAAGTTAGAGCGAAAAACGTCGCAGACGTCCTTTTCATGGATTGTAATCTCAAATTGAATGATTGATTCATTGATTGATTGGTTGGTTGGTTGGTTAGCTGGCTGGCTGGCTGGCTGGCTGGCTGGCTGGCTGGCTGGCTGGCTGGCTGGCTGGCTGGCTGGCTGGCTGGCTGGCTGGCTGGCTGGCTGGCTGGCTGGCTGGCTGGCTGGCTGGCTGGCTGGCTGGCTGGCTGGCTGGCTGGCTGGCTGGCTGGCTGGCTGGCTGGCTGGCTGGCTGGCTGGCTGGCTGGCTGGCTGGCTGGCTGGCTGGCTGGCTGGCTGGCTGGCTGGCTGGCTGGCTGGCTGGCTGGCTGGCTGGCTGGCTGGCTGGCTGGCTGGCTGGCTGGCTGGCTGGCTGGCTGGCTGGCTGGCTGGCTGGCTGGCTGGCTGGCTGGCTGATTGATTGATTGATTGATTGATTGATTGATTGATTGATTGATTGATTGATTGATTGATTGATTGATTGATTGATTGATTGATTGATTGATTGATTGATTGATTGATTGATTGATTGATTGATTGATTGATTGATTGATTGATTGATTGATTGATTGATTGATTGATTGATTGATTGATTGATTGATTGATTGATTGATTGATTGATTGATTGATTGATTGATTGATTGATTGATTGATTGATTGATTGATTGATTGATTGATTGATTGATTGATTGATTGATTGATTGATTGATTGATTGATTGATTGATTGATTTTGGAAATATTGGTTTCCAGGACTTTAAATATGGGGTGGAAAATAGGGTTATTTGTTTTTTAAAGTAACGGCTACTCAAAAACTGTAAATACCACAGATGTAAAAATTAGTATTTAGTTTCTATTCTAAAAATAAAGATATACGTGTTTTACCATTTTTTAAAAATTTGGTTTCCAGGACCTCAAATGTTGGATGGAAAATAAGGTTATTTGGTTTTTATGTAACTGCTACTCGAAAACTGTAGATGCTACAGGAGTAAAAATTAGTATTTGGTTTCTACTCCAGAAATAATGATATCCGTGTTTCACCATTTTTTTAAAATTTGGTTTCTAGGACCTCAAATGTGAAGTGGAAAAAGGGTTATTTGATTTTAAAATAACTGCTACTCAAAAACTCTAAGTGCTACAGATGTGAAAATTAGTATTTTGAGGTTTTGTGCCGGTTAAAAGTAGATGAGTTCAGTTTATCACCGGACGGACGGGCCAAGCCGTTATTTTAGGGTCTTCAAACGGCCCTGCCCAAACCTTAAATCAAGGTGGGACGGGCCAAGATTTTTAACCAAGTATATAGACATTTTAGTGATTTTAGGGTTTTCAGACGGGCCGGGCTAAACCTGAAGTCAAGGTGGGATGGGCCGAAGTTTTTCATCAAGTATATAGAACTTCTAGGCCTGTAAAAACGGGTCGGGCCCATATTAGACGGGCCGTGCCGGGCCAGGAATTTCGGTTTTTGAAACGGACTGGGCCAAGTTGTCGACGGACCGAGCCGAGACCTAAAAAATTGATCCGTGCAGTACTCTACTATGTATGCACGGTTCAAATTCTCTAATTTCATGCGAGCGAAGCCGCTACTGGCACTGCTAGTTGAATTATATAATGATCTTCACATTGGTCACGACGGTGTTGATGATGACGACGACGACGAAGAGGACATCGACGGCGACGGCGATGGCGATGGCGATGGCGATAGTGATGATGATGATGATTACGATGATGATGATGATGATGATGATGATGATGATGATGATGATGATGATGACGACGACGACGATGATGATGATAGTGATGATGATGATGATTACCAACAATGTTTGTTTACTAGTCACGTGAACAAACAGGTGCTCCAGTCTGAGATGGTCATTGGTCATCCAATCGAGTAGTTTTTGTATCTATCACGCGTTAAATATTTTCTTCTCTTATAAAATGAAAGCTGTAATCCAGGTGTATTTGTTTGTTGTCTGTGTACGTGTATAGTTTATGTTTATTGAGTACGTGTGGGCGTCTCTGCAAATATTTGACAGCGTTCACACCTGTCTTTAACGCCGATCTTTTGATGAACTACACAGAGCATACACGCCCCCCAGCCCCCACTCACAAAATACGTGAACCCTCCCCCTCTACACTAACCAATTTTACCACCCCAGACACAGCCCTTGCCACGCGCACATAATCACGCACACACACATGCGTTTGTACAATGCACATTCAAATAGAGACTGCCGCACCCGCAAAAGTTTACACGGCCCTGCGAAGTTTTTTGTCTAGTGTGCAAACAAAGCAAAAAAGTAAACAAACGCCACCCCACACACACATACACACACATACACGTTCACCAAAGACCACCAGCGTATAAGAAGACCACCAGCCGTGCATACAAATAGACGTGCAACAACGCACAACCACGCGGACGGTTCGTCAAACTGTTCGCTCGACGTCCGTCCGTAGACATCGGCCCTCCGTCCGTCCGTCCGGTTACCAAGGCAACAACAGGCCGATAAGTCCTCATAAGCAAGCGAGTTATCGACACGCACGTGCTCCTTTATGGCGTCGCATATTTTTTGTAATGACGTCATAAAAATTATGCCATTGTCGGCACGTCCGAGCCAGTCGGAAGCGATCCCAATCAAGAGAGAGTTAAATGATGGACCTTGAGGAGAAAGTCAAGTCCTCTGTACTCTGTCCTCCTGTTCTGTTCTGTTCTGTCCTGTCCTATCCTGTTCTGTCATGTCCTGTTCTGTTCTGTTCTGTTCTGTTCTGTTCTGTTCTGTTCTGTTCTGTTCTGTTCTGTTCTGTTCTGTTCTGTTCTGTTCTGTCCTGTCCTGTTCTGTCATGTCCTGTTCTGTCCTGTCCTGTCCTGTTCTGTTCTCTGCTATGAGGTGATGTCACGCTAGTGGCTAGAGATAAACGTGTGTGTGTGTTTGTGTGCGTGTATGTGTGTGGTATTTGTAAAGAAATAAATGCAGATTCTTCATCCTTCTTGTGTGTTGTAGTCGATGAAACTTGTATTTCGGTGAGAAAGCCAAGGACGAAAATCATCTATATATATAGAAGAGTTACGATGTCAAAATGTTTGTCTTGAGGAACGAACATATTGTTTAATAATGTTTTTTTGCATTTTGTTGAATAACTCATTTCGTGTTTTTGGTGACAATTATTTAAGCCGGAAGCGTTACATGGGAGAAGGACACACGTAAATAACTCACTTTCGTCTCAAAAACCAAAACCAAAAGCAAAAGCTGAAAAGGTTTATCGTATATGCACCAAAATTGTCCATGGGTCCAATTTTGACGACCCGACCTGCCAAATGCGGTTAACCCGACCCGACCAATAAACTCTTCTAACTTGGTGACCTGACCCGACCAACTTCGGATAGTCCCGACCCGGCCTTATCCATACTGCAATAAATGAAAACCTTTCTAGGGATTGAAGTTTTATTCTCGTTTATTAAACCAATGTAAATACATAGTCCATCGTCCCATCCTTGAAATACATACGTTCAGCATCACATCCCTGAAATACATACGTCCATCGTCACATCCCTAATACATACGTCCATCGTCACATCCCTGAAATACATACGTCCATCGTCACATCTTTGAAATACATACGTCCATCGTCACATCCTTGAAATACATACGTCCATCGTCACATCTTTGAAATACATACGTCCATCGTCACATCCCTGAAATACATACGTCCATCGTCACATCCCTAATATATACGTCCATCGTCACATCCCTGAAATACATACGTCCATCGTCACATCTTTGAAATACATACGTCCAGCATCACATTCCTGAAATACATACGTCCATCGTCACATCCCTGAAATACATACGTCCATCGTCACATCCCTGAAATACATACGTCCATCGTCACATCCTTGAAATACATACGTCCATCGTCACATCCTTAATACATACGTCCATCGTCACATCCCTGAAATACATACGTCCATCGTCACATCCTTGAAATACATACGTCCAGCATCACATCCCTGAAATACATACGTCCATCGTCACATCCCTGAAATACATACGTCCATCGTCACATCCCTGAAATACATACGTCCATCGTCACATCCCTGAAATACATACGTCCATCGTCACATCCCTGAAAAGAAGTAATTTCTTCATTGGCGTTCGCGCGCGCTAACCCGGCACGTGGGAACGAAAGAAAGAAAAAAATAAGGAAAATAAAAAACACACCTGAACGGATGACGTCGGCTGCATCACGTGACTGGAACGTAAAAATGACATTTATGTGGCTGAAATTTATTAACGTCAGATATATGACGTGCTCTGAATGAATACATACGAAGTTGCATTGATAAGCTGTATGCTCGCGGATGCCGGGATGGACGGGACGGATGAAAGAGAAGGCAAGTGAGGATTGGAAAAGCTGTAGGTAGTTGTAGTTGGCCAGGCTGGATGGATGCATGCATGTACAGATGGATGAATGCATGCATGTACAGATGGATGGATGCATGCATGCATGTACAGATGGATGGATGCATGCATGTACAGATGGATGGATGCATGCATGTACAGATGGATGGATGCATGCATGTACAGATGGATGGATGCATGCATGTACAGATGGATGGATGCATGCATGTACAGATGGATGGACCGAATGGCGGATGGATGGATGGATGGACCAACGGGCGGATGGATGGATGGATGGATGGACGGATAGACAGATGGACGGATAGACGGATGGATGGATGGATGAACATACGGAATGATACGTATGAAGGAATGAATAACAGATGGAAAAGCAGATACATACAAACTAATTTATTATAGCACAAATTATTACCAATTTGTTGAAGTATTCACGTGATGGCGCGTTTGATAGCTCTACACGCGCATGTAAACGCACGGACACACACAAGCACACACAGAACCACACACGTGCAAGTTGTTCCATCAATATTGGCGGAAAAAACAGGGAGAGGAAGATGGAAAGATAGAGAGGGATGGAGAGAGAGAGAGAGAGAGAGAGAGAGAGAGAGAGAGAGCCGAAGTTCACCTACAATCAAAATAAACACGGAGACGAAACTACAAGAGATAGATAGATAGATAGATAGATAGATAGATAGATAGATAGATAGATAGATAGATAGATAGATAGATAGATAGATAGATAGATAGATAGATAGATAGATAGATAGATAGATAGATAGATAGATAGATAGATAGATAGATAGATAGATAGATAGATAGATAGATAGATAGATAGATAGATAGATAGATAGATAGATAGATAGATAGATAGATAGATAGATAGATAGATAGATAGATAGATAGATAGATAGATAGATAGATAGATAGATAGATAGATAGATAGATAGATAGATAGATAGATAGATAGATAGATAGATAGATAGATAGATAGATAGATAGATAGATAGATAGATAGATAGATAGATAGATAGATAGATAGATAGATAGATAGATAGATAGATAGATAGATAGATAGATAGATAGATAGATAGATAGATAGATAGATAGATAGATAGATAGATAGATAGATAGATAGATAGATAGATAGATAGATAGATAGATAGATAGATAGATAGATAGATAGATAGATAGATAGATAGATAGATAGATAGATAGATAGATAGATAGATAGATAGATAGATAGATAGATAGATAGATAGATAGATAGATAGATAGATAGATAGATAGATAGATAGATAGATAGATAGATAGATAGATAGATAGATAGATAGATAGATAGATAGATAGATAGATAGATAGATAGATAGATAGATAGATAGATAGATAGATAGATAGATAGATAGATAGATAGATAGATAGATAGATAGATAGATAGATAGATAGATAGATAGATAGATAGATAGATAGATAGATAGATAGATAGATAGATAGATAGATAGATAGATAGATAGATAGATAGATAGATAGATAGATAGATAGATAGATAGATAGATAGATAGATAGATAGATAGATAGATAGATAGATAGATAGATAGATAGATAGATAGATAGATAGATAGATAGATAGATAGATAGATAGATAGATAGATAGATAGATAGATAGATAGATAGATAGATAGATAGATAGATAGATAGATAGATAGATAGATAGATAGATAGATAGATAGATAGATAGATAGATAGATAGATAGATAGATAGATAGATAGATAGATAGATAGATAGATAGATAGATAGATAGATAGATAGATAGATAGATAGATAGATAGATAGATAGATAGATAGATAGATAGATAGATAGATAGATAGATAGATAGATAGATAGATAGATAGATAGATAGATAGATAGATAGATAGATAGATAGATAGATAGATAGATAGATAGATAGATAGATAGATAGATAGATAGATAGATAGATAGATAGATAGATAGATAGATAGATAGATAGATAGATAGATAGATAGATAGATAGATAGATAGATAGATAGATAGATAGATAGATAGATAGATAGATAGATAGATAGATAGATAGATAGATAGATAGATAGATAGATAGATAGATAGATAGATAGATAGATAGATAGATAGATAGATAGATAGATAGATAGATAGATAGATAGATAGATAGATAGATAGATAGATAGATAGATAGATAGATAGATAGATAGATAGATAGATAGATAGATAGATAGATAGATAGATAGATAGATAGATAGATAGATAGATAGATAGATAGATAGATAGATAGATAGATAGATAGATAGATAGATAGATAGATAGATAGATAGATAGATAGATAGATAGATAGATAGATAGATAGATAGATAGATAGATAGATAGATAGATAGATAGATAGATAGATAGATAGATAGATAGATAGATAGATAGATAGATAGATAGATAGATAGATAGATAGATAGATAGATAGATAGATAGATAGATAGATAGATAGATAGATAGATAGATAGATAGATAGATAGATAGATAGATAGATAGATAGATAGAGAGCTAGAGATTAAGGGAAAAAAGAGATGGGAAAAAAACTTTTGCAAGTTAATTGGAAGTAGGGCGCATTATAACATACTCAAGTCCGAGGAAGCAACCAATTTCCAGGCTTTTTAATCTGAACAGCAGTTCTGCCGTCACGTCGTATCTTTGTTTAATTTCCTTCGGCGCATGCGTGTTTCGACGCTATGTCACGTGTGCGGATGATTATTATCCAAGTTTATACTCACTTCCGTCCCTATAAACAACGTACAAGTCTGCTGCCACAGGCTTCCATTCCACCCCCGGACTGGAGTGTACGCGGCGTACCGTTGGCCGCGGAGAAGTCGGTTCAGATGTCACTGGTACCCAGGCAGTGGCGTGGCGTGGATTTCAACCTACCGGTGCAAAACCTCCGAAAAAATTCGAATTTTCCTCAAATAAAATTTGATGACGGGGGAGGGTGGGTTAAAAGTTTCTTCCCAAATAAATTGATGATCGGGGAGCTGAAATCTAAAAAAAACTTTTATTTTCTTTGCCGCCCCCCAAAAACGTTTTTGCCGTTCCCTCAAATGTTCCTGTCGAGGCGGACCGCTCCCACTACGTTGCGCCACCGACTGGTAGAGCATCCACGTGTGTACGTAAGTACACGAATAACACCAGTACAGTAAACAGGTGTACTTGAGTACTTATGTATGTGTGTGTGTCTGTGTGTAACAGATTTATTTTTAGGAACTCGGTTTTGCGTCAACAGTTAACTTCGTCAAAAGCAATGCAATCTCCTAATTTGTAATAATTGCAGGTAAGTGTCGGGTTAATTTGTTAATTAATCTGCAGAGTTAAAATCTTGTGATGTAATATTAGTAATTGATGCCCACCTGGTCTCTTGTCGTTGTCGTTTTGACAGGTGTTAGACATATAGGAATACCTTTTTCTGATCGTTTCAAATGCTCCTAGGTAAGTTTTTAATTGTTCAAAAGTTTTCGATTTCGTGTTGAGTATTAATTCAAACGATCTATTTTTAGATGTAAATAATTAATTGAGCAGCAGTTTGAATCAGTGTCTAATTGTTGCTGTTAGTAAAATGGAGGAGTGTCTCTGACTATTCCTGTATGTCTCTCTGTTTGTACGTATCTCTGTTTCTCTTTCGATTTTCTATTTTTTATTCTATCTCTCTTTTATTCTTTTATTCTTTTCTTTCTCTCTCTCTCTCTCT
>OZ022239.1:27991193-28021193 GCA_963978895.1 Erpobdella octoculata
CATAATCAATGTTTACTTAATGTACTTCCTTTTGTTTCGATAGCTTAGCGCGAGGTTGGGTTTTAGAGTTTGTAGTAAAAGTAGGTCGTTGTCGTTAGAAATAAAGTTTAAAGTTTTATTAACACTAAAATGGCAGATAATTCAGGCAGTGGTGCTCGAATGCCAGCCATAATAGCTGGCGAATTCTTTAAAATTGAACAATTACTAATTTTAAAAGCAAATTTTAATTTAAAAAGTTGAATCTGTTTATTTTATTGCAATAAAAGATTTACCCTCTTGACTTGTTTTTGTTAAAAAATGTTTGAGATGCGTGTTGATGATGGCGATGTTTCAGCATCAAGTGTTAGAAAATGTATTTTAGTATCTTGCAGTAAAATACTTAAATGCATTTTGTATTTTATATTTCAAATATTCGCAAAAACTATTTCTATTTTGTATTTGAAATACTTTTGGACAAAATGGTTGTATTTTGTATTTAAATTACATTTGAACAGTATTTTACCCAACACTGCGTGCAGGACTCTTTTTGACCTTAGAACATATTACACGGGGTCTCCGTCCAAAGACCTCGCCACTTCGACCTCGGAACGATATATATGACGTGAAAAAGGAAAGAAGTTTTTCTTTCTGAAAAAACCCTTACATGATAGCAGGGGTGCCTGGAGTAGGTCTGGAGGCAAATGCTTTCTCGGTTAAAATAGTTTCTTATTTCGGCGATGTTATTGATGTTGATGATAACAAACGGTCTGCACAAAAGACTGAAAGACATTAGTTATTAACAGTATGGAGATCCTAAAACTGGTATATAAAGATATTAGCCCTGCATCGAGGTTGTTACAAGGAGAATAATAATAATAATAATAATAAGTGTTGTTATATAGCGCCAAGATTAACTGAGGCGCTTTCGAAAGTCCCCGAGAATATTTTAAAATAATAAGTTTTTAGTTTCTTTTTGAAAAGTTCCGTCGACTCAGTGGCTCTTATGTCGGGAGGTAGCGAATTCCACACACACGGCGCTGCATGACGGAAGGCACGCGTTGAAATATTGTTGGAGGTGTGATGTTGCTGGAGGAGAGGAGCTGCAGAAGAGCGGAGACATCTGCCAGTTTTCCGGTTTTTGAGTAGGGTGCGAAGATATGGGGGTGATGAAGTAGTGAGTGTTTTGTGAGTGAGGAGAGCGATCTTGAACGAAATGCGGTGAGTTATGGGCAACCAGTGAAGACGGATGAGGTTATTGACGGAGGATTGGTGACGTGTGCCTTTTGAAGTATCGACGTTCAGGACGATTCTGGCTGCCCTATTCAAGGTCCGATGAAGTCGCGCGCACTGTTGTTGTGTGATGTTGCAGAGGAGAGAATTGCAGTAGTCAATTCTAGACAGGAGAAGGCAACGTACAAGCGTAGAAGCCAGCTCCATAGTGAGAAATGGCCTGATGTGGCGTATGGCCCTCAGGTGGTGGTTGCAAGACTTGATGACGCTAGTGATGTAATTAGAAAATGTTAGTTTATTATCTATAGTGACGCCAAGTATTTTCAGGGATGGTGAAAGATGAACGAGATCATGGTCAAGATTGATTGATTTGATATGAGAGAGCGAATTGATAAGATGATGTGAGCCTAAGATGGATACTTCGGTTTTTGATGTGTTGAACTGGAGATTGTTATGTAGGAACCATGTTTCTACAGCCTGTATGCATGAAGTAAGTCTATTGATTCTGGAAGAAAAGTCAGTGGGATCTTTGGGGCTGATGGGTATGAAGAGCTGTGTGTCATCGGCGTACTGGTGGTAAGCAACATTGTGGGAGGATAATAAATCGGCTATAGGAGATATATAGGAGGTAAAAAGGAGTGGCCCTAGGACGGAGCCCTGAGGAACACCATGGGTGAGTTGAACAGTAGGAGATGAGTGATCTCCGAGTTTAACAAATTGTGAGCGACCAGTGAGATAAGATGCTAACCAGGAGAGGGCTAAGCCGTTGATGCCGAAGTCATCTTTTAGTCGTTGAAGTAGGATGGAATGATCAATGGTGTCGAAGGCAGCAGACAGGTCAAGTCCAGCAATCATAGTGGCTTCTTTTGAGCCGCAAGAGTGGAAGACATGATCAAAGATGTGTAGTAAAGCAGTTTCAGTGGAAAAGGTGCAACGGTACGCTGATCGGAAAGGAGAGTAATTAGAGTTGGAAGTAATATGCGGTTGGAGTTGCTTTAGAGCAGCACGTTCAATGATTTTAGAGATGGTAGAAAGGTTGGAAATGGGGCGAAAGTTACCAGGGTCAGAGGTATCGAGATGGGGTTTTTTTAAGAGTGGCAAGACTTGTGCTGTTTTGAATGACTTTGGAAAGTGACCTTCTTCAAAAGAAAGGTTGATTAAGTTAGATATGATGATGGAGAGTGTATCCGAGCAATTAATTAAAACTTGATGTGGGAAAGGGTCAAGAGGAGAAGTTTTGTTGCATGAGCTTTTAATGATTTTCTTTACGTCAGATGCGGTTATTGGTTGGAGAGAATGCATGTTGTGACAGGGAATGACTCTGGTTGCATATGACGGAAGTGAGTGAGCAGGAGATGACAAACGTTGTTTTATATTTTGATGAATGTTACTTATTTTATTTATGAAATGGTTACTGAAGGAGTTGACAAGCGTCTTGCAGTTGTTGTCATCGAGACTATTATGTTCAGTGGTGGTATGGAGAATCTTGTTTAGATTGCCCCAAAGAGAGCGAGAATTGGCCGAAGAGCTCAATTCATGTCGAACGCAATCAACTCTGGAGTTAAGTATTGCAATTCTGGCCAGCTCTCTGGATTGGTCGTAAGCTAATTTGTTTGTAGGGGATGAGTTCTTGTTGTAGAGCCTTTCCATCTTTCTCATTTGCCTTTTTGCACTCATGGCGTCTTCCGATAAGATGGTCTTTGTGACCAGTGGCGTCGCCAGCTTTTTAATCCAGGGGGAGCAGCAATGTAGCAAATTAAAAATAAGCAATCAATGTACCAGATTTCGGGAAAATTTTAGACAATACCCGTGTAATCGGTTACAAAATTATTTAGAATTTCTGTGATTAATTGATTTACACAGTGATACAGTAGAATATATGTTTTTAAGTGTTCACAGTGTTTTGAATTAATGAATCTTGAATTTATTTCTATTTAATAATCAAATAATTACACAGCACATATTGATTGATTATTGATTGTTGATATTACTATGATGATTGGTGATATTGATATAACGTTACTAGCCTGCTACTAGTCTGTTGATTTTTGAACTGTTCACTGACACTGACACACTGTTGTACTAACTTGAACAATGTCAATGAAAACAAAACATTGAAAATTAAATCAAACGAATACGTCGATTTTCAGCGTGCGCGAATCTGTCAACGATATTGTCCAGTGATGCCTGTTTCAGAACATCCCGTTCTACACTGCACAATACTAAATACTGAAGACGATCTTGCGCCATGGTTGAACGCAGTTTATTTTTGATTAAAGCCAGCTTACTAAAAACACGTTCGCATCCAGCACTTGTTACAGGAACTGCGATCAAAATGGAATACAAACGTCGAAGTTCTTCCATGCATGGCGGACAAGCTTTAGCACGATCCTGCAAAGAGGTGGCAGTTAGCCATGCTGATGTTTTACGGACTAAGTCATACTGTGCTACAACTACATCCGCATCAATTAGGTCTGGATACAAATTCGTCACATGAGCATGCAATTGATCTTTGTCAGCATCTGACTGCATAAGACCACCAACTAACAGATACAACTCACTTGCATCATCCATGAAGCGAGATTTCAGTTCATTTAAACTTATGTCAACAATTTCCAACACCTGTCGCTTCAATTCATCCAGTGCGGATAAACTGACTTCATGTTCACCGCTATCGATACGACGGGATACTTTGCGTCTTCTGTGGTCTTTTGGTTCGGTTGAGATGTCGTTCGCCACAGCTAATTTAATTTTTCAGGGGGAGCACGTGCTCCAAGTGCTCCCATGTGGCGACGCCACTGTTTGTGACACCCTTCCTGAGCGTCTTGATACGGATAGGGGCAAACTTGTCGAGTAAACATTTCATGGTTGTTATCATGAGCTCGGTATACTCATCAGCTGTGAGGTTGTTGTGATCGAGTAGTGATGAGTTGATTATGTCTCTGTTGAAGGCGAGCCAATCGATAGATTTTAAATTTCGATGATGGGTGGTGATGCGATTGATGATGGGTTTTAAGTGAGTGATGATGGTTGAGACTAAGTAGTGATCGGAATAGGATAAGCTGTGTGTGCTGACTTCCGTTAGTAAGTATGGTGTGCTGCTGCAGGAGATGAGTAGGTCGAGAATGTTGCCTCTCGAGTGGGTTGGTACAGAGACTTGCTGGATGAGGTTGAGTTCATCAAGCAACTCTTGGAGAGTTGGATCGATGGATGTTGAAGAGGAGGGTGCATTGAAGTCGCCGCATATTATAAATTTGTGACCAATGGAAGATATTAATTCGATAAAATGAGAAAATTCGTTAAGGAAGACATGAGAGATGTGACCAGGTGGTCTGTAGATAACAGCTATGAGCAGATGTTGTTGTGAGATGGATATTTTTGCTACCAGATGCTCGAATTCATGCGTTGGATCCGTGGGTACCTGGGAGCAGAGGAGGTTGTTGCAGTGAATGATGGCAAGCCCTCCACCTCTTTTGTCCTCATACGATCCTCGGTGTTTGTGGATGACGGAAAATCCAGGTGGAGCCACGTCTCGCTTGATTACCTCTGGGGCATCAGATGTTATCCAGGTTTCACTTAAGCAGAGGAAGTCGAGATTTTCGTCAAAGATAGTGTCGTGAAGCAAGGGTGCTTTGCGTACGGCGGAGCGTGTGTTTAGCACACCCATTTTGAGCGAGCGTGAAATTCCACGAGATTCGGCGAGCATCGTCCTTTTGTTGGATTTTGGATTCCAGATATTGTTTTTGAAGAGTGTGTTGCGTAATGTCTTTGTGACACGAAGCGCTGCGGCGGAGCCAATGTCGAGTAACTGTGAAGTGCTGTATTTGATTCTACTGGGAAAGAGTTTATGATCAATCAGTTTTGTTTGCATCATCAAGAACAAGATGCCTGGCTAATTATGATTGTTTGAATGGACTTGCTCGTTTTAAATTAGATACATTCATAGTATCATCAAAAATAGATTTCGATCATCAATTTCATATGATTATTTGTCAGGCCCTCTGATAATATCATCAGAAAAAAACTTGCTTGTACAGTTAAGAGATGATGACATTATTTCTCGTGTTGCTTGTGTTACTCCCAGTCTGCGAGCACACCTTCTTCATTAGACAATGCCTAATTTTATTAACAGTGATGTAATTTTTTAATAAATATTGAAAAGCTTATTGTTTTGTTGGTATTTGGATGTGGCCATCTTGTCAATTTGCAGGGAATTGTTTATATCTACTTTTAGTTTCAACTTACATTTGGGACGGAGAGAAGACTAAAGAAAAAAGAGAGGGGGGAGTCTGCTTCCAGCAGCCAGGGGGATGGGCGCCCCTGCATGATAGGACAATGCTAAAACTAAATACAATGCTAAATGTATCTATTATTTGTTCTGGTTGCATTAACAAGATTATCCATTGTCGCTCGTGTATGTGTGTATATTTGTTTGTATGTGTGTGTAACGGTGAGTAACGATGGGTGACGCCCGAAGATGGCGTGGATGAAAGCCTAGCGTGATGTTTTGATCAACCACGTTCCTTCCCAAGCGGTAAACAAACGCTTTTCTACAATTCGTGTGTGTGTGTGTGTGTGCGTGCGTGAGAGAAAGCGAGAGAGAGAGAGAGAGAGAGAGAGAGAGAGAGAGAGAGAGAGAAAAGCGTGAGGATGAGGAGAGGGAGAAGGGCAGCCACTTTCCCTGGGTCCCCGAAGGGCTTCATGATTTAGTGGGTAGGCACATGTCACGTGACTGAAGCAGAAAAACAAAACATTAAGCAGAAAATCAATCGTCACAATACATGGAAAGTTCGGCGCGGTTCGTGACGGTTGTCGGTCGGTTCGTTCGCCGTTCGTAAGTGCGTGTTCGTTTGTTGGTTCGTTCGTTTTTATTCTCGTCGGGTTTTCATCTGTTCGTTGTAGTTTTTTTTTATTCCAACAGATTTACGGTATAAAAAGTGTCTGCTCCGCCGGCCACTGAACACGGCACCACTGGATGGCAGAAGGAAGAGAGAAAGAGAGAGAGAGAGAGAGAGAGAGAGAGAGAGAGAGAGAGAGAGAGAGAGAGAGAGAGAAAGAGAGAGAGAGAGAGAGAGAAAGAGAGGCAAAGAGAAAAAGAGAGAGCGGGGCATGCGCGCTGAAGAAGCCGGAGCAAGATTGATGAGAACATTAGGTATCAAAAAAAAGTTTGCTGGTCGATATCTTTGGTAAAAAATCCATAATGGCGTCAGTAACTCCGGAAGTGTGCCCCACTAGTTATTGAGGCGTTGTTGAAACGTTATAGGTAAGAAACTTATTAGGCCGTTAGCTACTAAGTTTTGGTAGGCACAACCGCCTATGGTTTTTAAACATTTAACCGTATAATTATATAGATGATTTATATTGACAATTAAGATACGTATTTATACAGAATTCCGTGGTAAGTCTGCACGGACAGAGATGTGTGTATATTTGTACATCATGGCAGTGCTGGTCTGCACGCGAGCACTCGCACAAAATGCCAATATAAGTCTGCACTCTACACGCGAGCAGTCAGCTTACTGAAATACTGAAATATTGCAAAGTTTCTTCATTCTAAAACATTTGTATAATTCGAAAGTGAGGGAAAAGAATATTTATATTTCGAATAATATATACTTACAATCACTAATTGAATAGAAATAGACATTTTCAGGTATCGTTAATATCGCGATAAAAGTATCCGCGATACTGTACCCCGATACTTAAGGTATTGCGATACATTTCTGCATTTAGTGTAGCAGTCGTTATCGCGATGCTATTTGGAGCAAAAATTGAGTGAGTGAGTGAGTGAGTGAGTGAGTGAGTGAGTGAGTGAGTGAGTGAGTGAGTGAGTGAGTGAGTGAGTGAGTGAGTGAGTGAGTGAGTGAGTGAGTGAGTGAGTGAGTGAGTGAGTGAGTGAGTGAGTGAGTGAGTGAGTGAGTGAGTGAGTGAGTGAGTGAGTGAGTGAGTGAGTGAGTGAGTGAGTGAGTGAGTGAGTGAGTGAGTGAGTGAGTGAGTGAGTGAGTGAGTGAGTGAGTGAGTGAGTGAGTGAGTGAGTGAGTGAGTGAGTGAGTGAGTGAGTGAGTGAGTGAGTGACGGGGGCTACTATATTATAGATGTGTAGTAGTAGTAGTAATGTATATGCAAATACCGGTGAGTGTCTACATGATAGTGTGTCTATGTGTGTTTGCGTGTTCGTCCAGCACATGTGTGTTTCGGCGTATATATACGTGTGGGTGTGTGCATATATGCATCATTATGCATGTGTGTGTGTGCCCATATATGCATGTTTGCGTGCATAGTTCTATGTGTGTGTGTGTGTGCGTTGACATGCGCGTGCGGAAGTGTACGTGTCAATTAACGTAGAATTCGCATGCGGAGAGCGTGCAATTTCACTTCAACCAGATCGCGCTTTAACAATGTTATATGTCGTCCCCATAGCTACGGCGTCTCCCTGACTATGGAACGTCTAAGCGACTTTTTAAAGAAAAATTTTTTTTTCGCTGACCGGGAAATATTCTTTCAATATCACCCGCTATATTTCCAAATGTCACGGGTGGTTGCAACTGAAAATGTCATTTTATTTTAGTTATCGCTATACATTTAAGTTAATTTATATATATATATATATATATATATATATATATATATATATATATATATATATATATATATATATATATATATATATATATATATGTTTATGTGCATTATAATATAGTTAGAAGCAGTTATAAGAAAAAAATCTTAAACGGACTTGTTTGCACGTAACAATTGATTCCATTTAGAGCCCACCTGCGATGAAAGTCGTTATGATAGTGATGACCACAAAGAGGTATACAAAAAATACCAAATAAGGCCATCCGTGTCGCGAACAATTGTGGTGACGACGACGACGACAATCGCGGTGACGACGATGACGATGACGACGATGCTGTTATTGTTTTGAGCGAAAATAAGTTGAAGGCGAGCGCTTACATCTTTCCGCGCATGCGGGCACGTTGATTGGGCCGATTATGAATTCGCAACACGTCCTAGAGATGCTGACGACATGCTAGAGGGGATTTGAATGAGCGCTATATAAACGGCCGCTCCTGGCTCTCTCTCTCCAACGACCTGGCGAAACGCATGCGTGATTTTTAACGTCTTCTTTCTCCGTCTCCTTCATCTTCTTTAATGAACATTGTGTGCAGAGTTCTCTGAGAGGGACTGAGTCTTATGACGGGCGTGGTAGCATGTAGAACGGTCTGACAGTTTCATCTATAGATGATCGAACGCTATAATGGACATTCTGACAACGTGAAATAACCATAAGAACCGATTGATTGTTCAGATATTATTGCTTCGATTCGGTGAGTATTTGTTACGATATATTTATTTTCTTGTGTTTTATATTTTTTTTTAAATAGATAAATTTTTGCATCGCAAATAACGGGAAATGTTACCTGTTCGAATGGTCTTAAATATGATAAAAATATTTTATAACAATTACCCACGTTCAAAATCAGTGCTGTAATAAAAAAAAAAAACTTCAAAAGAAATTAAACACAGCTGAACGTGAAATAATAAAATTCCAGAATATTCACCACGACAGACAGACATACAAATCAGACTCGTTCGGTGATGTCCATACAAGGAAGTTCCCGAGCCCCGCAGCGCCAGCACTGCTACCTCTGCGACCTCCCCCGAACGCCCTGGGCCATTCTCGTTGACTTCAGTGAGCCTGTGTGCAGGGGCTGTGTCAACTACGAGGGGCCTGACCGCATTGAAATGGTCTGTAATTTGTAATTTGATGTCATTTTGTTATTTCATGGGCTCTTTTTTTATATGTATGTTTATTTGTTTATTGGTACGTTTGCTTATGTGTTTTTTGTTTGTTTATGTGTTTCATTTTTATAGGTTTGCTTTTTAATTGTATGTGTGCTTTAGGGTTCATTTTTGTGTCAGTATATTTATTTGTATCTATGTTTGTGTGTCTGTTTGGTTAAGTGCTTGTTTGACCCTATATTTGTATGTGTGTTTAAATGTCTATTTGTATGTATATATTTATGTGTCTATTTGTATGTATATGTTTAAGTGTCTAATTGTATGTATATGTTTATGTGTCTAATTGTATGTATATGTTTAAGTGTCTATTTGTATGTATATGTTTAAGTGTCTATTTGTATGTATATGTTTATGTGTCTATTTGTATGTATATGTTTATGTGTCTGTTTGTATGTATATGTTTATGTGTCTATTTGTATGTATATGTTTATGTGTCTATTTGTATGTATATGTTTATGTGTCTATTTCTATGTATATGTTTATGTGTCTATTTGCGAATTGCATGCTGATCAAATGAAAATTTGTTTATTTTGCACCAGTATTAATAATAATATTAATTTATTAATAAACGGTTTGATCCACTAAAAAATTAACTTCTCAACACATGCTCGTGAGTCATCAATTCTAGAGGCCTGTACACTTACTTACTTGTGTACACTTACTTACTTGTGTACACTACAGAATATGACATTTACTGAAAGGCTTTCTACTTAATTCAATAAGACTAACACCTGTATAATGTACTCACCTTGTCCAAAGATAATATTTAAAATGTGCATTTATTATTATTATTATTATCATAACCATCATCACGATCACTACCACCATCACCATTATCATCATCGTCGTCGTAACCATCATTATTCAACTATCTATTTTTTTCGTTTTCAAAGGTCATCGACATCGCCCGCCAGTTAAAACGCCTACACGGGGTCGAGACATCGCGACCGATGCCCTATTCTTCTTCGCACCCGTCTAACAAGGGGTCGTCCAATAACATGTCAACCATGAGAAACGGACCAACCCTAAGCAGTGCAAACGACAGCAATACAAACACAAGCAGTCGAGGCGGTGGGCCGTCCGGGCTGAACCCTTCCCAACAGCCGGGTGGCCCACCGCGTCCACCACCACCGAGGCACAGTCAAATAATCGACGATTTGCCCATGAGACTCGGCTTGTCGTCGTATCATTCCATGCTGTCCGCCGGAGTCTGTCCGCCACCTCTTCCACCTTTGCCGCACCCGAATAGATCAGTTACGGTTCCACTCGGTGGACAACAACAAGGGACGAGCGCTCCCAGTGGCGCCAACAGCAGTAAAAAACCGAATTCACACTCTCAACAAGAATGCGACGGAAACATGGGTAGCCCGAACAGCTCAGACGTGGGCCTGGGACTGACGAATGGAAGTTTTTTAGACTCGTCGGCTCACACTCCCAGAGCGGTCACGGATACGCTAGCAGTTCTTGGAGGATGTACGCCATTCGAGATCAGACACAAGTCCGATCTGAACAATACCGGCCGGGTGCTTGCTTTCGAAGCCAAGCGACACGGATTCGATTTTGAGTTAGTCCTTTTCGTGGAGGTGCCGATCGGGTCCGGCAACGTATTCAGTAGCGATTTGATCCAGAAGCAAGTATCCTCGGCCACGGGACTCGAGCCATCTTTCAAGGAATTCGCATCCTCTCTTGCGACGACGTTCAAACACTTACAGTATCGTTTGAAACCAGAGGGAGACGAGTGGCGACCGATGGTTGAACTCTTAAACGAGCAAGTTCGCTCCTTCAACGAGCCCGTTAAGAAAGAAAACCTCCCTGTTCCTTCTGCCCCGTCTGTCGAATCAATCATGGGTCTACAGCGCTATATCAGTGCCCAATCCATGCGATTGGCGAATGTCCTACAACAGGTGAAAAGGAAATCTTCAGCTGCCAACCTGGACGAACTGGAGCTCGGACAGATGTGTAAAAGGCTCGGACTGGATTTCGGACGGCGCCACATGTGGATGCAAGCCGAAGCTCTGAAGATGTCGCTCCAGAATGCCGCCGCCGTCGGCTTAGCTGGAGGTGCAGGTGGCATTGCTTCTTCGCTACTTTCCTCGCCATCTGCAAGAGCTGCAGGAGTCGATCCGAGCGTTTGCTTCCCTCTGTTGCCACCGCCATTGCTGGTCGGATCTCTCGGTCTCACCGGCTGTCGGGATACGCCTCCCATCTGTCGAATGTCCTCTTCTTCTCCAGATGACAATAAACAATTGAACAGTTTCGATTCGCTTTCCGGACCTGCAGATTTGAGACGTCGCAGTCCACCGGCTGGACTAACGGCCGGCGGTCGCAGCAGCGTCGAGCCCACCGGGGCTGGTATTCACGGCCATCCGCAGCACCAGCACCACCATAATCAACAACACCAAGCATCGATAGAAAACCTTAGGTGTACCCTGTGCATGGAACGTCTGGAAGACACCCACTTTGTTCAGTGTCCGTCGGTTCCTGAGCACAAGTTCTGCTTTCCCTGTTCAAAAGAGAGCATTAAAAGACAGGGCTGCGGCAGTGAGGTTTACTGTCCGAGTGGAAGAAAATGCCCTCTAATCGGTTCTTCGATTCCTTGGGCTTTCATGCTTAATGAGATAGAAACCATTCTCGGTGCGACGGCAACTCCGCCGGCAACGTCGTCGTCATCGTCGCTCTCGTCGTCATCATCATCGGCGTCATCGTCGTCACTGTCCACGACGGCGACTTCCATGCTCCCGCCGCCGCCGCCACCGCCGCCACAATCAACGTCGCTAGAGGACAGCAAAGACTTGAAAATAAAAAAAGAAAGGGAGTCATAGATGGAGACGTAGTTGGCGCTGTCATGTCAACGTGCCGCTCCCCAGGTACGCACGACAAGGCTGACATCTGTCGAGTGGTCGGCAAAACGATTCGCAATTTACATTCAAAACTTTTCAGATGAGACGATCTGCAATTACATGAAACTTTGTTAATTTCTGTCGTTGTTGCTGCGAAGCTGAGTGTCGTTCGCTCTTAGAACGTTGATGAACGACCAGTTGACAAACATTCGGTGTGTTCTCTCTTGTTCATATTGTGATGGCGAAAGTTAATATTGCCGTATTAAATTTTTCTTTCTTGTCTAGTTTGTCTTGCTCGAAGTTGTATAATAAAACAAAAACGTTTTTTAAGTAAATTTCCCGGTGTTCAAAACGTGTTGAAATGATTTCTGTTAAAGGCCGAAAAGCTTTGATGACATCAGAAACAACAACAAAAAATACATTAATCTGAAGTAAGAATGGAAAATATTCGAATTTATGGAAAACAAGCGAGGTGGCGTTAGACATTCATTCGCCATGCTCATGTTGAATTGTTTTTTAAAAGCATTCGCTAGGTGGCAGTTACAAAATTAATTTGCAATGCTGTTGTTGAAACTGACTCGAACGTTCTTCTAGATAACATTTTAATGGTCATTAACGATAATTTATTAATTGCGCGTAAAATTAGAGCAAAAATAATTTATTTATTTTGTTTCTTTGTTAAAAGTTTCATGAGATTTTTTGAATTTCTGTTTTTGGCGTTCCGTACTTTTGATGTGGCACAAAATATTGATCGACGAAGGTAGACCACATTGCCAGCGAGGTTGTGCAGCTGCAGCACCAGCATCCTGGCTACCTAGCTCTCAAGAGGTGTACGATGGAAGCAGGACATTCGCATTACTCAGCTGTGTCCGGTAATGTTCCCAAGTTGGTGCCTATGTTTGTATGCATATTTATATGTATGTATGTGTGGATATGTATGTGTGTACTGTGTACGCACCTACTTCTTTAAACGTGAAATTAGGACTACCGCGAGGCTATAATGTCGTATAATCGTAGACCGAGGACAACCGTAGTGGGGCTAAATTCTGTTGTTGTTTTTTTTACTTGATTTGAACTTTCCGACATTAACCTTAAATAAAGCTAAGGTCAGAGGTTGTTGGCATGAGAGAGTTTGACGTATCGTCCATTTACTGGTCAAATGGCCGGCCAATCATGCTTGTTACAGAAGCAAATATGCAATGCCTGGATGACTGATCAACCGTCGAATTTAAGTAGCATCACTTGATTTGTGTCCGTCCTCATTTGTTGTTGCAGAGTTTTATGGTGATGATGATGATGATGACGATGATGTCGGGGTGACGATGATGACGACGACAATGATGGCAATGACGATGATCATGATGACGGTGAAGATGGCGATGATGATTACTAAAAGCAAGGCAAGAAGTATACGTTGATATATCGGTGATGACGATACGTTCAAACGAGCGGATTGAATTTTTCGATAGAGGTAATAAATTAAGACACATTTCAATTTTCAACTACGATAAGGTCGAGAGGTCAACGTATAAAAATAGCGTCGTACTCCTCAGGTCCTCAGATCCAAGGTCATGTACAGCTGGAGCTACCACACAGGCCTATCGTTTTATGCAGGTGTGTTTATATACGTGTGTATGTGTCTGTATGCTTGTGTGTGTATCTGTGTGCTGGGCTTGTTATAGTTTCTGAGCTTATTGTGACTGGTGCTGGCGTGACGGTGGAGGAAGATTTTTTTTTCATTCATGCGTAGATGTAATCGTGCGTGCAACTAACATCGTACACACATTTATAACGCTTCTACGCGCCTTATAACAGCTCTGTACTCATTTATTCTCTTTCCCTCCTCTCTCTCTCTCTCTCTCTCTCTCTCTCTCTCTCTCTCTCTCTCTCTCTCTCTCTCTCTCTCTCTCTCTCTCTCTCTCTCTCTCTCTCTCTCTCTCTCTCTCTCTCTTTCTCTCTCTCTCTCTCTCTCTCACACACACACACACGCACACGCACACACCCACACTATCTCCTTCTCCCTTCATCCCTTACTCTCTATTTTTTGAGCGTATATGTCTCTCAATTCCCGGGGATGTGATGTAATGCGTTCATGCATGTTGACGACAAAAAATGTTCAGACTGAAACAGGAGGAGAAAAAAAAACAAATTATTTTCTCTCTTCGGAAATCTTGAAGGGGAAAGAGGACATGCATCCTTGGTTCATTGGTGCGAATGATTTTGTTTTGTGACGATGACTTCCTGTACATGGGCTTGTCCAATGTGCACGTGACAGTACACGTGATAGTACAAGTGATAGTACATGTGACTGTACATGTGACTGTACACGTGACTTGTCTTGTTCTTTTGATTCAGTGGGGAAATCTCAGTTTCTTGTTAAAAATAAAACAAATTTTGAAGGTAAAACATTTTTTTTAAGTTGTCTGATTTGCAATTATGTATTGTTTACACAGCTTACATAGTCGTTTTGCTGACATATATCTTGTTTACACAATTAACATAGACGTCTTTTTTTTATATGTCTCGTTTACAAGAACATTATTTTAACAAATATTTCTTTTTTACAAACTTTTACTTAGGCTACAATCTTTGTTTGTGTGTGTTTGTGTATGTGTGTGTGTCTTTCTCTGTACGCAAATCTTGCAAGTAAAGTTTAACCAGCTTTTTGACTAGCTAGGAAGCTGAAATGTTCAAATTAAGTTTTTTTTAATTGAATTATGTATTGTCATCCAATATAAAACTATGCTGAAAGTTTCAGCTTCTTAGCTAGTCAAAAAGCTGGTTAAACTTTACTTGCAAGATTTGTTTACAGAGAAAGCCACACAATCACACAAACAGAGTTTGTAATTTAAATAAAAGTTTGTAAAAAACAACTTAATTTGAACATCTTTCGTATTTCTAAATCGAGTGTATTTGAAATCAAAGTTTGTGTTGAAAAGCTCGTTTTTCCTTTACTTGTTTTCTTTCTTTCATAATAGTTTATAGTCCTTTACACCAGGTGTTTCAAGACTGTAATGGCTGTATGTAGGAAGCACCTAAGTACTTCCTGTCGTGGATCGTAATTTGATCCTTTTAACTTTTCCCTCCTCCTTTCTCCAGGCTTGGGACTGGCCTTCAAACATGTCTTATTGGCAAACATGGCTGTTTAGCAGATGCGTCTTGTTCGTTCAAAAAGATGTCTTGTTTACAGATATGTATGCCATGTTAAAAGAGATGTCTTATTTATAAACGTTTCTTGCTTACAGAGATGTCTTGTTTACAAAGATGTCTTGCTTACAGAGATGTCTTGTTTACAGAGATTTCTTGCTTACAGAGATGTCTTGCTTACAGAGATGTCTTGTTTACAGAGATGTTTTGTTTACAGAGATGTCTTGTTTACAGAGATGTCTGGTCTACAGAGATGTCTTGTTTACAGAGATCTCTTGTTTACATATATGCCATGTTAACAGAAATGTCTTGTTTAAAGAGATTTCTTGTTTAAAGAGATTTCTTGTTTACTGAGATGTTTTGTTTATCAAAATGTATCGTTTTCTAAGATGTCCTCTGTCTATAAAGATGCATAGAACACATTGATGCACACGATACATTCTTCAAATTTCGTCTTTAAAATTTATATGCCACTTTGAGGCAGACTCAGTTTGAGTTATTGAAAACATCAGATGGTATGATAAATTGGCTTGCGTGATGGTAAAGAAACGGTCAATGAATCATTTCTAATAGATTTATGTGCCTACATTGATGACTCAGTCTATCGCTACGGCTACATTAATGACTCGGTCTATTAGTCCTTCATCGCTACAGCTACATATTAAATTCATTTTTGCTTTGGAAACATCTGCAAAAAACAACTTCAAATTTCTTAAATTCACTTTTGGAGCGAAAACTGAGTTATGTAAATGACCAAAAGGACTACAAGGAGCCAAAGTGGAGACTTAATGATGCGCAGCTTTTTTTGTACTAAATAAAGACGGAAGCGGATATGCAAGAGCTGATAGAAAAAGCAAAATATCCAGCTTTCCTTATTTTCTGAGGCTGGATATTAGCTGACTGGATTTAAAACGACAAATAATTGTTTTTTTCAGAACAAGATTAGCCCTCTTCAGCAAGTTGAACCATTGACTACCTACCGTGCCCCAGATTCAGGTGGGCTCATCGATCGAGCTGATTTATCCAAGTCTCTGACTGTCGTCCAAAAGTGTCACTAAGCGACTCACCCTGGTGGCTGGCACATCTCCAGTGCTTTTGTTCTTTTAAGGTTGGTGAAGGAGGATACCTCAGCGAGAACACTCGACTTTAGCAATGACTGCCTCGCTCGGGATCATCGCAACTGATCCCAGGACTACTGATCCCAGGACTACTGATCCCAGGACAACTGATCCATCGGACAACTGATCCCATGGACAACTGATCCCATAGGCAACTGATCCCATATCTGCATCATTTTATATTTCACTGTTTCTACAATCAATAAACTGATATTAACATACATAATTTCCTATTTCTGTTTGTATGTATGTATGTATGTATGTATGTATGTATGTATGTATGTATGTATGTATGTATGTATGTATGTATGTATGTATGTATGTATGTATGTATGTATGTATGTATGTATGTATGTATGTATGTATGTATGTATGTATGTATGTATGTATGTATGTATGTATGTATGTATGTATGTATGTATGTATGTATGTATGTATGTATGTATGTATGTATGTATGTATGTATGTATGTATGTATGTATGTATGAGTATGTTTGGATGCTGTAGTGATGGTCCTAGTCATGGACTCCTAAATAAACCGATAAGAATTAATGTTGGAGTGTCTTCATTAATTCATTTAATTCATATCTTCGAAAAAAACAACTTCTGAAATGAGCTAAACTCTATTATTTTTGGATTTGCACGGTTCCATTTCTCATTATGAACTTCACGGAAAAAGGAGTGAAACGATGAAAAGTAATACGAACTTGTCAATTTCATTTCAACTGTGTATCGTGCCCTCGTGCGCTTATACTAAATATTATTTCTCCGTTTACTAACTGGAGTAGCCAGTATCATTATCACCAATACCGTTGTCGTATGCAGCCAGCCATCGTAAGCTGGCTACGTAAGCATCATCACCACCACCATTGTCGTCAAAAAATGAGTTAAAAAATGAGTTGCATAAGCATATGGGATCAGTTGTCTATGGGATCAGTTGTCCGTGGGATCAGTTGTCGGTGGGATCAGTTGTCCGTGGGATCAGTTGTACTGTGATCAGTTGTCCTGGGATAAGTTGTCCTGGGATCAGTTGTACTGGGATCAGTTGTCCTGGGATCAGTTGTCCTGGGATCAGTAAGCACTAACCCGCTTCGCTCTAAGAAGCTACCGAAATGCGGACCTGTCGCTACACCACCGCGCTCTCCACGTAACGGCGGCCATATTTGAATTGTTTTGCGCAATCTCTGGTCACGTGTCCGTTCGCCTTATAACACGGCGAGACAATTACTTGAGTGGAAATAATTTTTTTTCATCTGCAAATCCTAAAACGGAGGTTTGCGCTCCCTAAGCTTCGGCTTTACGGAATTTTTATTTGAGAAAAGGGGAAGGATGAGAGAAAGAGGAAAGAGAGAGAGAGAGAGAGAGAGAGAGAGAGAGAGAGAGAGAGAGAAAGAGAGAGAGAGAGAGAAGAGAGAGAGAGAGAGAGAGAGAGAGAGAGAGAGAGAGAGAGAGAGAGAGAGAGAGAGAGCGAAAGAAAGAGAGAGAGGAAGGAGAGGTATGCATTTATGGGCTTGACGTAGTGGACAGCTAAACAAATTCGTCCTTTCTTTTCGCGCCTTTCCATTCTACGCAAGATTCCGTCCGTGGAAACGTTTATAAATATAACACGCTTCGTTTGCTTTTTAGCGTTTAAAAATTCAGCAACAACAAATATTTGTTTGAAATATGTAAAAGAAAGTCATAAAAACAAATGCAAACATTTAAACCTCTATTGAGTTTTTTCTATTTATAGCAATGAATTAATATTCATTGAGATCACCCAAGAAGAATTGTGACAAAAAAACTTTTTTTACGGAAACAAAAAATTTTAAATATTGTCGATTATTATTATTTCTATAAGATTTAATCTAATTATAATATTACGTACAGTACGCACGTCTATCTCACTGTCCGTTGCAGTATTGCTCACTGGCCGGGTCCAGATTTTTTGATATCATGGTGGGTCGGGCTGGGTCGAGCCAAAAGATTTTTTTGTTAAAATATTAAAGATATTATTGATTGTAATTGACACCTTATTTCAATTGTTTACTATGATATGTAATAAAAAAAAATATTAATTTTACCTTTAATCAATATTCCGTGTCATTATAAAAACCTGCTTGTATATATATATTGTTACGATATCACCAAATCGTATACCGGGCTCAATAGAATGGTTTTGATGTTTTATTGGAAAATAATAAATGAAGCTTTGTTACGGCTAGTTATACTTTCTGGTTTATTAATAATGTCCATAATAGTTATTCGAAGTCCTTTAACGTCTATCAATGGGAAAACCTATTGTAAAAACAGCGATTTTACATTATTACCCCCTTCTTAATTCTGTTCGTCCCGAACAGCATATCGCTTTTAAGAAATGCGACTCGGCCACGAACACCAAAATACCTTGATCTTTACTCGTGGCTTTGA
This sequence comes from Erpobdella octoculata, assembly GCA_963978895.1. Lineage (NCBI taxonomy): Eukaryota > Metazoa > Annelida > Clitellata > Hirudinida > Erpobdellidae > Erpobdella > Erpobdella octoculata. Next base: position 28,009,723 of record OZ022239.1, read on the forward strand.
CCGCAATTCGCAAACAACATGGTCAAGTCTCTTGACCGTTTGACACAGTTTCTTCCAGTCCTTCTTTGGCTCATCAACAGAGTCTTTCTTTGGCTCATCGTCGCCATTTTTGCACGGTTCATCACAGCCTTTTTTGCATGCCTCGTCCTGAACATCTTTGCACGGTTTATCGGAATTGTCTGCTTTTTCTTCTTCCTTCACATCCTTTAGATCTTTCTCAAGAAACTCTTCAAAAGGTTTTTCGAAAACACGTTCCATAAATCCAATAAATCCTTTCATCAAACTGTTATTTGATTTTACAATGACTCTTAGTCTATCTGATCTAGAATCTTCTGTGGATTCATCTGATTTAAAACCCTCGGTACCGTTCTCTGTTCTTGTCTCATTTTTTCTAGAGTTTTTGCTTGCTGCATTGCTATTGTTGTTTTGGAGAAGTTCATCGCCGTCATGTTTGTTTTCTTCCAAGCAACAATCGAACGTTTTCTTTTCACATTCCAACTCGGCTCTTTCGTCGGTGTCAACTTTCGTATCGTCCAGCGGATCTTTCTTCAAATTATCGCTATCGTCTCTCAAATCAGTGTCTTCTTTTCTTGTCAAGTTAACTTTGACGTATTTTTCCATTGGAGTTTCGTCCGTTTCTAAATCCTCGGTTGCTTCATCCGAGTCAGATTCTTCACTAAAATCTGACCCTGAATATTCGGTGACGTCGTCTGTTATGGAGGCTTCCGTTTCAGAACCGTCGCTGTATGGGTGAAAGCCATAGTTGTTATTGCCATTATTATAATCATCATCGTCACTTTCATCCTCATCGTTTTGCATTTCGTTTTCAACATTCTTCTCATCTTCTTTAGTTTGGTTTTTGACGTCCAAACCGACTGTATCACTGTCACCATCTTTGCATGGTTCATCTTGAGCATCTTTGCAAGGTTCCTTATCATGACCGTCTTTGACAGGCTCATCATCATGACCCACCTGACTTGTGCAGTCTGTACGGCCGTCATCCGTCACATGCTCTGAGACACAGCTGGTGGACTCCAGTTCAAATTGGGTTTCGCCGCAGCAACCCACATCACCAGCAGCCCGCTGGTCCAGAACCGTGTCCACCACTGCCTCAGCCAACCCTGCGACCAAACTCTCAACAGTTGTACCGGCTGCTGCCACTTTGTTTCCGTGGCCAAGAATCATTCCTTCTCCTGTCTTCTTCTGTGCTGCCATGTTTTCTTTCGCTCGTTGTCTTTCTTCCTCCAGCAATTTGTTTTTTAATTTCCTTCGCTTGACCACAGCCTCCTCGTCAATGTCGAATAGATATTCGTCGTCGTCAGGCCCATAGCCCTCATTCACTAACGCGGCTAAGAGGCGTTCCATAAGTTCGTCCTTTTTACCTGTATCGCTCAGGCCACGTTTCTCCAGCTCGTCTTTCATTTCACTCGCCCAAAGCTCATCCAATGATTTCAAAACCATTCTTGTATCCCAATTCTGACACCAATGTTACGATATCACCAAATCGTATACCGGGCTCAATAGAATGGTTTTGATGTTTTATTGGAAAATAATAAATGAAGCTTTGTTACGGCTAGTTATACTTTCTGGTTTATTAATAATGTCCATAATAGTTATTGGAAGTCCTTTAACGTCTATCAATGGGAAAACCTATTGTAAAAACAGCGATTTTACATTAATATATATAAGTCGAATTGGATCGCTTTCTTAAAAAAACAGTATACAAGCCACCCATCCATCCATCCATTTGATGGTGTCCTTGTATGTTCACTTGTCCCTATTCCATTCATTAGCAAGTTGTCATTTTTTAATAAGGGCAAGAGGAAGAGAAGAAGAAATATAAAGAAGGAGAAAGAGAGAGAAAGAGAGAGAAAGAGAGAAAGAGAGAGAGAGAGAAAAAGAGAGAAAGAGGTAGAGAGAGATAAAGAGAAGGAGCGAGAAAAGGCTTTCTTGTCTAATACTGCAGTCGTGCAAACTTGCGTGCAAATTGCGATTTCATTTCATTTTTTTTCATTAGAAACAACGTTTTTTAAACGCCAGCAACGTTGATGATAAAACAAGTAATTATGATTTAAAAAAAGTTTAGAAAAAAACATGTCTTTCTCTTTGTATGTACTTCCTGTACGATCGGATGCTTCTTTCTGGGAGAAAAAGCTTTCATGTTCTTTCAGCAAAATCTTGGAGGGAGGCAACTTTTTATAAGGGCCCACGAATTTTTCCCAAAAGTTTTCAAAAACCTCTTTTCCTCCAAATAAGCAGATGACCGAGGAGAGAGGGGGGGGGGGGTAGTCGCATGTACTTTTCCCAAAAATGTACTAAACCCTCTCATTTTTTCTAAGAAAAATAAGTTGATGACAGGGAGTAGTCGCAGGTAGTTTTTCCAACAATTTTTATTTTTTTTATAAAACACTTCAGGGGGCCCACATAGTCACATAAAACCACAAAAGGTTCCACTTTAAATAATTTTTTTAAGAGTATTATTATTTTATTATTATTACTATTAAAATAAATAGGCTGAAAATTTTAAAATAATTAGCAGGCGTTTAGATATATATTATGTAAATGACTTCAGGTGGGAAGCGGGCGAGTCCGCAATTGTTGAATACGACATATGAGCCGGGAGGGATAGGAATCCGAGTACGGAAATCACGATTTCTCAGAAACGGTTATAGCCAGTGACCTAAGATTTTACAGGTACAGGGGGTCAATGAGACCTACTTCCGGTGCCAACCGGAAGTCTGTGCGACCACGCCCACTTCCGTTTTTGGACTATAAACGCTTGCGGATTCGACGACGAATCACGTGACCTTAAAAAACCAAACTCAAAAGGAACATAGGGGTCCATAAGCCCTAACTCGAGTTTGAATCGCAGGGTCACGTGACCTGGTTCCGGAGTTATGAGCGCTCGAAAGTGGGAACCCCGGATTCGGCACTATTTTTTGACCCACGCTACAGCCACCCCATTAGGCGAAACGGAGCCGCTCTCTACATGAACAGACGAGCCCTGAATGGGACCATCTGATGGGGGAAAAATTTTCAAATTTGTATTCCGGATATGGATTTATGGGTGTTCAAAGATGGCGGTTTTTTCAATTTTAGATAAGTAGAGTGAAATGGTCTGTAAGTTTGCACTTTCATTTATTCGTGAATGGAATCGAGTCCGAATACGCTATGATCATTCACTCACACGTGATCATTCACTCACACTTGATCATTCACTCACACGTGATCATTCACTCACACGTGATCATTCACACACACGTGATCATTCACACAAACTCCTCAACTCATTCATGATTTCACGACCATCCGTGACTCGAAAACTTGGCAGCGAAGCCGGACTGCTAAGTCATCAAAGCTTTAGCCGGTTGCCAGGAAACGCCAGATGGCGTGACGTCATGAAACAGGCGGCCATCTTATTTCCATGAGTCCGACTTGCACACTGGAGTAGCAGCGCTGGGTTAATTATTGTACGCTCTCTCTGTCTGTCTGTCTCTCTCACTATCTGTCTCTCTCTTTCTCTCGCTGTCGCTGTCTCTGTCTCTCTCTTTCTCTTTCTTTTTTCATTTGTTGGAACGGACGTGCTGGGAAGCTGGAGAGCGCATGGAAAAAATGAAAAAAACAGGGATGGGCGTGTAAAATAAAAGGTGTGTGAGATTAATTATGAACGAGGAGACCGCGAACGAGCGGGAAAATTGTACAAATTAATGAACAAACGAATGAAAAAGTAAATAAGCAAACAAACCTGAAAAAAAGTTGACGGATGTACAATCTAATGGATTGGAGCTTCATTCACAAAGCACGACAAATGTGCGTAAGCATTCACAAACATGTTCGTACTGGTGCCAGACTGTACAGAGTGTACAGTGATTTAGCCAGCTATAAGAACAAAAACGTAAACAAATGGATTATTGAATGAATGGGTGGATGAGTGAGTGAGTGAGTGAGTGAGTGAGTGAGTGAGTGAGTGAGTGAGTGAGTGAGTGAGTGAGTGAGTGAGTGAGTGAGTGAGTGAGTGAGTGAGTGAGTGAGTGAGTGAGTGAGTGAGTGAGTGAGTGAGTGAGTGAGTGAGTGAGTGAGTGAGTGAGTGAGTGAGTGAGTGAGTGAGTGAGTGAGTGAGTGAGTGAGTGAGTGAGTGAGTGAGTGAGTGAGTGAGTGAGTGAGTGAGTGAGTGAGTGAGTGAGTGAGTGAGTGAGTGAGTGAGTGAGTGAGTGAGTGAGTGAGTGAGTGAGTGAGTGAGTGAGTGAGTGAGTGAGTGAGTGAGTGAGTGAGTGAGTGAGTGAGTGAGTGAGTGAGTGAGTGAGTGAGTGAGTGAGTGAGTGAGTGAGTGAGTGAGTGAGTGAGTGAGTGAGTGAGTGAGTGAGTGAGTGAGTGAGTGAGTGAGTGAGTGAGTGAGTGAGTGAGTGAGTGAGTGAGTGAGTGAGTGAGTGAGTGAGTGAGTGAGTGAGTGAGTGAGTGAGTGAGTGAGTGAGTGAGTGAGTGAGTGAGTGAGTGAGTGAGTGAGTGAGTGAGTGAGTGAGTGAGTGAGTGAGTGAGTGAGTGAGTGAGTGAGTGAGTGAGTGAGTGAGTGAGTGAGTGAGTGAGTGAGTGAGTGAGTGAGTGAGTGAGTGAGTGAGTGAGTGAGTGAGTGAGTGAGTGAGTGAGTGAGTGAGTGAGTGAGTGAGTGAGTGAGTGAGTGAGTGAGTGAGTGAGTGAGTGAGTGAGTGAGTGAGTGAGTGAGTGAGTGAGTGAGTGAGTGAGTGAGTGAGTGAGTGAGTGAGTGAGTGAGTGAGTGAGTGAGTGAGTGAGTGAGTGAGTGAGTGAGTGAGTGAGTGAGTGAGTGAGTGAGTGAGTGAGTGAGTTAGCGAGCGAAAGAATGAATATAATTAAAAAGCAGACGACCAATGGAGCTTGTACCTGCCAGTCACGTGGTCTATGCAGGATCGATTGACGATGAAACGACATCTCGCCTCGCCATATACGTCATTTAAAGGAAAAAACAACAAAAAATATAAAAAAAATTAAAAGCACCGCCATGTAGTAGTACAGCCTTAAGCCGCTATGTCGCCAGAATCCACCGTGGCAAGTGGTAAGAGACGAGCTTGGCGGCATAACGAGGTTTTGCATAAAAAGTTAACTTCAAAGACCTGCAAAAGCTTTTTTAAGCTCTGATCTCTGATCAATTTCATTTTCTCCTCGACATGTCCAGTTCTATGAATATTAAATTCATAATTCAACAATATAAATAAATGTGTTTGTGTCTTTCAATCTAAGTTGTTTTATTTTAATTCCAATGTTTTTTTCTCTCGATCTTGTTAATTAGCTAATTAATCGGAATAACGAAGAGAGAAGTTCCGTCAGGGGCGGTGTTTGGCCATTTTAGGGGACTGACGGGGGAGGGTTCGATGAAATTCAGTTAAAATGCCGCTCCAATATCATCAAACGCTTCGAAAATATTGCTTGTAAATATAATATTTTATGATTATTTTGAAAATATATTTCAATTAAACTAAGCAATAGTTTTAAAATTATAAAGTAAATTATTTGATAATTAAAGCTTAGTTCACACATTTTGAACTAATTATTCTGACGTGCCTGTGTCAAAAAAAACGCCAACGGAAAAGTTACTTGAATGCATGAAAGGTCAGAAACGAATGACCTTTCGATGTAAAGGTCAGCAACCAGTGACCTTGCGGGGTGGAGGTCAAGTTACAAATTGCTTCCTGAAAACTTAATGAGACACGGACTGTGATGTAACTTAGCGTTTAATATTCTGCTGGGCTACTCCGTCAGCTGTTCGGTTCGGTCTTTGTCGTAGCTGCTGAAGCTGCAGTTCGACGCCAGCACGTGCGTGAAAACGTTATACTCACATCCACTAAAGTCGTTTATTTTGCACGAATAGTTTTATTTTTATCATTTCTCAGTCGGATATGCATTCCGGGGGAAAACCCGGGTTTTTAAAAGTAAATATATTCGAAAAGAAGGGAGGGGGTTATCCACTTCCGTTCACGCGTCCAGTGCGGTTTATTAAAAAATTGAATACGTTAAAAGTTGCGGCAGGTGGATAACGGGAATTGAATGAAAATGTCAGGCTAGCACTTGATCGTTCCAAATATAGAGGTACTCGCGTGTCAAGATTTATGCTGTCCGTCTTGTGTGCCATCTTGTGTGGCATAATTTGTCGTCATCTGGCGATCCTGTCGTTTATTAATCTGTTATGATCGTCGAGCGCAGTCTCCTGCATACCTAATTAACGAGCAATTATGTAGAAATTAATGGGCAGTACGCTCTTGAAAACTCATTAATTATTCATGAGAACAATGTACGCATAACACACACTCACGCCCACACACACACACACACACACATGAGCGCGTGCACACATGCGGCTCAGGGAGGGTGGGGGCAGGCCCGCTTGCGTCGAAGGCGATTACTCTTCGGTGCATATGAAGATCCCCTTCAGCACATCATTCAATAAATTTACACCTCCCTCCGCTTCAAGATATGCCAGAGTTGGACGTACCAGCAAGACATCGGCATGCCGCCTTTCTTATTACTTACGACAGAGGAGAGAGAGGAGAGCACAGAAGCAACAACAACAACGGCGGCGGTAGAGGACATGCCGAGATACACTGAAGCACCCTGAGAACCAAACAAACAGTCTCCCATAATGTCCCTGCACGCATATGCCAGACGTTAGCTAGCGGACTATTCTCTCTTTTTCCATCTTCTCTCTCTCCCTCTCCCTCTTCCTCTCTCTCTCTCTCTCTCTCTCTCTCTCTCTCTCTCTCTCTCTCTCTCTCTCTCTCTCTCTCTCTCTCTCTCTCTCTCTCTCTCTCTCTCTCTCTCTCTCTTTCTTGTGAGTCTGGTGTATGCACGCTTCTGTGCACGGCTCTTCCAATGACTAATCCGGCTGCGATGGCAGTCGCGTGCTTATGTGCGTGCAATGAGTTTGCTTTTCGTTGCGACCCCGTGAGAAAGATGACGTCACTACAACCCACCACCACATTCTACCTTTTCCACCACCACCACCGCCGCCACCCTCACTCCAACCCACCCACCATTTTCTTTCTTTGACCTTCTCCCTCTTTCCTTCTCCTCTTCCTCCTCCTCATCTCTTTCCGCTTTCATGCTTTCGCCATCCTTCTTTCTCTCGGATTTCTCACTCCCTTGTACCTACACAGCCTGTCGAGCTTCTTCTCTAGCCGAGAATATTTCGGATTTGCGACGCGCTGTTTCTCCTCTAATTTTTTATTTCCCATTCCAGTTCTACGTTAACAACAACAACAACAACTACTGGAGCGTCGTTCTGTAAGATGGATTATTAACCATTCGTATAAAAAAAGCAAAAACATATTTTTTCATTGTTTGTTTGTTTGTTTATGCTGCAAACTTGAGAAAAAAGGTACATTTAAATTTTACGTTTATCCTAATTGCTTAAAAATTGCGTTTTTTAAAATTTTATTGGAATGAAAAACAGAATTGTTACGACCTCTCGAGGATGAGTCGTTGAGGGCTTGTGCCCTTTCGACTCCTCCTCGATCTTCTTCCCCTCTCCTCCCCTTCCTTTCCCCCCAAAGAACCCGCGCGAGAATGCAGTGGCAATATTCACAGTGCCTTTTAGCGTCTGAACGCTGTGGCAAGTTCAGTCCGTGCCGGTCATACTCGAACCTTCAAGCGTTTTAAGATACTGTCAGGTCTGCATCAGCTCTACTCAAACACTGTTCGAAAGCATAGATACCGATATTTAAATGTCAAAATAATTATTACCCTTTGTTCTGTTATGTTTTTATCGGTTTTGTATACAAAATACAAACCGAGTCAATAATTGCAACAAGATGTATCATTCGACCCAGGTGGCCACTCGTGTACCTACCTACTAATTATTTCTCAGAGGTGGACATGGATAGGGTTGACCCATGGGTTGGGTCCCATTTCTTTGAAACATACGTGGGGTGGGTTGGGTTGGGTTGAATTAAAAGTTCATCTTAAATTTTTAGGGGATTGAGTTGGGTTACAAATTCAACTTGTTTAGGTGGGTTAAATAAGTGATGGGTTGGGCTGGGTCGGGTTGGACTGCAAAAAACCCATGCCCATTTCTGTAATTTTTCACATCACAGATCTGTCCGAGATCGACTCGTAACTTCGATACTTAGACTTTTTTGAATCAAAGTTATTTTACCTTAATTTAAAATTTATATAGAATTAAAAAAAATTACGAAGATAATTAAAAGTTGAGAAGCGCTTCTTTTGGTCGTAACTATGCCGCGATACAACATGGGCTGGTGGGGGGGAGGGAGGGTTGAGTATTGGAGGAGATGGACTGTGTGAAAATATCGGCGTTGAGCATCTGCGATAGAAAAACAACTTTTGTCGAAATTCAGCTTTTGAGCAATTTTTTGGCTTAAAATTTACTTGATTATTGAGAAATAACGACTAATAAAGAGTTTTCACTGGGGCAGTGGATAATATTTATAAAAAAGAGTTTTCAAGAAATAAAGGACGAACGTTTGAAAAATCATAGTCATCGTCATTGTTGTCATCATCATAAACATCATCATCAACATCACCACCATAGTCGTCGTCATCATCACTGTCATCATCATCATCATCATCAACGTCGTCGTCGTCGTCATCATCGTCGTCATCATCATCGTCATCATCACCGTCGTCATCGTCATCATCATCATCATCACCATCACCATCATCGTCGTCGTCGTTGTCATCATCATCATCGCCGCCGCCGCCGTCATCATCATCATCATCATCATCATCACCACCACCACCATCATCATCATCATCATCATCATCATCATCATCATCCTCATCATCATCATCATCATCATCATCATCATCATCATCATCATCATCATCATCATCATCATCATCATCATCATCATCATCATCATCATCATCATCATCATAATCGTCGTCGTCGTCGTTATCACTACCACCAACAACAGCAATTTCTTATTTCTCACCGATATCTCGAGCACCTCTGGCGACAAGTCTTGATTGATACGGCCATAATACGGCTGCAGATTGTCTAATCATGATACCTGCATTACTGACCACTCCCATCCACATGACAGCCCTGTTTGTTCGACAACTTAAAATTTTACCGCGAATATAAATTTTTTTCTATGTGAAAAGAGGATAAAAATTATTCGCAATCATTCGATCGTAGACATGAGATGTTTTCCTCGATGCCATTGTACAAACAAAACTCGTTTCTGTCTGTTTTTCTTTTTTTGTTATTTGCACGTCAAAAAATCTCGAAATGCATTCAGAAGAGTCAGTATGGTGATAAATGATAAATGGTTCCCCGCACGCCAGCCTTGTACCTCGTGCACTGGAGCCAAAATAGGAGCTAATGACCCTTTTCGTTTGTCAATGAAATGTTTTTGCTACTCCGTTCAATTGTCTTTGTGCAGGGCTTTATCCATATTATCTATTATGTATGGGAAATTTGTATTTTTATGTTCATATATTTGAATGTATGTTCATATTTTTGCATGGTTGCTCATATATTTGTAGATACCTAAAAATATAACAATAAATCTCGCTCTGATATGTACTGTCTCACAGCGAAAGGCAAACTGGCGACGTAGCGGAAAGCCAGACGAAAAGCAGCCATAGCAGCAAAAGCAGCCATAGCAGCAAAATCAGTCATAGCAGCAAAAGCAGCCATAGCAGCAAAAGCAGCCATAGCAGCAAAAAATCAGCCATATAAGCAGCTGTGAGGATAACTTGAATCTGAATAATTTATTTATATATATAAAAGAACATGACCTGACTCACTGACTCACTGACTAATATAATCAACGCCGAGCTCAAACGCCTCATCCTAGGAACGTGAAATTTGGAACTTATATAAGCACCCACAAAGAAAGGATTTTTGAAAAATTTTTGCTCCTGAGAGGATAAAACTGGAAAACAAATGTTTTTCTAAAACAACGTATATCTAGAAAACCAAAAACGAAGGGCTTTTGAAATTTGGTATCGAGATTCTTCTTAAAAAATGAAAAAATACGTGTTTCACCATTTTTTGAAAATTTGGTTTCCAGGACCTCAAATGTGGGGTGGAAAATAGGGTTATTAGTTTTTTAAAGTAACAGCTACTCAAAAACTGTAAATGATACAGATGTAAAAACTAATAATTAGTATCTACTTAAAAAATAATGATATACGTTTTTCACCATTTTTTAAAAATTTGGTTTCCAGGACCTCAAATCAGGGGTGGAAAATAGGGTTATTTGTTTTTTAAAATAACTGCTACTCACAAACTGTATAAGTGCTACACATGTAAAAATTAGTATTTAGTATCTCTTCAAAAAACAAATATATACGTATTTTATCAATGTAAAATTAATCTTCAATATCTACTTAGAAAATAATGAAATACGTGTTTCACCATTTTTTGAAAATTTGGTTTTTAAGGACCTCAAATGTGGGGTGGAAAATAGGGTTATTTGTTTTTTTTTAAATTACTGCTACTCAAAAACTGTAAGTGCTACATATGTAAAAATTAGTATTTAGTACCACTCAATAAATAAAGATAGACGTGTTTCATAATTTTTGAAAATTTGGTTTCCGGGACCTCAAATGTGAGGTGGAAAATAAGGTTATTTGTTTTTTAGAGTAACTGCTACTTAAAAACTGTAAGTGCTACTGATGTAAAAATTAGTATTTAGTATTTACCCGAAAAATAAAGATATACGTGTTTTACCAATTTATGATTATTTGGTTTCCAGGACCTCAAATGTGGGGTAAAAAAAACTAAAAATGTAAAAGTTTTAAAACAAATTTTCTTCAAAAACAAGGCAAAGGTATCTCAAAAACCAAAAATGAGATTGTTTTGAAATATGGTATCTAGATTCTTCTTAAAAAATAAAAAAAACACGTGTTTTACCATTTTTAAAAATTTGGTTTTCAGGACCTCGAATGTGGGGTAGAAAATAGGGTTATTTTTTTTTAGAATAACTGCTACTTTAGTATCTCCTCAAAAAATAAATATATACGTATTTTATCAATTTTTGATAATTTGGTTTCCAGAACCTCAAATGTGGGGTGGAAATAAGAATTTGATTAAAAACAACAAAACTAAAAATGTTAAAGTTTTGCAATTTAGTACCGAGAATATTTTTACAAATAACAAATTACATGTTTTATTAATTTTTGAAAATTTGGTTTCCAGGACTTCAAATGTGGAGGGAAAATAGGGTTATATTTTTTTGTAAAATAACTGCGACTCTGAAACTAAAAATACTACAGATATACAAATTATTAACTAGATACTACTCAGAAGATGACGTTACAAATGTTTTACCAAGATTTTTCGCCAAGTATATAGAAATTTTAGGCCTGTAAAAACAGGCCAGGCCCTAATTAGACTGGCCGTGCCGGGCCTTAAATTTTGGCTTATAAGTCGGGCCGTAAAAAATCGCCCCGTGCAGTACGCTACTGTGGATGCGTATTCTCCTTTTCAAGCG
>OZ022239.1:28026193-28038693 GCA_963978895.1 Erpobdella octoculata
TGATTGATTGATTGATTGATTGATTGATTGATTGATTGATTGATTGATTGATTGATTGATTGATTGATTGATTGATTGATTGATTGATTGATTGATTGATTGATTGATCGATCGATTGATTGAAATCTCCGGGCTCACGCCACGTTAAAGGATATCAAATTGAATTGAAATTGTGTTATCTTTATTGTGAGAGAACTGGAATAAAGATTTTATCAGCAGGTCACTTCAGCCAGGGTTCGAACCTGAGAGGACAGACAGAGAGACATTACCATGCTCCGACTAGCATGAACCAATAAATCAACCGCTCCAGCAGACACCTTCTTGAAATCGATCTTTCTTCTGGAAATAAGTTCTTTTCTGGGGTTAATTAAGCAGTGAATTTCTTGTTGTTTCTTGGATATTTTACAACTTTGCCGTTTTGAAAATAATAATGAAATTCATTTTTATTAAAGACTAGCCGGGTTACCCGGCGTTGCCCGGGATTTTTAGAGGTTTTTCTAATGTTTGTCTCTCTCGCTCCCGTTTCCTTCTCCACTTTCTCGTTTTCGTCGCGTTCCCGGTCGCTTTTCCGCTCTCGGTCGTTTTCCAGCTCCCGGTCGCTTTCCCGCTCAGAAGTTTTGTTATCGATTTTCTCTCTTGCTCGCGTTTCCTTCCAAGCTTGCTCTCCCGATTCCAGTCGATTTCCGCGTTCCCGGTCGCTTTCCGCGTTCCCGGTCGCTTTCCCGTTCCCGGTCGCTTTCCCGTTCCCGGTCGCTTTCCCGTTCCCGGTCGCTTTCCCGTTCCCGGTCGCTTTCCCGTTCCCGGTCGCTTTCCCGTTCCCGGTCGCTTTCCCGTTCCCGGTCGCTTTCCCGTTCCCGGTCGCTTTCCCGTTCTCGGTCGCTTTCCCGTTCCCAGTCGCTTTCCCGTTCCCGGTCGCTTTCCCGTTCCCGCTCACGCTTGCTCTCCCGTTCCCAGTCATGCTTGCTCTCCCATTCCCGGTCACGGCTGCTCTCCCGTTCCCGTTCCCGTTCACGCTCATTTTCTCTTTTACATTCTTTCATAACTTCTGTTAGCCTATAAAACGTAAAATAGATTTGCTAAGACTATATATATATATGAATGTTTGTAGGTTAGTTTGTCTATTATAGAAACGGGAAAGCGACCCGGAACGGACAGCGAGCGGGAACGGAAAAGCAAGCGTGAGCGGGAATGGGAGAGCAAACGTGAGCGGGAACGGGACAGCGACCGGGAACGGGAAAACGACCGGGAGCGGGAAAGCGACCGGGAGCGGGAAAGTGACCGGCAGCGGGAAAACGACCGAAAACGGGAAAGCGAACAGGAGTGAGAAAGCAGGTGGGAAAGGAAACGGGAGAGAAAGAGACAAACATTAGAAAAACCTCTAAAAAACCCGGGCAACGCCGGGTATCTCCGCTAGTACATACATAAACACACACACACAGACACACATACATGCACATACACATACATACATACATACATACACACATACATACGCACAAACATATATATATAGTTCCCGCTCGCTCACCCGCTCCGCTCCGCTCATTTTGTGACGGATTTCAAAATTTTTTTCTCTATATTTGATTCCCCTTGACTCTCAAGGTTGTGTGAAAATTTCATTACGATCGGATGAATGGTGTAGCAATGCATAAAGGACAAATATATATACAAACATTCATTTTTATATATATAGATTTAATAGCTATTGAGAGCTTAACCACCACCACACTGGGTACGTATTAACTATACAATTGATTTGCAAGCAAATAATTATTTTTATATAGTTGCAGATGTTTTTAGGGGTTGTCTGTTATTTGAAGAGTTCAAATAATATAAGATGGGTGTACGACGTGTGTACGGAATCTCTCTACGTTTTTACGCGACAATGCAGACAAAACGAGCGAAAAACTTTACTAAACCGAACTGAATAACAAAAGCCAATTGGAAAATATTCAATTGAGTCATTGAACCTCTTCCAAACATGTTTTTCTCATTAAAATTTTTTTATTGACAAACAACGAGGTCCTAACGATTGCTTAATGAGAAAGTTTGGCAAATAACCAAGCGGGTTGATTGCAAACGACAATGCCCAGACAACGCTTTTCACATTACATACAATATATACATTATTATACAGAAAAAAACTGCTAATCTATTTGTATATTAAATAAAGAATGTTATTACCTTTGTATTTTTTAACACAGTCTTTGTTTATAGATTTCTTTCAAGTAAGAAGTAAACAAAGGTTATTACAATCAGGAATCAAGTAAATAATGTTGTAAACACGTTTGAATTTTAATTTATTTAAATAGACACTCAGAACGAAGTTACATGTTATATACTTTATAGAAAACGACGGGTGTTTTTACAAACTTTTATTTAGGTTACAATCTCTGTTTGTGTGTGTGTGTGGCTTTTTCTGTACGCAAATCTTGCAAGTAAAATGTAACCAGCTTTTTGACTAGCTAGGAAGCTGAAACGTTTAGCATAGCTTTATATTGGATGACAATACATGATTAAATTAAAAAAATTAACTTAATTTGAACATCTTTCGTATTTCTAAATCGAGTGTATTTGAAATAAAAGTTTGTGTTGAAAAACTCGTTTTTTCCTTTACCTGTTTTCAAATGGCGTCGCAATTTCTTAATTCGTATATGAAAGATGTTTCGAAGAAATACTTTACAGCATCGGCAATAATTTAGCCAATAGGAAAACATTATGGTTATTAAATTAGTATAATCTTTACGGCCATTGTTTGTCATCAATATTGCAAGTTCGATGTGCATTGAGCGATGTAACATGTAACGCTCTTGACCCTTAATATTACTGTATGCAAAGTTGTGGTGTTTTTTTAAATTGTTCAGACATTTTAGCATAATAAACCCTAAACTTCAACGGTATTTTATAACTTATAAAGCCAGCATAAAATAACTGCCTGTTGTTTCAATAACACAAACTTGTTCACGCTCGCAAACCCCTTCGAAGTCGGTCATACCCTGGCCTCCCTCCACCCCCGAGGCCCTCTCTGAACGTTGTTTTAAAGGAGGAAGGGGTGCAAACCAGTATTTAAAGAATTTAGTTTAAAGTCATTTCAATTGTTTCTATATTATATTTATAAATTTTCAGCTTATCGACTTATAGTAATGTTTTCTTCTCTTTTTTCTTCAGACTTGAAAGTTTAGCTGAAAACTTCGGCCAAACGATGTACGACACATGCACCAGATCAACCGCAGTGACGGACCTGAAGATCGTGAGTTATTAACTGACTGCCTCTCATTTTCATAATTTATTCAGCTAGCTAATTATATAATTAAATTAAATTAATTAAAATGTTGTAATAATAATAATGATAATTAAGTTGAAGATAAACAATTCAAAAATCGCTTTTTAAATAATTTAATTTAATTTAAGTAATTAAAATGTTGTAATAATAATAATGATTAGGTTGAAGATGAACAATTCGAAAATCGCTCGTTTGACAGTCAAACGTTGACTTGCAGTTAAAAATTTAGCACCAAAAGATTAATTAATGCATGTTTATAATATAGCTATTCTTCAATTATTCAGCATATTATGTTGAAACAAGTTCCGATGCCTTCAAAATAGTGTCTCTTTCATACGCTGACCAACTTATCTAAACACATCACCAATAATACATTATTAAATTAAACTTTATCTGAATAATTATTTAATAATAGATAGTTAGCATGATTAAAAAAAAGCAAATGGGGTATAAATAAAAAAAAAAAGCCTAGCTCGACATTAGAAGATTTTAATTAAGAAAAGTTTTAAAAGTAGTTTTTTTTAATTTTGAGTAAGCAACTTCTGAGAGAACTTTTTTCTTCAAATTCAACCCCTCCAGATATATAAGCCCGCCTTTGTGTGAACTCACAGATCCCTGGCAAAGCTGTGTCGATCAATTTCCGTTACACCTTACAGGAAATAATTTCTCAATCTTCTTGCAACTTAGTTTTTCCAGACTGGAGGTGGAAAATGACCGAGTAGCACTCTCCAGTTGCATCATAAGAGAATTATTGAACGATGGATAGCCGTTGAAAAAGCATGGAAATATATATGTATAAATATAAAAACTATTTTATACCGATTTGAAAAAAATCGAAATACGAGATACGATCGACCGATTGCATGCTTCCGAATTCCAGATTGCCATCAGTACCGCATGGAAGGTTTTGCAGTGGATGACGAATAAAGCATTGTTATGGCGCTTCGTTCGTTTGTGGAAACCTCCTAGTGCGCCGCAGGGGGCATCCCGGGCTCGATTACGAGCTGATTAGTGCCCGCCCTGAGACCACTAGTACCCTAACCTACTTACCTCCTACCTACTTAATATTGTTACGATATCACCAAATCGTATACCGAGCTCAATAGAATGGTTTTGCAGTTTATTGGAAAATAATAAATGAAGGCTTTGTTATGGCTATTTATACCTTCAAATCTCTTAATAATAAAATAATTAATGTCCCTAATAAATGTAAGGTTTATCGATAGGAAGTTCATCAACAAACCAGTGATATTACATTATTACCCCCTTCTTAATTCTGTTCGTCCCGAACAGCATAGTCGCTTTTGGGAAATGCGACTCGGCCACGAACACCAAAATACCTTGATCTTTACTCGTGGCTTTGACCGCAATTTGCAAACAACATGGTCAAGTCTCTTGACCGTTTGATGCAGTTTATTTCAGTCCCTCTTTGGCTCATCAACAGAGTCTTTCTTTGGCTCATCGTCGCCATATCTGCACGGTTCATCACAGTCTTTTTTGTATGCCTCGTCCTGAACATCTTTGCACGGTTTATCGGAACTGTCTGCTTTTTCTTCTTCCTTCAAATCTTTTAGATCTTTTTCAAGAAACTCTTCAAAAGATTTTTCGAAAACACGTTCCATAAATCCAATAAATCCCTTCATCAAACTGTTATTTGATTTTACAATGACTCTTAGTCTATCTGATCTAGAATCCTCTGTGGATTCATCTGATATAGAACTCTCGGTACCGTTCTCTGTTCTTGACTCATCTTTTTCAGAGTTTTTGCTTGCTGCATTGCTATTATTGTTTTGGAGAAGTTCATCGCCGTCATGTTTGTTTTCTTCCAAGCTACAATCGAACGTTTTCTTTTCACATTCCAACTCGGCTCTTTCGCCGGTGTAAACTTTCGTATCGTCCAGCGGATTTTTCTTCAAATTATCGCCATCGTCTCTCAAATCAGTGTCTTATTTTTTTGTCAAATTAACTTTATTGTATTTCTCCATTGGAGTTTCGTCCGTTTCTAAATCCTCGGTTGCTTCATCCGAGTCAGATTCGTCACTAAAATCTGACCCTGAATATTCGGTGCCGTCGTCTGTTATGGAGGCTTCCGTTTCAGAACCGTCGCTGTATGGGTAAAAGCCATAGTTGTTATTGCCATTATTATAATCATCATCGTCACTTTCATCCTCATCATTTTGCATTTCGTTTTCAACATTCTTCTCATCTTAATTAGTTTTGTTGTCGACGTCCAAACCGATTGTATCATTGTCGCCATCTTTGCCAGACTCGTCATCACCATCTTTGCATGGTTCATCTTGAACATCTTTGCAAGGTTCATTATCATGACCGTCTTTGACAGGCTCATCATCACGACCTTCTTTGACAGGCTCATCATCATGACCATCTTTGCATGGTTCATCTTGACCGTCTTTTTTGTTTCCGCAATTGTTTGTGTCACCATTGAGGAGTTCAAGAAATTTCTTCTTCTTGCTGTGCTGCTCTGTGTGCTGCTCTGTGTTCCTCCGCCATTTTATTCAGCGCCTTCAACAATTCATTTTCTACTTCGAACTCATACTCTTCCGGATCAAACCCATAGTTCTCCAATGATGTCCGGAGGCGGTCCACGAGCTCAGACTTTCTTCCTTTATCACTGAGCTCTCGTTTTCTAAGTTCCCGCCTCAACTCGAGTATCAAGAGCTCATCGAATTCTTTCAAAACCATTCTTGTATCCCACTTCTGATCACCAATGTTACGATATCACCAAATCGTATACCGGGCTCAATAGAATGGTTTTGCAGTTTATTGGAAAATAATAAATGAAGGCTTTGTTAAGGCTATTTATACCTTCAAATCTCTTCATAAGGTTTATCGATAGGAAGTTCATCAACAAACCAGTGATTTTACATCAATATTATATTATCATGTATTGCTTGTAAATAATATATTAAATAGACACTAAATAAAATGTTATTCAGTCTATCACAGTTAATCTAATTATGTTTTTATGTTCTGTACCGTTTAACATTAAAAATCAAAAATATTTGGAGAAATGAAAAGTGACAATGACATTAGCTAGTTTTTTGAAGTGTTTAGTTGTATGGCAAGGCACAAATAAAACAGAAAAAAATTATATCATTATGATCGTTGATTTTTTCTCTGTAAATAATAAAAAATAATAATGATAAGGATAATGATAATGATAACGATAACGATAACGATAACGGCAACGGCAACGACAACGGCAACGACAACGGCAACGGCAACGGCAACGACAACGACAACGACAACGACAACGACAACGACAACGACAACGATAACGATAACGATAATGATAATGATAATGATAATAATAATAATATAATTTATCAGGATTATTTACTCATGGACCCGCGTGTGCACCCCATCGACGGGCACAACCTCACGAGTAGCATCAAGAGATCCGTTCACGCAATGTTTAAAAAGAAATCAAAAGCAGTGAAGGTAGAATAATGTAGAATAATTTATTTGGCTGTTAATTATTATTAATAATACTAATTATTATATTATTAAGAGTTTTAATTATTATATTATTAATTATTACTAATATAGTTTTTAGAATTAGATATTATTGGATGAGTAAAAATAAACATGAGAATTCATGTGAATAATATTTGTTTGATTGGTAGTGTTGGTGAAATCTTCGAATTTCATTTTCTGTTCAAAAGGAAGTTTAATAAAGTGAAACAAGAATATTCGAATATTTCTATTTAAAAAATCTAAATTAGATAAAAAGTTTCCACGTGCGCCGCTCAAATGAAATCGAATAAAAAAAAATTCCGAAGACTTTTGAAAACTTGGCAGGTGCGCATGATTCGCCACCTCCTCCGGCTCGCCACCTCCTCCGGCTCGCCACCTTCTTCAGCTCGCCGTCACCTCCGGCTCGCCTCCACATCCGTCTGCACTAGCTCCTAATTGAATTAACCACCGCCAGGATTAGAACCTGCGACCTGCATGCTGACGACTACGGCGCTCAGTGCTCAGCTATTTGAGCCGGTTGATAGTATAAGAAAATTAAATAAAAAATTGTTTTCTCAATTCTTCTCAAACCCACGCAGATTCTGGCGAAAGTCTCAGAATTGGCGGTCAAACAGCACATTTTCGATCCAAATCTCAAGGTTTTTTTTGAAATATGTTTTGCTTATATAACATTTAGTGACTATAGATCATCATCATCGTCATCATAATCATCATCATCGTCGTCGTCGTCATCATCATCATCATCATCATCATCATCATCATCATCATCATCATCATCATCATCATCATCATCATCATCATCATCATCGTCGTCGTCGTCATCGTCGTCGTCATCGTCATCGTCATCTTAATCGTCATCATTATAATGTGCGTATTACACATACAGGTATACATGAGATATATGTATATAGTTAGCAGTGGTTGACTAGAAAACGAAAGTTTATCTTTAAAGTTGAAAAAAACTTTATTTTATATGAGACTATTTTTATATGATCAATTGCTGGGACTGCCATTGTTTGTCCGAGTAATTTATTGCAGCTGACCAATTGAAAGTAAGCGAAAAAGATTTAAATAATGGATGGTCGCGAATAATTTTTTCAGGGAAATCAAAAGCTATTCGAATCCAGGCCAGAGTATTATTTCAAAAACAAGTTTATTTTTTATGTTTTATTGAAATTCAACTTGTAATGAGGCCTTTGTTCAGAGGCGTGGATTGGGGAGGGCTGAGGGGGGCCATGGCCCCCTCAAGATTTTTCCACTAAATAGAAAAAATATCATTTCTAGCTAATCCATGAATGAGTATTTAGATTAGTTGAAAAAAACAGTATTTATCATACTTTTTGAATTATATTACTTATAATCTACTGCTAATATTTTTCAATCTATTAATGCTTAGTTTCTCGCACCTCTTACTTTTCTCATGTCTTTCCATCTCTTTTTTTTCTTCTCTGGCTTCCACTTAGATATAGGATGATTTTTAAAATTTGCTTACTAATGTTTAAAATAAAAAATTGCTTTTCTCCACTCTTCTTTTCTGTTAAGCATTCTTTTGCTAAACACTCTTTTTCCTACTCTGGTCCCTTTCTCTGAAACTCTCTTCATACTTCAATTACTTAATCTACTTTTCTCACTGTTTTCCGTCGGGCTTAAAACTTATCTGTTTAATAAGTTCGTGTCCGAGCGCTATTGAACGCCATTTAAATAGCACTATAGAAATTTAATGGATTGATTGCTTTTGGTCCATCCGATCGAAATCGTATGAAATTTAGACTTGTGTATCTGTTCTAGCTTGAAGAACTATTACCATATTTTTATTCTACCCGGTTGCTTGAGCCCTCTAACCAAGATTTTTCTAATTCATTTAAATTATTTTTATTAGCTCACACACGATTGAGATTTAGATTAGTGTTGATGAAAGCAATATTTATCATACTTGTTGATTAATATCCATTGATTCAGTGGACAATTTTGTAAAAATGGAAGAACGTCGATACCCTTTGTTACACTCATAATTTAAACGCTTTTTGTCTGCATTCAATATCAAATAAAAGTTAACTTTTTAAACTGTTTTTTTTAACTAATAGGATGATTTACATGAACATACAACATACAAATGTATATTGGGATGGTCATTTTTTATTTGAAGATTCTCTGGGTTTGAGTTAAAAAATCTTCGCCCCCCTCAACATTTTGCCGAATCCACGCCTCTGCCTTTGTTGTTTTAATTTCCGGTCTGTAAATGTTAAAGAGAAAGAGCAGATGGTCTTTTTAATTTAGTGAAAATGTTGTTCAGGCCGCATCAGAGGTCAGACCAGGGGTTAGGATAGCCTATCATTCAATACGGGTCCTGAATGCCCTGAACATAGCTGAATCTATGGCAGAGGTGGAGATGGGTTGGTTTGGGTCCAATTTTTTTGACACATGCGTGGGTTGAGTTAAAAAACTGAACAATTTTTTTAAATAAAAAAAAAATAACTGTGGGTTGGGTCAGAAAATTTAACGTTTCAGATGGGTCGGGTTGGGTTGGATTGAGAAAGTGGTGGGTTGGGTCGCCAAAAATAGACCCATGTCCACGGCTCTGACCGTTTTGTCTATCTATAATCTATTCATTCTATACTATCGTCGGTGGTCTGCATGGTGTGGAAGTCAACGAATCCGTATGCAGGACCGGGTGTTGGAGGAGAATGTCACATCACACGTCAAAGACGTCAAATTGAAAGTCATTCAAAACGTATGGAGCGTTTTGTTGTAAAGTAATGACGATGTTCTGAACGATTAGAATCAAGGAGAGATGAGGAGTGTTTTTAGTTTTTTCAAATATCTCTTCGTCATGTGTCAATTTATATGTACAATGTTTGCAGTCCTTAAAAGAGAATAATTAGACAGTTATTAGTTAACAGGCAGCATGTCCATTTTATCTAAACTGTTTTAGAACTTTTAGCATTTCATTATTATTAATATAATGATCATCACCATCACTAACATCATTGTCATCGTTACTAACATCATCACCACCACCACCACCACCACCATCATCATCATCACCATCGCTGGTTAGCCATGGTTGACAACTAACTATATTATCGCCTCCTCCAGATGACCTTCCCGGAGTCGAAAAATTTAAATTCAAGCGACTTCGAGTTGGTGAAAAGTTCGCGCTTCAACGACATGATGGTTAACTTCACCATGAGCACAGTCCACATACCTAACAACGTCTACGAAAAATGTACGTAACTCAGTTGATTTGTAATCTTGTAATAATCTCGTGCCTCTAAATTGTATTTTGGTAATTCGTAATTTTTATGTCTTTAACAGCAGATTTGATATTTGCTACATTGATGCTATAATTACATACATACAGCCTGCGAATCAAACCCTATTATTTCTATGTCAATGATAAGTTTCCATAACATGATGAGTTCTTAAAATCAATCTTCCTTCACATTCACGATCTTGTTCAACCCTTCTGTGATTGTCTGAAAAGTTCAAAAATTGGCCTACTGTTGGAGCATGTGGTACCAGGATCATAGTTTTCCTAGTTGAAAATGATAGATTTGAAGTGGGGCAAATAAATCCGTCAACAGCACAGCCCTTATAACCTGCATATGGTGTTTTGTTTTCTGCCGGTTTACATAACGCCTAGCGAATATTTTAAAAATTAATACAGCATTTCAAAATTTAGTAGTTTAAGTTTGACTTGTAAAATGCTTTTATAGACATCAAATGCTTACTGATTAATACAATCATCGCACCTTAAATTCGTAAAACGATATGGCACATTGGCATTTAACATCGCTAATTTTTTTCTTTTTGAAGGAACTTCCTTATTAGCTTGCTACTGTCCATATAGGACAAAATCTGCTATCGGTAATTTCACCAACTTTCTGATATCGTAGCGAGCTGACATTTTGCACACAGTCCTAAGTCGGAAGACAGCAGCTTCTATTAAAATTTGAGCTCGATCCCAAATTGTCGACCCAGGAATCGAACCCACGACTTTCACTTTCTCGGTTTCTGGACCGATGCGTTCGCCTTGCCGATGTATGACAAAACTCAATTTTGGTTTGTACTAGCGAGCTGAAATAAGGTATCTATCTACTTAGGTCTGGATAGTAATTTGAACAGGATTGGTTTGTCACAACAGTCTGAACTGATGTAGTTAGTTTACTCTGGTCGCAGCGACTTAAAATTTCCTATGTTCCGATCACTAATCTCTATAATATAGCTGAATCGCTCTTAGCCTATTAATGCATTAGGGGACCTACTGAGCTGGCTTACTGACTTTTTGGACTCTAGATTTCAACGAGTTGAGGTGGGAAATTTCCAGTCCGAAAATATTTCAGTGATCAGTGGTGTTCCCTTCCCTGGTATCATCTGCCGATTTATGGTTCTTCAACAAACTTGTTACATAGGGAACTGCGTTTTAAGTGTTCAATGAGCGACCAATTAAGAGAAAGCATAGGCAAAGGACGCGGGAAGCAAATGCCTCCCAACTTTCAGGCCTCGATAATTTTCGGGCAATCAGGGGTATGAGATAAAATCAAGAGCAAAGCTTGGATAATAGTGACTAGCCCACACAACCAACAATAAGATTAATTGAAAGTAATTTTTTTCTGATTAACAGGAGGTTCGCACGAACTATAGCATTCACATCAAGGGGTTCGCGCAAACCCCTACTAACCCCCCAGAAAAGCACTACTGTGTATAAGCAATACATTTTGTCTCAGAGGATAAACGCAGGGGCGGCGCCAGGAATTTTGTTCTGGGGGGGTCCAAAATGTCCAAGGACAAGTTGAAGTATATATATATATATATATATATATATATATATATATATATATATATATATATATATATATATATATATACATATATATATATATATATATATATATATATATATATATGGTTCATAGTCCTTTACAACTGAAATAGAACTATGTAAGAAATAAATACTGAAGTATTTACACTAGCAGATCACAATTTAGTCATGTTTTTTCTAGTTTATCTAGGTTTGTTACTGGCAAAGCAAAGTTCAAATATAAATGGAAAAATGTAAGTAAGAGTTCAAAAAACAAACGAAGCTAATAAAATTACTATTCAATAATACCATAAAATACTTAACATTGAACTATCATCAATAAACATTGCATACTCATAAAACTATACAGAATGTTTAAGAAAAACTACTATAATATAGTTAAACTCCATGCAGCAAAAACATAGTTTGAAAAAAGAAAGAAAGCCCGCCGCAGGCGAAAAATTTTTTCGACTATTTTTAATCTGCAGTCTGATTAACCCAATGAGGTTCACATACCCCCCCCCTTAGTAAAAAAAAGTCTTTGGATTTGCAAAAATCTCATGGGTGGCACCTGTCGGAGCTGGGGGGGTCCGGACCCCTGGACCCCCCCGCCCAGCGCCGCGCCTGGATAAACGTATGCATATGCGGCTCTATACTTTCTTATCTCGCCAATATTCTATTGAACTTTTTGACGAGATGAGACTTTGGCGACAAACCAAATTCTAAAAATATTTGTCTAAACAACAACTAAGAAATGCATTTCTGAAATTAGTAATTTATAAATTTGTTTTTATTAATCGATTTTTTAGCTGCAGAAGTTCTTAACGGAGTGGCATGGTCTGCCAACTTGGACGAGGTCTTCAAGAAGAACACACATGCCGACAGGGACTTGAAGTGGCAGTATCTCTGTTCTTCTGC
>OZ022239.1:28041193-28093693 GCA_963978895.1 Erpobdella octoculata
GAAAAATAACTTTGCGTTTTCCAATATCATAGATAGCTATAAACTCACTCTGTCACGTGCATCTATATTTTTATCTACACACCAATGCAAATAAAGCACACACTCACATACACACTGCTGCAAACACACACACATACATAAATACATACATGCATACACACACATACACACACGTGCGCACACATAACGAACGTACAATGTTACAAACACACATACACACATACACACATGCATGCAGGTACATCCAAGCTGCAACCTCGCCGAAAGCGGTCGTCTTCCTACTGGACGTCGGTGACGCCATGAAGAAGAAGCTTTCCTTCGCCAAGAAAATCCTTCGGTTTTTCATGGATACTTTGACTGACGAAGATTACTTCAATGTCATCATTGTGAGACCTATGAATAATTACTTTCCTTTTACTCTTTCTGTTTGTCCACGGCGGGAGCGATTTGTCGAAAAATTTACTTTTTTGCGTGGTGTATGTGTCCCATTGGGCTGTTCAGTGCTTGTTTATCGACATTTGATGTTAGTTGATCAACATTTGCTGTTTGTTGATCAACATTTGATGTTTGTTGATCAACATTTGATGTTTGTTGATCAACATTTGATGTTTGTTGATCAACATTTGTTTTTTATCAACTTTTGTGTTCAGTTATCAACATTTGTGTTCAGTTATCAACATTTGTGTTCAGTTATCAACATTTGTGTTCAGTTATCAACATTTGTGTTCAGTTATAAACTTTGTGTTCAGTTCAGTTATCAACATTTGCTGCTTTTTTATCAATATTTGCTTTTTTATCAACATTTACTGCTTTCTCATCAACATTTGCTGCTTTTGTATCAAAATTTGCTGCTTTTTAATCAGCATTTACTGTTCGCTGATCAACATTTGGTGCTTTTTGATCAACATTTGCTGCGTGTTGCTCAACATCTGGTTATGTTGTAGTTTTCAGAGAAATTCCACTACGTCGATTCCTGCTCAAATTCTTCTCTTCTCTACGCCAACGACGACAATAAAAATGTAAGTTTTTGCTTCTAGCACGTTTAGCATTGCACATAAACAAAGAAGACAGGATTATGCTATAATAAATAAGTATATTAATTAAAAACAAATATCTATATAAGGCAATGAGTGAGCGTGAGCGTGTGTGTGTTCAAGATTCACTTCCGAACCGTTGGAGCAATTTAAATAAAATTTGGCATGGAGGCAGTCTTTATTAAGGAAAAGGTTTTTAAAGTTTTTTTTTTATTTTACGTTTTATCGGCACAAAACGAGACAAATAAACAAAACAACCTGAGCAACGCCGGGTAACCATGCTGGTACAATATAAACACAAATAATTATGGTTATTATATTTTTTAATTAAATATATAATTTTAATGTTAATTATATTTGTAATTTAAATTCTTTTTCGTAAATTAAGAAAGTGATAAAATACCTCGACGCGTTGAAGATCAGTAGCGGCAGCAAAACATATCACGTAGAAGCTCTCAAAGAAGCCTTGAGCGTATTAGGAATCGTAAGTTTATTTAATTTTTTCACGTTATCACCTATGCTATTGTCACCTCACCAAGTGCGTTGTGACATTTGATTTACAATGTTGCCCCGTCATGAACCGATTGGTTTGGGAAAATTGTATTTTATGAGAGACAAATTGCTAATATAAAAAATAATTGCTGAATCCGTTGCTAGCTAGATCATTCGATATGAACGTAAAATCGTTCAATTATCTTTTTAAAAAGTTTCAGTTCATTTTCTATAAAAAAAAAAAAAATTTAAATTAACTAAAAAGCTGAACAACACGGCACATGAGAATTCAACATGCAACAAGGCCGTAGTTCTCTTTACCACTTACCTGCCCCCTTCTCTGGTCGAAATCGTCCAGTCGTTCAACCAGCCGGTATTCCAGGTGAGTCATGGATACGGGCAGTGCCGGGGCTAGGGGCTGTGGTGTGAATGGCTCCTCCAAAAATTATAGGAGATCTGTCGTACCTAATTTTTTGTGCAAAAATAGTTGATGACAGGGGAAAAGAAAGGGGGTTGTGGTACCGTATGTATGAGATATTTTAGTTTTCATTTAATTTCCATTGAATTGCAGGCTCGAATTTTTATCTATATGATGAACAGAGACAAGAAGACGCTTGCTTTAGCTAAGCAAATTGCATGTGGAAACAAAGGTAGGCATTATATATATATATATATATATATATATATATATATATATATATATATATATATATATATATATATATATATATATATATATATATATATATATATATATGAGTGTCTGTTTGTTTGTTTGTCGTCTCTCTGTCTGTCTGTTTGTCCTTTGTTTTTCCAAAATAACTTTTTTAAATAATTTAAAAAAATATTCTAAATAGTCGTGGACCTATCCTCAGACCTACCAAATGTACACAAAAAATTGCATAATGATCGGTTCAGCCGTTTCGGAGGAGTTCAATTTCAAACACTATGACACGAGATTTATATATATATATATATATATATATATATATATATATATATATATATATATATATATATATATATATATATATATATATATATATATATATATATATATATATATATATATATATATATATATAATGTGTATATAATTATTTTCATTGTTATTATTAGTACATAGATCAGATATGAAAAACCTTTGAGAGAGCAAAAGGGTTGAGCAATGTCTTGGGATGTCCATGGAAGATCATTATAAAATCAACCCACTTCAAAACAAATTTAAAATTCAAATAAACAAAAATAGCTATTAAAAAATCCGAAAAAAAATTATTAAAAATTAATATAAGTAGCAAGACGACAAAAACTTTTATAATCAGAGTAACTATAAGCATTTTGTGTTTACTATTCCCCGGGGTAATATTTTTACAGTCGAAATGAAATTTTATCGTAGACTTAAAAGCATGTTTTTAATTATTTAAATTAACATTCGCCTGTTTTCAAATAAAACTAGAAAGTAATTCACAACTGAATTTCGTGCGGGCGACTGAAAAAAGCCTAGTAATACGAGTGTATTAAAATATGCAATTAAATTTTTAAATGTCTACTGGACAAATCGGAGACACTCGTGGTTTCAAACTGAAAAATTCTTGTCAGACAGAACAACACCCCCAATATCGAAAGTCTTGTTTACTGGTTTTCTGAAGCGTAAATTAATTGCAAGGAGATGATTTATATACTTCGATTTAACTTGAGATGAAAAATGACCGACTTATCGGTTCAAGGGGCATTTTTGTCACTTTCGAAAATTCACATTAGAGGGCCTGTTTAGTCACGATGCCGTGGGGGTGAGGATTAAGACAGTGTGACAGGGGCGGGGGAGGGTAGGGTCAATTCGCATGTAATGTCACATTTACATTTAATTATTTCAATTTGAACATTTAAACATTCTATTGAGATATAAAACAACTTTTCTTAAATTAAAAACATTCAATGGACTACAAAATCAAATTAACAATCAATATATTTCATTTATCATCATTCATTTCATTTATCATCATTTATTAATCGCTTAAAACAAAATAAATTTTGATCGAAAGCGATCGCGTAGGAAAAGTAAGCTATTGTACTATTGTAGAAAGCAAGTATGTTTTTAATTTAATTTTAAATTCAAGTAGGGTTGTAGATTCTCTAATAGATGTCGGTATTGCGTTCCATATTCCGTATTGCGTTAGGCATAAAATTGATACAATTCACAAAAAATTATGCTATGTTTAATACTCAGAATCGGTACTCCGTATCGGCCGAAAAGACCCTTAATACTCGGTACTCGGTACCGAGTAAAATTTCAAACTCGGTTCAGCCCTATTTGAATGAATATGTATATTCATAATACCGATAATCGGGTCGGCAAATCGGTTCGGCCGAGTATCTTAAAATCGGCATTACTCGGCAATCGGCTCTAAAACACAGCCGAACCAAGTATTTAAAAAATTTCTAAAAGCAATTCAAACAAGCATCAACAGCTGCGGAAGTAGACGGCAGACACCTGTATCAACAGGAAGTCACCAACTATTTGGCAGAACCATTGAAACCTCGTGCGTCAACTCCGCCTCGCTAATTGCGAGCCAGTCCCAAGCCTGGATAAATGAGGAGGGACAGTTAAAAGGATCAAACTTTGATCCACGACAGGAAGTACTTATGTGCTTCCTACATACAGCCAATTGAGTCTTAAAACACCTGGTATAAAGGACTATAAACTATTATAAAAAAACCTCGTGCGTTGTTATACGCAGCTCATGAGAATCCTATAATTTACTGAAAGCGTGTGAACATTTGTAACCAAATCTTGCTGTTGTTGCCCGTTATTTTTTGGGAACAACACCTTCAAGTTTTGACAGTGAGCGCGCATTTAGCACTGCAGGGAACATTTATAATGACAACTCCGCCTCGCTAATTGCGAGCCAGTCCCAAGCCTGGAGAAAGGAGGAGGGAAAAAGTAAAAATGATCAAATTCTGGTCCACGACAAGAAGTACTTGAGTGCTTCCTACATACAGCCATTAGAGTCTTAAAACACCTGGTGTAAAGGACTATAAACTATTAAAAAAAATTATAATGACAAAAGATCGTGTCTATCTGCACAGAAAACTAAAATGTTGCTTTTTCTAAAGAAAAACTTGCCTATATTAAATTTTGAGTATTAATTAATTTGTTTGCCAAATTTAAAAAAAAATGGTTCAGTTTTAATAAACCTAAGTTCTTTTATAAATCGTCTTTTTGTTCTTTTAGATTAAACAGACGGTCTATATATATATTTTCTTGTTGCGTGCCATCAGTCAGATCTAGTCAACAAAGCACAATGTAATCATCATTCGGTAATTAGGCATAAAATTGATACAATTCACAAAAAAGTGTGCTATGTTTAATATTCGGAATCGGTACTCGGTATCGGCCGAAAAGGCCCTTAATACCGGATAAAATTTCAAACTCGGTTCAGCTCTATTTGAATAAATATGTATATAAATATACACATATATATAACTAAACATATATATACAAATATATATATATATATATATATATATATATATTCATATAAATATGGGATTAGCTCAGGCGTAGAGTTCCTATTTTCTCGGAAAGAGGAGAAGGTAGGGACTCAAAGACTCTGAACAACTTTTCTGTTAAATGAATCTATTAAAAATTTTAGACCACGAGGCTTTAAATGAAATCTAAGAAAAAACAGTTGCAGATATGTTATTCAACAACATTTTTTTAGAAAAGTGCTAATAATGTTATTTTTTAATGAAGTCATCGATTAAAATGGTAATATCAATTTCTTTTCCAATTTCTTAATGAATTCTAATTAAAGTACCAGCTTAACCTTGCCTGCTTCATTGTAATTTTGCTTTTTTTTCGGCTTGCACATGAACAGTGAAATAATACAGATGTACATACCCATAAATTATTAAAAATGCAATATTCCTAATTTTTCCGGGAGGGGCAGACACTTTTCCCGGAGGGGGGCAAGATTTGATCCGGGGTGCAGCTTGTCCCGTTGGCCCCTGAAGTCTACGCCTATGCGTAGTGGTCAAATGCAGGTACAAAAGTTCCAGAAAATAGATAATAAATAAATCGAATAGTTATTAAATTAGTCGAATAGCAAGTAAAAGAAATAACGAGTTTTTCAACACAAACTTTTTTCTTTTCTTTTTTCAATTGAATCATGTAGTGTCATCCAATATAAAGATATGCCTAAAGTTTTAGCTTCCTAGCTAGTCAAAAAGCTGGTTCATTTTTACTTGCAAGATTTGCGTACTGAGAAAGACACTCACACACACACACACACAGATTAATACTAATTATTAATGTTAAAAATAAATTATATAGCGTTTGACAAGATGTACACATCCATAAATTATTAAAAATGCAGTATTCATAATTTTTCCCGGGGGCAGACACTTTTCCCGGGAGGGGGGTCAAATATTTTTCCTGGGGGAGGGAAAGATTTGGTCTAGATCTCTTTTTCTAGATCTTTTTTGCTAGATTTCAGTAGTATATAAGACAAAGAGTAGGGGTCCAAGAATGGAACCCTGAGGAACGCCCGAGAGAACTCTGGAGACCGTCGACTCATCATCCCCCATTCGGACGACCTGGGTTCTGTCGGAGAGGAAGGATGCAATCCATAGGAGAGCATTAGATGAAATTGAGCAGGTGATGTGTAGTAGCTGGAGTGATCAACACAGTCGAAGGCGGCACTGAAATCGAGGAGAAGCAGTGCGGTCACTTGGTCCTGGTCGAGTGCACGAGGGCATCGTTATAGATTTTCAGGATCGGTGATTCTGTTGAGTGAAAGCGGCGAAAGCCAGATTGAATTGGAGGAAGTAACCCATTTACTTCAGCATGTGTGAGGAGTTGAACATATATGACACGTTCAATAGGTTTTGAAATAAATGAGAGATTAGAGATTGGACGATAATTTTTTGGATCGTCAGGATCAAGTGTCGTCTTCTTAAGCTTTGGAAAAATTACTGCCTTTTTTAGATGTAGGAAGCTGTGATGAGGAGATGGACGCGTTGACAAGGGTTACCAGTGTAAAACCCTCCAATGCTCCAACAGGCACCGGCCGTCGCCGAAAATTTGGAGGAGGAGCTCCGGATGTTGCATGTTAAATAATCTCAATTTTTGTAGTGAAGTAGTCCTGTAGAATGTTTGAAGATGGAGTCGGGCCTGAGAGTAGTGATGTAGGAGTGAGAAGTCCATTCAGAAAGCGCGATGTCGCACGGCCCTCATGTGCCGCGTCGCGAATTTTGCAACGGTAGAAACGGGCTTGCTTTTTTGGAGTAGGCGACGATGAGAGCGACATTGGCTACGCCACGCAATTTCGTGAGAGGAGAGTCCCGATCGCCTGCAGCGATGTGTTAAAATTCTTCAACTGTTGAATCATAGGTTTTTAATGAAGATTTTAAAGCCTGAAAGCTTAGTAGTTCAACTAAAAAAGTTTTATAAATGAGTCTGAAAAAGATATTTGTATTATTAGTAGACGTTTACTTTAAGGGTAAGAATCAGTTGTATAAGTGTTCCTTCTTGTTCAATTTTTTAGCCCAAAAATCGTAAATTAATTTGGAAGAGATTCCGATATTTGTGACAGGAAGAGTAGGTGTTTAAACTTTTTCGTAACCGTCCCAAGGTATTTAAAGGACGTTCTTCAAATTTTCCGGTGTGGTCAATGGAAAACGTTTTATCATTGACTTTCTATTTGACGTAGGTAACTATATAATAATGACAGGTGACTTGTTGAATAGTCCAACAAGGAATAAAAAAATTGATTCTTGGCGGTCAGATCGATCCTGAAAACAGAGTAACAGCAACCGGTGTGGCGTTGCTGTCAGAAAACAACGACAAAGAAAATGAAAATGGAAGTATTTCTGGCAGTGGCTTGCCTGAGTGTGGTCTGAATGGTACGACTGGAGAGTTTGGTCGCAGAGACGGCTGAGGCGGTGGTGCACACGGTTCTGGACCAGCGCGTTGCTGGTGAAGAAAATGATGTGGGTGGCTGGGGTTTCGCCCAGTCTGAAGTCTCGGTAAACAAAGGTGATAACTCGAAAGTCAAACAAGCAGATTCGTAGTTTTTAGGAGGAAATATTTACGACCCATCGCGTTATAATTAACGTCTTTAAATCTAAAAATAAATGGTAGTTTATAAAACTTATCATAAAATTCAATAAATTGAGTTTAATTGAAAATTATTAAAAATCTAAAGTATAATAAAAAATTGCATTCAAACAGGTTACCACGCTGTCCTTGAGAGCGAAGATCAGGCAGCTGAACAACTACTGGTTCTTTTATAATGTTTTTGATTATCAACATACACATTACAAGTTATCATTATTTAAATAAAAAAAATTTTTTTAGAGACTCGGAAATAATAAATTAAATGTATAGGATGTATTCATCCCTTCTGACTTCTGATCTGATGCTGAACTTAACATTTTTAAGTAAAGGAGCGATAACTGAGTTATTTTTAACTGCGTCTCTCTAAGTGCGATCCAGCCCGCCAGCTCCAAACCTGAATAGAGGAGGGGAAAAGAAAAAAAATAAAGTCAAATTGTGACCTCCGTTTTGCCTCGTGACTGGTCAATATGTCAAGGTCTCACACTGCAATCAAATTTTTAGTCACCAGAAAAGCGTTACATAGATGAAAAAATTTGTTTGGGCAAAGTGGTTATTTTTTACACCGATATAAAATAAATAAAGTTTGCTTTGGTCGTTTATAAGATATCAGGTCAGCTGGGTGAGAACTGGTAAGGACGCACTGAGATATTTAGACCACTCCTTTGAGAAAAACTGCTTTTAGACATATCTCATATCTACCATCGTCACTACCATCAGCCTCGTCGTCTTCGTCATTATCATTATCATCGTCGTCGTCGTAATCGTCAATTGGAAGCAGTGTACAGCAGCGATTTCAAATAAGATGTATAATAGAGTAAGAGAGCGCAGTTGCTTTAGATGGCATACTTCCTCTCTCTCCGTCTGTCATCGCCTTTCTAATTTGTCGCGGTGCGAGTCTACCTATACCTTTTTGGACGGTCTGATTCTATCTGATTTTACAGAATTTCATTGGTGTGCTCAGTCGTACATCTCCCCCGTCAACAAATCACATAACTTGGACGAATGTTTACGAAGATACAGCTGTGAGGATTGGTGACGATTTTCATATTATAGCACAAATAATTAAAATCTTTTATGTTTTTCTAATCTTATTCTCTTCAACTTCATTTCGATGAGCTAGTTAGTTTTAGATCAAACTATTTGTGGTCTAAAACAACTACCTACATCGATATCGTGTCAATAAGTTCAAATTTGATTTTTTTCTTTTTAAAAATTCTTTATTCATGATCTTGATGTTCAGGAATTACATTTCCGAAATAATATTTTTAAAACTCAGTTTTTCATAAGGTCATTCGACATCTGCTGATAAATCATCTTTTGCTTTTAATAACTTACCTATAATTATGCTGTTTTAATCACTTTTGAAAAAATAATAATTAAAACCTCATCACCCAGGGATTAGATCTCATCATAACAATAGCCCTTCCAGTGTTTACAGAGAAGGTACGTTGATAATTTGCAAAAATGATTAATAAAAAATTAATAAACATTATTTAAAAACATACAGAATGTATTAAAATATTTTTTACTTTTTAACACAATATTTATGATTGAGACTTTTTGGGAGTAGCTGTACCAATTTATATTGTGTTTTGTAAACAAACTTACTTTTAAATTGTGTTTCTTTGAAAAATTTCGAGAACCTTACTTCTTAAATTCTTAATGAAAAAATTCTTAGAGTTTTGTTGGCGTCGTGGGAGTGGATATCTCCGTGAACGAATTTGGTCGGCTGTTCGAGACTTTTCAGGTTGGAAGACTGGAAACATTTGTTACAATTTCTAATAATATTTATAACTCTCAACTCAACTATCCTTTCAGACTTTTCTTCTTGTGTTTGCTGAAAAAGTTTAAATTAAACTAAACGTAAGTCTAACTATCTTAGCAGTTAGCCTGCCCTAGCTGAAATAATGACAAATTTTTCAGCTTGGCGTGGATGCTCACGTCTTCATCGCAACGAACAAGGGTCATGCCGTTTACCATCCAGAGCTGAAAGTTAAGGTATCTACATATTTATTGTTTATGACAATCATTTATTTTGATTTGACGGGTTGTATGTATGTCAAACCCGTCAAAGTAAATTATATATGTTAAATTATTATACTTTAAGGGATTATAATATAATCCCTTAAAGTATTAGTGAAATTAAAAAAGAATTATTTTGAAATTTTTATGCGACTACCTAGATTATATTAAGTGTATATAGTGGCATTCGGCCTTCTGAAAGCGGTAGCGCCATGTTTTATCAAAACGGAAATGTATTAGACCAAAAATCTTAAATAATTAAATTAATTGCAATTCAAAAGTGGTAGTTATTTTTAAAATATTAAAAAAAATGTATATATTAATTAAAAAAAAATTATATATTAATTTTTTTATAGAGTAAATATTTTGTTTAAGATTTTTTTAGTCTAATGATATAATCAACATTTTAACTTTTAACTTTGTTTCACTTTAACCTTATGATAATAGATTAACCCATGTGTTGATGGAAAACTCTTTACTGTAGACCTGTTGTGTTTTCTTTTAAATTCTCCAGAACAAATACAAGTATGAATTCTCATTCAACCCGAACAGCAATTTAGTAGACATCGCTCATCTTGAACAAACAAGCAACATACGAGAGGTTGCTTATTTAATACTTTTTGCTTTAGTTTTTTCTTCTTTACTGTGTAAATGGAAAAGCCTTTTTACATAGAAAGATACATCAGAACTATTTTATGTGACAATGTCAGTCTTATCACAGAGGGTGTTAAATTGGGTAGACAAAGCAGCTCTCTTTCCTTCACTGATGTTGAAAAACAGTTCAAAGTGATTAAATAATCAGATATTTTTTTAAATGTTTAGTAATAAGAGGTTACTAAATTTTTTTTTATATATGTAAAAAATTCTTGGTAGTGGCTATTTTATGTATATTTTTATTTATAATGCTTATTTTTATTTACATGATAATTTTTTTATGTTTACTAAATTTGATCTTGCATGAGTCGTTACGAATGCTATAAAAAATTGATTGTCTGACAAGAAAATTTGTATCATTGTTCAAATTACTTCATATTATACATTTTATTACTCTTTTAATCTTAATAAAAATGTTTTTAATGCTTTTAAAAAGATTAAAAGACAGATGATGGACAGAGTTTCGGGATCCTTACAAGCCGAAACTACGGTTTTGTATGACGGCTCTGTGAGTTTAATTCAATTCAGTCTGAATAATTCATTTTCTTGATTTTATTTAATTATATACACTTTATTTGATTAAATTGTTTAATTGATTTATTTTTCATAGAAAAAACTCATGGAAATTATATACTTATAATAAAAGTAATTGTGCTAAAGCAGGGTACATTGAGTTATGAATGGATATAAACAAGTGTAAATTATACAAAAAAAGATGGTAAATAAATCTTCAGCAGCTATAAATAATGCCTCGCACGTTGATTTATTTTTAGAAACGAATCGCATCGAAGCACGTCCACTACTATTTCACCGAGCTCCACGAATCACCATTCAGGTAAACAAACTCTTCTTTTTTTTTAAAGTTGATTGCAGCAGATTTATTGTCTTTTCTGTATTAAACTGAAATAAATAATTTTTTATTTAATTTAGTTTTGCAAAAAGATTTTATTGATTTTCAACTTGTTTTGACGGGCTAGTAAATTTATTCTTAATTACTGGTTTTAACGTCATCAGCATGGGATTATCACTGCCGAGTCGTTACGGCAAGGCGATCGTTGACGGATTGAAGAGCATCAACGATTTCGGTATGTTATGATGTTTTTCCGCTTTTTTCCTGGTTGTTTTATAACTGCTAAGTAAATAAATGTTTTGATGTAATCTAGATAATGTAAAATTATAATAATGAGTTTTTTAATTATTTTTAAACTTGTATATTTTGTGCATTAGCATTGGATCAATAAAGTTCAATTTCATTAATGTTTTTTTATAGTTAATTAATTAATTAAATAAATAATTGAATGGTAGTTTTTTTAATAGTTTTGTTTCTTCTTGGTTGTTTAAATTTTTAAAAATGTTCATAAAATCATTTGATGAGTTCTTTTTGAATTTTGTTTTTATTTCAGACCTGTCAACACTACAAACAGAAAACTTCCAAATTGCACCTTGGTAATATATATATATATATATATATATATATATATATATATATATATATATATATTAATATTAGGGATGTCATGGGTACCCGAACCCGAAGTTCGGTACTACCCGGTCTTTTTTGATAACCGAGCCCGAAAATGTGAAAAATAAAAACCCGAACCCAAAATTTTGAAAAATTGAAACCCAAACTATTAAAAATTTAAAACCCGAACTTTTACAAAATCAAAACTCGAACCCGAAATTTTCAAAAATTAAAACCCGAACTTCAACTTGAATGTTTGTGTAAATTGCAAGGCGGACACAAACTTTGTAAAAATTGATAAGTTTATTAGTATTAAATGACATTAGGAACTGATTTCATAAGCAACAATTTTTCAGCAGTCTTGCCTGATAATCGGTTCCATCGCGGTTCATAAATGATTGAAGCT
Source organism: Erpobdella octoculata (assembly GCA_963978895.1). NCBI lineage: Eukaryota > Metazoa > Annelida > Clitellata > Hirudinida > Erpobdellidae > Erpobdella > Erpobdella octoculata. The sequence continues at coordinate 28,053,382 of OZ022239.1, forward strand.
CCACGTGAGAAAAATGAACTCTTCTTAATTAACTCTTTGTAAAAGTTGTGTTTATACGATCAATTTGCAAGTCTTTTGATGTATCAATTAATTATGTGGAGCCATTAAAACGCAAACTTTAAAAATTTTTGTAAAATCATTTTTGCGTAACATAGCTGTGTCTCAACAATGTATAATTTGAATGTCTTTTGATATATCCATTTACTATACGGAATAATTAAAACGCGAACTATACAAATCTTGTAAAATCACTTTTGCTTTAAATATTTCGCACATAGGCCACTTCATTGGTACCTGTATGAGCTAGACCACTAAGTCGCCAGATTAGCCGGCGGAGCCAATTTGCGAAAGTACTAATCATAGAATTTAAATTTTGTAATTTCCTACATAACTTATCTAGAAACCCAAATATAACCCAAGATTACTTTTATATAACAAGAACTCCCTGTTATCAAAATAGCCTTTTTCAAACTCCAAGCAAGACTAAACAACATAAATATGTACTGTAGCTTATATGTTGTTTATTATTGTAATCACAGAACTTCCCAATTATTTCGCTCAATCCATTAAACCAATTCTAAATAATATAAAGCCCAAAATTAACTCTCAGACGTATTTATAAAAAAATGTAAATCTTACTTACAAAACTCGACCCGGACCCGATCTTTGAAAAATTGAAAACCCGAACCTGGTTTTTGGAAAGTCTCAAACCCGAACCCGAAAGTTCAAAATTCAAGAACCCGAACCCGTAAAAGTCAAAAAGTCGTACCCATGACATCCCTAATATATATATATATATATATATATATATATATATATATATATATATATATATATATATATATATTAGGGATGTGCCGGATACTATGTTTCACCGGAAACAGGATAGCAGCCGGATAATAAAATTCTCAGATACCGGATCCGGATTTAGGATACCGGGTATTATTAAAACATTATTAATTAAAAAAATGAAAAAGCTGATTGAAACTTGAAAGTTTTAAGTTCAAAAGTTTTAAGCTTAAAAGTAATGAGTAATAACATATGAAAGGATTTAATCAAGTTGCAACTAATTCTACAAAAAAGTACAAATACAAAGTAATATTCAAATTATTTACTAACTAGCCTAGCTGATTAACTGTTAATGTGTTTTTATTTTTTAATATTGATACTTCAAGAGCGGCACATATATTTTTAACATCATTAGTTGCTCAGCTTTTGCTGGCAAGAGACGGTAACAAGTGTCACTCAACACATTTCCTGCACAGCTAAAAAGGCTTTCACTGTCAACACTTGCTGGTGGCGGCGCCAGAAACTTTTTAGCCATCATAGACAAGAATGGGAAGCGATCGTGATTGGCTTTCCACCATATCAATGGATCATTGGTAGAAGCATAAGCATACGAGCCCGGGCGCGAGGGCCAGTCTCGGGCAAAAAGGGCTGAAAATTCGGGCAAAGCAGTTTAAATTTTTTTTATATATAAATGTCACAAACACTGAAATCTCAAAGTTTGACCAGGTGGTCATGTAGATATGAATCAGTAAAAGCCGTGATGGAGCAGTTGCCTAATATCACAACGGCCTTGCTTACTTTGACAGATGATCACGATCCCAAAACGTATATAAGCAGTACAGCCTTACTGACTGCAATAATGTGACTTTGATTTTTTGTTTGGACTAGTTGTGTTAAAAATAATACTATCACATGCAAAAAGTCTCAGCAGATATTTGCAGGGAAAAACTGTCGACGTGATAACAGCCAAGAAAACAGCCACAGACACCAGAGACACTCTCCATCAATGTAGAAATGAAGAGCACTTTGAAAATGTTTGGATCTACACTGATAGACTTGCGCAAAGTGTAAAGACTGTTATCCACGGCACACGATTCTCGTTCAAAGAGGCAAGAGTTGGAAGGAAAAGACAAGTTTCTCGTAGAAGCCAACCCCTAGTTGGCGAAGAGCCAGCAACAAACGATCAAATACTTTAAACTGCCAAAGGCTGTCATAGATATAGAATATCGACGTAGTATTTTAGTCTAGTCTGGATAAAGTTATTGGCGAATTAGACTCCCGATATAGTGGAAACGACCAAAACACGCTGTACTCACTATACAAAAATTGCCTCGCGGAATGGACTTGATCACAACTTGCTTAAGACAGAGAAGGTAATTTACTCTAAGTTTCTCACTGATCACACTCCTAAAGCAGGTTGACAAGCAGCAGCCGCCGATGTTGTCTCAACCCTTTACAACAATAACTTTCATGTTGTTCTACCAGTTTTCAATCAAGTTGCTAATATTTTGGCAGCAATTCCAGCCACATCTTGTTCTGCCAAACGTTCCTTCAGCGCACTCAGACGCATTTAAACATATTTAGGGAGTACAATGGGCCAAACACGTCTAAACAGTGTGGCAATTTTAAATATTGAACGAAGATATTCTAATATAGTGACGAAATTATTGACATTTTTGCTTCCAGGAAATACATAAAACAATATTTTTTTGAATGTTTTAATAAAAAGGTTTCGTTACTATTAAAGTTTTTTTTTTTAAATATACAGACAAAAATAGAATTGATAAAAAGGTGATTTATTATAACGCCCATGTTTATTTATCCCTATTTTTTGAAAACTTCCAGCATTCGGACAAAAATTATTTCCAGCCACCCCACTTCGATTAGACCCCGTACGTCTATTAGTAGAAGCAATTCCTGAAGTTGATGAACAGGCAATAACTTTTTCAGAAAAGTAAACTAATATATCACGCTCTGCCGATGAAAGTTTCTGAATGGGAGACGCATCAGTGCCATCACCTCTAACAGATTGTGGTGGTCGATGAGCCGTAATTTAAATCGTATACTGAAAGATCTACCTTCTACCTACACATATAATAAAATAAAGTTTTCTTTATATTTTACCGGATATCAAACTGCCGGATATCCGGCACATCCCTAATATATATATATATATATATATATATATATATATATATATTATTACTTTCAATATGTGTGTGTATTGTATTCAGTTCTAATCCATAAAAAATGACTTTAAACCTGTGGATAAACTCGGCAAACAAAAACTTTTTTTAAACATAATTTTAAAAAATATGCTGTCACACACATTCCTAGACACTCGCTCATATATCTTTTTTTTATAAAATTTATGGTCCCTTACACCATAAACACACATACATAATGTACTCACAAAAACATATTTATATGTTATTTATAAATATTTTCAAGTTTAGGTTTTGCCTGTTCAGGTATTTGAATTGATAAAAATGAAATAATGATAAGAACCTAAATTACACTAACGAGTCAATAATTTACATTTCACTCCAACAGGGAATACTGCAGTTTCGATTTCAAAGCTAACTCTTCTGCCGAGACGTTCCACAAGCAAATCAAGGACATCAAGTCGAATCCGAGCTTCGCGATGGAAAACTGTGTGTTTTCCTGATTGTGTCGAATATTAATTCTGTGCAAATTTTCATTTTCGATCTTCGTAATACCTTTTTGGATATCATTAAGACATAGCTGCATGATGTAACCTAGATTGGCTTTAATCTCTGAATTTCTCGACTCCAGATTAACTTGCATTGAAACAAAAATTAGGTTTGCTTTTATAACTGGCAGAGTCAGGCAAACCATTTGGGTTATTTGATTTCTTTTCAGCATTTATATTATACCAGCTGGGTTAACCCAGGCAGGTTTTTAGAGGTTTTCCTCTCACTGTGACTCCCTCTTGATTTTTCTCTTTCTTGCTTCTTCTCTGTCTTCTTCTCCCACCACCTCTCATACTCTTTTTCTCTCTTTCTTTTTCTTTTTTTTTTGTCCCTTCCCATTGGTTTTTTTGTGGGAGGTATGAGTTTGTAGAGTTTGGTCTGCTAGTCTGCGTGCTACAACACTGGGTAGACATAAAATTTGCTAAAAATTGTTAAAAATCTCTCTAAACTTTGCTAAGAAAATTAAATTTGATTTTTTTATGCAATAACCTTTTATGTTCATACATAGGCACAATTGGCCTGGAATAGATTTTTCAGCCATGACAAAATATAAAGAATTTTTTTAATCTTTTTCTTATCTTTTTCTCCTTTTTGAGTACTATTTCCATGCCAAATTTTGTGCAAATTGGTCCAGCATTTCAATTTGTATAAAAAATAGACAGACAGACATACACACTGTCATTTATATATAAATAGGGATTTTGTTTGTCATGTGTTTAATAAACTTTTCAACAACAACAAAATCAACCTTATTGAAATACATCATCGAAGGTAACATGGAGCTTGTGAAGAGCATCTTGTTTGATATCGAGGCAACCAGGGGTTCCTACGTTAACTGGATTAAAGAAAATTGGAACTCGGACGCCTTCTACGTCATGTACGTATTCTTTCGTAATGTGCCTTCTATGTCATGTACGTATTCTTTTGTAATATGTCTTCTATGTCATGTACGTGTAATGTGTCATCTATGTTATGTACGTATTCTTTCGTAATATGTCTTCTATGTCATGTACGTATTCTTTCGTAATGTGCCTTCTATGTCATGTACGTATTCTTTTGTAATATGTCTTCTATGTCATGTACGTGTAATGTGTCTTCTATGTTATGTACGTATCCTTTCGTAATATGTCTTCTATGTCATGTACGTATTCTTTCGTAATATGTCTTCTATGTCATGTACATATTGTTTCATAATATGTCTTCTATGTCATGTACGTATTCTTTCATAATATGTCTTCTATGTCATGTACGTATTCTTTCGTAATATGCGCATTTCCGACGTATATCGATCGAGAGAATCAATCTGATTAAATATGCTGTTTCCCAGCTCCTCTGCACTTGTAGTTCTCATTATTATTATAAATAATAATTATTGTTATTGTTAATAAAGTTGTGTTAGCTAAATATGACCCGTAGCTCTTAAGCTGCTTAAGAGTTTGACTCATCAACTGGTGTACCGTGGCTTTCTGAGCTTGCCTCAGGAGCTCTGTTACTAGTGTTGGTGACTGGTTTATTACTAAGTCTTGGACATTTTTTTTTAATATTTCTGTTGGATCTTTTTTTCCTCGAATTTTTAGTTAGTTGTTTTTCTATTCAGGAAGGACGGCATTGAACTTGTTTTCCTCGGCACGAAGGGGGGTCTAACCCGTTACTATCCCCTCTCCGATGATCCGAGGCTCAAGTAGGCTTTATCCGAGTTTGCAGTTAAATTGCACAACCACTTTTGTACGTAGACACTCGTGCACACACATACATTAGACATACGTATGCACACCTACACATGCATAGTTAAGTTAGGAGGTTAAGATTGGGGCAGAGCCTTTTAACTTACTTCTTTATTTTCTGACCGTATCGCACAGAGAGTACATCGAGAGCCAAGCATCGACAACGCACTCACTGTATTACTTGAGGGCCGTTTACAACGGTGAAGAGATATTTACGTTCTCCCTCCCTTTTCAACCGGGTAAGAAATCAGATTTACTGTTCATTGCGTTCTCTGTATAACGTTTAGTATCGTATGATTTGGTTAAAAATAGTGGTCCCTTGATGGAAGGGCTTCAGTCTGGATCAAAACCTGGGCATTCTCTTAATATGGATTTTCACTATTGCTGGCACTAATGATGCAGGGCATGTTTGAACCACAAACATTCCAGTTTATAGGTGAATGCTTAACCGCTTGCCAGGGCCCAGGAGTAAATATATTTATCATTACTGTCGAAAAATAGGCTAAGACTTCAACAATCTGTGAGTACGGAAATAATTTCTGATGGTGATTAGCTGCTACCACATCTTGCTCATCCTAACTGAAGTTGTGGAGAGTTTGTGTCGAGTAAAGTCAAGATACTGCTTTGCATTATACAACAGTGTGTAGAGTAATATCGATGTTGTGTACGTATCTGCTTCGCATGATGCAACAATGTGTAGAATAATGTTGATGTGCATGAAGCTGCAGTGTATTATGCAACAATATGTAGAGTAACATTGCTGTTTTGTGTGTAGCACTTGGGTTGGGTTGATCCCACAATTTTGAGTAGCTTGCAATTCATTTATTTTTAATAAAATAAATCATCCGATGCCAATGTTTGGTGGAATGAGCAACTTGATGGTTGGTTCTCAAATCCACTTCCCCAGAGTAGATCTTCCCCTCCATTGCACAGGGGCCAGTAAGAAATTATCTGTTTTCGTAGGCACAAACAGTATTTTTTTTATCCAGGATTTGTGCTTAATTGTTTCAGGTAGCTTTGTACATCTACCTTAAGAGTCTTTATGACAATAAATTTTATTTTAAATGAATTTCTCAATGCGTTCGATTATTCGACTGCTTCGGATGATCTATTCCCGGCTTCGTATGACAGCCTTTTGCGTATTCCCGGCATTGTACGACAGCCTTTTGCGTATTCCCGATATCGTACGACAGCCGTTTTTGTATCGGTGCTTTAAGAAAAAAATTTTCATTGAAAAGCTCCCGTCGATGATTTATTGAATAATATTTTATAATGAAAATCACAAGTTTTCGGACATCTACATCTCGTGTTCTCCCGGCACGAGAAAATTAATGACTTTTACCTGCTTTACCTATTCATCACGGTCGATCATTTGTTTTACCGTCGACACAGGAAAGGAAACGCCGGCGTCTTCCCACCTTCCTCCTCCTCCGCTCCACCATCCGACAGCAGACCCGGACAGTATGGTCGTAGCGGGCAGTACTCCAATCGTCATCCACGATGAAGGAAACGAGGGCGTAGTCGCGGTTGCTGGCCTGCTCATCAAGTACTCAAAATTCAGAGAACTCTTTCTCAACAGTACGCCCCCTTGCCCGCCGGATAAGCCCAAGTGCCCGAAAATCTGCGAAGCTGATGTTGGGGTCTTTTTCTATTTAATTTTATTTTTTTATCGAGAACCACTCGATTATTTTGTTTTATTTTGTTCTCAGGAGATCGACTGCTATCTCATCGACTACAACGGTTATGTGGTCTACTCTGAAAATAGCAAAGATGTGAGTTCTTATCTTTAATTATTCGTAAGATAAATGAATAAAACAGTTTTCCACCTCTGTTTTGGTTCCCATTTGAAGATCGGTAGAGATAACGTCAATGTGTGAATGTTCTATGATTGAAATTAAATTGTGTAACGTGAACCAAATAACGAACACGGTTGCTTATAAGTTCTGTTAAAATATTCCAGCTGGGACTATTTCTATGATTAAAATTAATTGTGCTATTTAGCTGGGACTATTTCTTGGTGATCTGGAAGGAAGCGCATCGGTTCTACTGAAAGATCTCGTTATTAAAGATGGAGAAAAGAACGACATGTTAAAGAGAGGAGTTTTTAAAAGGTGATCGATTCTTTACATTTGTAGCTGCAATGTATGTCTCATAAATCAATATTTATAATTTTAATCATTGCATTAATTTATGTTTTATTAGTATATTTATTTGTTTAACAATTTAACTGATACATTGACTTTCTTTAATAAACTATTACACTTATACTAATTTTAGCATCATAATCTTTATTCTGTGTATTGCTTGCTTGTCAGAGTTGAGAGAAGAGACTATCAAGCAGTTTGCGAAATCATCAGAAAGTCTGCTTCAAACTCTGAATCTCTATTTAGTAATGTGAGTGTTACTTCCATCGATTCCAAATATGTTTATATATGTGTAAAAACCGGGATGTAGTGGGGGCCAACTGCGTGAAAGACAATGAAGGTAAGGTTGTGGCTGAGGATAGTAGGTTGTTGGAGGTATTGAGAGCACATTATGATAGAATTTCTAATGAGGAGTTCACTTGGGATGCAAATGGTCTAACTCATGTAAGTCCTGTTTGTGGACCTAGTGAAAAGTTAACTACTCTGGAAGTTAGTAATGCAATCCATAAGATGAAGCGTAACAAGGCAGCAGGACCTTCAGGAGTGGTGGCAGACATGTTGAAAGCTGCTGGAGCTGTTGGTATAGTGTCATCATCATCATTTATTTTTGATACGTCCCTATTCCACGCTATGCTTTAGGGTTGGACGTTTTTCCATATCAGGCCCCTCCACAAGTCACAATCCAGGGCAGACTGCTGCTTCAGGCCGAGCTCATCCATGTCTTTCTTCACACATTCCCACCTAGTCTTCCTACTTCTACTTTTACTTTTCACTTCTACAACATCCATATCTCTAATTGCCGAAACCCAATCATCTGCACTTTTACGCTCCAAATGTCCAAACCACCTTAGTCTTCCACGCCTCACCCCATCAGCCACACAAGGAACATTCAGAAGGCTATACAAATCCACACTATGTTCACGATCATTCAATGAAACACCACACATCCATCTAACCATCATACGCTCTGCCCTTTTTAAACTTCTTAGATTCTCCACCTTCATAGACCATGTTTCAGTACCATAAACAAGGACACTTTGAACACATCCCCTATACACCTTTCATTCACATGAAAGGATGCACCACGGGTGGTCAAGATAGGAAATAACTCTTTGAATTTAGATAAGACCTATGTATGATGATGCAGCGACAGTGGTGAGAGTGAATGGGAAGGAAAGTGATGCCTTCAACGTTAAGGTTGGAGTGCATCAGGGTTCAGTTCTCCAGTGTTGGAAAAAGTACTGTGTTTCAGTACTTAAGTAAAAGTACAAGTAACGCCTCATAAAGTTACTTAAGTAAAAGTAAAAGTATTTGCTAAAAAATGCACTTAAGTAAAAGTAAAAAGTAACAGCACTTTAAAGTTACTTTTAAAGTAAAAAGTAAAAGTACTGAAGCCGCTTTTTGTAATGGTCATTCGTCAATCATCTTTTTGTCAATTTTTCGTATTTCGATACATGGGCTGGATGCACGCGTATCACGTGTTTCTTCAAGTTTGACGGAGAATTGTAGAATGCTAAACACATAATTACTTTACTTTAGGTTTGCCCAGCAAGCATGTGAATCTGAACGTTTTAGCTTCCATCGATTGAAATCTGAACATTTTAACTAAATATGGCCATAGGCGTTCTTTATTAAGTTCATTGTTGTTACGCGCCTATCATCGCCACCACTGTCCACGTTCGCTCCTTTGGAAGATTCCATAGTAGGTAATCTCGAAAAATCTATTGTACACTAATGTACACCAAAATAAGTATGACCACAAGCTTCAATACTACTAACTACTAGCATCAAAGTAAAATGGGGTTCGAAAATGCATACGTTAATAATCATAGATAATTAATACAACATCGATTTAGACTTTATGTCGTTTTATTAATTTTTTACAGTACTTTGTAACGGTTTGTCCTGGAAAAGTAACGAAGTAAAAGTAAGTCCGAAAATATTACTTCGTTACAAGTAAAAAGTACTGAAAATAATCTGTACTCCGTTACAGGCAAAAAGTACGTCTGATGTACTTAAGTAAAGTAACGCGTTACTTTTACTTCGTTACCGAACAACACTGCAGTTCTCAGCCTATTGTTGTTTATCATTGTTTTAGAGGCCTTATCATGGGAGCTCAGGGTAGGCTTGCCAATGGAACTGCTCTATGCTGATGATCTTGTTTTATTAGCGGAGACAGAAGATTCTCTCCTGGAAAAGTTAAGGATCTGGAAAATTGGCATGGAAGCGAAAGGCCTTAGAGTGAATGCGAGTAAGACAAAAATCATGAAGTGTCGGGCCGGAATGGGACAAGTGGAGAAGTCGGGTAAATGGCCATGCAGTGTATGCAGAAAAGGTGTTGGCTCCAATTCTATTTGTTGTGTGGATTGTAAGAGTTGGGTCCATAAAAGGTGCAGTGGCATTTTGGGTAGTTTGAAAGATCTTGTTGGCTTCCGTTGTAAGAGTTGTGTGGCTGGTGGTTCTTTTCAGGAAGAGTTGCTGGCGGTGAGAGCCAGAGTGCGTTCTGCCTGGGCTAAATTCAAAGAGTTATCTCCTATCTTGACCACATGTGGTGCATCTTTTCATGTGAAAGGAAAGGTGTATAGGGCATGTGTTCAAAGTGTCCTTGTTTATGGCACTGAAACATGGTCTATGAAGGTGGAGAATCTAAGAAGTTTAGAAAGGGCAGAGCGTATGGGTTTCGGGTCTGATGCGGACGCGGCTTCATTGGCTTCCCTTTCCGGAGAGAATCCGTTTTAAACTATGCTCTATGGTTTATAAGTGCCTCCATGGCATGGCTCCTGTCTATCTTCAGGAGCTATGTGTTCCGGTCTCTCAACTCTTTGGTCGGTCTCATCTTCGATCGGCGGCGGCCGGCGATCTACTTGTCCCTCAGACGGAGACTGTGACGATTGGCAGGCGTGGTTTTTCTGTGGCTGGTCCTGTGGCCTGGAATAGCCTTCCCCCCGCTCTGAAGGATCCAACGATGCCTTTTAGTGTCTTTCGTGAACGGCTCAAGACATATTTGTTTTCTTCCACTTAATTGTGCAGTGCGCTTTTGTGACTTTTATTTTGTAAAAAAGCGCTATATAAAAAACCTGTATAATAATAATAAGTATGATGGTTATATGGATGTGTGTTGTTCCGTTGAATGATCGTGCACGTAGTGTGGATTTGTATAGCCTTCTGAATGTTCCTTGTGTGGCTGATGTGGTGAGGCGTGGAAGACTAAGGTGGTTTGGACATTTGGAGCACAAAAGTGCAGATGATTGGGTTTCGGCAATTAGAGATGTGGATGTTGTAGGATTGAAAAGTAAAGGTACCTGATATGGAAAAACGTCCAACCCTAGCATAGCGTGGAATGGGGATGTTTCAAAAACAAATGATGATGATGATTATATAGAGAGACGGAATGAAGTTTTATCTGCATCAATTTGAATGTACGCATTTATTTCTGTATGACTGATTTGATGAAATTGTAGTTTTCTATAAAGAACATGTTCAGCTTGCTCACCTGGCTACTCCACGAGCTTGTTCTGTAAGTTTCCCACTTCATCTTCCTGTGTTATTCGAGCTTATTATATAATAAAGTTATCGTGTGTTTATTTATTTTTAATTTATGATAAATTTTAAATGGGAAATTAAAAGAGTTTATACCTTCCGTGAAACCGTTGTTTCATGTCTCTGTGATATTGTCATTATTACTTAATGTAGTTTGATTGACATATGTTGGATTATCAACTGTTTAATAATAATAATATTAATAATAATAATAATAATAATAATAATAATAATAATAATAATAATAATAATAATAATAGTAATAATAATAATAATGTCTTGTTGGATTTTCAGCTTTCTTGTGCAATTCAATGTTTCCGAAGCGTTCATCCTTGGTAGAAGCTCTCAGAAAGCTGGTAAATTCAAACTTTAAAAAAGCATTTTTTCTTCTCAAATCACATGTAAAAAATTAGATGTTTAGTGTGACATTATATCATCTATAGGAGCTTCAAAAATGAGTCATTTTTATTTTAATGAGCTAGTTATTAGTACTAGAAAGTCATCTTTAAAGAAGTAGTTTCATTAGTTATTTTTTTACGTCCGTCCGACCGACAGAGACGAACGCGACAACGACTCCGACGTGGGAAGATAAGAGCTTCTTCTCGTCGCTCCCGATGTCGCCCGAAGACGAGGAAGCCACAGACTTGGAAGGGTTCAGGTCCCTCATGTCCGACCTCACAAAGATATCGTCTAAAGAGCAGGTTGCGTTTTAAGTCAATTCTCGATCGTTTTTCCATACCCTTCCTTGGAATCTAGTTTTTATAATTGTCAAATATTAATTCAAAGTATTATTATTCATATTTTTTTTTCATTTTAATTTTTTACATTTTTCAGATAAATATTAATTTTGAAAATTAATGGATATCTAGCTTTTTAACTTTTTTCTTTGTTTGAGTTTTCGTATTTTTAGTTGCATTGTGGTAGCGTGCATTGCCGTTCGACTGAAGTTGTTACGGTTATGCGTTGTTTTCAAGGTGGAGAAGTGGAAAGAGAACTGTCTCCGTCAGTCGGGTTACAACCCGGAGATGACGGTTTCCTGTCTGAGAAACATCAAGAAGGCCTACGAGCCGGGCATCCGGGGCTTCCGGCCCTGCGTACAATCCTACGTCAGGTACATCGCCGATCCCGCTCGGCTTCCACAGTCGGGCATCGTCTTCAAGTGCGACCTCTGCACCAAGTGAGATTTCCACGTGGTATTACCATTTTCTACGTGGTATTGCCATTTTTTCATGCGGTTTCACCATTTTTCACGCAGTATTAACATTTTTCACGTGGTTTTATCATTTTTCACGTGGTGTTACTTTTTTCACGTGGTATTATCATTTTTCATGCGGGATTACCATTTTTTAACGTGGTATTATCATTTTTCATGCGGTATTACCATTTTTCCACGCTGTATTACCATTTTTATTAAAATTTTTCATGTGTTATTTTTTCATGGTATATATGGTATTATTTCTGCCGCTTCTATTGATCTCGGCGTCATTGTATTTCAATAATTACAAAATCACGTAACCACGGCAGTTTAAAAAAAAATTAACTTTTTCTTAAACGGTCGAATTCAAAATTTAAAAAACAATTACTGGTTATTAATAGAAATAACTTTCTCTATTTAATGCTCACCCAGGTCGTACAGTATAAACTTGGTACCACGAACCAACCTCATGATGCTGTCCATCGACTCACTCTGTCACTGCAGCGAAGGTCCTGCGGCCGAAGACAAAACCTCCGAGTTGAATTCTCGTATCTTTTTTCGCAGAGCGTTATATCGCTTAGTATATCAAATTGACTAGAATTTTTTAAGTCTTTTAATACGTGTTCGAAGATGATATTTGATATATAGGTTGGTTTTAGTACCATAACGAGTTTTTGTCTCGTAGGCGAATTGGCGCTGTTTGAAATCCTTGACGTATTTCTATCAGAATTGGATGGGGATCAACCATGCGAGAAATTAAACGTCGATTCTATTCCATCGCCGTGGATTGACGGGAAATGCCCGGCGCCGGTCAGCAACAAAGAGCCACAAGTAAGCGATTTTTTCAGCTTCGTTTTTCGTGAAAACAAATCTCCCGACATTGATTTTACTTTTTTTGTTTGAAAGTCGATGCCGTATTTTTACGTGTGTAACGCTAACTTTGACGTGCCTGAAAAGGTCATAAAAACAAGTTACTCTAAAGATCAAGAAATAGAGATAGATGTGTGAAATGTACTTTCAATGGTATAATAAATACATTTTATGAATTCAATTTTGTTTGCATCTTTTTTTTAACCCCTCACCAAGCCTTCCCGAGTGCTATATATATATATATATATATATATATATATATATAAATTATTCCGAAGTCGTAGTCTCCATCTTTGGAAAACATTATACCAGGCCTACATTCGACCACACCTCGAATATGCAGTTCAAGTTTGGTCTCCTCATCTAAGCCGGGACATTGATACTCTCGAAAAGGTCCAGCACAAAGTTACAAAAATAATTACAACAATCAAACATTTACCATACTTAGAAAGACTACAGAAGCTTGGAATTACCACGCTTGAAGAATGTAGGGTTAGAGGCGATTTGATCCAACAATACAAAATACTGGCTCATATTGATGAAGTGAATTTTTTTGTATTGCAAAAACATCCCACATGGCAAACTAACAGATCCTATTGTTTGAGAGGTCACAACTGCCTTCTTTTACCACAAAGAATTAAAGGATGTGAAGAGCGAAAACACTTTTTCACAAATCGAGTAGCTTTCAGCTGGAACTCCTTGACGCAGGAAGCAGTGGACGCATGTTCGGTGAATGCCTTCAAAGATCAACTCGCTCTACTTTGATTGCAGTATAACTCGTCAGCACAGAGGGGCCTGATGCAGCACCTCTTCATCAATCATACATGCTATTATAATGACTATTTAATTATTATTGTTTTTTTTGTTCTGTCTTATTTGTGATTTTGAATGTATGTATTGATAACTGAATAAACAAACTCATATATATATATATATATATATATGCATATATGGAGGCTGATTTTACCTTATTCAAAAACTGGTAGTTTTACAATTGCAGTGAATTATTTATATATGTACAAGAATGCTCGACGGGCCGTAGCTTCTGTGAAACGTATGACGCACGTACATTTAGATATATTTCATAAATATCCATCTCGGCACTGATTTTATACTTTGCATATTTTTAGGAAGAAGAAGAAATGTGCGGTCGCGGTTCTTCCGTGCATCAGTCGAGAACTGTTTTGTTGCTTCAGTTCGTCTTCTCCATCTTCCTCCTTTTCCGATTCTATCAGCACCGTAGAACGCTCTGAGAGAGAGACAGTGTTCATTTGTTTGTTTTTTTTTCTGTTTGTCTGTACGTGTGGGTAGTGTGGTTCATGGTCCTACTTTTTTGTCCCAGTTGTTATTATTATTATTATTATTAATATTTATTTTTTTTAATTTTTACTATTTTTTTAAATTTTTCGCGTAAACCATTCGTTGTTTTTGTTTCTCCACTCATGCGTTGAGTGCTTGGTTCTGCAACTCATGTCTTTCGATTATACTTGCTGAGAACGAATTATTATGTAATTTTTGTCATTTTTTGTCGGCGTGGTTTATATTTGATGTTGTTAACCCGCGACGTTGAATCTGATTTCGATGACACTTTCACTGCTGGCAGAAAGATCGCACTGTGAAGCAGTTGATGACAGCCTACATAAACAGAGAGAGCTTAAATAAATTCAGCATCGCCTGCTGTACGATGAAACTAAAAACGATCATTCGCTATTATGCTGTTCCTCACTGCTCGCTCGCTGTGCGACGACTGGGTTCGTGAGGCTCTCCACAGAGAGCTTGAAATGCAATTGCTGTAGTGACCTCTCTATTTAGTCTACTAGAACATCAGTGACACTGGCTATAATTATATCATTATATTAACAACAAAAACAGACTGGTACGATCGCCAAAATTGACTTAAAACCAGCTACACCTGCAGTACGAAAAAGCTCAAAGTTAATTTTTTTTTCAAACTATCTTCAGATGTGTTTGTCATATTGTGTCGTCTGGATTTCTTCGACTCTTAAATTTCTTCCTTTCCTGTTAGATTTCTAGACTATATATACTTACTACTAGGTTTTTTTAACGCCAGCTTGTGATTTGATTGATGCTTAGCATAATTGGGCCTAGATTATTTTTCTAAATTTTGAACCGTCATTAAAAGAAATCTACGTATTGTCAAAAGCCCGAGAGGGCCCGTTGCGTGTTGATTGTACGGTATACAGGTTTTATTTTGGTGCTCTCTCTACCTACTGCAAAAACCTTCATTTGGAGTTAATGAAACTCAAGTTTAAATAATAATCCTAGAGTCGTGAAAGTAGCCTAATTTCAAGATTTTGGTGACGACCAAGTGACTATTCGAACGAATATGTGGGTGTACTACAGCAGTAGTCGAGGCAGTGGGGTAGCGTGGGTGGGTTTCAGTGGGCCGGGTCGGGAACCTCCAGAAAAGAAAGTCGGTGAACGGCGGCGAGATGAAGTCTTGTAATTTTTTTTGTTTCCTCAAAATTAAAAGTTCTCCGTCCCCCCTCGAAAAGTGCCGTCTGGGACTGACCACCCGCTAAGTCATTGAATGAAGCGCCATCTCGTGGTTTAGTGTATTGACTCGATTTCTATCGGGGAAAAAAGCAAATAGTAGTAGCAGAGGCGTAGCTAGGGTCTTTTGTGCCCGGGGACAAAACACAAAATCTGCACCCCTTACATAACCTCTTTTGCTTCCAAAAAACCTGATGACCGGGGACAGGTAGTTGGAGCCATAGAAATTGCTAGATACAGCAAAATAATAACAAAACAAACTTTTTTGCCCACTGAAAATCCGCACCTCCAGTAGTAGTCGTGCTGCCAGCATTTTACTTAACTTTTTACCACATTCATGAGACATAAAAAACATTAGAATTGTTCTAGAAGTGTGGGTGTTTGAACCTAAACGCCAAACGGACTTCATTTGCCCAATTGATCAAACGGCCACTTCGTTTTACAATAAAATTCATCAGTCTGCCCAGTTTTTTTTTTATAGAAATTTAGTGAATTTTTCAAAACTTTAAACCGTTCTAGTGCCCAAACGGTACGTCCTAGAGCAAAACGGACCGTCATCGATTAAATGAACTTTTTGATTTTTATTATTATTCGTTCAGTTTTTTTCCCAAAAATCCTTCGTTTTTTCAAAACTTTAATATCTTTCCAAGGTCTATACAGCATAAAAAAAAACTCAAGACATAATAATGTATATGAAAGGAATCTTGAAATACAACAATCTACAGTCAGGTCTGATATGTTAATATGAATGAAATTACATGTAAAGTATAACAATTATGCTGAAACAGAAGCGCAAAATGCAATAATTAAACTCTGAAGTTTACGAAAATCAAATCAAGGCTATTAGGCCAGTAATAAAAGTATACTTAAACAATATATTTAGTTTAATAACAGTTTATTAGAATATTAAAAATAATCGTCATCATCATCATTGCAATTATAACTGTGAAGCGGATTTAAGGCTCTGTACTGTTCAATCAAAAAATTATCTAAAGTTTTTCAATAATTTTCTCCACGAATTGAAAACTAAATCTCCAGTGACTGACTTTTGATCCTTACTCTCGTCTTGCACGGCAGTGGGAGGAAAGAACTCGTAGTAAATATCCGGGTAGGCTTTCTCGAACTTCTTCAGCTGAGCTCTCTTCACCTTGACGGGCGTGGTCGTATCCTCGGTGATACCTTTCAGCAACTGGACGAGTGCATTTTTCGTATCAACCATCGCCTGCTTTTCGTATTCGCTCACCGTCACCCTCTTGCAGAAAGCGACCGGTTTCATGTATTTCAGTAGAACGTCTGCCCGTTCGGACGATTCCAAATCAGGGATATCCAAGATTTCTCGGTAGTTTTCAATGAAAACATTGAAAATCGAAGTGTATGCAGGTACGAAGAGGTCACTGCTTTCCAACGAACCCGTAAAGACGTCAACGATGGCTTCGGTTATCATTTCTCTTTTTGATCTTATGTTACCCGATACGACGGCTTTGTTGGAGATCATCCTGTGCAAAGCACCGAACAAATGGTAGAAGTTTCTCCTCATGGAATGATCAAGCAGTACCAAACAGAATCGCAAAGCTCCGACCAGTTTTCTTTTATCGATACTCTCTGCATCGAGATGGGAATTTATGAAAACACCACATTCGGGGGAGGCATCAATATTTTGATGATTTGAGACAGGAGTCGAAATGGTAGAAGAATTTGCAGAGAAAAGCAGCCACCTCGGCACTCTGGCGTTACCGGCTGCCGAATTTGCTATGACGAGATCTCCGTGCCGTTTCTTTCCGGTAACAAGAACTGAACACTTTGATCTCCACCCCGGTATAGCTGCCAACTCTGCCGATTCGCAGTAAAAAGAATCAGCACCGTCGTTCCCGGACGCAGAGTCATTACGCGACCGAAACAAATGTTCGTCGCTTTTATTGGTTAAGAAAGATCCGCCTTCAGGTTGTCTTCGAGTAGGTTTTGAATGGAATTTACCTTCGCGTCTGAGATGCTCGAGACTCGGACTCTGAGTAACTTTTCTGTACGTCGGTCTCTTCTTAATGATGCCGCATGATAAATTATCTTCAAAGTTGGTATAATCTGCGGCATTTGCCATCACCGAAGACACGTTCGCGATGCAAGAAATTTGATGCAGTGAAGAAGACTCATCGACACATTCCCGAGAAGAAATCGAAACCGGACTGAGGGAGCAGAGATACTCGTCTCGAAAGACGTCATAGAGGTGAAGGTCGTCTCCATTTTTATCGACACTCTTCGAAGTCAGATCGCCTCTAAAGTTTGTTCGCGGTATCTTTACGGGAGGTACATAAGGAAGAGTGACAGGCCTGGGGGTGGTCTGATTCATAGTGTGAGAACGTTTCGAACTGCAAGGACCGGATGTGAGCGAATGCATCGCGAGATCCGTACTTGCAGAATCGAAATGCTTTTGCAATTTATCCTCCTCTGTGATAACATTAGCATTTAGATAATTCTTCTTCGAATCTTCATTGTCGCTTTCACTGACGTCGCTGGCTTTGTCTCCTAAAATGTCAGGAAAGAACGATCTTTGGCCACGATTTTGGAGATTTTTAGTTTTCACTGGAATTTGACAGTCGGATTGGTCTTTATTACTGGAACAGTGATCTGTAAATAAAGTTGTTTACTGTATTAATTTATTCATATCTTATATAAATTACAAAAAAAACCATAAAAAGTAATAGAAGAATAACTCCCAACAGAATGCTGATCTGAATATCGTCCAAGCTTAAAATAATTTACAGCTGGATGAAATCTTTTAAACATGATCGAGCCTCTACGCCAAACACAAATAACAAACTAATAATAATAATAATAATAATAATAATAATAATAATAATAATAATAATAATACAAATAATAATAAACACCATCAAATACTCACCATAAACAGCAACGAGAAGTGGATAGAAGAAACTAGGAAACAAAACATCCAAATTCGATTCCAAATAAGAGAGGAGACGGTCGAAGCAGTTCTGTACGGATTGGTGGCATTTCTTCTTGCTCGAGTTGTTCTTGCAGTATGATTGGATGGGCCCTGTGCATGAAAAATCAACACTAACCATTAGTTAAGAGTTCAGGAGAAGACTATGTAGAAAACGTAAAACGTATTTAAAACGTACATGAGCCCAACAGGTGTAACGTGTTGCGTACGTCCTGAGGAAAATCTGTAATGAGAAAAACAAGACATTACAGCAACAAAATGACCAACGCCATTCTCAGAGCAGCACACAATAAACGGTGGAGTCAGATCTCATAAGTGTTGAAAAAGTTTCTATATTTGAGAGATTATTTTTGTTAGAATATAAATGCATTCATAATAAAATAGACAATGGATAAATAACTGCTGCAAGTTCATAAATAGTATCCAGTGAAGTCAGTTAGATGAATTTATGTTTATTATTATGCTACTGACGTTTTTATAGATCAATATTCCAATTGTACCACTGACACTAAGATGACCAAGAAAGCAAAAATAAGGCGAGAAAGATTAAAGAAGTTAAACAATATAAACAAAAAAGATGGAGAAATAAATATAAACAATCAGACAAGCCCTAACATTAAACTTCAGAACACATCAAAACATTTACACAAACTATCGGGGAAAAGAAACAGAATTTCAACAAACACTCTATTTATTTATACGATTCGAGACATTCACGTACGACCGACCTTTACAGGTTTTACGAACTCCGGCAGGAACGAGACCGGTGCGATCGCTCCTCGTGTAGTTGAAGTTGACAACGGAAGGGTCGATGTGCTGAGGAGGCACGAGTTTCCAGATGCTGCTTACTTGTAATAATCGGCAAAGTCTGAAGAAAAATTTCAAAACTTTTATTCATTACCAAGTTAGTTGGATAAATCGATTTTTAAAAATCGTTTATAATTTGTAAGTCGACAGCTACTAATTTTTGCAAATAATTTTTTGATGATAATAAGTCTAAAAATAGAAAAAATTGACCACAATCTTCTATATTCATGATATGTGAAGTATGTGAGAATGGAAAATATAAGAAACTTTCAAATCTGTAAAGGATTGTCGGCACACAGCAGAACATTTTTTACTTTTTTTATATTTACATTTTTAAAAGATATTCTGCATCAACATAACAACACAAAAAAAAACATTATTAGGGTTCTAGTGCACTGTTTCTACAAAACTTTATGAGCTGACCTATTTTTGGTTTCCATAAAAAACAAGTGAACTTCAAAACGTATCTATATTTCAACCAACATGAAAATTATAAATAAAACAAAAAATACGATCGTTTTCTATAGATATCACTTAACTGATTTTTATTGCAACATTGATATTATATTGAAAAATTAAGAATTTGCAATTAGTTTAACATAGATCCCTTATAAAGGATTGTCGGGTTATATAGGTTAATACAGCAACACAATAAATCAAGGTTATTTCTCTGAAGAAAATTCCCCCACCAGGAATCCTTGGATTTGCCGCTACATATAAATTATAGGTTATTGCAGGTTTAATTAATTAATTCTGTTAAAATAGTTTTTAATTTATTATTTAAAGCTGATTATTCAATTAAAAAACTTGCTAAAAATAAAATTAAAATTTTTTTTAATGCAGCAAGAAAGCCATCCCTAACAATCGAAAATAAAAATGTTAAATATTACACTGAATGATTCTTAAAATTAATCTTACTTAATTTATAAACATTACAAATTATATAATGCACTTATACAGTAAAACTTTTTTTTTAAATTAGATTTTCTGATCTGTCTGTTTGTCCTTTGTGCATTGTTACATCATTCATCCGATTGTAATGAAATTTACAATTTTTACACAATCAATAGAGGAAAGTTTCTGTGTAAAAAAAATTGAGATCAGTCACAAATTGAGCGGGAGAGCAGGCGGAAACGGGAGAGCGAGCCGGAGCGGGAACGGAAGAGCAAGCGGGAAAGGACGCCGGAGAGCAAGAAGGAGCCGGAAAGCGACCGAGAACAAGCGGGAAAGCGATCGGGAATGGAGAGCAAGCGGGAACAGAATGGAAAGCGACCGTGAGAAGGAGACCAAGCGGCGAACGAAACGGAGGCGAAAAAAAACAATTGAAAAACATCTGAAAACGCCGGGTATCCCACTAGTAATCTATATATATAAAAATGAATGTTTGTATATATGTATGTATATATATATATATATATGTATGTATGTATGTATGTTATTTATGCATTGCTACACCATTCATCCGATCGTAATGAAATTTTCACACAACCTTGAGAGTCAAGGGGAATCAAATATAGAGAAAAAATTTTGAAATCCGTCACAAAATGAGCGGAGCGGAGCGGGAACTATATATATATATATATGTATGTGCGTATGTATGTGTGTATGTATGTATGTGTATGTGCATGTATGTGTGTCTGCGTGTGTGTTTATGTATGTATGTATGTATGTATGTATGTATGTATGTATGTATGTATGTATGTGTTTTTTACAATATTTCGGCACTAAATGCTCATTCAAAGTATGTATGTATGTATGTATGTGCCTATGTATGTGTTTATGTATGTGTATGTGTATGTATGTGTGTCTGTGTGTGTGTTTATGTATGTATGTATGTATGTATGTATGTATGTATGTATGTATGTATGTATGTATGTATGTATGTATGTGTTTTTTACAATACTTCGGCACTAATTGCTCATTCAAAGTATGTATGTGTATGTATGTATGTATGTATGTATGTATGTAGAATCGGATCTAGGGGGGGGAACTGAGAGCGAAAAAATGAGCGGGAAAACGGCAGGGAACGGATAACGACCGGGAGCGGGAGCGCAAGCGGGAAGGAAACGGGAGCGAAAAAGAAACGCATTAGGTAAACCTCTAAAAACCCCGGGCAACACCGGGTGCCCCCGCTAGTAACATAATAAAAATAAATAAAAAACTTTAAAAAAAAACTAGTCTTATTATGCACTAAAAAGTAGAAAATAAAATTTTACGTCAAATTGATCATCTTGTTGTTTGCCATGATAAGACTAGGGTGCTCAGTTTGAATTTAATGAACAGATCTGTATAACTAAGCGAGCACCCTAGTCTTATCATGGTGAACAACAAGATGATCAATTTGACGTACGATTTTATTTTCTACTTTTTAGTGCATTTCTAAAATAAGACTAGTTTTTAAAAAGTGTTTCTATTTATTTTTATTTTCTACTTTTTAGTCTTCACACTTTTTTAGTTATCTTCACAATTATCCGACACTCACTATAAATCGAAAATATTTAATTAAATTAATATATATATATATATATATTAGCGGGGCACCCGGCGTTGCCCGGGGATTTTAGAGGTTTTTCTAATGTTTGTCTCTCGCTCCCGTTTCCTTGTCCGCTTTCCCGTTGCGTTCCCGATCGCTTTTCTGCGTATATATATATATATATATATATATATATATATATATATATATATATATATATATATATATATATATATATATATATATATATATATATATATATATATAGTTCCCGCTCGCTCACCCGCTCATTTTGTGACGGATTTCAAATTTTTTTCTCTATATTTGATTCCCCTTGACTCTCAAGGTTGTGTGAAAATTTCATTACGATTGGATGAATGGTGTAGCAATGCATGAATAACATATATATATATATATATATATATATATATATATATATATATATATATATATATATATATATATATATAATATATATATATACATACATACATACATACATACATACATACATACAAACATTCATTTATATATATGTCCGAGGTTATTGCAGGCTCTTGATTAGGTATGCTGATAATAGCATAAAATAGTGAGACAACTAGCGAAAATATTAAAATACCAATATAATAAATCAAGGTTATTGCAGGCTCATATAGGTTTTCTGATAACATAAAATGGTGCGACATCTAGCGAACATAGTAATACATTTATACAATAAATTGAGGTTTTAGCTCAATTGGATAACGAGAAGTGTGTAAATTTTAACTACCAACACTCTTGCTTTTTATACAAGCAAGCAAGCATAAAATGACGAATCTAATATAAAGGAAAGGATATAACAAATGAACAGTATTAAACTTCGTTTTTCAAATACCCTTTATATATTGTAAAGATAGCTTAGCAAGTTTACCTCAAATTAATTTTGTGATACTCTATCAAAACACAATTCTGGTTTTTCACTTTCAACAAATAATGGTACTGAGTTTGCTGCTTAAAAAACTTTAAATCCGTTGCAATATAGAACTTCACTTGATCTCAGTTTCCCACTTCAAATATAAATTTCCAAAAATGTTGCTACATAAAAAAAGATACTTACCAAGACAAAATTACGGGAATATCCATAATTTAAAAGGACACGTGACTCTGATGTGACCCGACGCTTAAAATTGCATAAAGTTAATTGCAGGTTTATTTAGGCTGTATGACTATAGCATAAAACGATGTGACATCTAGCAAACATATTAACTGTAATTCTGGGATAAAGCACCACCTAGCGAACATTTTATAATAATTTCTTTCCTAGAAAGCTGAAAAAAGTCCATTGTGGACCGTCCAATAATTTATTAGAAATAATTGTCAATGACACCAAATTTCAGCTCAATCAAATGAAGGGAAATGGATAAATTGTCATAACCAAAATATTTGTTTGCCATACATACCTGCAACGGCAAAGTTGATATAAAGGATCTATAAAAAATACAATTCATATCATACATAAGATATATATACAATATATATATATATATATATATATATATATATATATATATATATATATATATATAAATGAATAAATATAATTACTTGGCTGCAAGAACTAGTTTGTAAGTTTCTTTTGACAAGTCGTCCTGATAAGAACAAAAACCTTCATTGATGTTTGCACTTAGAAGCTTCTCTGACATCTCAACCGATCGGCGATCGACCACACCGCAGTCATTAATGGCTGAAGATGACTCTTTTTTTGAGCCCATATTCTCTTTACCGATTTTAAAATTGTTCAAGGATGTGGTATTTTTCTTGTTTCGTTTTAAAACAAGATGATGATCATCTTTTGAAGCCATATTAAGAGCTTCGTAGAAATTGACTAACTCCGAGCTACCGTCAGAAAGCCGACCATCTCTTTGCTCGGAGCAGACGCTGCGGGAACGAGACGCCTGGTCGTGACCTTGCATAGTTCCCTTGTCCGTTTTAATACTAGTGTCAAGAGACTTGTTTGTAAAAAAAGAACGCTTCGCAGGTTTCCTGAATGACTTACGTTCCTTTGCGGCGCTTACATTGAGAGCATCCCTGAAAGAAGTCTTGGCAGGAGCGGTCGTGTTCGAGAGGTTATTGACCGGCAGCAGATCAACGAGAATATTCTGACGGTCAACGGGTCGTCCATTCTCTCTGTCGAAATGATTTGATGCAGAGTCCTGCTTCTTATTATTTTTACATTCAATATTACTAACATCTATAGATTTTGAGAAAGGGTTCCTAAAAGATTTCGAGTTTGGAGTTAACCTGCTTAAATTTACACCCCTCCTCACTGTACTATTCTGATTGTGAAAGTTCGGATGATTTTCTAGGAAGTCGATGGCATCGCTGTGTGCACCCAATGTCATTTTTGTGGGTGTAATTTGGAGAAATGTGGGTCCCAGGTTTGGAAGAGAAGGGGTCTTCTCTTCCAAATTATATAACTTGTCAAATTCAGAGCAATCTGACAGCAATTTTTCTTTTACTGACTTTTCGGTTGGTAAAGAAGAAATGTCAGTACCATTTATAGTAAGAGTCTCTTCTGTAGGTCTTGCAGCACAATTTGAATTCTCGTTGCAGTTTGATTCACGTAGGTGTTTTGATGGTTCGAGTTCTAAGATGTTGCTATTTCCTGTTGATCTATTTACAGTCAAAACATTTCCAATACTGATATTATTGCACGAATCATCTCCAGTGGAATGACAGGCACCATCGGGTGAATTTCTTAGTTTAAGAAGAGAAGCGATATTGGGAATTGTTATTTCATCGGCACGTTGTGAATTGTTTTCATTCTTTTTAAACCTACATTTTTATAAAAATCGATTAAATAAACATATTGAATTATAAAAAAATACAATGAAAACATGTAATGAGTGCAACAAATGCTAGCCTACAACTTGAACGTAAGTTGATAGCATTAAATAAGAAAAAAAGAAAGGTCAGACCTAAACAATCTCGAGTTGTCAGAGAACAGCTCAGTGTTGTACGCCTCGCCTCGAACGTCCTCAAACAAATTATTATCTTTATGCATCATCCTGAGAATGCCGGTAACATTTTCTCTTTGAAAGAAAATAAAAACCGTTTGAAACACCAATATTAAGTTAATATTATTGATAACTGAATAAACAAACTCAAGTGATAATCAATAATTAGTAACAAGCTGATGAATAACCTTGTCAACTGAGCCTTGAATAAAGGTTTGGCAATCTCCTGCACCAACCAGGTGACTGCATCTTTAGCAACAAAACAATCTTGGTATGGCTTGAGGTATCGTCGGTGAGTTTTGACAGGAAAGTTTGCTGAAAAATGTTCACAGAGGCATCGAAACTGTAAAAATTTGAAGCAGAGGATATTTAACAGAAAAATACTTAAGTTCACAAAATCATTTGGACAAATTTAAAGCTACTGCTAACAAATTCACTACTGACGAAATTCAACGAAAGAGCAGCTATGCATCTCAAATCTTAGCTAACAATCTTGCCTACACTGCTCACTGGACTAATCACTAAAGTGACATGAGTCAAAATTTATAAAAATGAAAAAAATTACTTTTATTCTGAAAGCAAACTTTCTTACTATTAATTATTTATTTGTTAGGCTTAACAAGCTCACATGAATTTGACCTTGCTGTAATGTAATTACACTTCTTGCCATAATTATTTTGAATATAACAATTATAACACACTAGCAGGGTTACTGGGATTTTTTTAATTTTCATACCTTTTATGCTAATAAAACGTAAAATAAAATTAGAATTTATTTTTAATCCTTGAAAACCTTCTCCTTATTAAAATGGAAGACTGACTAATTTAATTCTTTACCTGATCCTTACTCCATATTTTGTTTAACTGCAGCAGCTGTGCGGATGTGGATTTCGAGCATACACACTGCCATTTATATATAAAAGTAGGGTAATCATGTACAATAGGTCCAGTAGTTATTTTCGGTGTTTTTAATTATTTTCCCGCAATAATAATTATATATTTGTAATCACAATAATAACTCAAATTTAATGAACCAAGCAGTTTATTAATTTTTGATAATAAAATTTTCTCGGAAAACTCACGAAATGCGCAAGAGAACAGCAACAAAAACTATGAATAGCGAAGTCAAACAGAAATTTCTATTTATAGTGCAGAAAAGAAATATTTACAGCACTTAAAAAAATTATTAGCAAAAGTAACACAAGAAATAGTATTCACGCAGTCAAAATAACATTATTTACAAAAAAAATGTAAGTTTATTCAAGTCCGAACTGTTAAATGTTAAACGAGATAGTTATCAATAAACTCAATGTTAAACGTGATAGTTATCAATTAAGGCACACAGAACTTCACCAAAGACGTTGCCATCTGGATTGATACTACGGAACTCAAATTCACGTAGATAAGATGGGAAAAGAGCACGGCTCGTTCCAAACTGTCGTTTCAATTTTCGTTTCGCTCTCATCCAAAGATTTTCTATATTTTGTGTATGGATTTCCGCGTCGTTAGGATCTACAAAGTTTTCTTCGTGAATAATCACCGAATGCTGGTAAATACCATTCCTCAAAGTTGAAATATTTCTGTAAGACGCCCACCCGTCACTAATGATGTGTGTACCAGGTAGGCAGTGTTGTAGAATCAGAGGCTCCAATGTTGCCGCTCTTCTATTAGGGACCTCCACTATAAAGCACTTCTTTGAAATACGTTCAACTCCTCCAAAAACCCAATGTCCTTCTTTCCATGTGCCTCTATGGAACTTCCGGTGGAAATACTTTTTTAAAAATAAGTAATTATTTTTTTTTTATTGTTTTATAAAAACTCGCAAAATAAAATTATTTGACAACTAATTTATTTGACATTTCATTTCGCTTCGCCTTTAGTTAGTTTACTGTTTATGAACCTAGTTTTTCCTACTACCTGGCGGATTTCCGTCATTAACTTCTTTTTTAATTATATTTTCAAGACATTATTTGGATCATCCGATTGGTAATTTTATTCTGTTTCTAATTATATTAATTTTATATTAAAAAAATAATTAAAAACACCGAAAATAACTACTGGACCTATTGTACATGGGTAATCTTTCCCACGAACGGCCCGTGTGGCGGATTAATACATAATTCTCGGCTATAATTAACTATAAACACGATCAAAAGTAACCACTAGTTTAAACATTATGATAATTAGTATAAATAATTTATTTAAAATGGGAAAATGTTATATAAAATTATTAATTTAATTTAAAAAATTTGAGTTTTAAGAAAAGTGTAAACGAAGGAATCGCGTAGCGTGTTATATAAAGTTATGACTATTACCATGGCGGTAGGCGCCGGTATGCGATCTTTGATTCGCATTTAATTCTTTATTAATTTTATTTTTTACACTATATAGTATATTCAAACTCAGAATTTGTACCTTTATTTAAAATATTAGTGAAATTAAAAAAAATTATTTTGAAACTTTTCATGTGACTACCTAGGATAGGGTTAGGGGTAGGTATAGGGTTATGGGTAGGGTTAGGGATAGGGTTAGGGTTTCATTTTAATACGGGATTGCAATTTTACAGATTGCAATCACGGCGAACCGCCGGGGCAATAGCAGCGACCTTATAAAGTGACTAGCGGGGTTTACTCTTGCCTTTTGTTCTTTATCGTTTTACATAGAAAAAGTTTTAAAATTTTAAATTAATTTTCTTTATAACTGATAGTTTGTTTTTTAAATAAAATCTTATTATAAACTAATTTTATTTTTTTTTATTCATTTCATTCATACGATCATCGTACCTCACCACTCACAACTACGATGTAAATAGTGCTTGGTAGGGTACTACTTACCATTTTCAAAGTCTCTCAAATTACGATAAATGTTTTATTTTAAATTCAATTTGTTATAAAAATTTGTTTTTTATGTTATTGTAACAAAATAATAAAAATACGACTATTTTTTCGGCACGGGCCGTCCGTAGGAAAGATTACCTTGTACATGATTACCAAAAGTAGATTTACAAAATATTAAAAAAACATTAAAAAATATACCCAATGACTCGAGTCAAACTGCCCAGTATATCCAACAAGGCACTCAGGCAAATCGTTGGGATCCCACCTCTTCATTTTTTTAGATTAATCAAAAAATGTAAACAAATTTTAAAAAAATTCGGTGTTTTTAATTCAAAACAAAATACTAAAACCAATAACAATATTTGTGAATATTTATCACTCTAAAATTTATATCGATGGTGTTTACTACGTAGTTTTGAAATTCCTGGGAAAACAGCGATTGGGTGATAACTATCAAAAACATAAATTGTTAAAAAAATTAATTTAAATTTATTAAATAAAAAACAAAATAAACTATTATAATAAAAAATAATTTAAATTAAATTTTGTTGCTGTTATTAAAAACTATTTTTTTAAGACGATCACTGAC
Organism: Erpobdella octoculata; assembly: GCA_963978895.1. Lineage (NCBI taxonomy): Eukaryota > Metazoa > Annelida > Clitellata > Hirudinida > Erpobdellidae > Erpobdella > Erpobdella octoculata. The sequence goes on from OZ022239.1 coordinate 28,081,533, forward strand.
GTTGCTATAGAAACACATAATACAATAAATATTTTGGTTAGAACTAAAAATTGTGTAATACTAACAGCTTGAAATTTTAAGCCATTTTTGAATTACAATGGATCCATTATTTTTAGCTATAAGTTGTTACAGGAGACGCAATTTTGTTGAGTGTATTGAAGCGTGTACCAAAATTCTTACTGTGAATCCTCACGATGCAGTACGTTTTGTTTGTTTGAGACATACATAATCACAGATCAAAATTAAAGATGTGAATGGAACACCATAATATTTATGAGAACGATCACTGAAAATATTATGGGAATCTCATTGCAGTGGGAATTGTGTCCACGGGAATGAGAATTGAATTCTTTTAAGAGATTTTTTTGATGTTCTGTTTTACATTATTTAATGATTTAATGGGAAGAAAACAATATACTTGTTGATTGTTGACCCCATGGGAATAGGACGGATGGACATGGGAACAGGCGTGGTCCTACCATTGGGGATGTTGGGGATGCATCCCCCCACCAGCCTCAGAGCTCAATTTTTTTCAATGAATAAATAAAGTTAAGCATACAGCAAACAACCCCCCGCCAAACACCAACTATCTATTTAACCCAGATAGTTATAAAATATGAAGAAATGTGTGGGTATCAGCAAAAGCGCAATTAATATCTCATTACTATACCTAAGTACGATATGCTTGACCAACCGAAGGTGATTATGTCCTGCCAACTATAGCAGCTTATAAATGAGGATATCCAGCGATTCACATACGGTTTTCAGTTGTTTTCGATTCTTCATTGTTTGCTGGCGTTATTCGATTAAAAAATAAAATAAAATTGAGTTTGTGCAAGTTTAGATCACTAGTTTTCTTTATCTTTATATTAATCTAAAAGGAAAAATACCCACTGTTTTCTGTGAAGTCTAAAGGTGGTAAAGTACTTAATTTTATTATTCATAAATCAATATTTGTTTTACTAATTAAACTAATTCATACACTTTTCTTAGGTTCAAAAACGCAATTTGCTTACAACACGCCCATAACTTCATGATCACTTTAAAATCTATAAAAAAAGATATAATATAAGACTCCCAATAAAAAATAAATTGTTCATCCCCCACCAGAAAATCCTACGACCACGCCTGTATGGGAAGTATGTGTTTGGGAAAAATGGAAATGTTTAAATTATTGGATTTTGACTGAAAAAGTTAAATTTTTGTGCTGACAGGCTGCATGGACATTGAAAATGCAAGCCTTGACTGCACAGGTCTACGTGGATGAAATAGAAATGGAAGATGACGGGATCGCTAGCGTTTTAATGGACGACAGCATGGCTTCATTCACCCGGCCAGGAACATCTCTTAAAAAACCAAACTCTCAACTGGGACTGGGAACATCCCAGGGTTTCAGGTCCTTCAACAGAATGTTTTAATTTTAAGTAATCTTTACACGTAGAAATAAATTTTATTAAAAACAAACAAAAATTGCCCTGTGTAACTCTTTTAATTTAGGCCAGTGACCAACTCAGGCAGACCTGTCACTGGCTTTTTGAGGCCTGGCACTCAGAGCGGCAAATCTTCAACCCTCGATCAAGCTATGAAAACTCCAAGAAATTTACACACGGCCAGACCTATGACCAGTGCAGCCGGAAGATTTATTAGACTTGGAACTGTGAGTTTTAAACATATCCTACATTAGAAAATTAACTTTATTAACCATATCTTGTAATCTGATGTAATTTAATTTTAGAATATTCTATTAAAACAATCTTGATTTATTTAACACCTTGATTTGATGAGTCTGTTTGGTTAAAATATTAAACAAAACTAACTACTTTTAATTCTCAAAGGCATCCATGTTGTCATCTCCCGATGGTCCTTTCATTAATCTCAGTAGGCTCGATTTTGGCAAGTACGCTGCTAAAGCAAATATCGCCAAGTCGTTGTTCGAGTACATTTTCTACAATGAAAACGACATAAAAAATGTAAGTTTCAATGAAAACAAACACAATAATAACCTCCAGCTGTTTTGATACAATTGTGAGGATGAAAATTTTATACCAAATCACAGTAAATGTGGATGTTCATTCTTGACTTGATCAAATTACATCCACACCACAGGCACTCGAATTGGCCAGTTTAGCAACAAAGGCATGTTCTTTTAAAGAATGGTGGTGGAAAGTACAGCTGGGAAAGTGCTATCACAGGTGTTTATCCTCATCTCGTACAAGCTTTAAGACACTAATTAATGAATAAATAAATTATATAGCTGAAGTGTATTTCTTTATGAAACTGTTTGTTGTCTTAGACTCGGACTTTTTCGCGATGCTGAGAAACAGTTTCAATCTGCTTTGAAAGACCAGCCAATGATCGACACCTATTTATATCTTGCCAAAATATACATCAGAATTGATCAGCCGCTGTCTTCTGTTCAAACATACAATCTGGGCCTCGGTGTATTCCCGAATGACCTTCATCTTCTACTGGGCCTAGCCAGAATATATGAAGTATTGTTATCCAAATTAACTATTTTACATTAATTATTTTATTTATTTATTGAATAAATGAATTAAACTTTAACAGTTTTGTTTTACAGAGCATTAGTGACCAACAAAAGTCCCTGGAGACTTATAAGGAAGCTCTAAAACAGGACAATATGTGTGTTGAAGCTGTTGCCAGTGTGGCTACTTGTTATTTCTACTCTAATCAACCAGAAATATCCCTGAAACTTTACAGGTTATCTCAGAATTACAGATTGATATCTGTCACGTATTATTATTATTTGATTAAAATTTTATTAGCTTTTTAATAACAGATTGAAATGGCTATCTTTAATTCATTTTATATAATCTAAATAAGAACAATTGCAAACAACATACATTTTTTTACAACCTATTGAAGTTTCTGTTACACATCCATAACAGACACTTGCTACAGATGGGATTAAGCAATGCAGAGATTTACACAAACGTCGGTCTCTGTTGTTTTTATGCCCAGCAGTATGATTTGACTCTTGCTTGCTTCACCAGAGCACTTGCCATCAGTGACGATAAAACTTCGGCTGATGTGTGGTACAATTTGGGACATGTGGCACTGGTTAGTTGTTTAGTTTATTTAAAGAGATTTGATTAGTGATCTATAAAAAAGCAATTATCTAAATACAATACACATGTAAGTGTTTGATTTTATTTCCTGATGTTATTTAGTAAGCCATTGTCATGCAAGACTCTAGTTTTGTTTAGGCATTAATCAGTCAATAGCTATTTATTTGCATAGCGCTATTTCCGTGACGTGCAATATGGCTCGATCATGAACTGATCGAACAGAAATGTTTTCATGTTGGTAAATGACAATTGTATTGTATTTGTATGGCATTCTCAGATGTAATATAAATTAATAAATTTTTTTATGTGTAATGCATAGTGCATAGGGGACACGACTCTGGCGTATCAATGTTTTCAGCTGTCTCTGGCCGAGTGTCATGACCACGCTGAGAGCTACAACAATCTGGGAGTGATAGAGATGAGAAGAAATAAAAATGAAATGGTATATTTATTACTTTCATGGTAAATCAAATAGAATGTTTTTTGTTTAATATCTATTTGTAAAAATGAAATCGTGCAATTTTGCAGGCAAGAGCTTTCCTTCAAGCAAGCTTCAACTTGAACCAGTGTTTGTTTGAGCCGCATTACAACTTTGCTCTCCTCTCCGACAAAGTATGCGCAAAGCACTTAAAAAATATCTAAATAAATTTTTTTATTATATAAAAAATTATGTATAAAACTAATTTTACAATGCTTATTTATTTGTTTCAATCTGTTTTCAAAGAGACAGTTTTTATTCTCGGTATTTGATGTTTAAATCAATTAGTAGTAGATGTTCAAATCTATTTTCTTTAATTTTATTGTTTTCAAAAAACAGATGGGAAATCTTCAAACAAGCTACAATTCAATAAAAAAGTCTCTGGAAATATTTGAAAGTCACTCTGAATCAAGGACATTGCTCAAATCATTACAACAACATTTTCTCATGATCTAGAATCTAGAATAATCTGGATAGATCGACTGTTTCATTTGCAAACCAACATTGAATAATTTGATTCAAATTACATCTCACCTGGATTCAAATCTTATTTAGATAGCGTCGTCTATTAATAAAGCTCAAAAAGACTGACTAAAGCACTCTGCTGCAAGCTAGAACGGCGTATTTCAAATCAACTTTTTTCTTTTTGATGCTTATCTTACGACAATTTTCACTGATATTTGTTGGAAAGGTTTTCAAGGTTGTATTGTAATAATAAACGCTTTGTAAAAATTTTGTTTTTCAAATTATTGACATTACAAAAAACGCTTCTACTTTTTAAGCATTTTTCTATTTGGTTAAGTGAACTTTTAATCATAACAAATATTGACAAATAATGACTTTAATCGGGGCTTTGGGGAGTGATCATGTTTTTTCTCGGCCTCTTCGTGTCATTCAGGTAACATTATCAATTTTTAAGATGTTATTTAGTTGTTTAAAATTAAAAATTTGATCAGAACTACATCGCAAGCGTTATTCTTTTGATTGTTGCTAGCTTGACGCCTCAGAACTGGACAACCGCATTTTTGAAATCTTCAAAGTTCAATTAAAAAATGTCCTGAAATATCTCAAGGTTGAGGTTTAATTTTACAAAGACAATTTTGAGTTTTAGTGTTGGGCAATTTTTAAATTATAATAATGATAAGAAACAACTAAAAACTAAAGTAAACTTTGTGGATTAGTTTTTGATATAAAATCCTTTTTTAATTTTATCAAATCTCTTAGAAACACAAGTTTTGACACTGAAACTCATGATTACCTTCTTGAATCAATATTTAACTGTCTCTGTGCTATTAACGTTAACGTGAAATGAACATTCATTTTTAAGCCATACTACCTATTCAAATATGATTCAGAAATTAGTCTGCTTGTGAGGTTTGTGATATGGCATGTAAGTGCTTGTATTTATTTTTTGTTTTTTAAACATGAATAGAAATTGGTTAATTATGGATGTACCAGTTTTACTTACTGTTTCTAAATTTAAGAAAATGTGTTTTTCTAAGCAATATATTCAGGCAGTAGCCATTACCCTTTTCATATCCAGATGGTACATATTGACCCCATAGTCAGGGGTAACCATAATTTTCCTCATGATTAGGTGGTACAAATTGCCCCTATATTAAGGCAGTGACCATCAATGTCCCATATTCAGGATGTAACCGTCACTGCCCAGCCAGCTTGATATTCATTCTTTCAGTCATGTCTCCTGAAAATATTTCTTAGTTTTCACATGATATTGTTCGTTTTTTTTCAAAGTATTACCTTGACCATTCAGATAAACTTGAAGTCTGTGGACCATTTTTCTTTAGTTACAGTTTGTTCATCCTAGGTTCTGGATAGTCAAAGTATGGTTTTGCTCAGGACATATCTGCTTATCTGGTACATCCCAAGTTAAGATATAGTTTGTTAAATTGTTTAGATAAAATAATTAAATATCTCACAGTTTTCAATAAACAAAACCGGAGCAACTCTGGCTCAGAAAACATTGAACATGAAGTACGTGGATGAATCCCTATTGGATGCATCTGCACGCCAAGCGATTGAACTGGGAATGACAAAAAAACAAAAGAAATTATTTTGCCTTTACACTGTCTTCCTGCCTTGGTTAAAGGAAACATTTGAAAAATTTCTGCCCTGTAACCAAAGAAATTATTACGAAAAAGATGTTGGTTTTTTACCCAATTTTAATTATTTCCTTAATATGGATGCTTATTTAACAATAAAGTTTGCATATTATTGTTACAATGTAATTTTGTTGTATTATTTTGCCTGTGCAAAAGCTGCTCCTGAGGTGTATTTCATGCAGTGATTCCTAATCTCACGAATATTTATTCTCAAAACTCGATAGCCGATTTGCGAGTTGTCGTTAAGATAAAATGTAAATTAAATAATTTTAAAAAAAAATTATCCGAGTCTTTTTTTCCAGGTTTAATTTAGTTTAATTTGTTTAGATTTCTTCAGTCTACAAAGTGTTCCAATGTGCACTGGGATTTTTGAAAGTCATTGATTTCCTAATTTTTCTGACACGAGGCGATCACCACGGTTTGATAGAAAGAATTTTGGGCATTCGTTCCTTACACCCTCAAGTCCAGTCAGTAAGGCAGGTGAGGTTCTGCGATGTTTGATCCACAGATGTATATAGCATATGCTTTTTTTTTATAAATTTTTTTCCTATAATAGTGCGTCATTGATATCAACTAATAAAAATGATGTTTATATATTCAAATTGTTTGGATAGACTCGTAAAAACTCTTTTTGAACGACAAACAACAAAGCACCAACACTGTAGTAGTAGCATCAGGTCACTTGCTCGAGTCAACTGGTCAACGAAGGAAACTTCTGACATTATTTTCTGGTCCCCTGATAAATATTGAATTTGCATATAAATATTTGCAAAATGTTGGATCACAGAGGTCACAGATTCAAAACTTTCTTTCAACTTTCCACAAGTTATCACAGGGCACGGGCCAATGATATCTGTACATCGTTCATTGCAATGACCTATCATAATAATTTATTGCACAAAATATTTTAAAATTCCCTACTTGTCAAGCAACTGATTAGACTGATTTCTTTTCTTCCAGGTATGCTATGAAATGACCGACAGAGAAATCCTTTGGCAGGGCTTTGCAGTACGTCGCTATCGTCGTTCAATTTTAAATAATTTTTTTAGGATTGGCTAACAAACGAACTTGCCCTGCCTGACAGAATATTTGTTATTTAGGAATTATTATTCTTTCTCATTCCTCTGGTGAACTTGAAACGCTTCAATAGAATCCTGCGAGAAAACGTCTTTCAAATTTTCGGAGTATCTACGAACGGTCGTTCGGATGTGATTTTAGGAACGAAAAAGAAAATGGAGTGTGGCATCTGCAGAGAAAGTTCGACAAATCCACACATGATCAGCTGTGGACACGTGTTTTGTTACTACTGTATCGCAGTAAGATTAAATTTGATGAATCTGATTGAACATTGAAATTACATGTTGCTATAAATCTTTTCGCTTGGTATGACTCACTCCAAGGGTCCAATAAAAAGATGATTTGTGACACATTTCCAAATTATTATTTATGAATACTGACTTTCTGAAAATTAACATCAAATTATTTTATATCTAAAAACACTGTTGCAGAGCAACTTCAAAGCCGACCAAAGATACAAATGTCCATCTTGCCAGAGGTCAATAAAGAGCGTCGAGGACATACGCCCGGCGTCGGTTCTCATGAACTTATCCAGTGATGATTTTGTTGAATAAATTATATCAATTTCTAACATGAAAATCTGTCTGTATTCATATTTCAGCCTACACAATAGAACAAATAAAAAAAACATATGAACATCGTTCTACGTTTGTTTACGCACACGTTTTCAATTAATAACAGTTTCACAATGGATTTCCCTTGTAAAGAGAATTGGTCGCTGTGTGGTACTAAGCTATTGTTCCGAAACTGTCAGGGTTGTCATTATGCAAACTGAATTCACTCTAACATTTATCGTTTATAAATTTTTTGGAAACGAGCATCTAACATTGAAAACAGAAACCCTCTATTGAAACGGTAAACTGATCCACGGTCGTGTACGGCTTAAAGGTTAAAAAAACTCCACTCGAAATTTTGCAGCTCGTTTCAGTTCCACTCTCCTAGTAAAAAAAAAAATCAGAGAGAATAGACTTGGCTCTATCAAACACGTCACAAAACTGCGTCATTTGATCAAAGCCACATTAACAACGTTACCTTGCAACACACATGATGATAAATTAAAAAAGTTCTTTTAATGTTTTATATAAAAAAAACTAAATTATTCAAGAAATCATAGGACATATCTGATAGCACATTTTCTAAAACAAAACAAACAAAAATATCGATAAAATAACTAGAGTCAATGAAGCAATGCAACTGAGAAACTAGAAAATAATGACTTCAACTCAGAACGGAAGATTTTTAAGCTTCAAAAAAGTTTGGTAACAAAAAACTGAATTTACATTCTCTATCAACTTTTATAATGACGATGAACTGAGCCATCAAATTCCTCTCTAAATACAGAAAAAAAACAAAATAAAATGTTTATTATTAGCAAGTAACCACGAGAAGAATCGTATAAAAACGTCTTCATCAGCGAGTTCACAGTTGGAAATTCATAGTAAACAGGTTCATTAGCAAGATGTTAGCTGGAAATTCCCTGTTAAAAAACCATTCCTTAGCAGGTTCGTTCCCAGCACGATGTGTTTACAATCGGAAATCCCCAGCAGAGCATGTTTGTCTGCAAGTTTACCATAGGGGTTTCTGACACAAAACATATTCAAGACCGTGGAGGAACTGGAAAATTTTAAGAAACAAATCCTTTTACAGAGACAAACACTTAGAAGAAAAAAATGGGATTTCCCAGACTTAAGATCTGAACAGTCAACATAAAGAAACCCAGAAATGCGAAACTGGAAATACTAATGTTGCCATGAATTTTTGAGATGAGCAAATCCAGGATCGAGGGAGAGAAAGAGAAAGAAAAAGAGAAGAGAAAAAACTAGATTTGACATGTAGCACGAGTGTGTCACCACCTGGAAGTGTCCGGATAATTTTGATTGGTCATTCCGTTGTGGTGGAATCCTCCGCCGTAATCAAAGTGCGGCTGCGGCTCGGGCTGTGTGATGTTCATCTGCCCGCCGTCCTCTCTCGGTTCGTCCTCTACGGTGAGACGCCTCTCTGAAGGATAATGACTTGTGTTGAACGTCGACGGGTCGAAAATGTTTTCTTCGCTCGGAAAGCTGTGGTAAGTCGAAGAGGAGCCGTTGACGAAATTGCCCGGAGTTGTCGTAGTCGCCTGGGGCGAGGTGATGTTGCTCTGATTGTTGTTAGAAGGCGGACGACCTCTCTTGTTCTTTTGGCGACCGTGAATCCGTATCTGATGACCCAGGAGGTTGGACTTATGAACGAATGACTGTCCGCACACCTTAAAAGAATTATGATGACACATTTTTTTCAGAGACACGTCTGTTTATGGATATTTTTAGCATCGATAAGATACTCAATTCTTAATTCTTAATCGTATTGCTTTAGTATTCTCATAATACACTCATATAGAGTATTCATTTTGCTACTCGGCTTCACATTTTAAACGATAACATTAGGAGCCAAAAGAATGGCAGACACCTGCAGAGGTTTTGCGGAGAGGTCACAAATAAAATAAAATAAATTGTGAAGCTGGTTATACAAACTCGAATTCCATAAAAATACAATATATCAAATCAATGCTTTTTTAAATTTTTTAAAAGAACATCATAGAGCTACCTTGCAAATAAAACTAGTAGCGACCATCGTTTCCCAAGAGCTTCCATCAATACTCCCATCGGGCTTCACCATCGGCCGATTTCCAATGACCCCTCCTCTCCTTCCCCCTCTTCTTCGGCTTGCCCTTCTGGTACTGAGCGTACCCCTTACGGCATTGAAACCTTCCGGAAAATCCGCTGAGTCAAAGTCTTGCTTGAAAGGAAGCAAAATGTTGGGAGTGTGTTCATTCGGGTTGCTCCGAAGGCGATGGTTTGATCCCATGTCGTTGGCGTCACTCCCGTCCTGGAACATCGATCCCACAGCTGCCGGATAGCCGGGCTCCTTCTGCATGCACGGCAGAATAATATATGTTTTGTTAATATTTTTTGTTTTTGTGAGTCAACACTTAAGAGCCTTTAAAAACAAAGACAGCATTGATTGGTACTAAGAAATAATAATTTCTATAACAGTTTGTTACTCTGTGCAACCTGATGTTCATCAAAACATAAAAAGAAGAAGTCCAATATGAGGTCCCACATTAGGTTTCTAGAAGATTATATAATTTAGTAATAATAAATATCTGGCCATGACGATGTTATACTGCCGAGTTATCATACCAATCAATCAATCAATCAATCAAAATGAACTTATATAGCGCCTTTTAATACCATACCACACAGATATCGGAACTTACTGAACCGAGTTGGCTTTCAGCCACCATGCCGGTACACATAATAGTGACCTGATTGTTTTCCATTGTAGCCTGCTACCTTTCATGTATATCTCAATAAATATAATTATTTAAAAACAAAACTTCCAGATTGATCAAATGGTATATGAACCCAAGTTAAACATATGCACACACATGCAGAAAATTGACTTAAAATAGATAATAAATATTAAATGGCTGACTAAATATAACAAAACTTATTTAATACAAATTTCTTTTACAAAAATTTGAATAAAATAAAACTAAATTTATTTATAATAAATGTCTTCCATACAAATTTAAACAAAGCTGTTCCTAAGTAAGTAAGCACTTAGCTTGAGGAAGAATGTGTAATAAAGTGTAACAATTAGGACTAATTAGGTTTTAAAAAATGTTACACCTTGAAATCAATGCAAAAACAACTCATGAGCCTTAAAACAATCTAGGTCAGTAATGATTACACTTCCATCTGTTCTTATTCGTTGGAAAATTATGCTCCATAATAATCTAGGCATGCAATTGAATTTGTTAATTTCCAACTCAAAATGGCTTGAAAAGTTTGTGAATTTATTCTGGAAATTATTTGTGATGAAATGTGACAAATGACAAAATAACTATTTTATACACTCTGTCACAATGGAATTGGGTAAGGTTTTCCACGGACGGCCCGTGCCGAAAAATAATCGTATTATTTTTATTTTGTCACAATAACATAAAAAAAACAAATTTAATACCAATTTTAATTTAAAAAAAAACATTTATCGTAATTTGAGAGACTTTGAAAACGTAAGTAGTACCCTTCCAAGCCCTATTTACATCGTAGTTGTGAGTGGTGAGGTACGATGATCGTATGAATGAAATGAATAAAAAATAAATAAAATTAGTTTATAATAAAATTTTATTTAAAAAACAAACTATCAGTTGTAAATAAAAATTCCATTAAAATTTTAAAACTCACCGCCGGTAACTCGGGACGGTTTGCAAGAAGTAAGAAAATTGGAAATTATTAAACTAAGTTAACTTCTTTAAATAAAAAAAAATTCAAATTTTTAATGAAGAAAAACTAAAAAATAAATGTTAAAAAAAGTAGTTTATTCGAAGCAACGTCGAAATTTGAATATTTGTAAGCGAACATTGTGTATTTGCGTCGTTTAAACTTTTCCTTCAAATCCTTCGTTTAAACTTTTCTTTGAAACTCAAACGTACATAAATTATAATTACATTATTTATTTTTTTATATGACATTTTCCCATTTTAAATAAATTACTTATACTAATTATCATAATTTTTAAACTAGTGTTTACTTTTAATCGTGTTTATAGTTAATTATAGCCGAGAATTATGTATTAATCCGCCACACGGGCCGTCCGTGGGAAACTTTACCTGGAATTGAAACTGCACAATGTTCTACAGATTGGCTGATGAAACTATGAATTCTTGCTACAAAACAAGCCAGCAGAAAAACAAATTAGACGACTATAATTATATTATTATTATATGAAAAATATAACCTTAATTCTGGAGCCTGGAGAATATAATAATGACCCATTGTTACTGTTATTGACAGTGCTTACAACAGGAGAATCATAGCTTGGTTGATAGGTCACTGGTGGTTTATAATGTTGAGTTGACTCCTCCCAACTATTTGAATAAGCACTAGAGTCTCTGCATACTTCTGCTTTAGAATTGCTGATTTTAATTCTAAGCTTGTTTTGGTATGGTTTGTCTTTGAATTGCTGCTGAATAATATGGCTTGGAGTTCCATCCGCTGAGACGTCAATGCATTCAACGTCGTCAGAAGAAGACAGTTCTTGATTAATGTGGACCAGAAAAACCTCCGATCTATCTACAGTTATGCCTATTACACCCTGTATTACGACATTTTGGTCAAAGCTCAGGCCGCTTCGGCAAAGCAGTGAGATTGTGTCAATGAGAAGCACCCTGACTTTCTCCTGATCTGGTTTTAGATCCATTGTTGTCATTTAATCGTGCTTATGCAAATAATAAAACAGGAAAAAAACCAAACGAATAACGGATAATTACGATTAAGGTATTATCGATTACAACGACAGAACATTTGTGTAGCGCTGTATTGATGAACAACGTTTTTTATGTAGAATTAT
>OZ022239.1:28098693-28101193 GCA_963978895.1 Erpobdella octoculata
AGTAATAGAAAATGGAATAAAATTATTTAAATTATAGTGTACAGAACTAAGTAATTTTTTTCCAGAACAAACTCAAAAATCCTGTTAAAACGTAAGGCTATTTTTATAATATAAATAATTATTTCAAAAAGACTTTCTCGTAATTATCCGCTTGGAAGCTCTCGGCCATGTTCCGTCTCGACTGTGGTCCCTGGTGAATCACGACCGACACGACCATATAACTTTATTACACGAAGCCGAAATGACCGAAGTGAGTAAGAAAGGATCGAGCCCGACCCTCAACTCTTAGCACAGATCACTGAAATTCAAGCAGAATTTATTTTGAAAGCAATATATAAACAGCTATTTATTATTAATATTAATACCTTCTAAATATAATAATAGCATAAAAATCTATTTATATATATATATGTATATAGGCAAAGACTGAGCCGATTTTAATTTGTATTTCAGATCGAGTACATCTGGCTGACAGGCAACAGCGGATCTCCAGGCGAATTCATCATAAAGGTTTCCAAAGAGGAAGACGTCGACATGATCGTCATGGGGGCAAGAGGACTCGGCAAGATCAAGAAAACCATTCTAGGCAGCGTCAGCGATCACGTCCTAAGCAAGTCGAAAATTCCCGTTCTCCTGTACAAAAGCATTTGAGCCAGATGCAGAATTAGCCTTTGCGTTGAAGCGACAATCAATAATCATATAATAATAATAATAATAATAATAATAATAATAATAATAATAATAATAATAATAATAATAATAATAATAATAATAATAATAATAATAATAATAATAATAATAATAATAATAATAATAATAATAATAATAATAATAATAATAATAATAATAATAATAATAATAATAATAATAATAATAATAATAATAATAATAATAATAATAATAATAATAATAATAATAATAATAATAATAATAATAATAATAATAATAATAATAATAATAATAATAATAATAATAATAATAATAATAATAATAATAATAATAATAATAATAATAATAATAATAATAATAATAATAATAATAATAATAATAATAATAATAATAATAATAATAATAATAATAATAATAATAATAATAATAATAATAATAATAATAATAATAATAATAATAATAATAATAATAATAATAATAATAATAATAATAGACATATCTTTCCGAAGCGGGTGTCATTTTGTAGTTTTTGTTTTTATTTATATACAAACTGATGCAACTAAAAAGAAACTAGTAGTTTGGTTTGAATACTCTCGAAGTATATAATTTATTTATTTATTTAGCGAGTATTAGCTTTTATAACGACTTGCAATGTACACCACAGCACCGCATTTATATATGGAAAAGCTTCAAGTCATTTTAATAAATTAAAAACTTCTAATTCTATTACAAGAAATGTAGTACAATCTGAATGAATAAATAGATTAATCTTCTATGAACTCACTCACATTAGCTAGCTGAAACGAATACAATAACTTCTACACGGAGAGCCTACATATATGTAATAAAATATTCCGTACACTTCTTCTTCTCTCCGAACACACACGAATGCAGCCTGCAAAACAAAACAAAACAACGAGCGAGCGTGAATCACCAAGGTTACGATTTGTCTGAGATGCAAAATAACGACATCCCGCTGCCATGACAACGAAAATGACAACAATTTCCGGTACTTCTGTGAGTAACGACCGACAAATCAGAAGGTGGCGTCCACAGGGAGGTCGGCGCCGTGATTCAAGTAGCAGGTGCGCAGTGATTGGTCGTCGTCGTTCTGTCGGAAGTAGGGATGGGCTGCCTTCGTGGATTTATACTTGGCGGCGGCGATTCTTTTCGGGTGCTTGTTCGTTTTGCCTCTGTGGTCGTCCTGGCGGGCGATGCCGGAAAGGCAATCGCGTATGCTGTGACGTCGGCTCTTGTTGGCAACTGTTTTGTTGCTGGATCGCCTCCATATCGAAAGAGTGTTCTCGCTTGAATCCTCGTCCTCGCTTGAAACTGTCCTTCAGATGTTTTAACGCAGAAAAATATGTTTTTAAATGGATGGATGGATGGATGGATGGATGGATGGATGGATGGATGGATGGATGGATGGATGGATGGATGGATGGATGGATGGATGGATGGATGGATGGATGGATGGATGGATGGATGGATGGATGGATGGATGGATGGATGGATGGATGGATGGATGGATGGATGGATGGATGGATGGATGGATGGATGGATGGATGGATGGATGGATGGATGGATGGATGGATGGATTGATGGACGGACGGACGGACGGACGGACGGACGGACGGACGGACGGACGGATGGATGGATGGATGGATGGATGGATGGATGGATGGATGGATGGATGGATGGATGGATGGATGGATGGATGGATGGATGGATGGATGGATGGATGGATGGATGGATGGATGGATGGATGGATGGATGGATGGATGGATGGATGGATGGATGGATGGATGGATGGATGGATGGATGGATGGAT